>JALDNG010000038.1:3747500-4497500 GCA_024349245.1 Neodontobutis hainanensis | reverse complement strand
TTTTCACCTAAAACCCACTTTTAGAATCACCCTCAGTATTGGGTGTACTTAAATGACTCATCAAGTATTTAGGTCCTATAGGGTGAATACATCTGCTCCGCCGGTCCTAACGGGACCTCTTTAGCTGATCTTTTGAATTAACAATGCTCAGCTGTAATGGATTATACTTTGAGAACGAACCCTCCACCCTCGTGTTGAGGGTCATCTCTGGCCTCGCCCCGGATTACACGTAATGGTAGACTTGGCACAAACAGTTTTAAAAGGACTCGATGTAAGGCTTTCTTTACATTATCACAGTTTGGTATATGATTAAAATGACAATGGTATTTAGAAAAGCAGTGTTAAGGCTAAACCAATACAATATACATATAAGTACAGTGTATTACACAGATTACAGAAAGTGGGTTACATCACTTTCTACCACTAGATGGAGTTGTGAGCTTGTCAGAGAGCATTTTGTTTGTGTAAAGTTAGATAAAACAGAAAAATGTATTTTGCACAATACTGTTCTCTGTTAATAATTGAAACATAACATCAAACCACATATAATCTCTATAAATCTCTCTATATCTCAGGGATTTTTACATGTTTTGAAACTCTGGTCCTAATTGTCTCAAATAATGTTTTATCTCATTAACCATGTATTGACAATAACAGGGACAGAGTCAAAGATGTTTGCACATTTTGTTATTGACAGTGTCATATATTATAAATATATTAGTCTCTGAGTTTTTGTGCCACAGCCTCAGAATCAATGAAAGCCACAGTGTTGTACCTGGCAGAAGCAGATTAACTATAGTCAATATAATGAGACACAGATACACGTATGTCACGGACGTACACAGATGCACATGCACACGCTCGGTTGCGTGAGAAGGTCTGTTCCTGCAGCGTTACTAGGGCTTTAAACCCCGGCTTATCTGGAAGGCAGCTTGGCTAGTGTTGCAGGTGGATTTGCAATGATACCAAAGCTTCCTGTGGCTTTAATGGCAGCTACTGACAGTGTTAACGGGACCTAAGGACCTCCTCAGATCCCTGCCTCCACCTGTCACAACAAATAATACTCCCATTGATGGATGGACTGTTAAAAAATTTAATCTATCTTTCCTTTTAACTAGTCATAGGCTCTGGACAGTTATATAATAAAATATCACCACAATACTCAAAACTTCCCAGGATTAGTAAATGTGATAAAAAGTGCTTTTTATAATATTCGAATAAATGAATGAATCAAGAGATGCACTTGTCTCTCTGTTCCTAAAGGAAGAGTTGAATATGCAGGATGTCCAATGTTTTAATTAGCTTGCAGACTCAAGATGTAATTACACAAACATTTTTACAGGGATTTATTATTACTTGAATAATCTTCTTGGTTGATTTTAATCCAAAAGCATGCATCACTTTCAGTTCACCGCTTTGAATTTCTGTAACTCCATTAAACATTCAATTTGAAACTGGGACAGAAATAATCACTGTAAAGTTACATTATTTGTCTCTATATTGAAAAGTGACATCATTCATTTTAAATACTCTGCAGGCCTAATTTTGAGTGACAGAGGGTTATAAAAGACTAGAAATGAACCAGTGAACACATTGAAGTAAAACGTGTGTTTGTGAGAGAAGTAATGTATTCTTAAAAGATGCACTCACATGAGATGGACTATGAGGGTATAAGATCAGATTAATATATTTGTCTCATGTGCATTCATCTCACGCTATATATTAAATGTATTCACCTGAATAAAGATTAATATACTCCTCATGGTAAATGGTATTGATTTTATATAGCACTTTTCCACTTACTGAGCACTCAAAGCGCTCATCATTCATTTCATTGTTGTGTTGCTGTACCTGAAAGATAATAAGTAGCCAAGAAAAGGCTTCCCAGATTGACCCTTCTTTGAAAACTGAGACCAGGTGAAATAGTACTGATTTGTGCCATGCATGGAGGCGTCCACCAGGGGGCAGTAGAATGACCGCTATACAAACCGCTCAATAAGCACAAACACTTTTCTTTTTCACTTTATTATTTTTTTAAGTGACATAAATGCATATAGAATATGAATAAAAAGAAAATAAATCATATGCATATACAGTACATTAGTTTCTGAAAAGCTAAAGCTTGAGTGCAATAATACTCTTTAATGCGGTTTTGGTGAAAGCAGCTAAGCGTGGCATAAGCTGTGTTTGTGTTGAGTCCACAGCTGGTGCAGCTTCTTGGTGTATTTATATCCAACAACAAATTAATATCGTTCTTCAACTTGTGTTCTGCAGACTTGTCAGAGGTTAAAGGTCGCCTACCAAACTCGAGCTACACGTTTGAATGGTCTTAAAGCTGTTTTTCAAACCAAAAGCCTGGCAAATGAATGTGCTAAACCTGTTCCAAAGGAATGTAACAGCAAACATTCTGAAATATAAATGCAACTGTGAAGTGAACAATAGATAACATATAACCTCTGTCCAACACAGTGTTGTTTTTACTCCAGAGAACATTTACAATAGTCATCGGTGCGTTTCCAGTGTAAACCCGTATTTTCATCGAGCCCAAGTCCGTTCACAAACGCGTCTGTCAGAGAGAGTCTGTTTAAAAAGCACGAGAGTGCGCACTGACCCACTACGACCCCAGTCCAGTCCAGAGCAGCGTTGTGTTCACACGCAGCGGTTTTTGTTGTAAAACAGAGTATATTTCTCCGTGTGACGCAGGGAGCCTCTGGTCCTCGGGCGCTGTCGACCGCGGATAGCCTCGCTGTGAGTGCGGAGCTGTGTGCTTCTGCCGCCCTTCGCGTGTGAGCCCTCCCTCTTTGCGTGTTTGTCTGCGCGCGTCTGTGGGCTCGGGTCGGGTTGGGTTTGTGCTGCGTTTAGTGGATCTCTGTTAAAAACTAAGCTCATTTAAATAGCCTAAACATTGGGTAAGAATAATGTCTACATGATACTCTATCTCAAAAAATATGCATATGAATTTTCAAACCAGTTCCGCAGTGGCCTACGGACATTTTTCATTTATTAAATACTTCAATGTAATTGCTTCAGTACGTGACAAACCATAACCATTAGACTGGTTACCAATGTTTAAACGTAGCATAAGCTATAAAATGTTGGTGGCATGTTGTTGTTTTGATGTAATTTTGTTTCTTTTGAGTCTTGATTAGGCCTATCCAAAAGTATAGTACCTCTCCAAACGTCTATTCAAATTCAATAAAACATATAATTTACCAATGCTTTAGGCTTCGGATACAATTCTTTTTTCTTTTGTCTTTAGTTCGACGCTACTCTTTATAGAAAGCCCACAACTCTGTATCTAATCCTCAAAATTCCCACCCGTAAAGAGCACCTGAAAGCAGCGTAAGCCTGTGTGCGCGCCGGTGTGTGCGCTGCAGCGCGCTGTTTGTGAGGCAGAGAGTTGCGTGCGAAGAGCTCGACATGTCATTCAGAGGAATCCGCCACCTGAAACGCGAGGAAGTGAAGGCGACTCAATTGGGTATAAAGCATCAGGCAACATCTGCCCTGAGCAGTTCAAAGCGGATGAAAACATCAGCTCGGAGCTCGTGCAGGACCGCTGCGCTTTATTTGATTTCCTTTGGATTTATCATTTGGCACGAGCGAGTCGGTGCATCCTGGGAGACGCGTCTCTTTTTTTGAAGTGAATGTGACCCCTCAGACAGCACTATACTGGAATTAACTCATATCAACAAAGCGTTTGGGTTAGTGCTTTCATTTAACCTTTTGTGGGATTGCGTTCACTTGATATCATTATTTTATTGGCTTTTATCCCTGTGGATGATCCCTGGACCTATTTTCCACTTTTACCTTTCTGCTATTTTTTTACCTTTAAATGTACAGTAAGTCATTGTCTTCAAAGTCAGGGATGTTCATTTCTTGCACCACATTTTGAGCCATATTCCTATTTCCTTTCTTCTTCATCCACTTCATATTACACAATTTCACCACAAACTATGCCTTACATGTATTCATTTACATTTTGTCTTGAGTCATGCATATCATGTTTGTATGCCTTCACTTGTTTTTTTAAACCGTGTTTCCAGTGCCATGTAAAGTTATGGCTGCTGTCTGTCTGATCCACAGCGCACCTGTTACCTCCACGGAGCGCCAGGCCATCATGATCCCTCCGGGAGACTGCATGTATGCGGGCCGGAAGAGGAGGAAGCCTGTCCAAAAACAGTTAAGGAGACTTGTTCAATCCTTGCCTGCATGCTGACGATAGTATGATTTGGTCTTATAACATCTCAATAAAGCCACAGAAAGTGTTATAAGCTCTTTACAGATCACCTACAATGTGTTTTTAAAGACATTTCAAAAGCATTGCCTTCAAAGGATGGTTATTCCCCTGCTTCTTTAGTTATCTGAACTTAGCTTGCAGGCATTTGTCAAAGACACTTTTCTCCATGCTTTTTTAAGTGTCTCTATGTTTTGCGTATTATTTTGACAGACAAACTTGTCAGCTTCCGTCATAAATATTAAATCTTGGGTTATTTATATAAGATCTCAAAGAGGGAAGTGGTAATTTAACTAGGCTTGTGGCATTTATGAAGTTTTCATGTTGCTCAGCCACATTGAATCGATAGCCCTAAATAGATATTCTCACTTGTTGAATGCACATTTTCAAGACTTAAACCATGTTTTGGATCTGACAGATGTATTTCAAAATAAATGTTCATGTTTTTTAAAAATTTTAACCAAAGGAAATATAATATCCCACTAAAAATGTTGGACAGAAATGTGAGACTTGTTGCTGACGAAAACGTGTGTGTCGAATCGACAATGGTGCAAAACAAAAGGGACCAGACACTTTCAATAAAAGGCTGATCGGTATTTCATTCACCGATAACACTGAAGTTAACATATGTCAATATTTATCATAGGGTGAAATAAATTAATTACTATGACACAGAGAGAGTTGTCTGTGATGGTGACAGAAACTTTATATTCAAATGAGAATGCTGAGTGGGAATAAAATAGTTTAGAGACCGAGTGCAGTTTATTTAGTCATGTGTCTCTGCTTGGTTTGACATTGCACTAAACATGAGTGAGTGAAAGTCATGAAAAAATAAGTCATAAGCTATTCTTGTTTTGTAACCTGCATAAAAAGTATTTCAAAAACTTTTTTACCTAAGACTAAAAAAGTGTACTGGACTTAATAAACTAATTCACCCATTAAAATTAGCCCCAATAAAATCCCATTAATAGCCCCATTTTGTGAGCGTTGCTCTCACTAAGTCTCTCTCGAAGCCGTTCCAAACGTAAACGACTCAGTGAGCAGTGAGAAAATTACCCATTAAACCTCGTCTTTTCTTTGCTGCCAACTTTTATTAACTCCCTCTTCTCTGTCCGTGTCTTTATTATTAGGAAGCCATCCTCTACCAACGAGAAAACCAACCCCTCCAAGCGGCACCGGGACAGGCTGAACGCGGAGCTGGACCGACTGGCCAACCTGCTGCCGTTCCCCCCGGATGTCATCTCCAAACTGGACAAGCTGTCCGTGTTGCGCCTCGCTGTGTCCTACCTCCGCGTCAAGAGTTTCTTCCAAGGTAAAAAGATAGGATTAAGTTATTCGGCTTCAAAACCTTTTGTATAGGCCTCCCACACATAGATACCTTTTGCATTAAATTTGGAATTCTTTTTTTGTTGCTGTCATGACTAGTCAACTTCTATAGACTTGTCATTACTGCTTTGCTCGGATGTTTTATTAGGATTTAACCTCTTTTCATTTATTGAATAGGGAATTTTCTTTTTTCTTAATAGGTGTAAGCAACATTGTGTGCAGATACAATAGAAGTTGATAAAGTGTAGTTTAGTCTATTCATCTTATATCTCTGTGATGCCTTTGTGTCTTTTGTTCTGTGTATTTACGAGGTATTTTGAGACCGTTTTTTTTTTTCCCCCACTTTCCCACCATCTACTCCTTTTCCACAATATGCCCCGAGGTTCTCAAATATTAATGGGTCGCTTCAGAATTGTTGCCGGTGGCTTGAACGACGACCATATCAAGACTGAGGCTCCAGACACAGCTGGATATGGTGTTTGGAAAGACAAGAAGCACTTATTTTGTGTGAAAAATAGACTGTATTGTTTTTGAAGTTGTGGAGAGATTGTGTGAGAATTGCTGTTTTCTAAGTCTTTGGTCTCTAAAGGTGAGCATTCATTTTTGGGAAATCATAGTCACCAAATATCTGTGATAAAAGGTGGAGTAACATTAAAATATACATATTATTCATTTAGATTAAGTTTTATACTGTTTCTCTGGCATCTATTTCCATCAACACACGTGAATTTGTTCCCTCACTTTTAATGATTCTTATAGCTTTCTTAAGCTCCATCATGGGCTGTCTGGATTTGGCAATGGCACTATGGCGACCTGTGACTTCACTTACACTCACTAGTTTTTATGTCCATTTTAACTCAGCCAACAAGCGAAGTTTCAGTGCAGGCGCTAATCGGACTTATTAAAGGTGTCTTTTCCCGGGATAAGGGATCACGCAGGGGCACAGCTGCTGCCTGGATGGTGAGGTGATGCTGAAGGTGCCAAATGTAAAGAGCTGAAGGCCCTAAGGAAGAATAAGGAGTGTTGAAAAGACATATATAGAGAATGTCAAAGCTGTAATACGAGCCATGACACTTCCTTGTTTATATTTTTGCCAGGGCTTTTAAACTAGCTGTCTTTGCAGTGAGTTCATTATATTTCTTGGGAATTCTTTTATGAGTTTTCTTCCTACTTCCTATATAAAGCCAAGGTACTTACTTTGTTTTTCGTGCACCTCTGCTGGATGCCATGTTATCAGTGGCAGTAGTGACCAGCTTAGCTCTCCTTTGATGCTGCCCTAATGAGATTAATTAGAGCGGAACAGGAGGGATTTTGGACCCGTATACATCTGTGATCTCTGCTTCGCCGCTGCTGCTGCTCTTTTGTCCATTTTCACTCAAAGTTGTATTTTCTGGCCATTGGTCGTGTGGGTAGAGTTCTTTTCAGATCAAACTAAGAAGGACAACAAGTTCATATCCACATCCTTCCTGTGGCTTAGAGCAAGGCTTATAATAATACTTAAATTTACCTCTTTTTGAAGTGAGTAGTTTGTCTTTAATGTGGCTTCATACAACCATAAATGCACAACCCAATTGTTTGTCAGCTGTATAGAAAGAAAAAGTTTTCAGTGTAATTTTCGTACATTCTTCCTTTTGTCCACTAGGGGGACTACATGAAGTTAAAAAGCATAGGGAGCTTCTGACTCATGCCTGCAGTTTCAGTTGAAGGACTTGGTGGTAGTTTCCCACGTTTTGCATAAACAGTAAACCATGACAATACACTATTGTTGATTGATTGTTTTCATTGTCAAACAGAATGGACAAACTAAAAAAAAAGAAGAAGAGGTAGCAGGTGGTTTTTGGAGGGCATCCTGAGATTTTAACAGTTGTTGCGTGACTGCTTCAAGGTGGAGTAAAATGAAGTGTGTACCTATAGCACTTTATGCAAATACACCCCCAGACTCTGTGTGTGGCTCTATAGGACTCTGTGTATATGTGTAAATAACAGGATGACATTTAAGAATCACTCAAAGGACAGACCAAGGGTTTATACTGAACTACTTTTTAGAGTCCAACAATTTATTGAAAATTCCTAGACTAAACAATCTAGGGTGGACTTTTAAGCAATTGTTACCACTTTAAGGTCATGTACATATTGTGGATCCAAAAAATACATCCGACACAACACTGTAGCTGCCTCAGTTTAAATGTTAGGACAGTGTTTTCCTGTGTACTTGAAACTACTGTAGTGTTCTGCTTACGTGACCTTTAGAGTGAAGAAGGTTGCTCTATAGCTGGTAAAAGTTCAGTGAGGTGACCTTTGCACTTTAAACATCTTACCTTATTACTACAAAAAACATATTTAAATGACGACCTTGTTTTGTTCTATTGCAGGCCATAGTAAGTGTATTCTCAGCATGTTTTCAGGCAGATGCCCCTGTGAGTTTAGCCCTGTATCTGTATTATATCTGCGAGTGTTGACAGTCAGCAGGCTATAATTCCCCTCTCTTCCATGTTAGGTCTCTGCCCTCACTGTAATTGCTGAGCTTGTTAAATATTTACCCTAAGGATTAGCTATACCTCCTGCTTTGTCTTTCTGCCTCCATTGCCTTTATTTTTCTTCCACTGTGTTTTTAAGAGTAGGCCACGAATAATGGAAGCAGATTTAGCTTTAGTTCTCAAATGTAATAAGGCTTGGGTAATTAAAGCCCCCATTCCCTTTTATATTCTATTGTCTTATTTAAACATGCCTTTATGTCTGTGCAATAAAAGAAATTATAAAATCATGTGACACAAAACATCTGGACACAGAGCCATTGCTTTGATACAGAAATTGACTCGGTGACATACTTCGTTTTTTTTTTTTTTTAAATCCTTAATCCTCTGTAGGTTTTTTCTGTTTCCTCTAATTCCCTCTTGCACTGTTGCATTTTGGGAGTTTAGCTAAGATCACATACTGTATTGTATTTAGTAAAAAAAAAAGAAAAAAAGAGAATGTAAATGTCTATAAATGAAAGAGGTTTCTTGCTTGACATACATCACAAATCTAAAGCTACAGTTTTGTTTACATGTGCTGTGGCCACGTTGTTGAAGAGTAGAAGTGGAGGCTTGTGGTTGGTATCACATGAGTTTTTGAGGCAGCAGTTTTTCTATGTCACTCTCTTTTTATCTGCAAACAATGAAATACCATGGAAAGCCTGTCTCTCGTGACAAGGGACTGGAAAAGTTTTGATTAACATGAAAAGTCCTACCTAAAAATATTCTGCTTTTTTAGTGTGGTCAACAAAATGTCACAGTCATAACCATATCATGTAATAATTTGTATCTAATGTGGATAAATCTATTTTGTCTACACATATTTTCACCCAATAATAGAGATAACATGACAATTTCTATTCAGCGAACAAAACAAGATTAATGTGTGGCTGCTACTAAACTCTATTTTATCAACTCTATTGGACAAACTGGACCTACTCTGTCAAATAGTCCTTGTTTTACATTATAGGGTTTTTACAGGAACTATCTCTGAATTAACAGCTACTGCACTCTGTAACAAAACAAATCTCATGCCAAAATATCAGTGTTTTGTAGGTGTGTATCCGCATTGCATGGGAGTGTATTTCCCTAATTGTGCCTCCGAATCCTTCAATTAAAGCTCCACCTTCTCTCTGAGCCGTCAGTCCAGTCTGCCACACACAAGCGTAATGGTCACTTGGCATATTGTTCAAACTCTTGCCAACTCCAGGAAAAAATATTTGCCAAATATATTTCCTGTTGCTGTGTTGCCTGACTCTAAATCATGTGTGAGCTGTAATAGAAAGAGGAAGAGAAAGGCCGCAGAGCCCACAGACACACGCCAGGCCTACGCCAATGGTGACGTCAGCATGCAGACAGTTAAAGGAGAAGGATCTGACTCAGGCGTTTTGACCAAACTTTGTGTCAAATTTGGAGGTTAATTATACATTTCTCTAGCTTATTTGCTTCAAAAAAGTACGTATAATAAAATGAAACATTGTGATTGCATGCCAGAAGAGAAAATCTGATAGCTGCCTTAGTCTGACTCTGAATATATAATAATGGCCAACAAATAATCTTAAAAAATTGATTTTTCTTAGATTTTGTGAACATAAAGTCAATTAATTTCAATTCATAGCTCATCTCTGCTGAATGTGAGCATATCTTTGCCTCATTATTCCTGTTGTATAAGCTTAGAGTACAACACATGTGACCGACAACAAACACATCTACATGGCTATTGTAGAGTCCATTACTACAACTGCTGCTAGTTTTCTCTAGTCTCCCAATGTTTAAACCTTCTTATCACACAGATCTCACCTTTGACTGGATAAAAGGAGAGAGGATACTGAAAATGTAATCTGAATTTGGTGAAAAGCAGAGAAATTGGGACGCACATGTTGCTATCCTAACACTAACAGTGGTGAATATAGCGCTAGTCTTATTTTTTTATTCTCATACTTCTCATTTGACACACAGAGGTCAGTTTGAAACCACTTTGTAATCTAGTTAGGCCTATCATTTTTATGCATCTAACAGAGTCAATACAAACAAGAAGAGCATTATGTATAGAGCTTTCTTTGGTGAAAAACCGTCTTGTTTTAGCTGGACCTTGTGTTTACTAAACTCTCAATGACCCTTCAGACTTTTCTTTTTTTTCCTTCCCTACTTCTTGCAACCCAAAGGCGGTAGTGCTGAGGCCAAGTCAAATCAGCACAACACACACACACACACACACACACACACACACACACACACACACACACACACACACAAATGAGCTGACAAGGATTAGCAGAAAAAAAGGTCAAACTATGGTCATTTTCCTCCTGTTTCAAAATAGAATGTAGCTGATGAGATCTAAGAAGAAGCAGGGGATTTAGGAAGATAAATACAGATGTGATGTTTCTCCAGCTTGTCTGATAATTCATAATGTTATATTCCAGCAACATTTTAAATGATATTTGCTTCTTTTCTTTTACTTCAACACACCTATGATGTTATCGTGCAAGGGTGAACAACAGAGAAACACCCTTAGCAACTCCAAGATCACCCTCTGTTTAAATATTTATGCTCATTGTGTGTTTGAACAGAGGGCAGAGAAAGGCTCTTTATAAATGCATATGGTTATTAGCTTCTCATGACGGCACTTGTTATTTTATTGTCACCTTCAAAAACAGACTTGAAGAGCTTTTTACTGATAGTTACTTGGCAGTCAGGATAATTGGAGTTGACCTGTGCTTCTTCACTTTTGCAGTGCATTGTAGCTGCGCAGCTCATTAACCTGTTTGTTACATCTGTCCCAGGCTTTTTTTCTTTTTTTTAAGTGACGCCGCAGGTTAAACCCTTTGCTCTTTCTCTTTTTCCTTTTCGTTGTTTGACACCAATAAGATGTATGAAGGTCAAGGGGAAAACAACCACAGCAGACCAGTTAAACTTCTCGAGTAATTAGTATTAACCTGACAAGCGTTGAGTCAGTGTTTCTTTGTAGCTTTCATAATGATGAGTTACACTTTTTAATCAAAAGAGGCAGGATTTCAAATCAAAGCCAGTGGCCCATTGTATCAGTTGAATGTTATGTATCAAAACAAGCCTGAAGACAATTACTGACCGAGGCGTTTTCTGGTGTTATGGCACAAAATGTTAACATTATAATACAGTTTTGATGGAAAAGCTTAAAAGTGTTTTATAACCCAAGCATTACTTTTTTGATAACTAAAAATTGCACGATTATTATCTTCAAATGAGAGTCACCCGTCTTCTCCACGTTTTTCGGCTGCCCTTTGACCATAACTAACGTTTGTGCCGCTCTCTGCCCCTCCTCCCCCCTCTGTCGCTGCTGCTTCCTCTCTGCGGGGTTGTGCCCCTCTGTGTGTCTCACTGACCTCCGTGAAAGAGAATCACCTCTCGCCTCAACAGTGCGTGATCGGGCTAAATGCCACCGCTAAAGCTTTTTCTGCTTCCTCTTTTCTCCACATGCGATGTCTGTTGTCCCTTGCTGCTGGTTCTGTTTACAAAGCTATAGATGTATGGCTTCTTAACACACTTCCAGTGTAAATGAAACGGTGTTCTTCTGTTATGACAAACCTAACGGCAGTGCTTAGAGTCCAATCATTTGTTTCCTTTAGTTTGGCATTTGGTGACCCTTGTTAGAGTTTATGTACTCCAAAAATAATGAACTATTTCAATACAGTGATGCTTTTATTACAGTTGTTTAATGAAGATTTGTATATTCATCATAATACAGACTCACAAATTCCAAACAGAGAAGGGAAATTTGATTTCATACTTCAACACAGCAGTTATAGTTGAAGTCGCAAAACTTTCTCTGGTGTTTTTTTGTAGAATGTGAGATTACTAAAATAAACAAGTAGCACCTCTTTATTGTGGCATGAGACAGGTTTCATTACATGTTTTATTGCTTAATGTTTGCATGTTTGCCATATGAATGTCACCATGTTCCTTGTGACATATTTCCTACCTGTCCTGTGTTTACATGCTAAATTACACATTGCTTGCATGTTGCCGCACTCTCCCAGCCTCCTGCACATGCCTTTCTGCTGTAATCAGCAACACAATAGCAGTTAACTAGTGCGACAGACCAGCCATGCAAATCCCTTGTATGTGTGTAAAAACATGAATGGAGGGGGCGCCGTGTGCATTTAGGATCCTCACAGTTAACTCATTAGTTGCTCGAATCAAAGGCATGACACTGGCTTTGTCCCTGCTTGGCCTCTCGTGCCACGGACACTGAACTCGCTTGAGTGGAGTTGCACTACTGGCCCAACAAAGACCTCTGGGATCACAAAAGGTCATAAGTGAATTACTTTAATCTGTGCTAAAGAGCCCCCCTCCATTAGATAGTAACTGTAACAGCTAGAGGCGGCTGCGCAGCAATAGGAGGTGTGCATGTGTGCAAAGCGATGGGTAGAGTGTGGCTTGGAGTTTGAGTGAGTGTGAATAGACAGCCTGGGCTCATGCAGCGTGAGCAGAAGCCTTTGTTGGCCCAACACTATTGTTGGAAGCTGTCTCGTGTAATTACTGTCAGTGCTACCGCCTAGTGCGATGCTCTGGCTGCGCAAGGGAGCAACTGAGGGACAAGGAGTAAAGCAACGAGAGCCCGTAGCCCCTGGAGTTTAGGCTGATAATTATATTATTGAAGCATGTATTGAAGCTTGACGCATGTAGTGATTCTAAAACATAGTGAGGAATCCCAGCTGTGTTACATTTGTAAATCATGACATCAAACCAAACAAGTGTGGCTATTTCTTTTTAAATTGTACTGACTCTCAAATAGCTTTTGTTCAAATGTAGCTGTTCTATTTTTATAATTGTCCTACTTTTGCCACACTGACCCCAACTACGTGCCTTTGGGCTTGTTTTAAATAATTTGACTTTGCCAATTGATATTCCTCTCCACACGCATCAAACAATTAGACTCTGCTGAACTCCAGTAAACATATGGCTTACAGATTTAGTACTCCCCAAAGCCACACGCTGAAAGCCCGTTTGATAAGTCATTAAGCCTTACACAGAGACGTTTGTATTTGTTGTGGCATGTGGGCACTGTTGCAACAGAGAGGCAGCTTCCCGGAGAGGTTTTGTTGTGGCAGCTCTGAATGTGAATCTATTTAAAACAATGAGGATATATGCATGACCAAACAAAAAGCAAAGGAGGCATCAGTAAACCAGAAGCTGCTAATCACTTCTCAGGAATGTTTCAACCTAACAAGACTCGCTTGTTGTCCCCGGCCGTCCTGATTAGAAATACGACACAATGGAGTGATTGAAAATGTGACATACTAGATTCGCTGACCGTCGTCCTGGTCCAAGTGTCCTCCCTGTGAAAACCAAAGGGCTATTAGCTTCGCAGCACAACCAATTTAACATGGGCACCCGCATAAAAAGCTCAGTGGTGTCAGTAATGCGATCTGTTGATGGCTAAACCGAGCGAATGGAGATGCTATTCACAGAGGCTGATGAATGAACTCGGTGACACTGCCACTGTAGCACGATACAGGCCAGAGTAGTACAATAACAAACCCCTGAACAGGTTAATTGTGCCACGAAACATCAATCACAATCACATATAAATGCCAAAACATAACTTAAATAGTTCGATTTATGATGAAATACAGAGTTTTTACAAATGTATTCAGGCGTTTTAGCCTCTGATTGGCAAATGGACACATTGGAAATAGCATCAGTTGGAAATTGATCTTGGCTTTCTCCATTTGTGTTTGCGTTACGAGGTGAGCCACTACTAAACCAAAGCTGGGTGCTTGTAAGTCTTGAAAAAGATTGATGTTTAAGGTTTCAAGGTTCTTTAATTGCCTCAGATTTTAACAAAGTGCTTATAAAAACACTTCAGCTTTTACTACTAACAACAATCACAACGGTACATATAGATGGTAAAACCTGAGAGATTAAATATTTTGAGCTTTTCAGATTGAAAAGCTTGAAAATTGCCCCATAAAATGACATAAAATTTAAATTTAATAATATATAATATGTATTTTTACATCATACACTATAATAGCAATGTAAATGTGTCTATTGAATGTTTTAATTGATAGAGTTCTCTATTTTTTTAAAAACTTTATCAAACAGTATCAAACCTTTGAGGATTGAAAATGCTGCCATTTTAGACTTTTTAGACTTTTGTCTAAAACTACATTACAGTAACTACATTTCAGTGTCACACAATTTGCAGTTTTTATGGTATTTTGCTGTTTTCCCTTGTATTTTTTTAAGTCAACACTATAGCCTTTACCATTATCTATTAAAATGACTATTATATACCATATTTTGGGTTGCTTGACTAAAATTGTTGGGATCATTTCAGGTCTTTTTGGTAATTCAGTTTTCCCCTTTCCTGCACACACTATTTAAAAAGCAGCTCATAAGGTGTGCACATCCTGCACATCCTACAATACATCAGACCGTTTTTGTCTGTCACCTCCATTTATCTTAATTGAGCCATGCTTCAGTGCTGCAACGCTGCCCGGCCTCGGTCCCTCCCTGCTGTTGTTCCCTAATGTAAATCGATATGTTTCCGTGTAGTTGGAAAGATCACTAACCAAAGGTGGCATTTGACCCGATACAGCTCGATACGCTAACTACCGTCAGCCAGATGAGGTCCTCTTTCATCAGCATTTGATATGGAAAAAAAAAAAAAAAAAAACACAGAGCTTGCAAGTCGCCTAGGTAAAAATAGTCCTTCAGATCATGTCACATAAAGTTAAGGTAAGCTTTGGGCGATTTTATTATATTTTTCTTTGGTAATCTGAAACAAAATTCAAATGAAACTGAAAATGGATCTCAAAAAAGACTTGTCTTTCTGTAAAAAATCTACTGTATGGGCTAATTAAAGAAGATGATGCAAGAGAGTGTTTAAAAAAGACTTGTGTAGATTTTTGTGTAAAGCGCTGGCAGGCATTTTGGTGCACTCCACGCACCCAGAGCAGCCTGAACTCCAAGTGAACTCATGCTCTCTGCCGAATTATGATCGAATGAGTGAGCCTGACAAAATATTTTTAGGGTGAAGAAAGATGCAAACGGAGAGGGTACAGCGAGGGTACCGGAGAGGCGGGGGGGTGTGCAGAAGACGGTCTTTTATCTCATGACGAAGGACAACGTAAAACATTGGCGATGACGTGATAGACAGGTGATTGGTCGAAGCAGGAGGGGCAAATGTCACCAATCTGACCAGGTATAAAGAGGGTTATAGGATGGAGAGAGCACATAAATGATGACGGAGAAGGAGGGACGACGCTAGAGTGAGCATTGCGTGACTTGCGCTTGGCTCAGCCCTGCAGCCTCCAGGCGATCTGTGTTTGCCATGAGAAAAGAAGCTATAAGTGTTTTACTGTAAACAGAGCGACATCAGGGCCTTAAGGGATTCTGCTAAGGATGTGTGCTCTGCAAAAAATGATCAGCATCTTTCTCATATCCCCTAAGAAAATAATAAAATTCATCACGTAGACCAAATCATTCTTTAGACAAAACTTGTTTTAGTGCATTCTTTTTCTTTTATTTTCAACTGTTGTCTAAGCTGAGATTCAAAGGCTGCAGTGCTGTTCAAAACTTTTCTTGTCCTGGATCACTTTCCACCACTAGAGGTTTCTACAAACATCGGCAGCATGTCCTAAAGGCCCACTGGGGGAGTTCATGATAAAAGCTCTCTCAGGCGTTCACCAGTGAGTTTAACTGTAGTGGCTTTATGTGTAGAAATAAGAGAAAAGAGTACTATTTTTAACCTGTTCTCATGTATCTGCAGTTGCCTGTTAAGTGTAGTATTTTCAGACACTTACATAGGCTATTTCTTTGAGTATGTTTAGGCCTTAAAACCTTTTTGGATAGGTGTGGTAAGGCCTGACAGACCATACAGTAAATAATTGGAGTCAAATAAAAGCCAGAACATCAACTTTGATAGTGCTTAAATTTGACCACTGACAGAACCTTTAAAACTATTTTTATTATTTAACCTGATACATTAAGACCAGCGCGGGCCATGTTTTGAGAGACAGTTAAGAGCTGCTCCTTTATGTGTGTGTGACCTTATTAAAGATGATACCAGGGGTGCTGAGCCTCTGGACCTTTAGAAACAAACACTGATCTAATGACTTATTCATGGCTGAAGATGGTTTCTGACAAGTAGAGTAAGGGATGATCATATTAAATGCAGAGAGTCGGTGTGGTGTAACGTGCTGACTCCTGTGAGTGGTGTGAATGGAGAAACACATGTCAGGATTTTGGAAAAAAGAGAGAAGAAGAGAGTGAGACTGCTAGCCTTAATGCTTAACTTAGTGATCAGCTCCAATTCAAAGTTTGTTGATTGCCAACTTTCCATCTGATGGTGACAATCAATACCACCTTAAGTCTTACATCTAACTATCTCTGAATGCAAAATAACCATTAGGCTAAAGATGATTGTTTTGTCTCCCCGATGCAGCCTCTCAGTTTTAAAAGGCTTTGATCTGGTTATAAAGTATCAGTATAACAATAAGATGACAAAAGTTAGGATTGCATGTGACTTGTGTTGTTCAAACCTTATGAAGTCACATCTATGTGATATTAAGTGTAACTTGTAAGGATTTGTAACGCAGTCTGAATGTTCCCGTCTCAGAGGATCGTGTTTGAATTGGCATGTTGCTGCGGCTGAATTCAAACAGCTGCCGGCTCCAGCGCTCAGACTGGTGCCCTCCCCTCGTCTATGTTTGCGTGCGGAGCAGAGGAATTCTCCACGCTAATGTGGCCCGGTTTGTTTTCATCATCAAATTGCCAATGTCTCAAATATGCATCTCACGTTCATACACTTATACTATGTTTATCCAGTGGGAGCATTGACAGCCTAATCCCTGTTTTCGTGCAGTCTCATCTGTCAAATAAAGTGCTCCAAGTAGCTTCCACCCTTGTTTATTTTTCAGACACCACTTATGTAATTTTTCACATTTTATGTCTAATACAGCATTTTTGAACTTGAATAAATGTGAATGATTTTCCTGGCAGTGTCTTTAGTTGAACGCAGGGATGTCTTAACGTTAATTAAATATGACCAGATGTGATCATGGGATAGCGCTACAGCTACGTCTTGACATTTTGAATCATAAAATTTATAAAGGTCTTGCTTTCAGAAATCAAGGTTTTGGAATGCGGAGTTCAGGTCAGGACCCAAAAAGCACAACTTGTAAATCACAGTTTAAATGTTTAATATACAATAGAAGATAATTCCAGAGAATGCTAAGAACTAACAAACACATGAGCACATATAAAGTGAAGTAGACAGTCCGACAACATGTGATGACAAGGGAGGGGTTTAAATACACAAGAGGTAGGGACATAATGAGGCACAGGTGAAACACATCAGGGAGGAACAGGTAATCACAGCAGGCAGGACGTAGACAGCCCAAAGCTATAAACACAAACAGGTGAGACCAAAATGAAACTAGGAAGTGACAACTCAAGTGTCAACTCTTTTGTGGAAGACCTACTAGTGTTTTCTGGTGTCTTTGTATCAAACACAGCTCTTGGTCTTGACTCAATACACTCTGGTCTCGTTATTGACCTGGCTACAATGTCACTTAAAGCTAGTCTCATAATTATTTTGATGGTTCTTAGAGATTGATAGAATCATGTCTATCTCACTGACACAGTTCCCTCAGCTGGACAGAAACCTCTAACGTAACTTTCCTGTCCTGGGACGGTGGCATATTGCGAGAGATTATGTGAGTGAGGTGCCCTACCACTCGACACATATAATAAAGGCGCAGTGGCTCAGGGGTAGAGCGGTCAGTGTGTGACTGTGGAGTGAGTGAATAATGGATATGTAAAGCATCTTTGCGTTGCCTGAAAAGCGCTATATATATTTGATATAATAATAATAATAATAAAGCAAAAAGGCCTCACACACTGGACCCACACAGAGTTGTAGGTGTACTAAATGTGCAAAAAAAATACAGTTTTCAGGACTTTCAAGACTTGTTCTTTCTTCTTGGCTTTAAATGCATACAGTAAATGACAACTGAACCAAATATTAATAACTCAGGTCTTCTCAATGGATATATTCATTAATGCAGGAGAGATCAAATACCAGTGCCTAATTGCACACAAAAATAATTAAAATTTATGTTAAAATATAGATGAAATGAACACTTACAGTAACAGAAAATGGGACATGATAAGGTGGCCTGAACAAATGTGGGCTGTTGTGATGAGCTATGTGTGTACGTGCTGGTATTGTTTTAATGAAGTATAACCCAGATTCACGCTGTCAAAAGTTAGCAAAGACGCTGTGACAGCTTGTACCCTGTTTTAGAAGCTGGTGTAAATATAGCTCCAAAAATCAAAGATGATTCCCACACACTCTGCGTCCATAGCTGCATCATTTTGGGAAACTTCAAAATTCACTTGAGCTCAAAACAGTCTCCGAAACTGATTTCAGTATTTAAATTTTCTGTGCAATAGCATCGCCTGGTGAAAACTTTGGGGATGGAGTTGAACTTTGCTGCCTGTCAAATATTTGCTGTGAGCTTCTATTTGACTTTCAGTAGGAAAATCGTGGCTTAAAGATACAGTTAACCCACTTTAGACTTTGATGGAGTGTGAAGTGTTTGTTTGCCCACAGTTAGTAGCCAACCACTGCAGGGTTATCTCTTCAAAGGTAAAGCTGGTCCACTGCTTTTTGCTCCACTGGAGAAGCCATTTCAACATTTTTGTGCTTTTCCATTACAGCCCAGCTTTTTTACTTCTCCTCTGAAAGCCACACAGTTATGACGTCAGTAATGCCTATGTCACCAGTTGCTCAGGAAAATGAATGTTAGAAAATCTCTTCTACAGAAAATAGGAACTATACTGCACTGTTAACGGGTAAAAGCAGAGATAATTATTGCTTTATGTAAAGGAGAAGTAAGTGATTTGATCAATTTGGCTAAGCCTATACATTTACATTTATTCATTTAGCTGACAGTTTTATCCAAAGGGACTTACATTAAGCTTTAGTTCACCAGTGTTTCAGCTGGAACACCACTGGAGGCAAGGACACAACGACAGTATGAACTGTGGGGAAATAAGAATTGAACCACCAACCTTCTGGTTGGGGAACAACCGCTCTACCACTGAGCCACTGTGCCCCAGCAGCAACTCAAAGAAACATGCAAAAAAACTGACACTAACCTCCCCACCTGAGCTTACAAACAGCCTATTCTATCCGCCACATTGGCAGGAAATTAAACTAAAGATTTTTTGGGGGGTTTTGATTTTTGAATGTGCTGTTTTGCCTTCTTTTTTGTGTGTATACTGTACATAAACTGTAGAATTACGTCTGCATTCATTATGTTGTTAGTACAGGTTTTTAGTTGCTCGTTGCTGGATTAGAAACTCACATAGATTATGTTTATTTATGATTATTATTTTTAATGAAGCGCAGATATAGAGGGAATTAGTGATACAATGTGTTACATAAACTGTTTGGAAATGGGCTCAATGCTTTTAACACTGAGTTATAGATCCATGTGCAGATGTGGTGTTTTCCTTAACATGGCGGAACATATATTTTGGCTACTCTAATCTGATTGGATAAAAGGGAAGGGGATTCCACAATAGTTTATAAATTAGATAGAGCCATTTGATCCTAATTTTATCAAATTATATAACCTCGTACTTCTCCTTTAAGCCCTGTCCCGCTCTCAGTAGTGATCATAATGAAAGACATTGTTGAAGCAGGACTAATAAAAAACCTAAATTGAGGCTTTCCAAACCCAACAATAAATACATGAGGGTAAACAACAGATCACTGGAGACTCCTTTTTGTGACTCATGAGCAACAAGTAACTTCTCAGAATAAGAGCGGGACAGGGATTGAGGAGGAGTGGGACCATAATAACATCATTGTGGCTGTTTGAAGTCGCATCAGCCTGTTTCCCAGATACAGTAAGTACAGGCTGTCTGCATGTCTACTGGCCTCTCACCACTCAAAGGCCACATTCATGGAGGCACTGCCGCCCTGACAGAGGGCAATTGGATCCACCGGATACCCTTCCCTTCTCACGCAATGTTGTGTAAATGACCTCAATACGTCCTAAACGAGTTAAGGATGAAGATGGCGCACCCGCTCACATGTCCCAGGCATGATAATGTGGTGATAGTTTTATAAATACGCGCTCTCATGCACACACAGAAGCTGCACTAAATGTCTGCAAAGGCAACAGATCATCCCCAACATCTGTTCCTACTACAAGCTATTGTCTTTCTTGCAGGCCTAAACACAAGATTTATCTATGCTGTTTTATGGGACACAAGTGTGAAGAGGTTTAAAGTGTGTAGCATCATGTGCAAAAAATGACCACGATGAAGTGAGTCTTAACCCTTCAAAGACTATTCAGATTCAAATGATGCAAAACGTGACATTATTTAAGGCTATTATTTTATACCAGCATCAATTCATCTGATATTGCTGCAGTGTAAACAATCACTGTCCCGTGTTGCTGTTGCCCAGGTATTAATGGCCTTAGCTTCATTCTTCTTTTTAATAGATTAACAAGAACTGAGAAAATGTCATGGTATAAAAATGGACAATGAACAGAATAAATTTAGCCAATGTCAGATTAGTAGCCTCTGTAATGGGAAGGTGAATACTTTCTGGGCTGCATTGGAAGTTTTTATTGCATGGCCTTTGGGGAATAGGGACAGAGAATGTTTTATCATCAGGGAAAATTTGGGATGTGCACTTTTGATGCAAAATTTAGATGAGATCTGCTCTGGAACATACACAAACAACATTTAGTTTACTTGGCATTTTTATTTTTTTTAAAGCAGGTCACCTTCTTTGGTGCACTTCAGTTTTGATGCCAAATTTGGACCAGATCCATTTTTATTCTTGGAAAAACTGACTTCTGTAGATTAATAAAATATATTTGAATATATTTCTTTCTCAAGATGAAATAATCAATGTACAGTTTTAATCATCTTTGGGCTAAGTACAACTTTTACGGTCTTTTTTTACAGTTCAAAGCACAGATTACAGCACTAAAGCTTAAGCCACATTTTTTCAGTTGAATTGTGTACATCATAAGGTGGCAGTATTTTTCCTTCCAGCTTCATTTTTCATTCCCTAATCTCCAGTCTAATCCTTCCTTTTGGAAATGGTGCCCCCACTGCTCGACCTCGGGGCCTGGACAACTTCAACCTGATGTCTTATTGTAACCTTCGGTTTTAGCTGAAAATATTGTATTGCCTCATTGCTTCATGCTATCGTCAACCAGGAGTGAGCAAAGAGGTCAACATGTCACGAAATAAGATAATACCTTAACACATGCGCAGACAAAGAGTTGGGGAGTAGAAGCATAGCTATAGAAGCAAAGAGAAGGTGAACCTTGTTGGACAATTCACGGGGAGATTTTGATATACCTGCTCTTGTTTTTTTTTTTGTTAAACCGTCACAATGGTTAATTCACAAACAAAATCTCCCAATTATGACCTGATTAGTGAAGACAATTGACCAGGTTTTGTTTATCTAAGAAAACTAAGATATTCACAGTGTGTTGTCCTACAGCAAGTGACTACAACACACTGCTGTTTACACAAAATGAAAAGCCCACACATTTAACTGACATTGAAAGTGCATACAACTACAGAAGATTGTATGTATGTGTTGACAATACTTGAATATTTTGATACTCAGTTTTGAATGTGTTAAAATTAGCTTTGTGTTAGCTCTTATTACAAAGATTACAATCTGTCTCTAGAGCTAATACAGTCTCGTACCATGTTTTCAGTCAGCAGCTGGATGGATCGCAGACACAGAGCACCTGCCAAAAGGCTTCAGGCATGAGCTTTTTCTCTTGGCAAGCATCTCCTCCCTGCTACTTCAAGTCCTCACTCCTTCTCATGCAATGTCTTCCCGGCCAAATTCCCAGTCAATTTCCAGGCCATATTGAGGCTGTTTTGTGGCCCTCTGCCGCGGACTGGCTTCGATGATGTCATGACAAAAAACACAAACTCAGGTTTGATGAGCTGGAAAATCTCATTCCAACTTGTAAGGAATTATTGTCCACTTTGTGCAGTCAAAGCGTCAAAACGTCAGGTCGGATTAAACAGAAAATAGAGCAGGTTAACTGCTAATCTTTGCATTTAGCATTTAAACTGTATGCCCACAGGCCTGTATAGAGCACAGGCAGTGCACAACACATTTTAATTGAGCGTTTTCAGACCAATTTAAGTGAACGGGACACCATTGTGATTGATCCTTTGACTTTTATATGTTTGCTTGTTTGCTTTTTCTTTGTGTCAATCTACTTCTTTGTATTTCTTCTTTGGACCATCCTTGTAAAAGTCAGGTGCTGAAAGGTTAGAAGGGTGTTGGCATAAACAAAACAAAATGAGATGAGTAGACAGTGTTAGTCTGTCATCTGGGTGACACAACATTTAAAAATTGTGAGCAGAAACTTATACTGACTTTAAAGGAGAAGTCATCTGCTTAAATGAGAACTTCTTAGTTAAATATAAGCATTTACAGCATAATAATATTAGCAGAAAACCAACCCAAAGCTGCACAAATTTAGAAAGACATGCAATATAGCAATGACAATATGCCTTTTAATATCAAGGCAATGTTTATAATTGTGTAATTTTCTGCAAAATGTTCTTCTGTTTTAAATGTAAAGCACTTTGGTCTTCAGTTTGGTTGTAAAGTGCTATACAAATATAAATGTATTGATTGATAATTTTAGTTAAAAGCATTTTATTGATAAATACTGAGTGAGACCTCATTGTTATCAGTTTATTATTATGTATAATTCAGTTTACACTACTCTACTGCATTTTCCTGGCTATTTCTTTTGTTATTTCTAGTGGTTTTAGTGTTTTCCAGTGGCATTTGTAATGTAGTGATTTAGAGAAACATCAGACGGATACATTTGACATGGTAGACTTGGGTTAGAGACAACAGAAAATCTTCCACAAACATTTGTAACAGACTATTGAATATACATTTCAAATTATTTCAAATATTGAAAATGATCTGAGGCATGTGTTTAATGTTTAAATGTGCTTTAGTGAGTGTTGCATGTTTCCCAAGAGCCACAGGTTGCATGTGTATCAGCAGCAGCAGAGGAATGCTTGAAGCGCGCACACCCACACACAAACACCCACACACACACACACACACACACACACACACACACACACACACACACACACACACACACACACACACACACACACACACACACACACACACACACACACACACACACACACACACACACACACTGAGATAAAAATAGACTCCCTGACCCTTTAAAAGCCTGGTCTGTAGCATGTTGTGGTTGCTCGCAAAAGAGCGGCGCGCTGTCTCTTTAAGACAGGCTTCAGTGCAGAGAGGAGTAAATAGTATCGCTGCAGTGCTGTGTGCGTGTGTGAAGCTGAGCAGACGAAGGGGTTGCGTGACTACTGCAGACCAGGCTGTGACCTCAGAAAAGTGGTTATGAAAATGATCTGTAGAAACGAGCGGAGAGAAAAGGACTGAGTGAATGAGTGTGAAACCGAGGGAGCGCAGAGAAACGGGTTCATTGGCTTCTGCTGCATGAAACCACTGAGCAACAGTTAAACACTAAATGTATTCACTTAGTTGGGGTTGAAAATCAAATTAAGTAACTCTGTAAAGTGACTTGTGAAATGAGTATAAATTGAAAAACAACATAAATATATATATATATATATATACATAAAAGTCACATAAAAACAAACAAAAAAATATATATATATTTTTTTACCTGACAATACCTAGTTCCAATATATCTGTATATGTCTTTCCGCACATCTTACACAAAATATATACTGAGGCTGACGAGCAAACTTGACCTATTACCGCGTGCACATCCTGAAAAATTTAATAGATACTTTGAGTTGTTTTAAAATGTGTTGAGTTCACAAAACAATTTTTTTCTTTTCTTGTATTTAAGGAAAAATCTCCTAAGAGCATATTGTAATTAGAATGATTTGTGAGAGAAATGAGGCCGTGAGACATCATCAAGGCTTGATTGTCAAAGATTTCAGTAAATGCACTCAAAAGGGACTCTCCTTATCAAGATTGAATGGTGGCAGAAAACAAGTAATGATAACCATTGTGATAAAACATGCATTAACTTGACAAAATCCATATTATTAATAAAAGCATGAACCATTTAAATCAAACAAGGACATCAGTTGAATATACAGTATACATATATATATTTTTTTTGTTTTTAATGGCAAGTACTTAAGAGCCAATCGCGTGCCGAGAGAAAAGTGTTTTGAAAAGAGGAATGTTTTGGTCATTGAGGGAGAAAAAAAGAGTGAGAGAGGAAGAATTGTTGGCCTCAGAGAAAGTCAGGTATCATGTTTCCGCTGCAGCAGTGGCACAGCTCTGAATATCCAAGAGAAATTCCTGTGGCTCCGGCCGCGATGGAGGCTGACCACATGGAAACAATTGGAGACAGAGCCGGCCAAGAAAGAGCTTACAGTAGAACATAAACATGCAATGTGGAAGATATTGAAGGAAATTATTCATTCTTAATCATTACCGCTTTTTATGACCTGTTTCAACAGATCGTAATATCTTAAAAATGGGGAGTTTTCTTGGGCTTCTCTTTCTAGACTGACTTGGTTTGAAGATTTAGGGTTGGACTCAGTCCAAAACTTTCAACAATGTCTTAAGTCTGCCAATGCCACAATTTCTGTTAAGATCCTATTTCTACTTCATTTCAGCAACAAGAATGTGTAAAAAGCCTCATTGTAGGCATTTAGACAGGTATAATGTGTTTTCATAAAAAAGAAAGTGAATAGGTGCATTTCCATGACTCCTTTTGAGAGAGTAACTGATTTGCATTTGGTGCATTTTTTGGAGCTTTTGACACTGTTCAAATGTTTTTGTGCTTTATTTGAGAATCAGTTCTGACCTAAACACATTTTGTAATTACTGTAACTGATGTAATAATCATGTTTACACAAAGTTCATATATAGTTCACTCATTTGTTTTGACATAATGTTTCCGGTGTGTTTGAAGTAATTAGAAGAACATCAGGTTAGTCTCCATAATGCAATTGTGGCAAGACCAGCGACTTGTTTTTTTCTTTTCATCTGGCCAGCAAGAGCGTCTGCAAACTCCGTAGTGTGTAATCAAAGAAAGATCCAGGCCATTCATTTACTTTGTCACAGGGATGCTGCGTATATATTTCAAGTTTAGGGACAAATACATGCACCCAAACATGCGTGTCTTTCCTTTTCAACTGCACAAACGTTTAGTAAATTAGGATCAGAAATAGAAACCTCTTATTTGAAAAGCTTAAATACCACTAAGCAGAGAAAAAAATGAAAGAGGGATAAAAGTTTGAAAGAGTGGATAAGATAGAAGGAAAGATATGGTGCACTTTGCGTGTGAAGAGTAATGCTATAGCCTTCAAGGAGCACAGTGGAGCACATTGTATCCACGCATGAGCCGCTCAAGAGGGACAGCAGCATGTCGGAGAGAGGGGAGGTGCGTGGCCCGGGACGAGGAGAAGAGGAAGGAAAGAGTGAGAGGAGACAGACCAGGGGTGAACGAGTGTGTGTCACGACAATCATGAGCGTTGTTTGGAACGGGGGATGCTTTCGGTGTGAGATGGACACTCCGTCCCACTCTCTCCGACAGTTCACCCGACAGAGCCCAATGGGACGAGAGGAGCTGAAGGAATATAATTGAATTAGGCACACATGCTTGTTGAATCCATTGATGTGACTCACTCTAAGACCCTTGGATCTGCTCTCAGCAACACTCTTCAATTGTAATGATGATTACACAGTTCTCAGGCTTTCTCAAAACACTTTGCAAAAACACCACTTAAGTAATACATTCCTAACCTATTGTATCTTAAAGTGCATCCACAACAGGTTCAACTGCATTCTTGCCAAAATCTGTGATGAGGAAGTACTTTCAGTGCTTTGTTTACTGCAAACATAGACAAAGAAGACTGAGAGACACAGATTCAGGGTGAAAATAATATATAAAAATGAGTAATGAAAATCTTATTTTGGTACAGGTTTTTATTCATGAAGGAAATGAGCTGATTTGTCTGTGAACATCAAGTATGTGCCAGCACAGAAACCCACAAAATTGTAAAAAAAAAATTAAGCAGTAACCACAGATGATTGTGTGAGGGTCCATCATTTGTAATATTATGGGTTTCTCTAAAAAAAGTGTCATTATATTTAGTAACGATCATTTTTGACAGTAAAATCATTAAAATAATGTAAAAGCATGAAAACCTCTGATAAAGAACAACAATTTTATTTAAGTATTAATAAAAAGCCTGATAAAAAGTGTGATTATATCAAATCTGATTTGTTATTTCTAAATTCCATTAAATTACATAAACTCAGAAATGATTAGGTTGAAGAATAGCAACATTCCCACTTTTTAAACTGAACACCCACAAAATGAAGCAAATTTCAGAAAAGGCTTTTTTACTCAGAAACTGGGACCATCAGAGGAGCATGCAGCAGAAAAACAAGTAATAAACAAATTAAGTAATAAGTATTAAAATATAGCTTGTCCAGAGATATAAGAGAGCCTCGGTGAGATGCTGAATGAACTGTTTGGGCAACGTGACTTCTGATTGGATAAATTAGATAAAAACATTTTTTTAGGACATTGGTTAAGATCAAAGTTCAAAAATCTTGAGAACCTAAATAGTTGTCTAATAAATAAGAAAAAAAAGAGTCCTTTTCCAGTGAATCTAATAATAAAACTGAAAGAGGAAGCAGGAGTTTTCACCACAGAGAGATTTCACAAAACAGTAACCCATTTATAAAATTGCAGCACGAGGTTCACCGACTTCTTGTTCTTCATTTACGTTATTTACTGCATATTGTCAAAACAATTTAATGGGAGCCTTCCACATAAAAACTCGGTCAAACCACTGTCATGTTTTGTCTTGCCCAAATAAGACATATAACGTTTGGATTTTCCAGGCGATTGAGGAGCGCTGTGTGTTTGTGTCCTCTGCTGGTCCATGCTCTTCTCCAGGGTCAATATTTACAGTTCATCCTCTTTTGTGAATTCCCTCCGTCACATCGCCTCATCGTCTCTGCTCTCGCCCCTCCTCTCGCCGCTGGCTGTCACTTTGACTGTACGTCTCAATGGCTGAGCGTGATCGAGGCCAATTACGGGCTTGTGTTAAGCGCGCGGGGGGCATCCTGTGGAAGCCGGACATTACGGGCCGGTCTAACCCCAGCTCCATATGTGTATCCACTGCTCTATCTCCTCATCATTCATGCAAGTGCTACATGTAGGGCTTTATTCTCCAGCTGTTACATCGGCTAGGAACGTGGCTTGATGTGAATTTAATGGTGCTTCATTCAAAATATCATTTTCTTGTGGTATTATAAAGGATGTAGAGCTTTTTAAAGAGGATCCTTGTCTTCAAGGGCAAATGCTCAGTCATAATAACTTGCACTATAACTTACAATAACACAATACCATGAACCACCTGTTTTATTTTAATCTTCCTTTGGGTATTAAGCTGTTGATGTTTTTATGTTTGAATGTTAGCAATTACAATGACGTTTTTGAGGTGCTAACTTTAATGTATTTTTCCAATATGCAATTTACATTTTACCTTAATTAATTAAGTAATTTCTCTTAAAGGTCTTAAAAATGCAAGGTTTAATTTATGATGATATTTGGTGGTGATGATGCAGATTTGGTACAACACTGCTCCTTGCATTTATTAGTTTGTCCACTCTGGGCTGTTGTAGGAACCGATACAGGAAGTAATGAAACCAACGGCTCTTCCTCTGGTTTAGGTGGAGCTTACAGACAATCCGTAGAGTACTTTGATGCTGTGATACACTATTTAAAATTATAGTTTTGACTGATTTGTTCCACTTTGTTTAACTGTATACTACAAATTTTAAACTGCATATGTATTTTATTACTTATTTTGATTCATTAGCAGTATCCCCATTGGCAGTACTGGATGTATTCACCTAAATAATGAACCAACATTGATTTACATTTATTCCTTTAAATAATACCCGTGCTGTCACACCAATGCAAAGACACTCTAATAGGCCAAAGGTACTTCATGTTTAAACAAAGAGTAAACTCCAGTAGCTCAAAGCGTCATCTATGGGTTCAAAGCCAATAAGAGGCCACTCAGAGTTTCACTTTCAGTCTATTTATATCTCCTAATACAACATATTAACATGATCCAAACCATCTTCTATTAAACACATACGTTACAAGATTTTGTTCAGAAGTACAAACAGATTTGACAAATTGGTTCATTTAACAAATACACAACCAAAGATGTTCATAAGATCAGCAGTAAAGTTTTGAAAACCCGTCATTGTCTATTGTGAAGCGCTGTTAAAGTAGGAAGGAGGTGTCGGCACTTCCTCACACTGTGGTCTGATTTCCCTCTGTTTCTCCACAGGATGCTTCCTCCAAATATACAGACAGACTGAACAATGGATCCACAGATGTAGAGTCCATTGGAATTATGACCTCTTGTAAAAACAAAACCACTTATCAAGTCACCTGCTGGTGTGGGTCTCACATTTTCCATCAAACACTTCTGAGAGACGGGAAATGGAAAACAAGTGGAGGAATCTTTGTTGCAGTCTTCACACATTTTTTATAGTCTTATAGTCATATGTGTAGCCGAATATGTATTCAGAGTTGGCTGTCCCAGGGCTAAGACCAAGATGTACACAGAGTGGTTGTGCATCTTGATTCAAAACAATGCTCCCAAATGAGTTACAATTCATATGATCAAGCTTTTTGTCAATTAAAAAAGTGATATAGTTATTAATATGGCTTTACTACACTGAGCATAATCCACTAATGATTATTAGTGTTAAAAGTCCTCTATCTTTTTGGCCACTGAAGCGTAGAAATCAGTGAGACAAGCTTTGGCCTGGCCTCCTGCCACTTTAGTGCGGTAGCGATTACATGAAGATTACACAGCATGTAGTACCTCAAAGAAGCTGTCACATGTTTCATATCAAGCATTAAGTACAAGCTTTAGCTCAGTTGCAGCTCATTGCTTTGGCAACCTGCGGCACATTTATGGTGTTAAATCTAGATTTGTGCCATTTAACTGCATTACATTACATTTCTGTCCTCCTTTCTCATCTCTGCAAATACAAATTGGCCCCATCATGAGGGACATTGCGTGTCTCCGCTGCAGCGTGAAGTCTATTTAAGGTCTTGACTTATGTCAGGGAAAACTCATTGGCATGTTGCTGAGTTAATAATGTCTGACCACTCTCCCTGGGAGCGCCCCAAGTGCTCCTTTGGGACCGAGAGAGCAGGTAGAGAGGGGCCCGAGCACTAGAGTGTGTAAAATGACCCCTCAGCCGTTGCGTGCCACGGTTTGTTTTCAAAGCTAGCCACATGTTTGAACATTGCATAACTCCTCAGATGCACTCTGTAAATCAAGGAGTATTCCTGGGAAAGAAGGTGCGTGTAAAATATCACAAAACAACTTTAACCTCACGCCAATATTCTTCTTCAGTAGGATTTCCCATACAGTGTGACAGAGTAGAAAAGAGAATACCATTTTTTTATGATTAAGTTTTTATACACAGATCTACTTATTACAACATAACCATTACCGTAACCATAACGCATTAAAATGACTAAGTTTTGTTTAAGAAAAGAACATTTTCCAGTCATTTATGCAGTTATTCTGTATTTTTATTTTTTTTCCGCAGCAGTCTCAGAGTCTGAGCTGTGAGAGCTGTCGGCTAATTAAAGGCTAATTAAAGGTCCAATCCATGAAAACAAGGAAGTCTTTGTAGAGCTGTTTGTACAGGTGGTGAGCATCACATGTTGTAATGGTGTCAGGTTTACACATGGAGGCCTGACACATGGACTCACATTAACAGATACACGTTTTGTATGGGCACTGAAACGAGACAGGAATAGCATGGTATAATGAGTATTTCAAGTTAAAGGCACAGGCTACTTGAACAATTTTGGATAAAAACTATTGACCTATGACCTAAAATTTGTCTAGCTTAGTTTTTCAGGTGGATTTCTTTTTGACTGTTCAATTTGGTTCAGCTGTATACTACAGACATTTAGAAAACTTTTAATGTCTTCATGAACATTTTCAAAATCACATTCTTCACAATATGACTAACAAACACAACTACTGACTGTGAAAAGAATTCAACAAAACAACAATATGCATAATCGCCAAACAAAATATTAAAATGTCTTATCTCCAAAACCTCAGTGAGGAGCTTAGCAGACACAAGTCACTGATGTCAAAGGCAGATTATCATCAGTAAAACAGCTTTTGCTTAGGTTTTTTGGCTGTGTAATAGACAAAAAGTGTTACCGTAATAAGTCTCTAAGTGTTTCATAGTCAGTTACTCTTTGTTAAAATAATGCTCTATACAAAGTTGCAGTTTCTTGGATTTATCTCCAATCCAAAATGGTAACAAACGCCAGAATTAAGGCTTCAGCTCAGTTCTAAAACCACTGATTGATGTCTGGGTGGATACACTCAACTCTTTTATCCAGTCTTGTTATAAATTTGTATTGTGGGCATATAATGCTTCCCAAAGGACTAGCACTCACTGTTTCTGATCCGCCCCAAATTAAAACGCCTAACCGCAGCATTTCAGACATGGCAGGAGAAATATGATGACATGTTTTTATGAGATTTATTACCCAGAGCAAAGAGCAATGATCATGTGGCAATTTGTGCTTTTGTTAATCAGGTGAAGGGTGGATGGTTTAGTGCTTTTAAAATGAAGCCAGGTTTTGTAGGAGCTCCCCTTTTGGAGTTTGCTCAAAAGGTTTCAAAAGCGTAATAAGGTGCTGATTGCAGTACTTCTCCTCGCTGTCTGTAAACCTGGAGTGAGTGGGGTTTCTGAGTTCCTCTGGTGAAAGATGGTTCCTCTATTTCAGAAATACAGTAGGTCACCTTGATGCCAAATAGACTCAGTGGAAATTACTCACTTTGCCAATTACAGGAATGGATCCATCTGTCCGTCCCAGTCTGGCTTTAGGTTTTCAACACATTTCAATTTCACTTTCAAATACAGTCTTTTTAAGCATTTATATAAAACAGTTTCCATTTTACAGTAGGATATTCTGCCCAATGAAGGAAAAAAGTGTTTCCTCTTTTTGCTGAAAATAGTTAGAGGTGGAGAACGAGCCATTTGTCAGCAATGACATGTTTTGGTACGGTCGACTCGGCTCTGCTCTGCGCCGCACACAAAACACTTTTTTACTTTAGTAAGTGCTCTGGTGGATTGACCACCCACAGAGCAGAGCTCGCCATGTGGGATCCATCTCACCCAAAAACCTGCTCTTTAACTTCAAAACCACACTCAAGTCAGAGCCATTGACAAAAGTCATAGAAATCTAACTGCATCTGGTTTTGGCCACGTATCAGAGGACTTAAAAGGCAGGTGCTCTGTCAGATGTACAGTAAATAGAGCAACTAAAATCTGTTCTCAAGTTAAAGTTCGGTTACTGTTTAATACAATAAAGACACACATATATTTTAAGAGCATTGTATTTATTAAAATGACAGACTTACCGGTGTTCATTCATTGTACAAATAATAATGATGGTGTGAATGCAACTATTGAGACACACTTATTTGTTTATGCTCATCCAAGTCAAAATAATTCCCAGATTTGCATCAGTTATGTAAATTGTGTATATGTCATGCTTGTTTACTTTGCTGTAAGCAGAACTTGTTCTTCTTTGTGCAGAAGCTATTAACAGCAACGACTGAAAATTGAACAATGCCAATGTAGCACTGAGTCCCAAAAAACAAAAGAAGATAAACATAGCTGACCCTCATAAGTTTTTATTGTTGACTATCTTTAGCAATGTAAACATATTTTCCCATTGACAACACGGCTATATTAATCTTGTATTATAAGTATAAAAAAGATATCAAATATTTGTCCAGTGGAGTTGCCATATACCTAACATAACCAACATATATAGGCTGTTTTCGTGTCAGCCATTGTAGATGCTGAAAAGTAAAACCCAGTAAGAGAAAAGGACTCCTGCAATTAGGAAAGTGCAATTGATTAAAAAGTAAATAAATGTAATGTCATAAATGTAACCTCTACTTCTGAACACTCTGTTTTTTTTTATTTACATGGGCGAAGTATCTTTTCTTGTTTTGACGAGTGCCACTGTGAGCGAGCCGGAGGTGTGCATTTCCACTGAGGTTGAGGTAAACCAGACCAGGGCTGTTACAGAGGTCTTGTTTGGTCCTGAAAGGCTCTGCTATAGAATTGGGCTGACAGGTGAACAAATGGTTTGAAATCCATTAACCCTCCCACGACACCAGCTTAAACAATGCACCTATAACAGCCCCACGCTGGCTTCTGTTACTGCTGTATGTTGAGGGTATGGTGAGTGTATGAGTGCGGGGGCGGGGTTTAGCTCGAGAGTCCCGCCCTGCTGCACGCGATGCTTGGCAGTTCGTTCTGGATGAGGATTTACTGAACATGCTTTAGGGAATCCCAGCGCTCTGGCACACATGCACACACTACACCTCCGGGATAAAGAGCTGACAGGGCTAAGGCTGAGCAGGTGAAAGCCCTGGCAAAGACTAAAGTGGAGCTCTCAAAAACATACCTGATGCTCATCTGAAGGAGTTTCTCACGACTGCAGACCTTGTATAGAAATACTTCTGCAAAGCAATCTAGCTTTCTTTTATTTTCCACAGACACAACTCTTGATGCACTTTGATTTTAGTGCCAGGTTTTTATTATGGCTCATGTTTTAGTTGACAACGTTGCAGTTAATCTGTTTGGTCCCAATCCAAGAACAACAATCCAAGATACTAGCCACAATTAAACAGCAGCTAATTAAAACAAATGATAAGCATACTTCCTCAAACAACACTATATTGTATTAAATCTAGAGGAAACAATGTCAAGTAAAAAGATTTACACCACACTAGGTCTTTTACAAGTAAGATTATTAACACTATATTGACCTTGTTCTGTGGCTCCAAAATGCACTATTTAAGCATTATAGAACTGAAAATGTGAACAGGATTTGGCATAATAAAGGTTAATTTGTAAAGTTTAATGCCAAGCATATTAAGCACTCTTGTATCACCAAGGCAAGTTTATTTGTAAAGCCCAATTCATACATACAGCATTTCAAAGAGCTGTAGAGAATATGGTTTCATAGACATAGTATGTTCATCTGTAAATTGTGCATGTCTTGTTTGTCTTTGTTGTGGCCTGGTCAGGTCTGTGTGGACAGGGAGAAGGAGACAGTGAGAGGAAAGGAGAGGTGATGTCAGCTGCTGACTCTTGCATCAGAGAAGTGCTGAAACAGGAGAGGTGTTACATCCGCGGCATTTGCTGGAACAGATTTTCTTCAAACCCACAGATAGTACCTAAAGAGAGACATATGTGAAGCAAACACGTGTTGCTTTGACTGTCAGGACTCATACTTGAACATAAACATAGTTAATTGTAACGTAAAGTTTATACAGATTCTTGATTGGTGTCAAACATTAAAAGGAAGGAGCGTCTGTACAATTATGTTAGAAGTTGATAACTGTACAGGAAGGTCAGGTTGATATGTGGCATGTGCGAACCATCTGGTTGTGTGGACATGCACCAGACTGGACTGGGTTTAATACAAGTCCAGGTCTGCTTCTCTGAGACCCTCTAAGTATCACAATGAAATCTGAGGCATGTTTGAGACACATCTGGAGCCTCTCTGCCTCCTTCAGAGCCAAAAGATAATTTCCTCTTCTTCTTCCTACTAACACATACTTCTTCATGTTTTATTGTCCAGTGGGAAAAAAGACATTGAATCTCATTCTTGTTTTAAGACACTTTCCTTCCTTGGCTTCTCGTTATCTTCTTCCCTTCTTATGGCTTTGTTATATCCCTCAAGGATTCATTCTTTCTTTATAAGTTGAATTGCAAAACCACATTGAGCATTAGGAGTTACAAGCCATTGTCTTATTCTTTCATTTTTAGTGTCTCTTCTGCCAGTCAGTGTAATAAAAGGCTTCTGTTGATTGTTAATGGTAGGTGCTCACTGGTGCAAATGGCAAAAATGGTTTGGGCTTTTGGGTTTATTTTAAATCTTTCAGGGCAGGCACACTAGGTGTCTATGCAGTCCTGTGTTTCATCCTCTATCAACGTCATTTTTGAAGTTGTAGATGCACCAAGCATCTCACACATTGTGGAAAATTCTTGGCCTGATGGGAGTTTTATGTTACATTGTCCACTGTTGGAATTGGTGACAGAACCCCATCCAGATCTTATTATACATCCGTGTTGTTAGGGAATATTGGAGTTGTCCTTAAAGGTGAGAGGAGTCACAAGCTTTCTGAATGTCTTAGGCCAGATAAATTTATTAACAATCAACACAGGACCCTGGAGACAGGACACTTAACACAGTGTGGTATTGAATAAGCAGTTCCTCCATGCTTCCATAGACTCAGATTATAAAGTTAAAAGGTTAGCGTGAATGTATAAAGCCATATCAAGGAATGGTGTTTACCTGATAGAGCTTAGATTAGGAGCCGAGTTAACTGTGCATGAGTAAGGAGAAGACTAAAATTCTCCAGCACATTGTAGTAACTAGATACATTTACTCACATACATTTATTGAGTAACTTTTTTGTAAAAGAAAATCTGCTTTATGAGTACAATTCTTACAACATACATTTTACTTTTACTTGGTGCAATTGTGAAAGAAAAATAATAGTAGCAGTAGTTTTGCTGAAATTAAAGTAACTTGACTTAAAGAGACACTGGGGCTAGTTAACATTTCACCCGGAGTCTTTTCCAATGACTCAATCTTCAGTAATGATGGGAAAATCTCTGGTCACAATGGAGATTTTCTTAAATGCACAGAGCACTGTAAAACGTCTGTGTAACTTGATGTGTCTGCGCTTGAACGGACAGATCACAGCCCACTTTTTTTTTTTAAAGATGAGAGGCCGCGGTGGAACAAAGGCTGAATGACAAGACCACACACTGCTTCAGGAAGAGCTCATTCCCTTATGGCGCTGTACGTCTGGCGCTGCTTGTGTTTGTGTGAACACAGGCATGCATGTATGTGATTTCTCACTGATAATTCGGGGGCAGGATGCATCATATTTGCCCCGGCGAGGTTATCTCATGCTTCATTTCTTCACAAGCAGAGATTATCATCGGGTTTATTTAAATAACCCCGCTGTGCGCTGGCTGGGAAGCACTCCAGCTAAAGTTACACACCAGGTGTCTCTCGGGCTCATCCAAACCTCTTTGGACAGATACAAAGGTGTTTTGCCTGCTTTAAATGGCTCTGCGGTGTCCGTAATAATCGTAGGTGTCTCAGTGGAAGTGGACTCACAAACCGCAGAACACTTTCCTTTAAAACAGGAACGTGTTATTCAAACTTTATGTTCGTTTATTTGTTTCTACATTCTTCTTAGCCTCATGCTTAGGACCACTGCTGTCTTGTCTTGACATTTAGAGCCACATTGATTTCTAAGTGTCTTTTTACTAATTCAAATATTTTCCTAAGCAGCTAAAAGCTAAAGATAAAGGTGGACAATTAGGACAATTATTGTGGGAAAATATGCAAACTAAACAAACAAACAAAAAAAAAGAAAGAAGCAATTGTTCATTAAGTGGGTTGCCGCTCATAGATTATTCTCCAGGACATTTTCTTTTTTAATGTGGGGTTTATTTAGCAGTACTTGACTCTATTCTATTCTTCTCTGCTTCAGTCTAAACTCCTCTTCACAAACTACAGTAGCCTTAGAGGGTCAAACTCAAACCCCAAATTCTCAGTGAATTTATAAAAGGGCAAACTGTCGTTGTTTATCTCAAGCCAGTTGAGTGTTATTATTTTGCTAAAACATTTGAATCGACTAAAAACCTACTCTCTAAATTTTCAGGTTTTTCAGGACTTATAATGTGTTCAGTTAAGTGCCATTTAAATTTTAACGTTTATCTCCTTGCCCCATAAGCACTCCACTTCTTCCACATTGGGAAAACTGCAGTCATTTTTATGTTAAGGAAGGTAATAAAGACAAGCAGTGGTATAAAAAATATGCAACAGGTTTCTCTCTTTTCCCTCTTTGACATGTAAAGCGTATGAACTTGGCAGAACCAAATTTGTTGATTGCGGGCTACTGATGTGACCCATCTGGGCTTGAAACATTGCATTAGGTCTTCTCACGCTATTCCCTGCCCCTCCCTCCACCCAGCGCCTCCCCCCGCTCCCTCCCTCGCTCACTGTCACATGAGAAACAGTTGTAGCGCTGTAGTTGGGTGAGCAGGATGTGGTTATTTGGTGTGTTTATACTCGGAGTGGAGCGGGACACTGGCCTCTGGCTGGATTGTACAAGTCCAGGGGCACTTTTGGTCCTGTTTAAGTCTATGATCAAAACCTCAAGCGTTTCAGTTTATGTCTTTATTTAGAAATGAAGTGTATTCATAGCCAACATACATAATAAACCATAGAACAATTCATGTCCCTGTTTAATTGTTGCATTTAGCTTTTGAAAAAACCTACGTACAGCTTTACAAAGGAATAGGTCACACTTGTTTTTCTTTCGACATGGAGGCGTTGTTTTTTTGTCAAATGTCTGCTAACTTCTTCTTCTTTTACATATAATTACTTAATGTATTAAGAAATGCTACCAGAAAAGAATGTACATAGAACGTATCATTAGTCATCTATAAACTGAACAACTACATAAAGAAAATAACATCTTTTCAAATCTGACCTAAATAGACCTTCTGTTTTTGCTTTATAGATCTAAATGCATTTGACCTATACTGCAACCTATACTATTTTAGCACAAGATTACCATTTAACTATAAGCCTTTTTTATAGTTTGGGATTGTTATAATGGCTAACAATTATTTTAATCATAACCTGAAGAGGTCATATAAAACTATTTATTGTTATGTGCAACCTGTTTCTGTTTCAGGTTTCACAACTGTGAGAAAAAAAACACTATGCACTGTTTCCTCAAAGTGAGAGAAACAGATTTCCAGATATTGCGTGAGTTTCCCACAGTGACACCACCGTATTTTTGATCTGCTAATACTTTACCAAATCAGAAATATTTCTCTTATCCTCGACATGCTGAAGCTATTGCCGAGGAATTCTTACAGCCTTTGTCATTAATCAAATGTCGAAAACTCGACTTTATTGTGATGTACTGCACAACCCGGTGTCTTTTTGTAGTTTGGGCCCTTTGTAGTAAATAATATTGACTTTTAAACCTGCTTAGCCTTTATTTATTTAATGAATAGTTCAGTTTGACAGTAGAGCTTTAGTAAATCTAATTTATAAGGACTCCAGCCGAACTCAATATTCATGGTTAAGCTGAACCACAATGCATCAGTTTGGAGCTTTTAATGGACAAAGCAGCAACATTAGTTTCTGCATTTGCAACCACAAGACATGTGTTCTAGCGTCCAATAAATGCTGCTGTATCAGTCTGATTTGATTGGACGAAATAGTGTCAGTGTTAAAATGGTTCATTGCAACATCAAAGAGAAGCAGGGGGCAGTTGTTTTTCATTTTCTGTTCAAGTGTTCAATTAGAAACTGTGAATGAGTTCCGCGTAAAAAAGTAGAAAATAACCCGTTGCTATGGAAATTAGTGTAAGCAAAAAACACTTCCCGCAGGAACCTGTACAGTAATCCGGTAATGTAAGGGAAAACACGGCAGTCAGCTCTTGTGTTGCCAATAGAGTTGCAGCTGTGGCGTCTGGTCCGGCAGCGTTGCCCACAGGTCTCAGCTGCGGAGGGCTGGAGGGGAAGTTAACAGGCCGCCGAGACCAAACAGTGATTTACTTACACTGGCTGTTACACGAGTTTTCATTAGTGCTGAGGCGATAATTGTAAGGCTGGAGCACATTATGTTCCTCGTGTTTGGTTTACAACATTTTAAAGCAGTTTTCCTGAGTTCAAACCACCGCTTGGCTTCGTTTGTGTTAGACATTTGACAGATACTTGCTTTATGTTTGATTGTGCTGGGAAACAAAAAAAAAAGCAAATGATCTCATCATGCTTTTCATCCAGGATTTGTGGAAACAGCTGTCTCCTCAAGTAACATAAATCTCAACAAATCGAATTAAGCGTTGACTGCGTGTTACTTACTATTACATCGATTAAATTAGCCTGCAAAATGTCCTGAAATCTTTTCCACATTTATTCCTCCTACTGCGTGGCATTGCGTGATTCTCTTCCATATTAACCTGATGCCGTTGCTTCATTCAGGAATATAGTGACTGTTCTGCAGAATGTCTTCAAATGCAATATGAATCCCTTTATAATCAACAAAACACACATGGGATAATGTCCTGGCAAACATATTGAATAGTTATTTAAGGATTAAAGAGATGGATGTCAGTGACAACACATCTTCTGAGCAATAGCACTTGTGGTAAGTAGTAGTAGTGAGAAGTACTCGAAACACTAACCTCCTCCATGAGTCTGGACTTGATCTAAAACTGGATTTGGACTGCTGCAATTTTGTAACTGTTCTTTGGTGTCTATTTCAGTGTATCATACACTTGTCTTGGTCTCATTCCCCAAAAGTCTTGCGGTCAATGTGGTCTTGACGACACCAAACAAAATTTCCCCAGTACAAATTGCCCTTTTCTTTTTAACAACAATTCTACCAAACTTTACAGAAATAACCCAAATCAAATGATGTGCCTTGTCAGACTTTCTCCGATAATATGCTTAAACAAAGACCTCTTTATCAAATTAACTATTTGCATGTCACATTTGTTTGACAAAAACTAGGGTCTATTATTATTTTATTTTATTTTTTCAAATCCTTATCACTACAGCAAAAGTATGTGCACTTATTAGTTAAAAGAGCATTGACTTGGATTGATTGACTGTTTACCATTATTTACGTTTTGCAAACTTACACTTTTGTGTGTTTTTGCACTGGCTTTTAAGCAGTGGATAGCTTTGTCATAAAAAATGCGATAATATTTATTCTATAATGACTATGTTACCAAGTATCATCCAGAAATCAAAAGGCTAGATACATTTAGAAAAAATTATAAATGAGAAAATAAATTTTTGAGGCCTATGATTTATTTATTTTATCTGACAATATTGGGTTACCGAATAAAATGTGTCCCCTGTTATAGCTGCTGGCCCACCGGGACAGACTTTGGACCAGATTGTCAGCAAAGGGAGCAACTCAATTGTGTCTGCTGACCCCTCTGTAGCCTGCCTGCTTAGTTGTCCAAAACAATCCTTGATTCAAACACACATATTCACGGTAATATTCGCCCGTGCTACTGTTTCGTGCCGAGTCCAGTCTAATTTTTGAGGGGACCAAGAGATTTAAGCACACAGTGATGAGATCATGAGCAGGGTCACAGGTCTCCTTCCATTTAAGCTCCACTCTACAAACTACAGTGGCCTCAGTGGGCCAGAACTCAAACTTAAAATGGTTCAGAATATTTAAACTTTTGAATACATTTTCCGGTATTTAAAAAAAATATCTAAATTTCTAGGTTTTCCAGGACCCATGTTTTAATGTCATTGCACCTCTCAACTTTTAAATAAAATTCCTGAAGCTTTGATAATACTTGATTTAGTCCAGATTCAAAACCAAGGGGCTTTTATTGTCTCAACACTTTTGGGAGTCAGGATTTAAACTGCAATGGACAGGCTGTTGTGTTTCTGAATATTGAGCGGTAAAAACTCATATCCATTTCTTAGTAGACTCGTTTGTATTTTGTGGTGTGTCTAATCCATCTGGTTTTACCATCAGCGAAAAGTCCCATTGGTGTCGTGCTTTCTTTAGACGTATACAAGGAAGTACGCTTCAACTGGCATCTTTTTTCCGTGGAACAGCATGTTTGGAGAGCGCAGACAAGTCATTGTTTGTTTACCCTCCGCAGAAAAGCTCCTCAGTTGGTTGGAAATGAAACAAAACACACATACACTGGCAGCATCACACTAACACCAGATGCCAGGAAGTCGAGTGGTGACGGAGTGGCATCTAAAGCAAAGCCCTGCCATGCGTGATTCTCCCCTGACTTTGCCAGTTTTAGCAAGGTTGCGTGACCCAACTATCACTTCCCATCAAGTCCTCCGCCCCCTAAATCCTTCACCCACACACACTTAGGGCAGCAGCACAGGGGGTATAATGTATGTCCTCACTGCCTTGTGCCAAATGAAGTGATCGGACTCGAAAAAACAGCCTTGGATTAGAGCATTGTGATGACATGCAAGGGGCACAGATGGGAGAAACGTAAAGTGGACAGTCACGATACGTCCCAACTTGGCAAAGGCCAGCCAGTCCTCTCAGACCCTCATTTATTTTCACCTGTTGGATTTGAGCTGCGATTGAAAGACAAGCAAGGCTTCTCGGGACAATTAATCACCATTAATCCCGAGAACAAACTAAAAATAACCAAACTATTACACCATCATTATACTTAGGACTTATCCCTTTTGTAACATGACGGAAAGTTCCTCCTTTCAGCATTGAGGCTCTTGAAGTGTTTGGCTGCTGCACGTCCTGATACGGTGTGAAAAACAGGGGTGAGGTGTCAGAAGAAAGATAATCAGATTACTGTTGGGTTAACATGTTGCTTAATGAATTAGTTCTGTCAGAGGCCAAATTAGAGTGTGATATTGTCAAGTGCAAGGGGCAAGGTGTTTGAGTTTATGAACTTAAATGGGGTCAAAGCCCGAGTGCATTTAGTTTGCAGCTGAAAACCTAACGTGACACTGAATCAGCTAAGAGTCAATCAAATGTGAGAAAATGTGACTGTGAAAAATCTATAGCGCAATAATGGAACTTCTCAAATTTTGTATCATACTTAAAATAATGTCAGAGCTTTTATGTTTGTAAATATTCTCCTGCTTTTTCCATATTTTTTAAGTTGAAATGGGTCCAGACATAGGTTAAAGACTCATTAGATTTGCTGCTTCACATATTGGCCCTGAGTTCAGGAACAGAGCGGACACACAACACCTCTTCTGCGCCTGTTGACTGACAACTTAATGGCTCTCATGCATAAAGCATTACCCGCATCATGCCCATCACTTGATCCCCCACAACCCTGGACATATTAACCACCTCACACCCATTTAATTACACTGGGCCTGGCCGTCAGTGTGTTGTGTTACCGTCGGGACGCAGTACAGTCAGTAACTGCAAACATGAAGGAGCCATATTTTTACACACAGTCTTCACAGTAAGGCTCAATAAAACCAATTCTTGCTGATAACATTAAGGCTTCTCAACCGATTCAAGCCTACTGCTTACACTTGACAAATAGGAGACAAGTTAATTGAATGATTCATTCTCAGCTGCTTTGGACTGAATAGTGTCTATAACAGTCCTGGGGCGACATGTGCCCCTTTTTCTGGTTTGGTTTGATAGCACTTAACATGCTAACTCTGTTTATGTTGTTTTCCTGTAAAATTCCTGTGATTATCGTTTAGCTTTGCCTACAGCAGCATTATTGTAATTTGCCACCCATATGGATTAGTCCAAGAGACCATCTGCCCTTTGTTATTTGCTTCATTCAGTGGAATCAGCTCTGTAATCTTTTTAACAGATTAAGGCTATATAGATAAAAGTTGTTAACAAGATCAGTGCTAAAATAAGCTCAACAAATCTGATGAAAGTGTGGTTATACATATGTTGTTTACTATGAGCACTTAATTTTGGTGTTTACTTTGAAGACCATAATAAGGTTTTCTCTTTCCTCTTCATACGATATTTAGATTCATCATGACCTCTAGGATTCAGAAGTCAGCTGTAGTTGTGTCAAAAATGTGAAAATTTAGTTAATGTCAATGTTCTATACTGTGTGCCTAAATGCAGAAGAATTACAACATTATCAAAAAAAAAACTTTAATTCCCAGATCAGTACAAATTTCCAGTGACTGGAGAAGAAAATGAAAACAAAACTGGATTATACAGTATCTTTTTGTGAGAACTATTACAGCTATATGTTACAAATTATACATTTTTATTGTGTTATGAGGTAAAACTGGATGATTAGTGAGTATGCTTGCTTTATTTGCTTTATTTGGTTGTTCTTGCTTTATGTTCTAAAAGTTTAGCTTTATCCATATTATCCCTCCTGAGAACCATCACATAACCAGTTTATTTTAAGTCACAAGACATGACTCTCAGCACTTGTTTAGTTGTTTTCATTCCAGTCAATAAAAAAAGAGTCATTGTTAACGTTAACAGCGGTTTCTCATCAGTTTAACTAAAGTTCCCACACTCTCTCAACCCTCTTGAATTTCAGACTCATCTTGAAAATCCTGATTGTACAGAAATAGCCTTAGTCGTGCTTTACTATGGCCAGGTGGGGTTTGTGAATGCAACTTTTATTAAGCACTGACTCCTTGAATGAGCAACAAGCCACAGCCGTCTTCTTTGAAACAGGAATCTGAGAAACAGCTATTTATAGTTTAACCACTTGAACACATTCATGCAAGTAAGAACCCAAGTCTTTTACTGTAAAGTAATGTATCTCAGATGTAAACACAGCTTTTATAAGTGAGCCAGAGAGCTTTAAAATAGATTTTCTTATAATAATAAACCACGTATACGTATAGTAAAAACGCAATTGTAAAGTGGTTTTAGATCTATCTCTAGAAAATATAAGAAGAAATATCACTTGTGGTGTTTTTGGGTTGAGTTCAAACAAATTTTGCAGGAGATAATTTTGCACAAAGTGTAGTTCTGCCTGCAGGCGGGATATGGCAGGGATCTAAGTGACTCATGAGCGTATCCTGAGATGACCCCGTCCGAGCTCACCGAGGCCTGGGTCACTGAGTATTTGGCCGGTTGATGCTGTAGCTGGGAACGGGCAGCGAAGACCTTACTGACGTTTTTGTCTTCAAATACAAATACACTGTTTCATTCATTTGGGTAGAGTCAAATAAAAAGCCTTCCTGCATAACTGGCCCGTCTCACGCGAAGCACGGCTGAATGCTGCCTGTGTGCGCTCATCGCTTCACGCTGAACCACACTCTCCTTGGGCCCTCCATCCATTTGCATCCTGTTAGTTTTGCTAATTGTGTGCATAAATATTGCACCCTGTTGGCTTTATGTTGTGGTTCATTTTCCCAAGGCTCACGAGGAGTGTTTAGGCAGCTCTTAAGCTCATTCTTTATGTGTGTCCCTTCATCCAAAACAGCCATTTTCCCGGCGGACAATCATCATGCGCACATAAAACATTTGTGCCACAGCCACATTGTCTATTTTTAGACTTAATTAGACAACTTTCATATGAAGACTGGCGTAATAGCGCCTTGGTGAGAGCACTATACATTGCGCCATTTTTATGACCACATACAGTAGCAGTGTAGCTGCTGAAGAGAAGCTGCCATACAAGTCTGTTTTGCCCAAGGGTACTTGTTGAAGATGTATTACGCCTGTACTACACGGCGAATAGCACATGTGCTTGCCAACCAAAACAGAGAAGTGGAAACAATTGAGTTTACATCTCGACCGTCATTCTGTGTGATCCCATTTGCTTTGTCATAATATCACTTCCCCCTCATGTCCGTATCTTTTTGTTGAGTCTCTATTGTGATTTTGTTATTTTTTTCACTTCAGAAAAAGGCTTCCCCTGTGCACACGCTCTCCCCCCAAAACAAATCACTCACTGGTAACATAATCTCCTTTGAATGATGAATATTTGTGAGTCCTGCCTCCAAGGAAAGTACTTTTTACCCACTGTTTTGTTAACAAAGGGAGTCAAATCCAGTAATCTTGTATATGCCATGTTGGAAGAAGTAAACAATATCAGAAAGATTATAAAGATTTAACCTTTGTTGATATTAGGGCAACACGAGATTGAATTGTAAGTATACAACACTGTTTCTACATCTAAAAGTTACAGAGGATAGTCTTCAACTGCAAAAATAATAGCCTTTTACTCAATTAGTTCTTCACATGCGATTTCCCCCACATTACAAAAACAAAACGAAAAGTAGAAATAGTATGAGCAGGATCTGAACAGGGCGAGATCTGGACATTTGATCTGTGGCATAATGAAGTATTAGCTTCCATTACAGCGCAGGCTTAACCTTTTTGCAGAGCACCATTGAGCGCTTGCCAGCAGTCATCAATATTTAACAGCTGTTGCTATTATGAAATTCTTTATGGGCTAATGTGGCTCACTGGTTTGCACGCAAGGCTTTGGCCGTCCGCCAGCGCCCTGTCAGAGGCGAAGGGGGGGGAGATTGACAGACGGCTCGCTCGCGTGACAACCAGCTCTTGATCTGCCAGCTCCTCTCTCTCCGTGTGTGTGTGTGTGTGTGTGTGTGTGTGTGTGTGTGTGTGTGTGTGTGTGTGTGTGTGTGTGTGTGTGTGTGTGTGTGTGTGTGTGTGTGTGTGTGTGTGTGTGTTTTGGCTTCTCCATTGTGGATTTCCTGTGCCTCAGAAGGAGAGAGAGAAGCAGAGGGTTGAGGGAAAGGGGGCGGGAATAGGCAAAAACCCAGTCTCAATACACACACAGACAGTTTTCTCTACTCACGCAAGCCTTGTGGAAGAGAAGAGGAGGGGCCGTGCTCTCATGTTTAACTCTCAGCACTTTCTTTTTTTTTTTTTTTTTTTCACAAGACAAACATCCAGCAGAAGACGAGCTGCCAAAAGATGGCACCATTCTGCAGAAGTCACAGTCACAGCTTGAACTGGGATTGATAAAGTTGATCTGTTTGCTGTCTGTCATGATATATTTAATGCTTTTGTCTTTAAAACAACTAATTGTAATTATTGTAATTAATAATTATATCCCATAATCCATCAGTGACAAATCATTTAAGAAATACACAAAATGATGTCAGTTGCATTTGAATACAGATTGTTTTGTCAAGTCAAGAATGCACAAATCAGATTGCATTAGACTAAAGAAGAGCTTGTTTTTTGCAGTTTTCACGTCACAACGAAAAGGTCCCAGTTATCTATGGATACCCATCAAACAAAAGATTAAGTCGTAACATTAGTATCTCATACTTGCACAGTAAAAGCTTATACCAAAGTGTTTTCATTTAATCTTTTGTCACTCTTAATCAAGTTATGATTTTGGTAATTCTTTTAAACTAACTGAGGGCAAAGTTGAACTACTTCTACTAAGACTCTAATGTGGCCCCTTCACAGAGACACTCCAATAATCCAATAAACAATTGTGAATGTTGAGTCTACTGTTCCTATATTAAAAGTAGTTGCACCCTGTAATCAGCTACTGCCTTTTTGTTTACTTATTGTGCCCAGTTTGTTCAAAAATAATTTCTTCCACTAATGGCTTCCTCTACACTTTATTTTATTTCTTGGATTCAGACATTGTTTTATTTGTCTTGAGCATTTCATGAGCAGTTTAGTCTTTAAACAAACACAGAACTAACCAGGACATTCATGTACATTTTTAGTATAGGTCAACTTTAGTACTCACTAAATATAAACCATGTACATATTTCAGATGTTTTCACTGTTTTATTTCGAGGCTCAAGAGAACTTTATCAGGTCATTATTTGCAGTTTGCTTTACTTTTATCATCTTCATTTAAAGTAAAATATGTTTAAATAGTGCTATACGGAGAAAAGCGAGACTAAAAACTCACACTGCAGCAGTTAGTAAGACTTGTATACAATTAAAGCCTCTGATAATACTTTGCATGAAGTCCTGGTATTGTATCTGGACAACCCTAACCCTGTGTTTTCTAATGCTCTAAATGGTAACTAATGGATATCTGTTAGATTCCTGTGGCGTGCGGCTCATGGGGTCCCAGTTCAGAGCCCTGTAGTAGCTGGGGTGTCTCAGAGCAGCCATGTATGAACACTTACCCGCCTCTAGTGCACACACCAGGGGCATAGCATGAGCCAAAGTATGGGCTGTGCACATTAGCCACCTCTTGTCTCACGATTTAAAAAACACAGGCTCCACAGCTTAGAGTGGTGCCACAGTCTTTTAAAGGCCCTCAACATAATAATCCCATGACATCTTTGCCAGTCCAGTCCAGTAATCTACATACTTAATTTAATATTAATACTCTCATTTCCATCATTATGTGAGACATTTTTTGTGCTCAACTTCCATTATCACCAGAAAAAAAGCATGCCAAAGTAGAGGAAGATGTCTTCAGAAGTCCATAGTGTCACTGTCAGTCCCTGTGTTTTCTCTTCGTGTCCTCCTCAGAGCAGCAGGAAGACGCTGACAGACACATCCCTCAGCTGCAAACTCACCCCCTAGAGGCTGCACATTTGAACTAATAAGGTCTTATGCTGTATTTATTCTTTTTCATACAGGCTTGTCAAACAGTATTTCTTGCATTTCGCAGAATCCCAATCGTGTTCCTTCATACGTTTTAGTTTTGTTTTTTCAGCCTTTTGTATATATTGCTATCAGCTGGACATATTTCAGTACAGTCTATAGTTTTAAGTTATGAATCTTATCCCAATGGACAGTCACTCTAATGTTTGCTTTTATATTTCATCTTGCAATTTAGATTGGGAGGTGGCTAGTTCTTATTTTCTTAAGATGGTTGCTCCATCTATAGCTCTCTTATTCTTGTCCTAAACTTTGATGGAAAAAAGAAGGGCAAAACAATTTGACTTCTGACTTGAGTCTGAAAATACATCCATGAGGACCTGTTTGAGACAATTGCAGAGGTCCAGCTTGAGGCCCTGTTTAACATTAAGAAGGTGGTCTCATTTTATTTTGTGCTCAGTGGAAGTGAATGTCCAGACCTTGCTGACTAAAGGAGCTAGACACTCCAAACCCTCGCCCATTTGGCATCATCCACATCCCGCTCCCCTTGTCACTTTTTACTTAACACCCCGTCCTCAACCCGAGCACATAAACGCCTCGCCATTACCTTCTGTTTTCCTTTTTTGGTCGAGAAAATAATGTTGTAGGAAAGCAAAGTCGAAGATGAATAAAGACTGTATTGTTGGCAGAGGAAGCGTCAGTGCCGATAATTAATCATCCCTTGTGTTTGTCTTTCCTGACGCCGTGTCCTCTCCAAAAGCTGCCGTAAGAGAGAAAACAAAAATACGTGAGGCGATGAAGGAGGAAAATAGACTCTTATTAGCTTCATTTCCTTATGCAAAGGTTTCCACCGTCTGGTTGAGGAGACTAGTTTTGTGTGTGTGCCACTGTCAGACTCTGTTTGTTTGCACGGTTTCACACCTGACGAAGGCGATGACAAAATACTTCACGTTATTACTGGCGGAGCTGCCACTCACTGCAGTTGTCACCTGATTTTTAAGCTGCCAAGACTCTCTTTATTTATACTCATAGCAAGGAATGATTGAAAGAAAATATATGAGATGATATTTAAAGGACAGGTGATATATAGAGGTAGAATTGCTCTATTCAAGTAGACATAATTGTAGTTTAGTAAGAAATGTGGGAGTCCAAGTATTTAGCTTGTCATTCAGAAAGTATGTTGTTCTGTCTTCCATCTTAAAGTTCCTCAAAGAGATAGTTAAGTTCAGTAAATGTGGTTTTATTAGATGCTTTAGGATAACTAACTTTTTCACAGTTTCAGTTTGGAGCAACACACATGAATATGTTCTGCTGTGAATAATGCATATAATACTGCTGAAAATTTTAAACTACATCAATGTTCAGTTAAATTTGTTGTCCATAGAGGAAAATATCACAATATGTGTTGTTGAGAAATGGACCGATGGCTGCACTAAAGTTGTACTGATTAGTGCTACATTTTGAGGTTATATAAATAAAATAAAAAAAAAATTCATGTGATGAACAAAAATCTAATTTAAAACATTTTAACCTTGTTAGTTATTGTGAAAGCTTATATCATTGCTCTGGTGTGCTTCTCCAAACTAGGGTTGTACATGATGTATACTATCATTGGGATGTACTAATAGTACAGTAATCCCTTTAACGCTATATTTTTACATACTGCTTTAAAGTAAATAAGTGACTGAATCCTGTTGCTGCTTTGCTCACCTGCAGAATGTAACGCTAACTGCAAAAACAGACATAAAGTAAGCCAAAGTGGCCGACTAACTTGATTGCGTGATTCAAACATGAGATAAGAGGAAGGAAACGGTTCTGGTGTCTCAAAATCAGTCTCCGATCGCCTGCGAGCTAAAGAAAAAAAAGGGTAAACGGATGATAATGATGAGTTGATGGGAGGATTAACAGGGGAGTGATGATACCACAAGGTTAAAGGGGGAAGATGGACAGTGTGGATAAGGGTTATTTAGTGGGGGCGGGGTACATTATAGTAATCACTGGAGGAGACAGCCATCCATCACATCCTTACATACTTAGTTAGTTAGGTAGTTTTTCTGTAATGAGGCTGGGCTGTGTGTTGCGTGATTAATCTGCGCCTGCTACAGTGAGTGACACAGTGAAGTGTTGATCTCTTTGGGTGAGGCACATGCCCCCTGACAGCACACCCGTAAGAGAAACACGCAAACATGTCTCCGACACGCAACACACACAGCACAGGCCGAGCAGTGCACATGTGACAGCCCTGCACAACACAGTTGTGCGTGCTAATTGCATGTTGATTCAGCTCTGTTCCTTGAGCAAGGTGTGTTTGATTTTTTGTTGTTTTTGAACATTTCCTAAGTTTCTTTTTCATATTTTACAGCAAACCAAGAGAAGGGCTCTAGAAAGCACATCAGCAACACAATGTCCTCCAACAATGAACCCAGGAAAGACAGCTTCCCAAAAGGCTCCACTGTCAACGAGAGCAGCCTTCTTCTGGAAGTAAGACCACACACAGCAAAGATGTCATTATAACATACCTCGAGGGAGACAGCTTTTTCTTTCTCGTTCCATTATTTACAAATTATATTTTCATGCATGAAATAAAGCATGTAAGCATTCATATATAGACATCAAAACAGTGCAACATCTCCATAGGTCAACATTAAACCTTGAGGAGTTGAAGATTCCTATAACTCATTCATTCATTCATTCATTCATTTTCTACCGCTTTGTCCCGTTAGGGGTCGCAGGTGGCTGGAGCCTATCCCAGCAGCTTTGGGCCTGAGGCAGGGTACACCCTGGACAGTGGCCAGTTAGTCGCAGGGCTAACATATAGAGACAAACATTGACAGACAACCATTCACTCTCACATTCATTCACTAGGGACACTTTAGAGTTGCCAATTAACCTGTACATACATGTCTTTGGACGGTGGGAGGAAGCCGGAGTACCCGGAGAGAACCCACGGTAACACGTGGAGGACATGCAGACTCCTCACAGAAAGACCGGAGTCGGCCGAGAATATTTGAGTCGGCCGGGTTTTGAACTCACGACCTTCTTGCTGTAAGGCAGAAGTGCTAACCACTCTGCCACGTGCACCCGTTCCTATATTCCTATAACTGAGGCCTGTAATACCAAGAAACATTCAAATATACCACAATATTTCTATCCCAATGACTCATTCGTAAACCCATTACCTCTTCAAATTGTCCCGGTACCTACATGTAGGTACATGCTGGCATTCACAGTCGGGACACCAGTGTGAACTGGGGGCGACAGAGGGGGTCCTATTATTGGTGCGCTATAAAGTGTGTGTCCTTTGCGAGTGTCAGAGCTGATGAAGCTGCCGGTGTCGGTCAGTGAAGTGTGTTCGCGATGGGTCTGTTTGGGGACATGTGTCTGAATGTATGGGGGTCTGTGTGTAATGGAGATGCTCTCCAACTGATTACTTCTGCATAAGAACTAGCTTACACATTCAATTCAGCGTAAGTGTCCACTCTAGAGAAAATTTGTTATTAGTTCACACATAGTTCACTAAATAAGTGAGTCATGTGATCTACTGTTGACAAGAAAACATTGAAGCTTTTCTGCCATTGACAAAACACATGTCACGAAAAACCCTGTACTCATGAACAGATAGTATTGGATTTAGTGCACACTGTCAAAGGAAATATTCAGTTCGGATCAATAAATGAGACAACAAAGACAGCTGGTCAAACAAATCAGACAACATGTAACAAAGGTACAGAGTGATTTGCAGAGTGATGAGCTTACAATACATGAAGATTTTATACCTTGTTGTTTGTACGTTGCTAAGAGGTGTACCTTGTTTTCGCCTCCCATCTCAGGTTTTCCAAGTTGCAGAATGTAGACAGTGGTTAGCTATGTCTATGTCTATGTTTGGATTAGAAAGAAGGATATGTCCTGAATGTGTGTGACTTAAAGCCTAAGGACATGACCTGAGCAGGACTGAGAGCAATCAGTAATCAGTAACAACAAGAAATATACAATTCTTCTAACACACAGAACTAAACAAACTGTAGCTACTCGAGTGGCTTACTATGAAACATAAACTGCTGAAGAAAAGGTAAAATGACATTATTTTGTGCATTATCTTCATTGAAGGCTCGGATTGTAGCAGGTGTTGGCAGCAGTAACAGTGGCTAAAGCATTAAAACGTACTTGACAATTATTGCTGTAGATGTAACTACTATCTTTTTTCTAAATGTGGAATCACCTCAAGCTTCTTCATCTGTGGTTTTATAAAGAGCTTATGCTAGAGTTTTTTAATTTACTTTACATCTACTGTCAGTTGGTTAGAGGCAGATAAAGGCACAATGCATGGATACAGTGATATGGTCCATTGACTGGCACTGCAAGTAATAGTGAACTCAAAATTTAGTTGACTTATTAGTTTTCCTACTGTCCTGTCCTACTGAACTGATATTGCAACTAAGCTACAGTATTTAGATGACATGTTAACATAACACATAACACATAACACATATTTCTATTGAAACCATTAGGACAGAAATATTATGGGACTTGTGTTAACATCAGATTCTTGTTAAACACTCAACATCCAAACATTAATGCGTCAAAAGGCATCGTGGCCGAGCCACTGGTGCTGCTGTTAACATGTTGTCTCAATGGAGCCGCTGAACAAAGGGCTAGCTTGACCGAAACAATGTGTTGCCTCCCATTGCGTGACTCGACCTGCACCTCGGCAACAGAGCAAACTGTTTCCTGAGGGTGGGGGGGTGGGGGGTGGGGGTATTCTGTTTTGTGTGCTTACACGTATGGTATGTGCTTACTGTATGTTTGACAGGTACGTGGAGACATCTCTGTTACATGTCGACACGTTGCTCATAGTTGCTTGTACAGTAACAGAGAGCAGGTGTTGCACAAACATAAATGTGCGGAAGGGAAGGTGATAAATCATGCATTTTTTTGAGTTGTTATATAAACTACATTTTATGGAAATTCTCTGCAGCTTTCCAAAAAAATGACCTAAAAAATATTCCCACAATTTTGAATTCCTCTGGTCCCAACATAGGATGTGTCTGTTGCCGGTGGCAGAAGGTCCCTGTTTGTCGTGACCCCATCATCATCTCTGCTTTCATCTCAGTCTGACACATACCCAGCAGGAAAGCAACCCAGTCAAAAACAATGAAGCACCACTGCTGCCACTTCAACCACCGCTGCGTCCTCTTCCCCCCCTCTGCCTCCGAATCCAGCCAACATATATTTTATTTTGGGCTCTGCGTGCAAAGCGCCTCTTAAGATTCGTAAGTCAAAGCTTTTAGTCTTCCAGGGTACGGTTATGGGAGCCAGGGGCGTTGTTGGAGCAGCAAGCCAGCAGCAGGTGCCTGTTTCCATTACCTCCAGCCTTTAGTATGTCAGGAATGAAAGGGAAATGGGGGAACACAAGAACAGCATGCGGCGCACCAAAACTAATACACTAATTCTTGTTCTTTTTATGAGATCTTCTAAATAAATGTGCTTTCTCTTTCCCAATAAAATGGTCAGTGTCTTTATAATAGTTTTTGACATGAGAATAATAAATATTCTCTAATGTATTGGCCAAGAATCTTTATTTTGGAAAGGTAATTAAAGTAATCAAAATATATGATAGGCCTATGGCATTGTTTCATCTTTTAGGTTACAAGCCCAAGACATATTTGCTCCAGACAGAACATAAATGTCCAGTTGCTTTAAAAAGAAAATAGGTCACAAAAATGTACCATGGCATTTTGTTTTGAATGAAAACCTAAATGAACTAAACATGTAAATTGTGGCCTTTTTAAGAGTATCTCCACTACAGTGTACCCTTTGGACGAGCTCGTGGCTAATCCCAGAAGATAAGATACTCACTGAAAATGTTCTCAGGCATTTTATGGACACATTTCACCTGGTTTTGATACAGTACCTAATAATATGCCACGTAATCCTAGATGTAAAAGCAGTATATTTGGCCAAAACATGCTGTTACCAGATGTTTGTACAATCCCAAATGACTAAGACTGTACGTGCAATATTTTTACAGGAAAACTAACCTGCTTTCCTTTATCTGAATGTATGGATTTGTCTTAGCTAGGTTATACGGCAGTATTTTTGAAAATTTATTATGTCGAAAGTGGGTAGAATTCCCACAAAACCAAATAAACCATAAAATACTTACAAATAGGAAAGGTGAAGCTAAATTGGCAAAAGAAATAAAACACAAAAGGGCATTGTCACCTCAAAAATTACGAAATAAGCTCAGTCAAAAAACTAGTCGCTAAAAAAGATAGGAGAATTTATTTATTATTTTTCAAGAAATGGAATTGATAGAAAGGATGTAGTAGTGGGCATCAACCGGGAGCCAGTGTAACGTAATAAAAAGAGGAGTTACGTGAGCTCTCTTCGGTTCTTTAAAGACCACTCTTGCCGCTGCATTCTGGATCAGCTGCAGAAGTTTGCTTGTGCAGCAGAGAGTCCAGCCAGTAGAGCACTGCAATAATCCAGTTTGGACAAGACAAGAGCCTGGACTAGGATTTGTGTAGAGTGCTCAGATTGGAAAGGTCTTATTTTACTAATGTTGTAGAGGATGAATCTACAGGACCGGGTGGTGCTGGCAAGTTTAAGTATGTGACAGTATTTATAGACCACTCTTGCAGTCTGATGGAGCATTTACTATTTTAATTTATCTATGGTTGGAAGATCACTTACTCTGTTGGTTCTGGCTGGAGCTCGTGTTTGGTGTGTGCACCAGTGTCTGGGGTCACCCTCTCTGTGGATGTCGTCAGCCGTGCCACTTCTACTTGTCAAACAACATCTGCGTCTACAACTGAGTCACCCTCACAACCTTTCCCTGTTTTCCAGATATATTTCATTTATATCACCACTGCTTTTCATCACAGTGTTACATTAAGCTTTGAGTCCTACAGATTTACACTGGGCCCTCTTTTTGCAGTTAGCATTTTATCTCACTTTAAAGCAGTACATTAAACTGTCCCATAAAGCTAAGATACCTGAGTAAACAATCTGACTGTATGCATGCTTTCTCAAGATACCAAAAAAAGTTACACCTGTTTTTTTTTAAAGCAGAGCGACTGTGATAGCCATGATAATAACTGAATACTCAATAACTATGTGGGTTGTTAGAACAAAATATACCTTTTTAACTCTTGTTTTAAAAAGGCTGGCTGTACAAGGAACATGTCAATTTGTTGAAATCTTCAGAAAAACCTTGCTCTACCTTTACTTATTGGCCTTACAAATCTCTGGATATCCAGTTATCAGAGCGTGTTGTGTGGTCAGGACTGAGCAGTAGCAACAAGACTTGGGAATACCACTCGCTAAAGCAATCGGATCACTGTTAAAGGAGTGTGAAAGAAGGAGACAGGAGACAAGCGAGCATTGCTGTGAATTTGCAGCGACATATAGTGACTAAAAACACACACATACACACACCAGGAAAGACCTGTGAAGTCTCGCTGTAAAACAGAGGTGACAGACTCTGGCAGCTGCAGTCACGCAAGTCAAGTAGCCTCCAAGTTGTCACGCTATTGTGTCGTCTCCTTTCCTGTCCTTCTGCCTTTTTCTCCATCCTTCCTCATTTTACCCAGCGCAGAAACTTTTTTATTTCACCAAATCTCCTTTTCATCAACTCTTGGCTGCGATATACTAACACATTATCGCCCCTTGTGTGCTCAGTGCAAATGTATTGGGAATTAAGCTGCTTTTAATCAATTTGTTTTCTTGGTATTACAAATCAAAACATGCTCCAAACAGATTTCGTTATCAAAGGCAGAACTTACGAAATGCATAGCCACTTTAGTCTATATTTAACCCAAACATCTTTTTGAAAGGTCTGAGAAGTAATAGCCAGCTTTATTGGCCAGACGCATCTGGGATTCATTCAGTTTCTTGTTGTAGTATTAGGTCTGAGATGTTATTAGAGAATTACAGAGAATAAATTGAACATTATGCTTTAAAATCGTCTGGTTTTTGTCAAACTCTTTCTGGGGCTTTTAAAAGTTATTTGTACTCTTATGAATGTAACCTCAGCTGGAGAATAAAAATCAAATAGTGACTTCTTCAACAAGGAATACTTTAGAGTGAATGAAAAAGCGCTGTTCACGTTGAAGTTGTCTTGTTTGTTTATGTGTGTTAATAATGTATTTGCACTTGAGTTTATTTGCTGCATGAGCTAACCCTCTGCATCTGTCTCTTTCTGTTTGTGCAGTCTCTGACAGGGTTCGCTTTGGTGGTGAGCAGCGACGGGATGGTGTTTTACGCCTCCTCAACCATCGTGGACTACCTGGGGTTTCATCAGGTGGGTTCAGCCTCTGAGTTACTGTAAATATTAGATGTTATATTCTAAAAGTATTACAGTAAAAGATTAAAAAGAAGGCTGCTGGACATGGTTTTATAGTTGAGTAGAAGACATTTCATCAGTCACCCATGGGTCAGTCCTGTATCAATCATTCACTACACAACTGCATGTTTGAGAACAAATACCATACAAAACAACACAAAAAAATAGATTATTTTGAGTCAACCTTCTCCATGCACTTTGGGCAACAAAAGTTTGGTGTCTAACCAGGAGTGTGATTAGCAGGAAGTGCAGAAGGTTTAGTCTCTTCAGTATGAACAATTTATGTCAGTACTATGGACAATAAAAGCATGATCTTAATCTTGATTTTGGTTTGGCTAAGTGAATTTTGGACTTCATATCATGCAGACCCCAGAAAGTAAGGGTCAACAGTGTCTTGTCTGAGACAAAGGGTCACCACAAGGGTGTGCCTTGTCCCCCTTGTTATCAGTTGGAAAATGGCAATCAAATGAAACTGCTTTCTTTGAGGAACCTCTTCCCAACTCTTATAGGGTCATGTGTGATATTGAAATGACAGGCGATAAACAAAAATATATTATTGTGGATGTAGCCTTAGAGTGCTTTGTGAATCAAAAGTGCACTTCTGGTAACATAATATTGGTGAATGAGACCCACTGATGTCCTACAAGTGTCAAACAGGCCATTTATTTCACTATTTCCTCTTTCAACCAACATTTCCTTTTCATTGCATCCCAAGGTGAGGAGCCAGACTAGACTTTTTACGTTGCTCTCCTCTGCCTCCTAACTGTGTCCACGGGGCAAGGTGAGAGGCCACAGTAAAGTGAAGACCTCTGTTTCACCCCGAGACTCTCTCAGTGGGTGTTTGTGTGAGGGGGGTACTGTAAGTCACCAACCGTTTAGCTTCCTTCCTCTCTGGGCCGCTGAACTAAGCCACTCGTTAATTATAAATGATATCAACACAGGCAAGTCTGTCCTGTGACGCTTCAGTCATCCTTTTCCTTCAAAACCATGAATAAAGTGCTTTTTACTGTTCCCGTTGGCCTGTACGCTACTGATACACACAACAGACACACTCTCTGGATACAAATATTTATGCCCCAGTGCTCCCACTTGGCTTACAAACACATAGGGCAAAGAGCCAGCAACATAAAATCGACATGGAAACCAAAGCTGGCTGAAAGTCCTACTGTGTGTGGCTGTGTGCAAAGTCAATACTGTTCAAGGGAATTAAAAGCTGTAGATAGTAAAATTCATCAAATGTATCAATGTATTTAAGGGAACCCAGCTGCTGAACCTGCTAAAGTACCTTACAACTCCATCTACTCGTGTAATAATAATAATAATAATAATAATGGGTTGGATTTATATAGCGCCTTTCTCAGGGACTCAAAGCGCTTTACAGGTCGTCCATTATTCATTCATACACAGTCACACCGGTGATGATAAGCTACAACTGTAGCCACAGCTGCCCTGGGGCACACTGACAGAGACGTGGCAGCCATTCTGCGCCTACGGCCTCTCCGACCAACACCACATACATTCACTGCACATTCTTACACATTCACGTGTAAAGTGATATAAAATAAGCCCTTGACATACCTGTCCTCATTTAGACGTTGTTTAGCCCTAGGTTTTGCAGATTAGTCCTAGATTTATTCCTGGTTTAGGAGCTAGACTGGCAGTACCTGTACTTTCACACCAATAGCAAGGCACACTAATAGGCACTGTTGGAAAGGAAATTTAAATTTTTCCCAGACTAAGGTAGGACAGGAGTAGCTCACAAATCAATCTAGTGGCACAGAGTGAGAGATGACTACTGTCAATAGGACTTTGACTAATGTCTTATTGTTTCAGACTCCAGAAAAACAGTGTGAGAGTGTGAAGCTGGAGTTAATAACATGTTATCAAAACAAAGTTTTTTTCCAAAACCATTTGAAAACACAGTCAAAGACACGGACAGATTGGACAGATTTATGCAAAGCAGATTTGTTTGAGAAAGTGAAAAATTTCCTGATAGTCTGTCTTTAAAATCAACCTCTCTCCATTGTTGTAGTATTACTGTATTAACTATCCACAGATTGCGATATATTTTAAAGACTGCCGTCAAAATATTTTTTCACATGCAATACCTTTTTGGAAATCCAGCTTATTTGTTTTCAAAGTTTTTCCGCTCTGGCCTTGATTTGGTGTCACACAGTTCTTCGCCACAATGGTAGTGAGCCTGGTCCCTAATGTACCACAGTGGTACACAACAGAGCAGCACCACAAGAAAGACAAACCTCCTCTGGCTTTTGATCCTATTTGTTACTGGGCAGTTTGTGTTGGAAGGTCAGTAAAAATATCACTTTTTCTTCTCTGTTTTTTATGAGAAGCATAAACAATAGTCAGTGGAGCTGTCCTTCTGCCTGAATTGCAGTAAGGACCCAAACCACAGGACGGAGGGTTTGCTGAAGATGGTGGGAACGACTTGTATTTTTTGAGGCAGACGATCAAAAAGCCTTGCGTGCCACCGTTCTGGAAATTATGGAACGAGTACAGGGAGGAGGGAGTGAGGGAAGAGGAGAAGGTTGAACGTTTTAGTGAGGAATCTGTCAGGGAATGACAGAAAGCAATCCTGGAAAAGAGAGAGCGGCTGATCCTGACTCACTGTGTGTATGAGAGAGAGGGGCTGGATGGTTTGAGGGCCGGTGTCACGCGATGTTTGCCAAACACAGCTGCCCTCATTGGCCCCGCAGCTGCCCTCGCTCTGCCTGTACTCGCTAAACGGTTTTGCATGTGTGTGTTTCTGCAACTTTCACTAACTTAATGTAATGGATGCAGCGGTTGTCGTTCACTGGGAATTCTCAGGCGGACTATCTCAGCTGTAAGACCAGGGAGCACACTATCATCCATCCTCACACTGGATAAACACGAGCTGCAGTAATGACACAGTGACATATTATAATTATAGTCGAATCCAAGCATCTAACATTCAGTAAAGATTTGATATTTTGAACAATGTGGTGGTATCATTTGGAGCCAAAACAATGGTCAAATAATGTTGTCTACATTTTCAAAAATAATCCCAATATCTTAAATATGAAGCTGCATTGTTATAAGAAAACATGTTATCTTTAATACATTGTCACAAAGGACTAAAGATAGGAGTGTAAAACAACAAACTAACCAGTATTCTCTTGTGTTTCCCGCAGACTGATGTGATGCACCAGAACGTGTTTGACTACATCCACATAGACGACCGGCAGGAGTTCAGACGCCAGCTCCATTGGGCAATGTGCCCCCCACCGCATCAGGGGGCACAGACGCATCAGGACAACCAGCTGGCAGCAGGGACCGGTGGGTACCTCCCTAGGGTCAGAACTTATCCTCATGAGATTAGGCTCTTTAACATAATAGATGAAACAAAGTTGGGAAAACAGCATGGTTTGTCATACACATTAATAATATACCATTAAGATTAAATGTAGTCTTTTCTGTTTGATTTCAGGTGAGGAGTATGTTGTAAGCAGCCTGTTTAACTCTCCGGATGCGGCGGGGATTCCTGCAGATCTCTCCTGCTTCCTCAACAGATGTTTTATAGCCAGGGTCCGATGCCTTTTGGACAGCACCTCTGGCTTCCTGGTTAGTGATCTGAACAGAAATATAACTAGGTTTAATACATATCGTTTCCCCAAATCAATAACTATAGCAGACATAGTTTTGAGTCAAGGCTTTTAAAAATATACAATCACTTTGATGCAGCAAAAGCTTATTTTAATGGAATTTTTTAAAGTTCTAATTACAGTATTTTTAGCAGTATAGTACTGAGGTTCTTGTTTATGGCTTGAGTGGTCTGGAAAAAGGCAGTGGAAAATCTAAAGGCCTGATGACAGAGCAGAGAAGAGATAATTCATTGAGGTCAGCAAAGTCCAATGGTGTGCTAATGCTCAAATTTTTTTGTAATTTTCTCTCATAAACTGGAAGAACTCAGTGTTAAGATTTGAGTAAATGTTAGTGAGATGCTTTCCTTGTAAGTCATTGCATTTGCAGGAAACTCTGTAGTTGTTGTGACATAAGCTCATGAAAACAGTGACTATATTGAGTAATCTCTGAGTCAGTTCACTCTGCTTGAGGACCCATTTTTGGAAGCTAAAGAATAATCTACCAAAGGGTAACATCTTTCTTTCAGGAGCCAGACCCTCTGCAATGTACTGCTCTAAAACTTTATAGTGTTCAACATTAGCATCACCAGCTATAGGCTTTGTCACTATCATACTTCATTGTATCACAAATAAATGGCACATACACATTTAACTAATATGCTTCTTAAAAAGTGAAAATGGACTCATCTAGTGAGAATGGGTTAGCATTGTTTCTGAGCTAATTTGTCCTTTATGGAGTTTAGAATTAGCATCACAAGCGACATAGACAACTTTGTCAGTGGTTTTATGTTGTACTTGGAACTGTTTAAACCGGTAAATTCCCATTTTCTCTCTTTTTTTTTTTAGACAATGCAGTTTCAAGGTCGGTTGAAATTTCTTCACGGTCAAAAAAAGAAGTCAGCGTCCGGGGCTCTGCTCCCGCCACAGCTGGCTCTGTTCTGCGTTGCTGTCCCTCTCCTGCTACCCTCCATCACTGAGATGAAAATGAAGAACATGCTGATGCGGGGGAAGACCAAGGGAGGGGGCGCAGGGGTCCTCTCTGGGCTGGAGCATGGGTACGAAACATATACACAACAGACTTTCCAATGTATTGTTGCTAGGATGGTTACATACAGTTAATATCAGTGTTTGTGTGTGTGTGTGTGTGTGTGTGTGTGTGTGTGTGTGTGTGTGTGTGTATGTGTGTGGGGGGGCTCTAATCTTGTTGGAGTAGGGAGAAATCTGCACTTTTCATACTTAGGGTAGGATAAAACAAAGAAGTGGAGCTTTTGACAGCAACTATAAGCACTTGAGCTGCAAAATGCTTTATCTTGCTGCCCTTACAGGATATCTATCAGTCATAAACAGTCTATGGTGAGCAAATAAATATCGCAAGAATGTCCACCCTGTAACTTTTTCTTCACACTGTAGACTTGTGTAAATCCACAGATCGCTTTAATGGCCTTGCCTTGCTTAAAAAGGTCAAACACGTCAACACAAAGTTGACAGGACTGGTCCAAACTAATGTAAACCGAAGGCTAATGTAAACTGAAGTATTTAACACCTCGGTATGGCCTCTAGAAAATAACACTGATTTTTCCAACGGGGGAGCTACAAGTAAAGGTCAAGGCTTGAAACCCTCAATTTTGTTGAAGTGAGGAGTAACAATGTTGGATGTCAGTTCATTGTCATTAGCAAGAGTTTGGAGTACAATGACAAACAAACTGCCTAAAATTGTCTGAGTCTGTCGTAAGACCACACTTCTGGGAATAAGCTCATTTCTCACAGTAAAGCACTGGTTGGTTACCTGTGTCCAATTAAAAGCAAAAATCCAAAGCGTTAGCTCTGGTGCTTTATGCATCATTAACAACTTAAGGAGGCTTAAAGGCCAAGAGTTCACAAGAGCCACCTCCAGCAGTGGTCATTAACGCTTCATCGCGGCAGGTTGGCTGAAGGAAAAAGAATATCGAACTCACAGAAATATGGAATACCTAGCTGAAAGTTTATATTTACCTCTACCTTAATTTCTCAGCAACAGTTTTCCGACAAGACACAGCAGCATGATTGCAGGATGAAGTTAGTGTAGAGTAATCAGTGTCTTGATCGATCGATAAAGACATTATAAAAGTGCAGCACCAAAAATATTAATGCAAGCCCTCAATAATCATCCCAAATCTGAAGAAAAAGTTAAATAATGGTAAAACTGTGAAGCACAATGATCTTTAAGAAAATACAGTGTATGGCTGATAACCTGGCTTTATGTCGTAGGGTTGTGTCTGTTTTTGTCCCGATCTGTTCCCAATTTTCAGATGAGACAAGTCCTGGAAAAGATGAGTCACTCTTGGAAACACTGTTGTGAACTAGAGTGAACCAAGTGTAGATGTTTTGGAATCACTTTACAAACAAGAGAAAAACTATTTGTGACTTTTGCCAAGTGGTCATCTGGGTGAAGTGTTTGAAATTTAGAAAACCACAGTGTTGTAAACATCCAAAAGCATGAAAAGTAAATATAATTTCAATTGTTTGTTAATTTGCTTTAATTCTGTTTTCCAGTGAACGAGAGGAGCAGCTCCGAAGGCTCCCATACACTGGAGGGATGGGCGACATCACTGACCCTCTGCTCCTGTCCTGTCCCACTCCTGGAGGTAACCAGCGAGGCAACCATACTCCCTGGACCCCCCTTTCCAAGGACAACCTCAAATACAGGTCAGAAGGTTACTACAACCAGGAGGAGCCTCTCAACTACTGCAAGTCCTCCATGGCTCCTCACAAAGGCCTGAGTCCCAGTGGATGGCCCCTGCGTTCCTCAGGGGCCCTCAGGGGAACGCAGGGCTACGTCCCACCAAACCGCTTAAAGGCTGGTCATTATGGGAAACCTTACCGCTTTTCTCCGAGCTGTCACAGCAGTCGAGGGGGAGAGGTGTTTGTGTCCAAGCTCTATGGAAACCACCAGATCCCCTCAGATCCAGATGTGTACTGCGTGGATTTAGTGAAGAGTGAAAATGGTTACGGCGAATGCTACGATGGTCACATGATGCCGGAAATGCCACCAATCAAGGTAGAGCATGATTCAGATTCAGAAAATGGTTGTGATGCGTACGGTCGACTGTGGGGCTGTCGTGACTCGGATTCATTTGAACGCCGCTACAACAACAATGGGATTTACGATCACAGCCTCCAACTCAAATCTGAGGCCGATTATTACGACCCACAGTACTCGCCGTGCCAGAGAGGAAAGGCAGGCATCAGCCCACCGTATAATAACGGTAACTATCCAAACTATGCAGTAAACAATGGCGTGAACAACGCAGGACGCATGTCAAAATGCGACAAAGAAATGGCCGACAGCCATTTCAGCCCTCAGAGACTGTCCCATTCAGACTCTCTATGCAACAACCAATCGGTCAACCTCATGGAGTCTCACGTGTACCAAGGCACTCAGGACGCTCACAAATCCTACATGCACCCGGACTACAACAAACACAGCACTTACGAGTTCAAAGGCCACGGCTTGATTCATTCAATCAAGCGAGAGCCAATGGATTCACCGCCATGGTCCGAAAACGATATGAACCAGTCCATGATGACCGGCCCGAGGAACGTTATGCCCTGTGCCATGAGCTCAGGGCACCACAAATCTAGCCCTTACGTCTACATGCAGTAACATGATCGAGGCATGAAGACTAATGCAGTAAACAGACCCTTACACACAAATATGTATGCATTAATGTGTTGTATTGTTGTCACACCAGCTTTATAAAAGACAATCTGTACACGTGAGGATTCCCAGGAAGTCCGTCTTCTTCAGTTTTGAAGAAGAGGTCCTTAATAAGGCTCAGGTTCTTGTGTTTGTGTTGTGACAATCAGAAATAATACTTTACTGAATCCAGTTGTGGATGGATGAATTTGTTTTAAAGAGTACATTTTGTAGTTGTTTCCAAGCACTTTTAGTGACAATGAAGCAAATTTTGTCTAAAAACACAATTTAATTTTTGTCGTATGTGTTGTGAACACCCTGCCGGCTTTTTTGAAGAATTTGCTGTAAAAATACTTTTTTAACTATGTACACAGGAGAAGACCTAAACTTTGATCTACAGAAGGGCCTGGGCACTGAAAGTGTCTGAACAACACTTCAGTGAAACAGTAAATTGAATCATTAAGTACTCAACACACTTATTGAGCTTTAAAAACCTAAAAATGAACTGAATCATTCAAAACTGTGGAGGGAATAATACATAATTACATGGCTTGACTTCTTTGGCTCTTAAGCTGACCAAAAGATTTGGCAAACATACAATTGATGTGTAGTTGTTTTTACATCACAGTTGTTGGTAGTGACTAGTGTTGCAAATACTAGGTGGAAAATTGCAATAGCAACACATTTTGTGATATTTAAATGCAACCTTTGGCATAATATAAGTTAAAAAAAACTTGTTTCACTGGTGCCACTAATAATTATTTTTGATTGATTCGATTTAAGAATCCAGTTTCTTTCTTTTACCTGGAAGACAATACTATTTTCCAAATACAAATGCACTATCTCTTCCTTACCACAAACTATCATGCACCTGAAGCAAGGTTATTGGGGTCAAGGCAGGACCAGGGATTGACCAACACCAACTTTACTTTTAGAGGATGACCCAATCTACCCTAAAAGTACAAACTCATAGTATGTGTCCTTACTGCATAATCATTTAAAGTTGTCAGATACATGAGTTCAATATCGCTGAAGCAAGACATGAATGGATGACCTTCCGATAGACTTGAAGAATGAGGTTTTAAATTGCAGGCCCTTTTCAACTTAATGTTTTGTTTCTGAAGGAAAAAAATATGTCTTCGTCCAAAGTGCACATTAATAACACCTTGTTTAAACTGTTAAATTTAAATTTCAAAGCTAATGTACAGTTTGGATTAGTGTTTGTGACGAGAGCAGCATTTAAACATGCAGCCTGATCACTGCAGAGCTCTTCCTTTAAATAAATGTACTTTTCACGTTGTCTTCTCCGTCAGAAAACATCAGGCTTTGTCTTTACAATCAGTATTTTTGCACAAATAAATAAAAAGCACCAAGTTTATTCAAAATATCTCAGTAAATTGAAGCTACTGTTGTAGTTTCTAATTGCACTACTCGGAGTAGTGCAGTTGAAGTTCAGACAGGTTTTAGTCAACACGCACAACTGTGTCACTGTTTTGAATTTGTCTCGAACTCTTTGTGTGTGTTCATTTCAATAATTGTTTGCTGATTTGTATTTATTGTAAAAGGACAAAGAGTATAATTTAAAATGGCAGTTTGAAGGCTTTTCTGTTTCTCTGAGATAAATAAAATGGCTTTTTTCTTGCTATCTTTTTGATAAATGTTTAAAAAAGACTCATGTTTGTCTCATGGAGACGGTAGCTGCAAGGTAGCGAACATAGTGTACATATGCAGTGTCTTCCAATGTTTCTACGTGTTTTTGCAAATGGACTTGTCTATTAAAAACATTTCTTTACATGGAACAGCCCTGTGTAATGTCCCTTTTTTGACCAAACCGTCTCTGCCATTCTACTGTCACTTTCCTGAATGATGGCTGTCAGTTTGGACATCTCTGTAAACCCGCTCTTAAATATTTCACAAATTCCAAGTGTGGCTTCCTCCATCAGATTTGTGTCTCCATTAATAATATATACTCAGCAGAACAGGATACACAGGATCTGTAGCCACATTGCCAGTATGATTAATGTGCTTTAAAGTTGGCATGACAGCTCCTTCACTCGATCTGTGAAACATAACACTTGTCTCTCACCACTGTCTTGGACCAAGCAAAAGTGGCACTGAACATAAAAACTGTGGTTTAAATACTTAAAAACTCCAGTGAATACTATACTGTACCCTACTGTACTCCTGCATGCATCTTAGACCTGTAGAGATGTGGACCTACTGTTTCCTCAGATTCACTTTATTTGCAGTTAAACACCACGTTGGAAATCATCCCAGCAATCAAAACATTCAACATGTCATTCAAATAAATAAAATACATGATAAAAACAGAAACAAACAAGTGACACAAATGGATAAAACTCATAAACACATTCAGGCCCCAAGACAAATGCAGCAATAAAGGTTTCTACATGATCTGCTCATGTTTACCATTATATTTGTTTAAAATGAGTACAGCGTGCAAAAAAGAAGCTCTTGGCTTAGCGTGAAGTTTAACATTTAATAGGACAAAAGCGAGCGCCAGAGGTAAGAGGGGTAAAGAGACCTGTGGGGTCATTCACATTATTAAACTTCTAGGAGTGTCCTGCTGGATAACACATTGCACTCCCCTTTTGCCAACTAAAGTTAAGATGTATTTTATTGTTTTACCTGCCCAGGGACTGCAGATGGAAATTAGCTGTAGCTGAATCTGGTGTAAAGCTTTCGTTCTATTGTAAGATTAATGTATTTGTTCTGTCAAATAAATTACACTTCAAACATTATTAAAATCTTTCTACACCATGTTATTTTATGCAACATAAACTTAAAGATTTATGCTTAGCACATGTTGTGGCTCTCTCATTGGTTCTCCGGCCCATGCCTCTTTAATCCGCCCTGAGGCTATGTTACTAGTGACTAACGTTGCTTAGAGGTAGTAATAGGATCGTCCAGCTTTAGATCGAGGAGGATGATGTGATGTATGTATGGCTTGTGAGAAGCCGGTGTGCTTCTAAGTGTACTTCAGCACTTTAATAGTTAACTCACAATGGGGCTTTAAAAAGTGACATAAAACAACACAGTATGATCAAAGTCATACAGTGGCCTGTGTGAATACTGTTTCCTAATTGAGTGGCAGATAGAACATTAATAGAAACCATCAGTGTCAAAACCTAGTCAACTTAATGACTAGTTTTTATTTAATCAGAAAATGAAATGTTTGAATAATCACTGCATTTCCTCTTGACTTGACACGCATGTTCTGGTGAACGAGCATAAATGTTTGTATGTCACTGTATGTCCTGATGTGTTAGCCTTGCGATTAACTAGCATTTCTCCCCCAAGACCTGTAAAGGACTTATCCTTTTAGAAAATGAACAAATGTGTCAAAATGTTAGGGCATTTAATCGGGAATATAACTTATATTAATGGGTTTTACTGTATTCCATGAGGAGCCGAATTATCAAATACACTAGTAGTAGTAGTAAAAACTGATCTACAGTGTTGTCGAAAACACAAAATAAAAAAAACACTGGGTAAATATTTGCAAATGGCACATGTGCTCTACACTACAAAAGCTGTGTTGGCACTTTTATGTTTCTGACTATATCACACCTTTTGTTAGTCTTGCTGTTTTAATTTCAAGTGAGAACGCAGTACAAAGACTATGTTGCTGCTTGATTATGTCACAGCTGACCCGTGCGATGACTGAAACTGTGCCAGTGTTTAAATTAGACGCTTGTTTAGAGCCAGGCATTGTACAAGGACCTTCTGCTTCCTCTTATTTGGGAACAGCCTTCAGCTTGTTAAGCTCTTACTTCCTACTTCATTTACAGTCCAGAGAGGAACATCACATTCAAGAGGACTAACGCACAGTTACAGGGGAACTACCAGGAAGTAATGAGATCTGTTTCTGTTACCCGGGAAACCTACTTCAAAAGCCAAAAGCAAGTTATAGTCAAAACTATTTTAGTCCTACAAAGTCAAGCTGATTGTTAAAGTAGGAAACATTGCCATTGTCCATTTAATCATGTCTGTGAAGGTTCTCAGTCATCCAGGACACCTTGAAAACTTTTATTTAAACCTTTTTTCCATTTAATCATATTTATTTTGAGCTGTGTTTAAGTGATTCATATGGTTGTGTTAAGTCAAATTTAAGACTAAGCTTGAGTTGAATTTGTGTATAGATAAAATATAGGATGGTGGGCTGGCAGGAAATTTGCAGGAGGGATGGCTGGCTCCAAGAAATTTAGTGCAAATAGTATCTCACTTTTTATGAACCCTCTAAGTATTTTAGACATCCAATAAATTACAAATGTGGCCTTTGTCACACTCCAAGGTTTTGTTTTCTCCAATCAGAACTATAGAGAAAAGAGGAAATGCAGTGCTTCAGTTTCTCTGTAGCACTGACTGTGTGTCTCAGTCTTGAAAATCTTCACATGCGAGTAGCAGCCAACTCAAGCGCTGTGGTATCGGCACACCCGAGGGACAAGTTAGCTTTGTTAGCTGTGACAATGAGCATCAACGCTTTAAATGTTGAATATGTATTAGCAGCACCCAATTGTCCTCCAAATGTATGATGTTTTTAGTGAATGAACAAAGAAAAACGGGAAAATAGGAAGTGACAAAAGAGCAGTTATCTTGGCTGCAAACAATAGTAAATAAACTTGTCCAATCGGATTCAACCGACAAAGGCTGAGGGCTCATTGAATCCAAGATGATGTTTATTGTCAGCTGTATCTCTGAAGTAACACCACATAGACGTTTAATCTATAGCTATCATACAATGTTGCGTGACCGTTCATACGCCTCTGTTCACTGCTCACACCAACTTCTTATTCCCCAGTGACAATGCCATGGGTTAGGGGGGTCCTGAAGGGGATCTGACAGACTCGTATGTGTACATTAATATCCACACATACTGTACACACAAGCTGCTAAACATATGGACCACAGTCACGCATTCCTCAGCCTTGCCTCTTTAACTTGACTTCAATTAGTTAATGAAGACTAAACAAATAGAGCAACGCCTTGGGCTTGAGTTCAGTTCTTTTTAGGTTTACTTAGATTTGATTGGATAATAATGAGTGTGTTGGCTATTGTGATTTAAATATAATTGTCAACAATGAATACAAATGTGAGTGTCTAACATCTATGAGTCGTACAGATTTTAGAGCCATTTTCAGATGTTTTATCAAGTGTAACAGCATTATAATATACAGATTTCTTTTTTACATCCATACACCAACATTACATAGAAACAGAGGTTTTCTTCATTTCTAGTGGTTTCTATGTCATCTAGTAATTTAGTCGTTTATGAAATGTGATATGATTTTAACCAAAGTTATGTCTTCTCTGTAAAAGGACTGAGTTTTCTTATTGATGATTACTTAATATACAGCAGAATTTTTTTATTCAATCTTTGAAGATGCATGGTTTTACGCTTTTTATATATATAAAGCCTCAAAGGGTCAAAACTCAAAATTCAGTTCAGTATGAGGAGAATTATATATTTATATGTTGTTGTGCCATTTATCTAAAATCATGTTGCTAATCAAAAAAATGCACACTAAAAATGCAATAACTACAGTATCTGCGTCATTTCCAAGACAATTTAACCTTTTTAGTTCATTTCTACAACTGGAAAACTACTCCAGGTTTTCATGGTTGTGTCTGATCCCTGTCCTAGTTTAGTCACTGCTGTATCCCCTGTCTCCATTTCCAAACTGGGACATGTTTAATCTAACCTTTTTGTAAAAAACGGGGCAATCACTTTAAAATCTTACTCAGATGGTGAAAGAGAAAAAGCCACAAAAGCAAACAACTCTAGTTTCAAAATAAACCAGCAAAATGTGTTGGTATTTAGGGGGGATGCTGCTCTGAAATGAGATGAGATGTGAGTTTTTGTGTGTAGTGCATCGGCAGCAAGCCTGAGGAAAAGGTCACTGAGTGCAAAGCCTGTGATTCAGCGAGGAGATATGCAGGCCACAGCTGACCGTGACTCAGATCAGCGAGCTTATACCCCCACATACGTTTAATATATTCAAACAGATGCATCCATGCAATAAAAAAAAGAGTATGGGCATGATGATTATTGTCTTATTAAGGTGCATTTCTCTGGTCAATCCCATTGGTCCGTGCTCCGATCCAAAAAGCACTAAAACGAATGGTCTAATAATTTCGATGTCAGATTATGAGGCCGAAGAGGACAGTGAGATTAGAGAGCCACTGCCAGCTCTGTTTGTTTTGGTTGCGTTCATGCTCCACTTGAGTGATTAATCTGAGAGGGTTATGTGAGGATATAGGCTCAAGCCGTCCCATTGGCTGGTGCAGGCCTCTACCTACTGGCTGTGTTCGCAAACTGCAGCACAGCCTGGTATGAACCTCAGCTAAAATATAGATAGACACGTGAGCTGAAGGAGTTACAATGAGGACACTGAGTCACAAAAACTGTCCTTTGTATGATATGAAGAATTAATCTGGACTGGGAATATCCTGCACTGGCTATATATACAGATTTTGATGGACAGCAATGAGAAAATACAGCACTTGTCTGTTTGTCTTAAGCACAGAGGATAAATAAAAATACTTTCTACTGGTTCTTCAAACTTTAATGAGTTTTTTTTTCTATTTTGAGCTACAGTGTCAGCACTAAGACTATGTCCAAATTGTGTCATTTAAGTTTTAAATGTGCATGGTATAAACATTTGTAATATATTTAATATTGTAGCTACATAACACTTTTTTCAAAGGGCTTGATAGAGAAACAAAATTCTGCTTCTAAATGTCAACATCTGACTTGTTTCCACTGGGTTGTTCGCCATGTCCCTGCAGGGCTACCGTAAGTGCTCACAGGCTGTAGGAAGGAGTAGTGTAAAATCTGCAATGAGGTCACTAGACTCATAAGAAATAAAGTAGTTTATGTCCTCAATGAACCATTCTTTTATGTGCCCTCCATAGCTGTGATTATATTTGACCTCTTTTCTTTTAATGTAGTAGCAATAAAACGCCAATCTTGCCTTATAATAAATCAATTAAGAAAGTCTCACATATTTTTTTTTACACACATTAGTCCCATGTCCATTGCTTGACTACTGGCTTATTCATATTAAAACATTTTTGAGCCTATTCATCTACTGCCTTTTCTCAATTGTTGATGTGCTTTCCTCAACATTAACCAAATACTTACAATATGGATGAGAATCATACTCTCACAAACAAATGGATGAAGCCTTCCTCTAAAAGTGTTTACCCTCAGTGGTAAGAGACACATTTTTGTATTGTTCAGTGCTGGATTATACATTTGTTCAGAGTGAATCATCAACACATGTATTTGATCTGTCTTGGGATTGTGAATAATACTTTACTGATATGTTTTTCACCAAACATTTCCACCAATTATTAAACAATGCACGGGCCAGTACTAACCCAAACCCTCGGAAAGGCTGTGTTGAATTTTGTGGCTTGAAACTGTTTAATGATGTTGATGTTAAACTCTTCTCTACTCTTCTCACTATTTAAACAATATTTTGTATTCATGTCAAATTTGTTACACTCAAACTCAAGTCTTATAAAAATGTTTATTTGGAGGGGTATTTACAAGAAAGTCTATGGTATAATGTGACCAAAAAAAGTTCACAATTCAAGTGAAAAGTTTTCAAGACGCAGTGAGATTGTCAGTCTTTTTTCAGTCGTTGTGAAGTTTGTGGTTTGTAATAGGATATGGTCTGAATCAAAATGAAGCAGTTGATGACTAAGTAGAGCAACCCAGCAAGCCAGATCAACAGGAAAGTGTTGTAACCTTCAAACTCTAAGAAGTAGGCAGGGGCCAACCAAATGCCCTGTAGACGGAGAAAAATGTTCAATAAGGAGATATATAAAAATGCATATTTAATTATACGCCTCGAGATACTCAATATGCTGGGTTAATTCACCTGTCCAGAAAACCAGAGGTGGAGCAGTCCCAAACCTTGTTTCACAGACAGACTCAGGCATGGAATGACAAGAGGAAGTAAACACAGGTACCACAGGAAATACTGCAGAAAAAAAAAACACGCAACTGTGACTATCTCTGTTTAAATGATGGTTACACCAATGATACTAGACCAAAACTCTAACTTGAGACATGTCCTTTAAAACTGGGAGACAGGTCTTTCCTGGATTGGACTTTAATGCCCAATCCATGTATGTCAAACCTCACTGTTCACATCTTTCTCTGCTTTGTACCACTATTTTAATCTACTTCTGATCATGAATAAAGAATGAGAGCTTCAGTTTTGGAGATGCTTTGACATACTCCTCTGGTCCCCACAATATGGCCCCTGACAAAGTGCTACAAATCTTAAAGATAGCCACTTTATTCCAATTACATTTTTTTTAAAATAAACTAGCTATTTAACATGTACCACAGATTAAAATGGTATTGAGTGTGAGTAATTTTTGAGTGCACAATGTTTATGGCTAGAGTATCTTTATTACATTATCACAACTTTTGTTATAAACATGAAACAAAAACTCTTTATTCAGATCAAATTCAAGGAGCAGCTTGTTTGGATGAGAATTATTGATTATTGGCCACTTTGTGTTTTGCTTGACCCACCTGTGAAGTGCAGACTTTATTGAATGACACAAATACAGCAGTGTGCAGGAAACAGCAGAAAGCCAGGTCTCGATGGAAAGCCCAGGACACAACCAACAGTAGGATGAGCTGTGGCAGAAATGCAGCAAGTCCCAGCCACTGGCTCCACCTAGTGTCTGTTAGAGGAAAATAAAAATGTCAAATGCTGTAAAATAACAGAAGCTGTTATGAATGTCTCCTATCTGTACTACACCTGCAGTGAGATATATCATGTAGAAGTATGGAGAGAAGTTGTGTCTGATATCTCTTCTTGTCAGATGATAAAGGTAGGTCTCATGTAGAAACTCCCAACCATACCTGAAAACAGAGAAGTCATGTGTGATCTAAAATAAATATATTCAAGGTAATAATAATAATAATTGACTAAAATGAATATATTCAAGGTAATAATAATAATAATAATAATAATTGAGACATGTTAAAGCTGTAAAAACTAAGAAGAAACTATTATCTACTGCAGCTTAAAACAAATGCAGTAACCATGACTTGATTAACTATAAGACATCTACTGAATAAACCTGCTCAATAATAGGTACACATAGGCTTTTTGCCATTTACTCAATTGCCTTTTGATGGAACTGTTCTGCATTTAACAGGAAAGGCAAGTTATGTCTAAATGTTATTTCTTACATGTGATAAAAGAGTCCCGTAAGGAGACAGAAAACTCCCCCTGAAACACTGGCAAAGAGAAACAGTTCCCCATTGATGAAGCTTTGAATAAATCCAACAAGACTTCTCCATCTTGATCTGGCTTTTTGCTTTTCTTCTCCAGTTTCTTGTGTTCGTAGAATCAAAACAATGGGCAGAGCGTAGGTGACAGGGTAAATCTTCATGTGCACAGACAGGCCATAGAGTAGAGCGGCCCACACCAGGCGTCGGGCTGTGTACATAATTTGAGCACACAGACACATTTTTCATGTCAAATATCTTGTCCACATTTGATCTGTGACTGAACAGCATTCTGAAATTTTAAATGTCAAATCAATGAGTATATCTATTCAAGCCAAAAAATACCTTCCATGCAGAGTAATGTCCCCAGCACCAGAGCTGCCAGGATGGACTCTGCATTTCCCCGACTAGACACTCCCATTGGCAGCGGGTTGAGGAGCCACAGTGAACACACAGAACGTGCAGTCTGAGCATAACACAAAAGGTAGCATGTCCAGACATTTCCTTCATGACTGTCAGGATAAAAATAAATGAACGTTAAATGTACCTACCTCTGATCTCAAACCTCGAAGGCGAAGTATTTTATAAATGAGAAGTCCTGACAGCACGTCACATATAATGAAGAGGATCTTTCCAAATGCCATGAAGAGATAGATGTTGGGAGTGAGCATCCAGGCGAGGAGAGGGGTGTAGCGGTACGTGGATCTGTTGTAGGGGGACTGGCCCTGTAGGACGTGGGAATATGGAAACAAAAGTTCAGACTTGAATTATTCAAATATAGGCTTATAATTAAAGATAATATTAGGAGCTGACCACAAACCAATCACTGATTCATTTTAAGGTTTTAAAATGTAATTGTGACTAAAGAGTCTAAAATTGTATGACTGTATAACTGTTCTTAACCTGTAAACCTTTCGCCAATTCAGTGCATCTTCACGTCAAATATTGGTTGAATTGTCGTTGCCATTACTGTATTATTTCAGTATCTATAATTCATGAGTAAATGAGGAAACAGGCTATGGTCTCACCTCAGTAATGAATCTTGCAGCATCTGTAAACACATGGTAGTCAATGTCAGTGTACTTCACCACCATTGTCTTGTCCTGATAATCTCCATAAACGACCAGAGCCAGCCTCAAAACGAAGGAAACCGAGAAAAGGACATGTTTCTCTGTGAGCTTCGTTATTAGCCTTTCCATCTCCAAACAGACAAGTCCAACCAGATAAACAATGTCAGTGAGGAAGTGATTTAAACAAAACTATCAACCACTGTGTGCTGAAAATCAACCAACACTGTCGCTTTCCTCCGAAGCCACTGACTGTGTAAAGATACTTGTCTCGTCTCTTACTCATAACTCCTGAATGACTTTTTCACAGATGAAAGGCATGGACCTGTCCGGAAGTTTACAATGGGACATTTCTTCTTGCCATTTACTCAGGATTTAACGCAAACTAAGGCTGCACTTAGCGCCATCTACTGGGCTGGCATGAAGGCGTTTGTTTTATCTTTTTTCAGCCTGAAGTTATCTATATTGTAATCTGTACTTTTGACCATACAATCAGGGAGGATTTTTATTAAACTGTGGAATGAGTTACCGCCCCACTTTTACTTTGGCTTTTGACCCGGTGAGAGAATTGTGTGGTCCTCTTTTGTTTTCTTTACTGTTCTGTTGCACTTTGGACAAATTTTTGTTATAATTGGATTGGAATTGGATAGCTTTTTTTTGTAATTAATTGTGTGTTCTTTTTTTAATAGCACATGTTGATTTTATTAATATTACTGCTTCAATACTTTGGACATCAATATTTTGTTGTGTAGCCTGAAATTGGATATTACCAAACTCATCTGAACAAATGACAGACAATACTACTTCTATCACATCATAAAATTTGCTTCACCCAAAACGCGATTACAAAGCCACATTGTACAAAGACCAGACAAGAACATTTGTAGTTATTTTTTTATTACTGTGACTTGAAGTTGAACATTAACGAGGCAGCAGCAGACAGGGAGTTTCCCCTCTGAACAACTTTAGGATATTACGCATTTTAGGATATCAACCTGTGTAATATCCTAAAGTTCTTCAGTTAATCCTCTTGAAAAACCAAAACCTATTAATGTGACCAAAAAAGTCATTTGCAAACCACACCTTTATTCCAAATGAAAAAGCAACAAGGAAAGATAAATATGCTCTAGCAGCCATGATGGATTGCACTGGCAATCCATCATGGCTGCACCACATAAAAAAAAACATTGCACATATCTGTGTGATCCAATGTTGTATTAGTAAGCATATGTGTACAGTACAAATACATTTAGTACTATACCTTTGAAGGAAGTGAAGGTACATTCTTTCAGAGGGTGCAGTAGAGGAAATACTAGACTTTAGTAAAAGATAAAGGCAGTAGTGAAGGTGCAGCATATTCAAAAGAGCCATATATGACATTTGTAAATCTGTGAGATTAGACCAATGTGCACTAAAGCTGAAAGGCACTTGTTCAACTGCAAATGTAAATGGGGTTAAAATGTTCATTCTACAAGCCGTTCTGGTATTAGTTTGGTTTGGAGATTGGACAACTGTGGTTAGGGACAGTGTTTTACAGTGGCAGGGGATAAACTGTCTTCCCGTTTCTGGCTTTCCATTATTGATTTCTCACTCAGGGGAACAGTATCTGCCAGCAAAGAGAACAGTATTGGTGGCATTGTGTCGAATGAAAAAGAGGAAAGGATGATCTGCGATAAACTCAGGTGGACGCAAAGCACAGCGGAGCATCATGATGGCAGCAGTGGCAGCGGCCGCTTCAGTTCCTTCTTCATTTACTTCAACAAAAGCTTTGTGGACAACCTTTGACAACACCAGGTCATTGGCTGGAGACATGCCTGTAATAGAAAGGAGGAGATATGAAATAGTTTTAAACATCAGAACTCCCACTCATAAGCATAATTATCCTTTCTTTGTCTTTTGATTAATAAATGCCAATTAGAGAGCGTTTTGAACTTAGCAAAACAAAACAATGTCTCTGCTCCAGACAAAGACAAAACACAAGTGCAGCAAGTGTTAATTATGTTTAAAAAACTGTTAAAATATGATTAAAGGATGTGCAACAATAAGTTAATGCTCTACAGTGTAATCCTAAGGCCTTTTTTCATCAAAGCATGTTTTTATGAGATTAATGCTTGTTTATGATCCTTAAAACTAAAGTATGAAAATAGGACCGAAAGAACATTGATGGAGTTTGATAATGGGTCAATTATTTTATGTAAATTTCTTACCAGAGAAGTCACTCTTTGATGGATCAAAAGCGTCCCCCATGCCCATGCTGGTCAAGACATTCTTCAGGTCATATTTTTCCTCCATCTTGAATCGCGGAAGCCCCACCTGGACTTCGACTTCATCCATCATGTCTGGACGAGTCCACTCTACAAAGTTCTCATAGGTCAGCTGCTGCTCCAGCTGCAAAAGAAACAGTTTTTGATCAATAAGGCAACAGTAAATGTTTGTATGTCTTCAGCCACACTTTTATGTGTCCTACCTTCTCCAGACCTGTGGAACCATCCTCAATGTCATTGGGCAAGAAGATGAGCATACTGAGCTCCTTCCCTTTATAAGGCAAGTCTATGACCTGGTAATCAGCAAAAAGACAACAGTTTTATTTAAATGACAACATAGATTATTTACTTTCTATGTTACTTTCTAGATGATTTAACACTGTGATGTCTAGAAAAACTTACCTGGCAGTTGGCCTGTGAGATATATGTTAATGGAAACTTTGATTTTTGGTGCATCATCTTCACTGGCTTAGTGTCGTTCTGAAAAAATGCATAATGTAATAATAAAATATGTTAATTATCCAACCTTTAAACTAAACAGCCTGGAGTATTATTCTAAACAAATGTTTTTATTTATAGGCAAGACCCTTTGCCCTACTGCCTACCTCATAAAAATTATGAGAGACAATAAATGCTATGAGAAGCCAAACAAGGTCTGCGTCAGGTGTTGAGGAACCAGAGCAACTTGATGTCAAATGGGCTACTGGAACAAGAACAGGAACAAGAACAACACGGAGATGGGTGAGATGCGATAACAAGGCTCTGTTGGAATGCTACTACTCCAGTAACCCTAGTCAGTAATGGTTACTTTCGAAACCCACAGTCCACGCTTACATCGAAGCAACTAGTAGCTCAGTTTTCCAACATCCACAAGCGGCAACTGCTTTCACAACTTGAGATTGACCAGATACAACACAAATGCTACGGCAAAAGGGAGCCAGGATGAGAGGACAGAGGGGAGCCAACCAGAGATTGGGCACGAAGCCCCAACAAGTGAAATAACACTGAATGAAGCAGCGACTGACCTGAAAGACAAGATCATGGCGAGAATGAATGAAAGGCAACCCCGACGCCAATTACAACGGCTAAGTGAAGTACCATCAGAAAGTCTCCTAGAAGATGTGAATGCAGCATTGAGTGCGATCCCTATCACAACCATCACTGAAACCAATGAGCTGATATACACCTCAGCAGCAGTGATCCTGGAGATGCTTGGCAATAACCATGATAAACAGTACCCACCATAAAAACAAAGGCTGGAGGCTAAAATCAAGAAGGCGCGGAGAGAAGTGAGACAACTGACAGAGGCCAAGAAAGGAGCAATGAGAAAACAAGTACCCAATAGGTACAACCAGATGCCAATACCTGAAGCACTTGAAACTGCCAAACAAATGCTTCAAGCCTTGACCAGCCGCCTAAAGAGGTACACAAGAGAGAATGAAGCCAGAAGAATAAACCGGCTGTTCGCAACTCAACATGCGAAAGTGTACGCTCAATGGCAGGGTAATAACAGCAGAGCAGACCCACCAAGGCTGGAAACAAAACAATACTGGAAAATAAAAAATAAAAGTGTTCTGCATAGGTCTGACCCCCTCAGCCAAATAATCAACAAGACTGACTATGGATACCGACTCAGGAATGGGGCCACCATCAGTCACCTCCTCTACATGGATGACATCAAGCTATACGCTAAGAGCGAGCGTAACATCGACTCACTGATCCACACCACCAGGATCTACAGCTCTGACATTGGAATGTTAATCGTGCTTGAGAAGTGTAGTCGAATGGTGACAAAGAGAGGGAAAATAGTCCACACATAACGGGTCTCAATAGCAGACATTGAGGATGGTTACAAGTACCTTGGAATACCACAGGCAAATGGCAACCTTGAAGAGGTAACAAGGAAAACAGCAACTACCAAAAATCTCCAACGAGTAAGGCAAGTCCTAAGAAGTCAGCTCAATGGCAAGAACAAGGCACGGGCAATAAACAGCTACTCCCTGCCAGTGATCAGATACCCTGCTGGAATAATAAGGTGGCCAAAGGAAGAAATACAGACCACAGACGTTAAGACACGAAAGCTCCTCACCATGCATGGAGGGTTACATCCCAAATCCAGCACCTTGTGACTGTACGCTAGCCGTAAGGAAGGCGGCCATGGACTAGTGAGTGTGAGAGCCACTATCTATTGAAGTACATCAAAGATAAGGCCCCAACAGATGACATGCTTAGTTAATGTCTCAGGCAATGGGGAACAGAGGAAGAGGAGCTGGAAGAGGGACCATCATAAGAGGACAAACCCCTACATGGAATGTACCACCGGAACATAACTGAAGTGGCTGATATCAAGAAATCCTACCAATGGCTAGAACGGGCCGGACTGAAGGACAGCACAGAGGCACTCATCATGGCTGCACAGGAACAAGCCATGAGCACCAGAGCAATAGAAGCCCAGATCTACCACACCAGACAAGACACAAGGTGTAGGCTGTGCAAACAGGCCCCTGAGACAATCCAACACTTAACTGCAGGGTGTAAGATGCTGGCAGGGAAATCATACATGGAACGCCATAACCAAGTGGCTGGCATAGTGTACAGGAACATCTGCACAGAGTACAGACTGGAAACCCCAAGGTCAAAGTGGGAAACACCTCCAAAGGTGGTAGAGAATGACCGAGCCAAGATCCTGTGGGACTTCCAGATTCAGACTGACAGAATGGAAATGGCAAACCAACCAGACATCGTGGTGGTGGACAAACAGCAGAGGAAAGCCGTTGTGGTTGATGTGGCAATACCAAGTGATTGCAACATCAGGAAAAAGGAACATGAGAAACTAGAGAAATACCAAGGGCTCAGGGAAGAGCTGGAAAAGACTTGGAAGGTGAAGGCCCGTGGTCATCGGAGCACTCGGGGCAGTGACCCCCAAACTGGAAGAGTGGCTACAGCAGATCCCTGGAAGAACACCAGACATCTCGGTCCAGAAAAGTGCAGTACTAGATACAGCAAAGATATTGCGCAGATCCCTCAAGCTCCCAGGACCCGAGCTCGAAGGATGAATGCATAGCAGGTTGCATAAACCTTAAAAAAACTGATCTATCAAGTAAAAACATTGCATTGTTACCTTGTTGAGTCTAAAGTTGGTGTCATGAGTGCTGCTCTCCTGAAACTGCTTGTTCCAGTTGCCCTTAAAGTAGATGGCATTGACCAGCACCAGCCTCGTCAAGCCGTCCACTACACCTTTGGCCAGCACATCCTTAATTTTACCTGATGAACCATTAACACATTGGTTAGTTAATACCACAGGGATTATAAATACATTGGATTAATCACAGATGAATGAGCCAACATCAGTCTGTGAGGATGTACACTTGTTAAAACACAAATATAAATCTGTGACAACCTTGTGTCTTCTTCTCAACCCAGGTGTTAATGTTGCCCCGTGCACCCTCTGCGTTTTTAGCAAAGTCCACTGTCTCCAGTTCTGCCTTGTAGTACTTCCTGGTCCCTCCTAAGAAATCCTAAACAGAAAAAAAACATGTATTTATCAGAAAGTAACAACATGCTTTAAGTTATCAAGTCAGATAAAATGATCAAGTCTATTATCATTTGTGTTCTAAATTTCATAAATTATTTAGATTTTGGAAATAAAATGCATTTTTCTTTTCACCCCATGTTTTTTCTAGTAAAAACAGTACTAAATGTTTTTAAACACTTTCTTGTTTCTTTGCTCAGTTATAGCCTTGTGGTTTGTCTTTGTGATCTGGTTTGGTAACTTGACACTCACATTTGTGCATCACTTGTTTTTTACATCAATAAATTACAGCTAGTATAAAGTATGTTTGTTCTGTCGGCCTTTAATCAGGACAACTCCACTTCCTTCATCCATCGAGACTAGACATCCTAACACATGTAGCTAATATTCTAAGTCTAAGATTAGAAATACAAACTAGACACACAACACACACCTCAACAAACTGGTAGGACTGCTCTCCGTACAGCCTGTTGGCCACACTGAGGGCATAGGGAGCGTCTGGCTTGTTGAACACTTCCAGCAGTGAGGCGAAGCTAGCGTGGACATCATCTTTAATATCCTTACTCTTTAGGCACTGTGGAGAAACAGGACAAGAGTTTTTAGAAATAAGTTTGTATTAAACCTGGTAAAAGAAGATGAAATGAAAATGTGAGATAATATAAGTACCAATAACTTCAAATGAGAACAAAAGCGTTTGAAAACCAAAATATTAAGACTTCCATCACATGAGCTTCACAAAGGTAGTTTAGGCCAGTCCAAAAGTTTTACCAACGAGATAAACAGTTACCATGGCAGAAGTTATTTACCAGCAAATAACTTTTTATGAGTCACGTTTTTCTCTCCATTTTATCTTTTAGCACAATTTAAAGGATGTCTCTATGGCAACAAGTGATTTTGTTAGAGGGCAAATTTTAAATAAAAGGATACGCATTTAGAAACAAGTTATATATTCATTGATTGGACTTATTTAAATTCAAAATTAAAACAGTAATGACTGGTCTAAAACACATCTGTGACACCAACTCCATGTAACAAGCTCTTCCTTCTGCTGGGCAATGACAAAATATAGAACAAATTTAAAGATTAGTATAAAGATGGTGTGTATCCAAAAGTAAAACCAGAGTGAACCATAGAGTTCTTTAAGATAAAAGAGTTGTTCAGTCTATGTGTAATGGTTGAGTAGTTTTGTGGTTTCTTTTGTACCTCAGATAAGTACAGAAGTGAGCTGGAATAAAGAAAAAACTAAAATCAATCCTTTATAGTTTGTAACAAAATGGTTTCCCACTGTCGGATACACACTAAAACTTCAAAACCCCAGCACAGAATTAGACCAGCTTTTCCTGTGTTGCTAGTTTTTCACTGTAACAAAAGGAATTCAATTTGTGTTTAATTGTCTCTGAAAACATCCCAACACCATATGACACGGCTCAAACCTGTTAGTTAAACACCCACTCCTGTACATTTAGTTTTGTTACCTGTGGATGATAAAATAACTTTCCTCCACTTTTGACCTGTTGGGGCATCTGCACATGCATGTGCATTGCTCCTCCTGCCTTTGGTGCCTTCTGTGCCTCTTTAAAGCAGAGGACCTAAAGGTACAGTTAAAATGGTAGTGCTTTTTAGAATTAAATCTTTTCATACCATATTTTCTGGAAAAGCTTCAAAAGATGGAAATATCAATCATAGAATTGAATCAAAACGCACAACAAAAAAGACAGTAAAAAGCTAAAAAAAAATAAAATACTACATTAAAAAGTATATAAGAAAATTAAATTACATACATACAGTCAGGTCCATAAATATTGGGACATCGACACAATTCTAATCTTTTTGGCTCTATACACCACCACAATGGATTTGAAATGAAACAAACAAGATGTGCTTTAACTGCAGACCTTTAGCTTTTTAATTATTTACATCCAAATCATGTGAACGGTGTAGGAATTACAATAGCTTGTAAATGTGCCTTCCACTTTTTAAAGGGACCAAAAGTAATGAAACAGATTAACAATCATAAATCAAACTTTCACTTTTTAATACTTGGTTGAAAATCTTTTTTAGTCAATTACAGCCTTAATGTTTGGAACACAGACATCACCAGACGCTGGGTTTCATCCCTGGTGTTGTTCATCCAGGCCTCTCCTGCAACTGTCTTCAGTTCCTGCTTGTTCTTGGGGCGTTGACTGTACGTCCATTTATATTCTGCTACTGTTGTACAACCTCTTAATATTTACCAGCAGATAGTGTAAAAATGATCCAAGCTAGAGGAACTACTCCGCTGTGTCATCTTGAATTGACCCAAAAGGGCTGCAGTAGTAGCATTTACTTAGTCTTATTGAGTAGAGGACTCTACATTTTGCACCAAGACAGGACTAGATAATAACTGAGTAGTTTAAATCAATAGATGGATTGGTCATTGTCCAGTTGAGTTTGAATCCTGTTCTGTCATTTCAGTGACATTACAACATTTAGTGGCTCTCTTTCTTTATTGCATTGCTTTTGACTACAACTGTGCAGTGGCTCATCAGTCACACATTTCACACTGCAGCTAAAGAATCTTATTAAACACATTTCTTCAAACCAGGGTATTTCTAGGGTTCATGTTACTCAGCTGACTAAACCAACTATAAAACACCCTTGTACTTTACTACCTGCTTCTACCCCCACAGAGCAGTAACGTGTGTCGTAACCTTTGGTCTTTCACAGAGCCACACACCTCTTTACTCTATGACTCTCCACCTCATGCAGTTTCATCATTGCAGGTTGTATCTCAGACGGGACCACCCATATTTCCAATAAATAGAAATGCCACGTCAGATTAAAAAGCCATAATTTATTCCCATACTCTGAGTGAGTAATGTTTGGCCTGACCTTTTGAAACAAGTACAGCTCTTTATGGCAAGACAAATATGTCAAAGTAAGCTGTTTTGCAATTTTCCAAACAGTAGCCTCTTTCATAAAAGGCATTTTGAGGCCAGTAAATCATGACCAATATGAGTTCACAGTCTATATAATTATACTGTCTACACAAACAATTATAATAATATGTCTTTGGGGTATTGAAATGACAAACAATGTGCTTTTAAATAAAAAAATAAATAAAACAAACATAATCACAGGACATTAATAATATAAAAATTGTATTGTAACCAATTACTTATTATTAGTATACAAGTACAATATCCAGTATGACAAGTGATTGAGGTTCAATAAGGTGCAGTCTTTAGGTACTAGCCCTACAGAGAATGAATGAACTTCCTTGATTTACAAACTTCAAAGATGAGGCTCTGTCGTTCATTACATACTCACATTTCTACTAACCAAGATAAATGGTCGGGGTGTGGTTACAGCCAGTGTGTGGCTTGATGTGACAGTTTTCTCATTTATATAATAATAAGACACTTCCGGCAGCATTAAAGTATAACAGATGAGTTTCAGAACTACTAAACAGCCAGACAAAGAGTTAAATATGTCTCCAGTGCACACAAGGTAGACCTGATAAGGCATGAACTAAACTATTTACACTCCCATCTAATGTGGCCTGTTACTATAGCACCAACATAAAACCCTTTAACAACAAATAGTACTAATCTTTTGTTGACTTTAAACGACTCATTTGGTGATTCATCCTGAACACAGGTCGCTGAACTGTGGTCGTGTGCATGTTACCTCTGACATCTGTGTGGCTGTGTTGCCCCTGGCCCCCAGCAGCACCATAGCGAGCGCTGAGGAGATGCTCAAAGGGGAGTAGAAGACATTGGATGCTCTGTCGTTGTCGCCCAGGGCTTTGAACAGAGCCAGAGCGAAGCTGGTGTTAGCCTTGGACAGAGGAGTTTCAGATGCCATTGTGTCTGTTTAAAAAATAAAATAAAATCAGTTTTTGCATAATCAATAAGAAAAACATGTACAGAAATTGTGCAAATTAAAACTGCATAAATTTAAGAAGAAGTAGTTTATCATCATTTAACCTTAATTGAAATCCACGGTTTCCAAAGCAATGTTAGGCAAACTGAAAAAGTTACTGGACTGGGCTTTAGTTCAGTAAACGCATGTGTTTGTAGAGCGCACTGACCCTATTTTATTGAAAGTTTGTAAATCCTAAGCTATTGTAAAAGACAACTGTGATAATAATGTTTCTGTCGCTTTTAACATTCCAGAGCAATGCAAATGGTAACACAGAGATCGAACACACTCTTCCTCATACTCAGCACCTGACTCTTTAAACTGTCACTTGTGCAGATTAACTATAGAAGTTAATCTAGCACTTTTTACAATGCTACTGGTAACATTGTAAAAAAGTGCTAGACGCCCTAGAAACTAAAGATCTACTGCGACACATTAAAAGATTATTACCCAATATGCATAACATTATATATACATTAGACGTCATTCACTTACTAGCAGTGTTCAGGAGACTTTCCTTCACAGAAAACCTTTAGCGTGAGCAGTCTTTAGTTTTATTATTAAAAGAACGACACGCCCAGAAAGGTGCGGCCACGGGACTTCCGCATTCTCTTATGACCATCCATGATGTCAACACACGGAAGTGTTGTACCAGAGAGTCTTTATAAAGAGAAGATGCCACACGTCCTACAGAGACATGTTAAACCTCTGTTATCTAAAAAATGTTTTACTGAATTGTGAGTTTGAATAGAAAGAATTAGTCCCATCTACCGAAGAAACACTGTTTGAAACAAGGTTTAAAAACGGTGTAAATCCAGCTTCACAGTTTGACCTGTGCTAAAGTTATCTTAGCCGTTTATAATCTCCCCTAATGAAATGTGTCTGTTTTAATGGCAGAAGAAATGATGGCTGCGTCTTCTGTTAGTGAATTGTTAAATGTTTGTAGATTTTGTAGTATTAGTAAGTATTGTAACATATGTAAAAATATAAAATTGCTAATTTTCCTAAAAAAAAAAAAAAACAGGAGACAATAAACAAGAGTAACCAATACAGTAATTCATTTAATTAATAAGGCACGGCCAGAGATAATAAAGGGGTAGTGAAATAAATAAAATAATTTAAAAAAATATCTTAAATCACTGTGAGGAGTCCACTCTGTGTACGAATCATAGATTGTAAATAAAATGAATGTTATCAGGCCATTGGTCCCCTATTCAACGATATTGTCGTTATGAAAGGGTAATAAAATGGTGGTTACATCCGGGCTTTTTGGTTTTTACTCCATAGTAAAACAATAGTTTTACTATGGAGTAAAACTATTGTTTTACAGAGTTGTCACGTAGTAAAGACTTAGCTCTAGAGACCGGAGCCATCTTTTGTACCAGGCTGTAAAAATGATTTTTACAGTTGTAAAGTCGCCATTGGATTTCTCCTTATATTCCCGCTTTTGGAGCCTGCCCTCTGGTGGACGGCGGTATATCGCTGTATTTTGCCATATTTCACCGTATGGCTGCACCCTTACTCGAGAACCATTTAGGAGGTTCCACGAGAGACGCTTGGTACTAATATCGTTTTTATTTTTTTCAAAATGAGGACGGTCTGGTTGTCATAGCGAATCCCTTTCGTGGCTAGTCCAAAACATTTTAACATGACGGACGCTGCTGCAGAGACGAGTTTAATCTGCTCTTGCCTTGGTTTTGAATAACCACCAAAAAATAAAAACGATGAAACCGCTCTGGTGTCCGCTCTGGTGCTGGCAATGTTAACTAGCGGCGCTCATGTGGCTTCCTTGTTGACAACCGGCTGTGTAGTTTCGCCTATTTTCACGTCACGTTGGGTGTTTCTCTGATTGGTTAACATTTCTCCTGTAAACCCTGCCCTTAAGATAAAAAAAAAGCAACTGGGTACCAGACTAACTTCTTTGTTTAGAAAAGGAAAAGAGTTAGTGGCAGTTTTCCAGGCTAGTGTTACAATGGGTTCTCTCCAGGTATTCCGGCTTCCTCCCATCGTCCAAACACATGCATGTATAGGTCAATTGGCAACTCTAAAGTGTCTCTAATGAATTGATGTGAGTGATTGATTGACAGTGTCTATGTCTACGTGTCAGCCCTGTACTTAACTGGCCATTGTCCAAGGTGTTCACTGCCTAAGGCCCAAAGTTGCTGGGAATAGGCTCCAGTCAACAACAACCTAATATATTGTTAAAAGTGCAATAAATAAACTTAAGAAAAATACTGCACTTATTGACCTTGACCTTCACTGTATTCACGCCGTATTATTCCTATTTTCATAGGGTCTATTTTGGTAGCATGCATTCATGTTTGTTTTATCTCTTTTCAGCCTTAAGCTATCTATATTTTATTCTGTACTTTTGACCATACAATCAGGGAGGACATAAGATTTTTATTAAACTGTGGAATGAGTCACCGCCCCACTTTTATTTTGGTTTTTAACATGGTGGGAGAATTGTGTGGTCCTCTTTTGTTTTCTTTACTGTTATTTCTGTTCTGATTTTAAAAAGCTTGTTTTTAAATGTGTGTTCTTTTTTTAAACGTACATGTTGTGTTTTCATTGATTTTACAGCTTCAATCATTTGGACATCAATTGTTGCCTAAATTTGGATATGTTTAAACTTATTTGAATGAATGACAATACTATCACATACTAAAAAGTACTGTTTAAAAAAACACATTTTACAAGGACCAGACAAAAACATAGATAGTTTTTATTTTTTTATTCCTGTAACTTGAAGTTGAACATTAACTATACATGCAGCAGCAGACAGGGAGTTTCCCCTCACAGATTAGATTGATAATGTGTAATAGCTTAAGGTTTTTCAGTTAAACCTCTTGACAAACCAATACCTATTAATGTGACCAGAATAAAGCATTTGCAAACCACACACTTTTATTCCAATTGAAAAAGCATAAGGAAAGATAAATATGGTATACTTTCATGATCCTACAAACCTACACTGCACATATCTGTGTGATCCAGTGTTGTATTAGTGTATGTATTAGTATATTGTATTAGTATATGTTGTATTAGTATATAGTATATGTATGTACAGCACAAATACATTTAGTTCTATAACTTTTAAAAGAAGTGAAGGTGAATTCTTTCAGAGAGTGCAGTAGAGGAAATACTAGACGTAAGTAAAGAAAAAGATTGTAGTAGAAGGTGCGGCATATTCCATAGAGCCAGGCCCGCAGACAGAGAGGGGCAACCGGTACAGTTGTCCCGGGCCTTGGGGTAAGGGGGGCCCAAAACTGGATCCTCTGTTTTGTTTTTTTTTGTTGTTTTGGGGGGGTTTGGGGTGTGGACTGAGATAAAAGAACTTAAAACTAATTCATGAAGACAGAAAAAAACGTGTTAGGCTCTGCATCCGTGGAGCCGAGTGACAGGGAGAGACATGAGGAGGAACTTAATGCTGATGACGTTGGAGGAGAGCGCGGCTGCCTGGTCAGACCAGGCCTCTCTCATGGAACCCCTTAAAAGGTCCTACACAGCAATATATATACGTCCACCAGAGGGCAGGATCCAAAAGCAGAATTATAAGATGAAATCCAATGGCGACTTTACAAGTGTAAAAATCATGTTTACAGCCTGGTACAAAAGATGTCTCTGGTCTCTAGAGCTAAGATTTTACTAAATGACAAATCTGGGGGGAGTGAATTTTTGATTAATACGTCTGTTTATGCTATCTGAAAACTGTTGTTTTACTATGCAGTAAAAGCGGAAAAGCCCGCCATTTTATTGCCTTTTCATAACGACAATATTGGTAAATAGGGGGGCAATGGGCGGAAGTTGCCCATAGTATATACTGTCATTGAGTTTGACCCAGTGATATATATTGTACAAAGACATAATGCAAGACATGTTTGCTGAAAGAAAAAGTCACCAAAGAAAAGAGGCGGGCAGTTAAACCGGAGGTGAAGGCACTGATGGAGTCGGGGACAGAGAGCGAATGAGAGAGGAGGGAGAGAGGAGAAATCTGGTAGCAATGATGATGAGGCTGGCATCACAGCATCAGTGAGGGGAGTAATATCTGACTCTGACAGAGTAAATGTAGTGTGTGTCTCTTTTTGAAAGAGCAGTTTTCTATCAGGTGGCAACGAGGTGCCAGCAGATGCGGATGGCAGGTCATTCCCCAATTATTCGTGTTATTTTATGTCCCCAATGGCTGAGAAAAAAACAAAAAGTACTGGATCATTTACAATGACTCAAAAAAACATTATTTTTTCTTTCATGTTTGTTTTTTTCCTTTGAGCAAGTCCAGGGGAAAAAAATCAGCAAGTGCCCTAAATACCACTGATGGAATAAAAATATGGAAAACAAAATGATAATTTACAATAAATAGTTCATCTGTGTTTATTAAAACAGTCAGCTGGCCTGCATGGAGCCATATATAACCTGTGAGAAAACCCAGTTGTTGTCCAATTGCAAATGAGTGTAAATGGGGTTAAAACAAAGATTGTAATGATGTAATCTGCTCATTGGTCTCCTATTCACCGATATTGTCGTTATGAAAGGGCAATAAAATGCCGGTTACATCCAGACTTTTCCGCTTTTACTCCACAGTAAAACAATAGTTTTCAGATAGCATAAACGGACATATTAATCAAAGATTTACTCCCCCCAGAGTTGTCACGTAGTAAAGACTTAGCTCTAAAGACCAGATCCATCTTTTGTACCAGGCTGTAAACATGACTTTTACACTTTACACTGTAAAGTTGCCATTGGGTTTCTCCTTATATTTCCGCTTTTGGAGCCTGAACGGCGGTATATCGCTGTATTTCGCTGTATGGCGATGCCCTTACTTGAGGACCATTTAAGAGGTTCCATTAGAGAGGCTTGGGTTAAAAAGTTGATTGTACAAGCTGTTCTGGTATTAGTTTGGTTTGGAGATTGGACAACTGTGGTTAGTAATAAACGTCAGAGCAGTGATTTACAGTGGCAGGGGATAAACTGTCTTCCCTTTTTGGGCTTTCAATTACTGATTTCTCACTTAGGGGAACAGAATCTGCCAGCAAAGAGAACAGTATTGGAGACATTGTGTCGAATGAAGAAGAGGAAGGGATGATCTGCAATAAACTGAGGTGGATGGTAATAATCCAAGCCACAGCCTTTCAATTCATAGGCAGTACTGGCAGCTGCTTCAGTTCCTTCTTCATTTACTTCAACAAAAGCTTTGTGGACAACCTCTGAAATCACCAGGTCTTTGGCTGGAGACATGCCTGTAATAGAAAGGATTAGATTAGAAATAGATTAAAACATCAGAACTCACACTCATAAGCATAATTCTCCTTTCTTTGTCTTTTGATTAATAAATGCCAATTATAGAGCGTTTTGAACTTAGCAACACAAAACAATGTCTCTGTTTCAGACAAAGACAAAACACAAGTGCAGCAAGTGTTAATTTTGTTTAAAAAACTGTTAAAATATGATTAAAGGATGTGTATTAAAGAGTTAATGCTCTACAGTGTAATCCTAAGGCAATTTTACTCAAAGCATGTTTTTGTGAGATTAATGCTTGTTTATAATCCTTAAAACTAAAGTATGAAAATAGGACAGAAAGAACACTGATGGAGTTTGATAATGGGTCAATTACTTTATGTAAAATTCTTACCAGAGAAGTCACTCTTTGATGGATCAAAAGCGTCCACCATGCCCATGCTGGTCAAGACATTCTTCAGGTCATATGTTTCTTCCATCTTGAATCGAGGAAGCCCCACCTGGACTTCGACTTCATCCATCATGTCTGGACGAGTCCACTCCACAAAGTTCTCAAAGGTCAGCTGCTGCTCCAGCTGCAAAAGAAACAGTTTGATCAATAAGGCAACAGTAAAGGTTTATATGTCTTCAGCCACACTTTTATGTGTCCTACCTTCTCCAGACCTGTGGAACTATCCTCAATGTCATTGGGCAAGAAGATGAGCATACTGAGCTCCTTCCCTTTATAAGGCAAGTCTATGACCTGGTAATCAGCAAAAAGACAACAGTTTTATTTAAATGACAACATAGATTACATACTATTTGCTTCCTTGAAAAACTTACCTGGCAGTTGGCCTCTGAGATAAATGCTAATGGAAACACTGATTTTTGGTACATCATCTTCACTGACTTAGTGTTTTTCTGAAAAAATGCATATTGTAATAACATATTGTATATAATATATGTTAATTATCCAACCTTTAAACTCAACAGCTTGGAGTATTATCCTAAACAAATGTTGTAACCACAGTGTAGTCTGCAGTAGAGTCAGAGTCTGCTTTGTTGGCTGTGGTCAGAGGTGCATGCTTTAAAAGTCGTCCACTGTTGGTCTGATTTTAAGATAAACATGGACATGACTTTTTAAACTGGTTGCAACACATTGGTTCAGTTATTTACGAAAGTTGGCACATCAATTATTACATGTTGTATTTAGCTATATTCAGTATTCTTGTAAATTATATGAGAATGCATAGCAGGTTGATTAAGCCTTAAAAAACTCACTCTGATCTGTTAAGTAAAAAACCTTGCATTATTACCTTGTTGATTCTAAACTTGGCGTCATATGTGCTTCTCTCCCTAAACTGATTGTCCCAGTTGCCCTTAAAGTAGATGGCATTGACCAGCACCAGCCTCGTCCCGTTGTTCACTACACCTTTGACCAGCACATCCTTAATTTTACCTGATGAACCATTAACACATTGGTTAGTTAATACCACAGGGATTATAAATACATTGGATTAATCACAGATGAATGAGCCAACATCAGTCTGTGAGGATGTACACTTGTTAATATTCCACAAATATAAATCTGTGAGAACCTTGTGTCTGCTGCTCCACCCAGGTGTTAATGTTGACCCGTGCACCTTTTGCATTTTTAATGAAGTCAACAGTCTCCAGTTCTGCCTTGTAGTACTTCTCAGTATCTCTTAAAAAATCCTAAATAGAAAAAAGCATGTATTTATTAGAAATTAAGAACATGTTTTAAGTTAAATAGATAAAGTCTATCATCATTTGTGTTCATTGGTCAATGTTAGAAACAATTTTCATTGAGCAATTTGGTCATATAAACAAATATTTCATAAATCTTTTAAATTTTGAAAATAAAATGTATATGCTCCTTTTTCACCCCATTTAAAAAAAAAAACAGTTTCCAACTAAATATTTTTGAACACTTTCTTTCTTTGCTCAGTTACAGCCTTTTTACTCAATAATGTAATCTTTGTACTAGTTTCTCTGGATAAATTCATGAGCTATGTTTTTTTTTATTGCAGCTGTCTGATTATCATTATAATTACATTACTCAGTTTTTGTTGATGAGAGCGCCATGGTTCATCTCTTTCTATAATTGGATTTGTGGTTTGTCTTTGTGATCTGGTTTGGTATCTTGACACTAACTGAACCATATGAACAAAAAGAATACAACTAAAACATTCACATTTGTGCATCACTTTTAATAAATTACAGCTAGTATAAAGTATGTTTGTTCTGTCGGCCTTTAATCAGGACAACTCCACTCCCCTCATCCATCAAGACTAGACATCCTAACACATGTGGCTAATATTCTAAGTCTAAGATTAGAAATACAAACTAGACACACAACACACACCTCAACAAACTGGTAGGACTGCTCTCCGTACAGCCTGTTGGCCACACTGAGGGAATAAGGCGCGTCTGGCTTGTTGAACACTTCCAGCAGTGAGGCGAAGCTATCGTGGGCATCATCTGTAATATCATTAGTCTTCAGGCACTGTGGAGAAACAGGACAAGAGTTTTTAGAAATAAGATTGTATTAAACCAGCCATGGTCCCGTCAGTCTTGGTGAAATGAAAATGTGAGAAAATAACTTTGAATGAACAAAAGCGTTTGAAAACCAGAATATTAAGACTTCCATGACATGAGCTTCACAAAAATAGGATTTGGCCAAAAAGGTTTTACCAAAAAGATTTTCAAAAGAAAGAAAAATCAAGTTACCATGGCAATAGTTATTTTCCAGCAACTAACTTTTTATAAGCAACGTTTATTTCTCCATTTTATCTTTAAGCACAATTTAAAAAAAATTTTAGTGATTAGACTTATTTAAGACTGGGACTAGACATTTCTTTTTTTTTTTCTCAAAATTCGATGAAGTTGAAATTCCTATTCATGCCTTTGGTGTGGTTACAGCCATTGTGTGTGGCTTGATATGACACTAAACATGCTTTTTAAACAATGCCAGGTTTCTCATTTATATAATTATCATACACTACCTGCAACATTTGAGTAAACAGATCAGTTTAACAACTACAAAATCACCAGAAAAAGAGTTGAATATGTCTCCACAGGGCTCTGGACTTTTTGCACTGGTGCCCCTAACTTTATTTCTTAGGTCCACCAGCACAAATATTAGATGCACACAAATTTCAGCAGCGCTGAGATCCCAAACTAGTGATTGGCATGTCAGTGCACAGTCCACAACCACCAGAAGGCGCTTAACTGCTCGCCCAGCTTCAAAAGTGGTTTTAAAGGTTTTAGCCAGTACGAAAACATGCCGGCCCTCCACCGTCTGAAGTCTGTACCAGTAAATTAACCACTGCAGACTACTACCATTGTCAATGTCCACAGATTTTAGAACACTTTTTTACTTGTTTATTTGCATATTTGTGGAAATATCTCATGGTTTATTACTTTAGATCACTTCATTGATCATCTTTTCACCATCAAGGAGTTTCTAATTATTTTTTAACAGTGTAAGATATTAAAATCTAAACCTAATGCACTGGCCTTGTCAAAACACAGGTCTGCGTTTATATATAATATATAGGCGACAAAGATATAATATATCTTTGTCGCCCTCTTCTGGTGAAAATGGAGTAGTGTTTGCACAAAGAGCACAGTGTGTAACTTCTATGCCATAGAAAGATTTATGTTACAAAACTGCATGACAAAACTTTAAGAATACATTGTACTTGAATTTATATTCTTTTTGGAACTGACCTGACCTGTGATTAATAGGGGGTTTTAAACAGAGACCACAATAAATGGTGATGATGAGTTTGTGGTGAGTTTGAAGTGACACTGCATCAACCTTTACGCACTTCTATAAATATCTGCATAAACCACAGTTTATTTCAACATTCACTAGTCTTTATCGCTAATTACAAACGGGAAGAAACAGGACTATGGGAGGATTACAGCTGTTGGAAATGTTAGGGTCGGTGAGTCTTTTCGGTTTTGAACAGGTTACATGCACACACTCTGTTGTGTTTTGTAAAACATTTAATGATGATCTTTAGTGTTGTACAGAGCTCTTTATTCAAAACAGACAAACATTACTGCTGTGGAGTCGCTTACATTATTTCCCTAAATTATCCTGTTTCCTCGTTAAACGCGCTCGGCGGATGATAAGGTGCGCTTGTTGTAGTCCATTTCTGGGATGTGTAGTTTTTATTAAGCCGCTGCGCATTAACGTAACTCCCCATTGTGTTTCGGCTAAGAGCTTAGTGGAGTCGGATTGTGGAAACACCACTGAAGCTCCTTTCCTTCATCAATAAGGAACCTCTGTCTTACTGTTGGCCTCATGACGTAGCTCAAAAAGGCTAAGAAATAGTGGTTAGGGACAGGAATCTGAGTTATTATATAACCAGATTGAGCCTTTTTTCCCCTCGAACTGCTGGTTGAACCGGTGCGACCTCGGATAGCTTTTTGTCGCACAATTGAAAAATTAGGTGCCCTGTAGTGATGGGAAGTGGCTCTTTTGACTCCTGAACGGGTCTTAATTTAGGTTTTTTATTTTACCATCACTTTGCAAAAATGTATGGTTTGTGTGTTGAAAATCCTTTCATGTGCAGAGTTTTTTATGAGAATCCTTATAGTTTCCTAATTTTGTGCATTAATTCTGTTGCAAAACCATTATTTTGTTTATAATTTTAATTAAACATTTTATTGCACAAATTGACAACAAAACAGTAAATAAATCGACAGAACAGATGTTGCCACAATACACAGTCTCCCCCTCCATCACATTGGAAAGACTGAGGCCTTAGCCTGCCACCAGCTCAGTGGGTCTTCTGCTCGTTGGACGATGGGCTCCTCAAGATAAGACCTCACCACCATTATAGCATAACCAGTAGGATTTCTTCTTGCAGCCTCTCCTGTAACTCTTTCATCAAAAAGCCTCCAAACAACAGCCTCCAAACATATCCTCACATCTGATTGTTTGCGATGCCATTGCTGATCAATCAAAACAAAGTTCTGCCTTGAGGCTGAGCACCGAGGTAAGCAGCGAAAGGAAAAAAACTGGGAGGCGGCTCTTCTGATTCACTCTCAGAGCCGCATCTGTTGCGCACATAAACACATCATAGTGCCCTGCCCTGCTCCAGTGCACGATAGAGCCGGTTAGGCTCCTATTTACACTCCCATCTAACGTGACTTGTTAGCACCAACATAAAACCCTTTAACAACAAATAGTACTAATCTTTTGTTGACTTTGAACAACATATTTGGTAATTCACCCTGAACACAAGCTGCCGAACTGTGGTTATGTACATAGCCTACCTCTGACATCTGCGTGGCTGTGTTGCCCCTGGCCCCCAGCAGCACCATCGCGAGCGCTGAGGAGATGCTGAAAGGGGAGTAGAAGACATTGGATGCTCTTTTTTTGTCGCCCAGGGCTTTGAACAGAGCCAGAGCAAAACTGGTGTTACCCTTGGACAGAGGAGTTTCAGATGCCATTGTGTCTGTTTTTTAAAAAAAGCACAGCAACGCATCAGTTTTTGCATTATAAGAAGTTGTGCAAATTAAAACGGCATTAATATAAGAAAGAGTAGTTTATCATCATTTAACCTTAATTAAAATCAACTGTTTCCAACTGAGAGGTTAGGCTACTGAACAATACTGGGCTGGGCTTTAGTTCAGTAAACGCATGTGACCCTGTTTTATTGAAATACAGTAAATCCTAAACTATTGTTAAAGACAACTGTGATAAGAACTGTAGTTTTTAACCTTCCAGAGCACTGCAAAAATATAAGTAATAAAGGTTTTAATGGGAGATTGTACACACTCTTCTTCATACTGAGCTCCTGACTCTTTAAACTGTCACCTGTGCCAGATTCATTTCTATAGTTAAAAGATTGTAACCATCTAATAAACCAGTAGTATTGTAAAACATGATAGACGCCCTAGAAGCATCTACTGCGACACATTAAAATATTATTACCCATTATGCATTACATTATATATAGATATATATATACATATTAGACGTCATTCACTTACCAGTAGTGTTCAGGAGACTTTCCTTCACAGAAAAACGTGAACGTGAGCAGTCTTTATTTTTATTATTAAAAGAACGACACGCCCCAAAAGGCGAACATCATCAATGATGTCAACATACGGAAGTCTTGTACTAGAGAGTCTTTATAAAGAGGAGATGCCACACGTCCTACAAAGACTTTTAAAACTCTGATATCTAAAATCTAAAAAATGTTGTTCTGAATTGTGAGGAATAATAAGGAATAATCCCATCTATCGAAGAAACACTTTTTGAAACACGGTTTGAAAACAGTGTAAATCCAGCTTCACAGTTTGACCTGTGCTAAAGTTGTTTATAATCTCCCCTAATGAAATGTGTCTGTTTTAATTGCAGAAGAAATGATGGCTGCTCCTTCTGATAATGATTTTTTAAATGAATGTGGATTTTAAAGTATTGTTTAAACATATGTACAAATATAAAATTGCTTTTTTCCTAACAAATAACAGAAGACAAAAAAACTAGAGTGAACAATACAGTGATTCATTTAATAAATCATGCACAGCTGGAGATAATAAATGGGTAATACAATTAAAAAGAAATAACTAAAATTACCGTGTCCACATGTCCTCCCTGTGTTACCATGGGTTCTCTCCTGGTATTCCTTCTTCCTCCCACCGTCCAAACACATGCATGTATAGGTCAATTGGCAACTCTGAAGTGTCTCCAATGAATGGATGTGAGATTAATTGATTGTCTGTAACTGTCTATGTCTACAGAAAAGTGAAACTTGTATACTATATTCAACCATTACACACAGACTGAAATATTTCAAATGTTTATTTATTTTAATTTCTGATGATTATAACTGTCAACTGAGGAAAATCCCAAATTCAAGTTCAATATTGAAGAGACCTGGTGCCACACTCTAATCAGCTAATTATCTCAAAACACCTGCAAAGGCCTTTAAATGGTCTCTCAGTCTAGTTCTGTAGGCTACACAATCATTCGGACAACTGCTGACATGACAGTTGTCCAAAACGACCATATACACCTTGAACAAGGAGGGCAAGACACAAAAGGTCATTGCAAAAGAAGCTGGCTGTTCACAGAGCTCTGTGTCCAAGCACATTATTAGAGAGGTGAAAGGAAGTAAAGAATGTGGTAGAAAAACAATAGGGATAACCACACCCTGGAGAGGATAATGAAACAAAACCCTTTCAGAAAGAGTGGACTGCAGATGGAGTCAGTGCACTTGAACAACAGACAGCGTCAGAAGCGTCTGGCCAGGGCTTAAGACAAAAAGGACTGGACTGCTGCCGAGTGGTCCAAAGTTATGTTGATGCTGAAGTAAATTTTGCATTTCTTTGGGAAATCAGGGTCCCAGAGTCTGGAGGAAGAGAGGAGAGACACACAATCCACGTTGCTTGGTCCAGTGTAAAGTTTCCAGTCAGTGATGGTTTAGAGGCCACGTCATCTGCTGGTGTTTGTCCACTGTGTTTTCTGAGGTCCAAGGTCAACAAAGCCGTATACCAGGAGGTTTTAGAGCACTTCATGCTTCCTGCTGCTGACCAACTTTATGGAGATGCAAATTTCATTTTCCAACAGGACTTTGCACCTGCACAGAGGGCCAAAGCAACCACTACCTAGTTTAAGGACCATGTGTCCCTGTTCTAAATTGGCCAGCAAACCTGCCTGCCCTTAACCTCATAGAAAATCTATGGAGTATTGTGAAGAGGATGATGCGATAGGCCAGACCCAACAATGCAGAAGAGCTGAAGGCCACTATCAGAGCAACCTGGACTCTCATAACACCTGAGCAGTGCCACAGACTGATCCACTCAATGCCACGCCGCCAAAGCTGTGCATGGACGTGAGCCCGACTATCTCTAGTCAGTACCTCTCAACCTCCTGCACAAGCTCAGGCTCCTTCCCCGCCAGCAAGGTTATATTTCACGTCCCTAACGCCAGTTTCCATGCCCCTGCCCCTGCCTCCAAATCCTGCCTGATCCATTTACCATTTACCATTAAATGAGCCGCAGCAGCAGCAGACAGAGAGTTTACCCTCACTGGCTGATACTGTGTAATATCTGAAAATTGTTTAGTTAATCCTTTTGACAAACCAATTCCTATTAATGTGACCAAAAAAAGCATTTGCAATCTACGCACTTATATTACAAATGAAAAAACATAAGGAAAGATAAATAATATGCTGTATGATTGTCCACATAAAAAAAATAAACACTGCACATTTCTGATCCATTGTGACCCAATGTTGTATTAGTAAGCATATTAGTACAGTACAAATACATTTAATACAATACTTGAGTGTGCAGTGGATCAATGAGCCCTAACGCTAAAAGGCACTTGTCCAACTGCAAATGAGTGTAAATGGGATTAAAATGTTCATTCTAAAAGCCATTCTGGTATTAGTTTGGTTTGGAGATTGGACAGCTGTGGTTAATAATAAACATCAGAGCAGTGACAGAGTTTTACAGTGATAGGGGATAAACTGACTTCCCTTTTCTGGCTTTTATAATGGATTTCTCACTCAGGGGAACAGTATCTGCCAGCAAAGAGAACAGTATTGGAGGCATTGTGTCGAATGAAGAAGAGGAAGGGATGATCTGCGATAAACTGAGCTGGAGGCTTGGTGGACCTGGCACAGCCCAGCCTCATGACAACAGCAGTGGCAGCTGCCGCCTCAGTTCCCTCTTCTTTTACCTCCACAAAAGCTTTGTGGACAACCTCTGAAATCACCAGGTCTTTGGCTGGAGACATGCCTGAAATAGAAAGGATTAGATTAGAAAGAAATCATACTCAGACAATGATCCTTTGTTGGCCTTTTGATTGAATAATGATCTTGGACATAGCAACAAAAAACAAAGTTTATGTTCCGTAGTTTGAGAAACTTTGCACAAACGCAGCAAGTGTTTAATTTAGTTAAAAAACAGTTAAAATATGATTAAAGAATGTGCAACAAAGAGTCAATGCTCTACAGTGTAATTCTAAGGCCTTTTTCATCAAAATTTTTGTGAGATTAATACTTGCTTATGATCCCTAAAACTAAAGTAGGAAAATAGGACAGAAAGAACCTTGATGGAGTTTGATAATGGGTCAATTACTTTATGTAAATTTCTTACCAGAGAAGTCACTCTTTGATGGATCAAAAGCATCCCCCATGCCCATGCTGGTCAACACTTCCTTCAGGTCATATTTTTCCTCCAGCTTGAATCGAGGAAGCCCCACCTGGACTTCAACTTCATGCATCTTGTCCGGACGAGTCCACTCCACAAAGTTCTCATAGGTCAGCTGCTGCTCCAGCTGCAAAAGAAACACTTTTTAAACAAAAAGGCAACAGTAAATGTTTGTATGTCTTCAGCCACACTTTTATGTGTCCTACCTTCTCCAGACCTGTGGAACTATCCTCAATGTCTTTGGGCAAGAAGATGAGCATACTGAGCTCTCTCCCTTTATAAGGCAAGTCTATGACCTGGAAATCAGCAACAAAAACACAACATTTTTAATGACAACATAGCTTATTTACTTTTTAACACTAATGCTAAAAACTACTGACTCAACTTACCTGGCAGTTGGCCTCTGAGATATATGTTAATGGAAACCTTGATTTTTGGTGCATCATCTTCGCTGGTTTAGTGTCGTTCTGAAAACAGATACACATTAAATGCATTTAATAATAATAAAATTAAATAAAATAATAGGAATAAATTATAAATAATAATACAGTATATGTTAATTATCCAACCATTAAACTCAACAGTTTGTTGGTGTGGTGTGGTCATGCTTTAAAAGTCGTCCACTGTTCGTCTGATTTTAAACTAAAGATGGACATGACTTTTTGCACTGGTTGCAACACATTGGTTCAATTATTTAAGAAAGTTGGCACATCAATTATTTCATGTTGTATTTAGCTAAATCATTGTAGTTTAACATTGCATTGTTACCTTGTTGAGTCTAAACTTGGCATCATCTGTGTGGCTCTCCTGAAACTGCTTGTTCCAGTAGCTTTTGAAGTACATGGCATTGACCAGCACCAGCCTCGTCCTGCCGTCCACCACACCTTTGACCAGCAGATCCTTAATTTTACCTGATGAACCATTAATACATTGGTTAGTTAATACCACAGGGATTATAAATACATTGGATCAATCACAAATGAATGAGCCAACATCAGTCTGTGAGGATGTACACTTGCTAATATATCACAAATATACAAGGATTATTAGGAACACCAGACTAATACTGTGTTTGACCCCCTTTTGTCTTCAGAACTGCCTTAATTCTATGTGGCATTGATTCAACAAGGTGCTGAAAGCATTCTTTAGAAATGTTGGCCCATATTGATAGGATAGCATCTTGCAGTTGAAGATGCACATCCAGGGCACAAAGCTCACGTTCCACCACATCCCAAAGATGCTCTATTGGGTTAAGATCTGGTGACTGTGGGGGCCATTTTAGTTCAGTGAACTCATTGTCATGTTCAAGAAACCAATTTGAAATGATTGGAGCTTTGTGACATGGTGCGTTATCCTGCTGGAAGTAGCCATCAGGGGATGGGTACAAGGTGGTCATAAAGAGAAGGACATGGTCAGAAACAAAGCTCAGGTCGGCCGTGGCATTTAAACAATGCCCAATTGGCACTAAGGGGCCTAAAGTGTGCCAAGAAAACATCCCCCACACCATTACACCGCCACCACCAGCACCAGCCTGCACAGTGGAAACAAGGCATGATGGATCTATGATCTCATTCTGTTTACACCAAATTCTGACTCTACCATCTGAATGTCTGAACAGAAATCAGACTCATCAGACCAGGCAACATTTTTCCAATCTTCAACTGCCCAATTTTGGTGAGCTCGTGCAAATTGTAGCCTCTTTTTCCTATTTGTAGTGGAGATGAGTGGTACCCGGTGGGGTCTTCTGCTGTTGGAGCCCAGCCGCCTCAATGTTGTGCGTGTTGTGGCTTCACAAATGCTTTGCTGCATACCTCGGTTGTAACGAGTGGTTATTTCTGTCAAAGTTGCTCTTCTATCAGCTTGAATCAGTCGGCCCATTCTCCTCTGGCCTCTAGCATCAACAAGGCTTTTTCACCCACAGGACTGCCACATACTGGATGTTTTTCCCTTTTCACACCATTCTTTGTAAACCCTAGAAATGGTTGTGGGTGAAAATCCCAGTAACTGAGCAGATTGTGAAATACTCCGGCCGGCCTGTCTGGCACCAATAACCAGGCCACGCTCAAAATTGTTTAAATCACCTTTCTTTCACATTTTGACATTCAGTTTGGAGTTCAGGAGATCGTCTTGACCAGGACCACACCCCTAAATGCACTGAAGCAACTGCCATGTGATTGGTTGATTAGATTCTTGCATTAATGAGAGATTGAACAGGTGTTCCTAATGATGCTTTAGGTGAGTGTAAATCTGTGAAAACCTTGTGTCTGCTGCTCCACCCAGGTGTTAATGTTGACCCGTGCACCCTCTGTATTTTTAATGAAGTCCACAGTCTCCAGTTCTGCCTTGTAGTACTTCTTAGTCCCTCCCAAAAAATCCTAAACAGAAAAAAGCATGTATTTAGCGGAAATTAAAGGTATTGGGTACGATAAAAAATAAAGTCTATCATCATTATTTGTGTTAGATGGCACATTTTGTTTTGTTTTTAGCAGATATATAAACAGGTGTATCAATTTCTCTGGATATATTCTTGATTTTTCTTTTCTTTTCTGAATAACAACTAATTTCTTTTCCATGAGAGTGTACATATGTGTACTATAATCTGATTTGTGGTTGTTTTTTGTGACACACACCTCAATAAACTGGTAGGACTGCTCTCCGTACAGCCTGTTGGCCACACTGAGGGCATAAGGAGTGTCCGGCTTGTTTAACGCTTCTAGGAGTGAGGCAAAGGTAGCGTGGACATCGTTTGTAATAGCCTTAGTCTTCAGACACTGTGGAGAAACAGGACAAGAGTTTTTAGAAATAAGGTTGTACGAAGGCGGCCATAATCCAGTCACTCTTGGTAAAAAAAGATGAAATGAAAATGAGAAAAATATTAGTACCAATAACTTCAAATGAGAACAAAAGCTTCTAAAAAACAAAATATGAAGACTTCCATCAGATGAGCTTCTCAAAAGTATTTTAGGCCAGTCCATTAAGTTTTACCAGAGAGATACCATGGCAAAAGTTATTTACCAGCAACTAACTTTATGACCCACGTTTTTCTCTCCATTTTATCTTTAAGCACAACTTAAATGATATCTCTTTGGCAACAAGTGATTTTGTTACAGGGTAAATCTAACAAAAGTATAAAATATAGAAAGATGGTGAGTATTGAAAAGTAAAACCTGAATAAACCACATAGAGTATTTAGTGTTGATCCAATTACTTTGTGTTTTTTTTTGTGTTAAATTTCAGACTGAACACAAACACATTTCTTTAGACCAGCGTATTTCTAGGGTTCATGTTACTCAGCTGACTAAACTAACTATAAATAGCCACTTCACTTTTTCTAGTAACTAGCTGCACAACCCCAACAGAGCAGTAATGTGTGTCCTGGATGACTGAGAACCTCCACAGACATGTTGCTACCAGTAATGTCTGTCATAACCTTAGGTCTCTTTCACAGAGCCACACACCCATTTACTCTATGTCTCCTCCATATTTCCAGTAAATGAAAACCCATGACTTACTCCCATACTCTGAGTGAGTAATGTGGCAGCTTTTTATGGCAACACAAATATGTCAAAGTAAGCTGCTTCGCAATTTTCCAAACAGTTCCTCCCTTTCATAAAAGGCATTTAGTCGTTTTTCTTACTTTAGGTACTAGCCCTACAGAGAATGAATGAACTTCCTTGCTTTACTGACTTTAAAGGTGAGGCCCTGTCCTTCATTACATACTCACATTTCTACTAGCCATGATAAATGGTCAGGGTGTGGTTACAGCCATTGTGTGTGGCTTGATGTGACACCAAACATGTTTTTTAAAACAATGTCAGTTTTCTCATTTATATAATAATAAGACACTTCCTGCAGGATTAAAGTATAACAGATGAGTTTCAGAACTACTAAACAGCCAGACAAAGAGTTGAATACGTCTCCAGTGCACACAAGGTAGACCTGATAAGGCATGAACTAAACTATTTACACTCCCAACATAACAACAACATAAAACTATTCCTTTAACAACAAGTACAGTACAACTTTTTTGTTGACTTTGAACGACTCATTTGGTGATTCATACTGAACTGTGGTCGTGTGCATGTTACCTCTGACATCTGTGTGGCCGTGTTGCCCCTGGCCCCCAGCAGCACCATCGCGAGCGCTGAGGAGATGCTGAAAGGGGAGTAGAAGACATTGGATGCTCCGTCTTTGTCGCCCAGGGCTTTGAACAGAGCCAGAGCGAAGCTGGTGTTAGCCTTGGACAGAGTCGTCTCAGATGCCATTGTGTCTGTTTCAAGAAAAGCATAGTAACACATTAGTTATTGCATTGTCATTATACTTACATAAACAGTTGCAGTTCTTTGGTTGGATGGAGGCCTGGAGAGGGCGTGCACATTTCTGATCCAGGTGGGCTCTATAAAAGGAAAATAAATGAGGCTGCTGGGCGTTTGTGCAGTAATTGCATGTGCTTGTAGAGCGCACTGACCCTATTTTAATGAAATACAGTTAATCCAAAGTCATTGTAAGCTTTTAAGCAATGCAAAAACATACTAAAGTAACTAACGCTTAAGTTTTAATGGGAGATTATTCAAAAAGGAACATAAAAAAGTGCTAGATGTTGAGCTACACACTCAGATATCCTCCAGTAGTTAAGATTATTACCATCTAATAAACCAGTAGCGACACAATAAAAGATTAACCATTATACATTACATTATATACATCATTCACTTACTAGTGTTCAAGTTTTCCTTCACAAAAAGACTTCAGCGTGAACCCTCAGTTTTTATTATTAAGGGAGCGACACGCCCCGAAAGCATGGATGTAATATTAGAACTGTTATATATTCTAATAATAAATCCTTGACCCGTGTCCAAATGATACGGCGACAGGGCTTTTGCATTATCACGTGACAATGTGCGGAATGCGGAAGTATCATTCTTCTTTGTGTTGATGAATGGCGAGCAGCACTTGCGCCACCTACTGTTTTGGAGTGTAAACAAGAGTTCACTAAATCCCCTTAATCCCAAAAAACAAAAAGATAACAAAATACAATTAAAAGAAATATATTCTATTTACTAAACCGGACTCTGTTGTACTATACCAAATATGTTTTTGGAGATTTTCATCTTCTTTGGGATAAACCCAAGGTTAACAAAGATTGCCATCCACTAAAATGCATTGCTGCCACCTTCAGGTTCCTCTCATATTCTGTTCATATAATTTCTGCATTTTAAAAAGTCCAGTCGCAACTAAAAAGCTAAAAATGTCCTACCTTGCTCACACTCTCCATATTCTAATATGTTTTTCCAACAAGTTTCTGCTTGTCTGTTGCCTATTGATATTCTTTATTTTAGAGAAGATAATTAACTAAATTACCAGTTTAAGCTGAAGTGTAAGCTGAATAAAACAATGCAGTACATATGGCCATATACTTCTTTAGGGATAAAACACAATCAGTGAAAACACAAGCAAAGAGGATTTTACAATTGGCTTAATACCAAATTTAATACATACTCTTAAAAAAATTAACAACAATTAAGTAAACTGTTACAGCAGATAGTGAACTTTTGATAACACTGATAAAGCAAATGGTCTCCGGTGTAAAAAAAAGAATAATTGCACCTCAATGTCTTCTTTTAATCATGTAAGTAAACATGTCTTTTTGTGCATTGAAAATGTAGGACTAATCTAAACAATGTATGTTATCTTTACTCAGGTGAGCAGAATCGTCCGGCAAAGAGCACACAGTTGGAGGCGTTATGTCTGATGAAGAACAGGAAGGGGTGGTCTGCGATGAAGGTTTCAGGAATCATTAACGATCTTCCAGAAATAACAGCTCCAGTGGCAGCAGCAGCCTCTGTCCCCTCTTCATTTACCTCCACAAAAGCCTTGTGCACGACCTTTGACAGCACCAGGTCATTCCTTGAAGACATACCTGAAAACAGAGAAGTGTTAAAAAAATCCTAACATCAGCAGTTTTGTCCCACAGAAGGATAGTCTCACCAGAGAAGTCACTCTTTGAAACATCAAAAGCGTCCACCATCCCCATGTTTGTCAGCACGTCATTCAGGTCATACGTTTCCTCCATCTTGAACCGAGGCAGCCTCACTTCAACCTCAACTTGACCCGTCATGACTTGGCGAGTCCACTCCTTAAATTTCTCATACGTCAACTCCTGCTCTAGCTGGGACATTGACAAACAACATAATAAATCAATAAAACATTTTAACTTCACAGCACAATTGTATTTTTCCCTGAAATGTCGATATGTTTACCTGCTCTAAGCCGGTCGTGTTGTCCTCGATGTCATTGGGCAAAATGATGATCATGCTCAATTTATTTCCTTTATAAGGCATTTCAAGTATCTGCCAAATACATACAGAGTATTAATAAACACTACTTAGTCCATCCAAAAGTTTTTAAACATTAAAAACAGTGTTGCATGTCTGTATACCTTGCATTTGGCCTCTTCTATAAAAGTGAAATGGAATTTACTTTTCTTTTGCATCATTTTCACTGGCTTTGTGGTCGTCTGAAAAAAACACAAAACGTGAGTGTATTATATTTGAGTGTATACTGTCCCACCAACATATAACTACATATAGAACTATATGTAGTTTTCACTGTGTTTGACTGATTTGACCAATATTTTTTTTATATTTCAGCCCTTTCATTCTGGCAGCACATAAAAAAGAATCGTTTCTCATAATTACTATTTTAAGAGATGTCTTATATATGTACAATTTAGTTATTGAAAATTAAGTGGAACCGATAGACCTTGATTCTTTTAAAAATGGTTTTGGCAAGTCATTGGTGCAGTGCCAATAAAAGTTACTTAATGGCTCTCAGGAGAATATTTTAGGCCACAGAGTACACTGGCATTTGTGTAGATAAGGCCTACAATGATAAGTTTCTGGAGAAAAAGTGCCCACAGTTCAGTTGTGTCAAAGTGCAATCATTGGTGCCAACTGATTCCTTTGAAAAGGGTGTGACCTATTTTAGTTTTTTATAGTTTTTTAGATTAAACTCTTTCTCAGGGATGTTTATTCTAAATTGAATTAAATGGTAAATGCTCTGATACTTCAGATAGAACTAGATAGAATTTTAGTAATGCTCCAATGCAATACAATACTAACTCCAGTACTAACCTTTATACTGGCAAATGAACAATTTGCTTCACCAAGAGAGCATACTCTTTTTAAGTTTTTGTATAAAATCTGTGGCTGCTGACACAATAATATTTGTGAATAATAACCTTGTTTAGTCGAAACGTGGCATCAACTGTGAACTCTTTCTCAAACTGTGTGCTCCATTTTCCTTTGAAGTAAATGGCATTGACCAGCAGCAGCTTTGTCAAGTTATCGACCATATCCTGGGACAGCAGGTTCTTAATTTTACCTGATGAACAACAAACAGAGTCAAACTAAATGTTAGCTGTTAGAAGATAATCTTGAAATTTGAATCTGAAATTTATGCAATCCTAAAAACACAAAAAGAGCATGGCCTGATCCCTGATGACTCCCAAACAGTAGGTCTTCAGTAACAGTTTTAACATCTATTAACAATATATAGCTATCATATTCTATTATTATTTTTTACACTAAAACAAGCAACCACAGCTTTATACTGTATCATTTATATGGAACTTTATTTGTGAAGGATTACTAATGATCTTTCTATATACCTTCTGTTTTTTCTTTCACCCAGTTGTTGATGTTGACCCTGGCAGATTCTGCATTTGAGCTGAAATCCACAGTTTTTAGCTCAGCATTGTAGAGCTTGTTAATTTCAGCCAAGTAATGCTAGAGAGATAAAGAAAAAACAAACAACATAATTTTAGTTGCATATATACAGTGTAGTTAGACAGGAAATGGATTGGCACACAGAGAAAGGGATTGGCACACAGGTGAAAGGCATTGCCAAGACTAACATCTGAGATGCCTCAAATGTTAAATAGACATTATAATTCAAATACTGAGTTGGCACTTGGCAATAGAAAATCTTATGCTTGCTTATAAAAACATGCACCTCTTCAAACTTGTAGGACTGCTCCCCGTACAACCGGTTGACAACCCTCAGGGCATACAATGCATCCGACTTGTTGAGTTCATGCAGCAGCTGGGCAAAGCTAGCGTGGACAACATTGTCTTTACCGTTCTGGGGTTTAAGGCACTGCGAACAGCCAGAGAAAACCTAGTGATTAAAAATACAGTACATATTGAACAACTGACAAAATCAAAACACGTTTGGTTGAAAAAGCTGATGTCACCCCAATGACAAATAGTATTAGAAGGTATAGATAAAGACATACAAGACATTTCTTTGTACATGTTAAAAGTTAATTCATTATTTAAAGTAGAGTTTTATTCATAGAAAACACCAAGTTCTTGGAAGGAGGGGTGAAAGTATAGGCTGTGGAATCGCAATCTGAAATTTCACCACCTTATGTCATCAGAACTGCTCACTCCACTTTTAAAATGCAGGCTGGTTAATTAAAAAGATACAGAAGAAGCACGAAAGTTCTTAGAAATAGCAAATAATATTAGTCTAATGTTAACAAAGAGGAAAAGCAGTTTACACACAAGTACCCACCAGAACTGTCCTGATTGTGCTTTATGTTTTAGACATAAATAGAGTGAGGTGGGAATTGTTTGTATAATACTTTTCACCTTAGTTTATACCACACCGCATCATGTGAACAAGAAGATTATTTTTCTTGATGAATAGCTGGCACCTTCAAGAGGTACTGTGGCAGCCTGCTGGACTGCTGTATCTGCATCCTCATCTGCTTCCTCGTCTGCATTTGGGAATGCATTGGTGACTGCATCTGTGTCTGCATTTGCACATCCTGATTATCTACTGGCTTTGATCGCTCAGACTCAGTAAAGCAAAGGACCTGGACATAGTGAAAAGTTAGAGTCAATTCATCAGGCATTTTTGTTGTCCACATGCACAAACAAGCACAAATAATAAAGCACAACTGTCAGAGTGTTACAAACTACTGCTGACCAAAGCCAGATTGTCTATCTATTTACTTTTTCTTTATGTAATGACAAATTACTTTCCATTTCTATTATGAGACTGTTGCCAACCTCATTTGCTCATTGCGGTAATGGTAACAATGCGATTGTGCAATACAGTACTGTATTGGCAAAAACTATGTTGAACCAGATCCATGGATTTGTAATGATGTCTAAACCTGTCCTTGTATTAACATGCCCAGATGGGAGCATAACTGTAACATGACAACTGAAGCACTTCTTTTCTGTCCGTGTGTCACCAGTGTAATTGTATGTAGAGGCTTATTGGAGGTATGGTTAAGATACTACAAGCGCTATATTCTATTCAGGTTAAATCAAAATCAACCAACTATGAAATAGTGGTTCATTTTGATTTAGAGGTTTGATCCATCTTCTGTTTTTGGACAAATAGAGTAGAGTTTGCCCATATGTGAGTAGTGAGTGTTTGAGAGTATGTTACCTCAGATATCTGTGTGGCTGTATTTCCCTTCGTTCCCAGCATCAGCATAGCTATCGCTGAGGAGATGCTAAATGGAGAGCAGAAGATATTGCCAATTCTGTCATCCTCACATAGCTTTTTAAGCAATGTCAATGCAAAGGTAGTATTTGCCTTGGGCAGGATAGATTCAGACTCCATCTTCTGAAATGAAATGAAAGTCAGTCCATCTTTTTGCAATATTTTAAGAAAATAAAAGTAACTACATTTTGACTATCTATGCACAATAAAATATACTTTACGGTCTACGTACATAATTATTTCTTGAACTTTGTGGTCAGAGAGAGATACAAGCAACAACATAAAAACCTTACTCGATATTACTTTAAATTAGGAACACACTAGCTGGAGCTGGACCAAAAGTAACTTATTTCATCAGTGGTAGCTATGTGACATTGGCCTGAGCCTATCAATAATAACCAAAGTATTCCTTTGAATGATTAAATGAAACAATCTCTACTTACAGAGGATCCTCTTCAAGTCAAAATGTGCTCTTGGATGTACCTGTGGAAGTATTTTCTGTTTGAGTCATCTATGGATGTCTTATAGTCTTCGACACACCCATGAAGTCAGACAGTGCCTTGGCAACAGCCCTAAAATATTTTTTAGAAATCACACCCTTTTGTGCACGACACACCCAGAAGATGATTTGTGTCATGTGTTGTGCCTTTGGGTGCACTTAGACAATTAACTGTAATGATTGAGTAACCTTCAGGGTTGTCTCCAAAGGAATATCTGTATATGTTTTACATTATAATAAAACAAATCAAAATGACATAACGGACAGGTTTCTGTTATTACTTTAAAATATTCACAAGTTCAGTCTTTCTTCACGAACAGTTTATATGATTCACTTAACCATAAGCTTTATACTGATACTACCTTCTAATATTCTGTTATTTTACATTAATCGTTATATAAAATCATCTTTTTCGTTCTAGTTTCCAGTGTACGTTGTAACAATAGAGACGTGCGACTGATTGACAGATTAATTGATAAATTAGTTAGTTAGTTAGCTTAGTTAGTTAGTTCATAGACATTAACTTTTTTTTTCATAGACATTAATTGTGTATCTGTGAGTTAGACGAGTAGTTCAGTACGCTGCGTGTGCGTGCGCACCTGCCGTAACGTAATGCCGTCATGACGTACTTTTACGTTGCATCCAACCAATCAACATCTAGAGGAACGTACCGTTTAATTTGAAACGGTTTTCCCCAAAAAACAATCCCAAAAAGACGTATGTTGTTTTTGATAAGTAATAATGATACATTTTATTAAAAGATTCGATTAAAATTTGCGTTGCGTCAGTGAATATATGTTTGTCGATTCTCGTTTGACTTAGCTCATCCCCCCTTTCGGTAATGGTCTCTTCCTCTGTTCAAAGTGAAGCGGGAGGAGGTTACAGTCGTGTCAGCGGCTGTTGTTGTTCTCTGTGAAAAAGCATAAAAGACGGTTCAGGTAGACATCTAACTATAGTTCTTTTTTTATCACATTTTATGATAAGAAGTAGCTAAAATTGCGATTTCCTTTTTAATGTCACCCGTATATTGCGGAAAGCTATAATGCTATAATGCTATAATGCTAAACGGCATTACCAGCAATAAAGCTTACTGTTACCCACTTGTTTAAAACTACTCAGATTTGGTTTGATTTTGTTTGATAGGATGGATATGACCACACGTCTGAAGTGTCTCCTGATGGCTATCCAGCAGTACAAGGAGAGCAGGACAGCCACAAATGCAGCTAAGCTTCAGAAACAAGTCGAGGTGATGGTTTGTCTCATTCAATATTTGTTAACTGAGGGACATTCACAAAAAACTATGGCAAAAAGGAGATAGCGTTATCTGTCTAATCATCCGGCTGTGATTTGCATTATAATTTATACGATTGTGGTGTATGAGCAAGGGGATGTGTTGTTAATGCAAATATCCCATAAATCTCATTTACAAAACATTAAACACCCCTTATTCTGCAGTAATATGAAAAGTATACACAGTATAAGTTACTACAGTAGGATATAGGGCCCATTAATATGTTTGTGGCATAAATGTAATAACAAGCTTGTGCTTAAGGAAAATTCTTTTTTGCAACAAAGCTTATCAACCTACAAGCTGGGCTGATTTGATTGTAATTTGTTCAAATGGGAATTATAATTTTCTTGCTCATACAGGGTCCTCTGTTGTGTTTTTATTCTGACAGGAGGTGTCTGATCTACCGTCAGAGCAGCTGTTGACTCCAGGTCAGGCGTTGCCCACCGAGTGTGTGACTGGACTTGTGGAGTTGGCTGGGAACCCAAACACGAGCCTGACACTGACCAGCTGCATCGTCTCACTGCTCGCACAGCTCGGTAAATCAATGAACATACTCTCAGAGAATTGAGTTCTCTGGTGATTAAGTGAAATAACATGGAGCGGATGAAAAGGCCATGAACTAGGAAATGTTTAAATTTGACCACAGTAATGTGGATCACAGAAGATCTTTCAGTTTGTGCTTCTTTTTTTTTTTTTTTTAAAGCTTGTGATGAGGAGAGTCGTGAGGTGCTCCACAGCAGCTTCAGCCTCACTAGCACACTGGCATCCATCATCCACAGTCACAGTGCCACACCTGGAGAACCACTAGTACTACAGGTAAGACACTTATTAACAAAGTGTTTTGATCTCAACATTACTGCCTCGTTTCCAAAAATCCATTGGAAATATTGTATCTTTTCTTTTAGTGTCTTCAGGTGCTGCAAAAGTTGACGTACAACACTCACGTCTTTCAGTCAATGAACTACATCCATGAACTCATCACGTTCCTCATGACCAACATGTAAATCATGGACTTGTGCAGATTGTATGTTAATGTATTTTCCTGTTTCCCGTGTAATGTTTTTATTTATATTTTCTCTCCCCAAACAGACAGTCTCACAATGATGAACTCATCACACCATGCCTTGGCCTCATGGCCAATCTTTGTCGAGATAATCACTCTTTACAAAGCCACATCAAGTCTCTGGTGAGGAACACAGTACTTTAACAAAAATAACTAAACATGATTTGAGTATTTGAATAAATTATAACAATCACAAGTCCTTAAAATGTTGACCAAAACATAACTCCAGACGATATAAATGTTGGACAGCATAAAAAGAATCAAACAATAATGTAGTGACACCCATCTGTTGTAGGGCAAAAAGATGTAACCTTTTAAATTTTTTTGCAGTTGTGTCTAATCTGTATTCCTTCTGTTAATTGCAGGATAATGTAAAGCTGTTTTACCGAACACTAATAAACTTCCTGGCTCACAACAGTTTGACTGTGGTGGTGTTTACACTCTCCATTTTGGCCAGTCTCACGATGAATGAGAAAGTTGGAGAGAAGGTACTCTTACTGTAAATAGTTGGTAGTCTAACTAGTATAATGTCAACATTATAATTATAGCCTTCTTAATTTTTCTTGTGTGATTTTTCTGTTTTAGCTTTTTGATGCAAAGAACATCCACCAGACATTTCAGCTTGTGTTTAACCTTGTTGTAAATGGCACTGACACCTGTAAATATGCTGTTGACCTTTTAGTTGATCTTCTAAAAAACTCAAAGATCGCAGATTACCTAACCAGGTGAAAATCACACCACAGTTGTTTCTTACAAGGGCTGTTTCTTATTGGACTGTACATGCTACAATAGAACAACATTTATAACTATTTATTTTGACCAGTTTTCAGTGTTTCTCTTAATTTGTCATTTTAGGTAGCAGCTGCTTTTCAATGTTACAACATATTTACTGATATATTCAAATGATAAGTCTATTATTAGTGTATAATAGATTTAATTTTATATACCTTCAATACTGAATATGGGCTCTAACACAAATGCTTTATTTATAGGCTTTAAATCACCACATAAATCAGTTTTCAAAATGGGGTGTGTGGTTTCAGGATGGCCGGATTAACTGTTGAGTTCTACAAGAAACACTGGAGTTATCACTAATATTTACCCAATATTTTCTGATGAATGAATTGAATGCAAGTCATTTTGGCCAAAGCTTCATAGATCCAGCCTCTTTTTGTCATCAGGCTTTATGTTAGGAACTTATCCATTCTATTCTATGCTCTAGACGCTGTTTGACACGATTTTATAATGTTACAAATTTTAATTAAATGTTAAAGAAGACGACATGTTGACATACTAGTTTGAAACATTCTTTACCCTTATTCCTAACCATTTTATGTAAATGTTGTAGAGTTGGATTTCATATACTTTGTTGAATTAAAACTTGATATTTGGTCTCTTATAGATATAAACACTTCTCAGTCTGTGTGTCTAAAGTTTTGGGACTTCTACATTCAAAAGAGCCTGAGTCTGCAGCAAAAGTAAGACATTATCTATAAAATAATAACGCACTGACACTCTTGACATTTCCAATGACTGGTAAATGAAAATCACTCAATAATATGAGGAGTTTACTTTTTGAGTCTGGCTTACATATTTCTTTGTGTGTCCAGGTGTTGGAGCTGCTGCTGTCCTTGTGTCGCATCTCCGGTCTCCGTTCGTTACTTTGTGAGGTGGTTTTCAAACCCGTGGTGCCTAAACTTAGAGCCACAGGACGCAGGCAGGGGTTCGACGCAGACGTTAAAGAGTCCGGTGTTGCTCTGGTCCAGTGCTTGAGTTCGAGTGTGGAGGGAACTGAAACCCGCACACTTCAGGCTCTGCAGCTTCTCAATGAACTGCTGGAGGTAGGATAAATAAATGAGACAGAATATTATAATAATTGATCACACAATTTACAAAACATTATATTTTTGCAGGAGGCACTGGGAGCAGACACTGTGTCTGACTGTGTGCTGAGCTACGTTGAAATGCTGCTTCCTGTACTGTTAGACCTGCTGAAAGGGCTGGATACTGCAGAAGGAGACGCTCGGCTAAGAAAACACTGCCACCGCATCACACACGTCACCAGCCTCCTGCTTGATATCCTTTCATTTAGTTTGGTGACCACAGAAAATGCTCCTAAACCAACTTTTTGTCCTTGTTTGTGATAAACATGGCTTTGACCATTCTGAGTTTTTTGAGCCTTAACTGCTCCACTGCTGTGCGCCGAGGACTCCACCAGGAATATTGTATCACAGCAGGTGAGCGCTCAGCTCTGCCTGATGCAAGTTGAAGAGCTTCTATCATGTTGCCATAACAACAGTCCTCTCACCTGTGTGTCACCTCAGTCTGAAAACAGCCTCAGGTGAGTGTTTGCTTATTTATTCAAAACCAAGTTTCTATGGTTTTCTCTTGTAATGTTAAGATGCTTGTTCTATGTTTGTGTTTCTCAGTCAGGTTTGTTCTGAGGCTCTGCTCAAAACTCTAGAGCTGATGAGCAAACTGAGACAACAAGTTAAGGACATGGTGACTAGTTTCTACAAGATGTTACAGGTGACAACAAGCACTTCCCTACTGTTAGTCACTACTGAGGTGACACTGGCATTATGCATGACAGATTTAGTTTATTTTTTGGTAGTTTAAAGATTGTATATATACAATGCGTGTCCACTGTCAGGGAGACATTTGTGTGATCTGTGTTTAATCTGTCTGTGCTCAGGACCAGAGGATTGTAACTCCTTTGTCTCTGGCGCTGACGTCTCATCACAGAGAGAGTGTTCAGACTGCACTGCTGCTGCTGTTCGAGGCTACTCCTCTCCCAGAGTTTCCCGCTCTCATGTGAGTCACATGACATTGAGATTAGAAAAAATGTGTTGCACATTGCTTAATCTTGTCTGTCATGTCCTGTTAATTTCATCATTGAATGACTGAATTATTTCAGTCTGGGGGAGTGTATTGCTGCCAATAACGCCTATCGCCAGAGGGAAGCAGAGCTGTCAGTCAAACGCGTTGCTGTGCAGGAATTTCCATCTCCCAGGACAAACGGTAGTATGTTAGACTCTTCCACCGGTTCCATCCACAGGAACATCAACAGTTTGGCGGACAAGATGGAAAACGGACTCGCGGTACGGGATTAATGTGTGTTTACTCCATGTTATTTAAGGCCCAGTTCACAATCTTTGTTAATACCACACCATTTGGTTTGTTTGGAAGTTCCTTAGTAGCAATATACACTGAAGCAATGCCATTAAATACTATAATGAACTCTTTACAATGAAGGCTTAATGAGATTTTAGTGAAGAATATGTGAACATCTGACGTGTTTGCGAGTAAGTGTGGTTTGTAGTTGCAGGAGCAGTCGAAAGATTCTCTCGTCTCAGAAGTCATCAACGTCTATGAACAGAAACTATCTGCATTTGAAGTAAGCATTATTATATATTCATTCTTTTACCTCCAACTCCACATTTTTTGTATTTAAATCTTTATCCTTTATGTGTTTGCAGTCTAAAGAGAGTCGGCTACAGGATTTGTTGGAGGCAAAGGCTTTGGCTCTATCGCAGGCTGATCGACTCTTAGCTCAATTTCGGGTACAACAAGCTCAGGGCGAAGCCGAGGTAAACTAATAGTATCAGAAATATTATTTTTATAATGTATTTTATAGCAGTAGGTTTCTTGAGATGTTTATTTAGTCTATTTCTTCATTTTCAGACTCGAAAGCTGGGTTGTTTACTAAAGGAGGCGGAGCGCCGGCGCGAAGAGCTGCAGAGTGAGCTGGGTAATCAGATGTTGGAGGTTGAAAGATGTAAGTCTGACATTGAGGAGCTGCTGAAGCATAACGCACGACTACAGCGCGACTCGGAGGAGCATCAGACTCTCAAAGGGGTTTACAACACACTGCTCAACAGGTCTAGATACCTAATGCTATACATTAAAATCAAACATTAGGATATTAATTACTATTGTCTACGAAACATGAAAGATATCAGTTGTGTAACAAGTTGATTTGTTACAGGTTTAATGAAAGTGAACAGCTGCTGAAGGAGCTGCAGGCGGCACATATCTCTCTGACCAAACACCACGACACTCTGAAGAAAAACCATGAGGCTCTTCAGCTTCAGAACGACAAGTAACACACATAATTAAACTTTTTAGTTTGAAAGTGTTTTGTTGATGTAATTTCTTCTAACATGATATTCTTGAGAGCCCATTTAAGAGTCAAATTGTGTGTGTCGGGTGTCTGACACAGGCAGTGTGAGGAAAAGGGATCAAAATGGTTTTGAAAAAATATATTTAGTTGCTTTAAGAATAATCAACTTTGAAGCTCCTTAAACTCACATGTTTGCCTCTTTACTGTTTCTCAGGATGGTGGCCTTGTTGGAGGAGAAAGAAAAGGAGATTAAATCTCTTCATTCAGATCTAAAACAGAAGGACAATGAGATTGCAGGTTGGTCTAAAAATTAATGTAACTAACAGAATAATAGGTGAACAAGAGAGTTGCTTCCCTGCGCCTTCGGGCCTGGGATAGGTCACTATTGTTTGTGTTTACCGAGTACCTGAGCTTCTTAGAGTCTCTGGGAGGGGTGCTGGAAATCACCTGGTGGTGAGTTGGATCAAATGGCGGGGGAGGAAGCATTGCTGGACACGGCAGACCCTGGGAGCCTGGAGACATTGAGTCCAAGTGGACCATGTTCTCTATCTCTATTGTCAATGCGGCCACTTGGAGCTGTGGTCGTAATGTCTCTGGTGCCTGTCGAGGATGAGATCCGCCCTGAGTACCTCAAGTCTCTGGATGTTGTGGGGTTGCAAGATTGCATGGTGGTCGGGGACAGTACCTCTGGACTGGCAGACCGGAGTGGTGGTCCTTCTTTTCAAGAAGGGGGACCGGATGGTGTGTTCCAACTACAGAAGGGGTTCAAACTCCTCAACTGCCCCAGGAAAGTCTATGCCAGGGTACTGGAGAGGAGACTTTTGTTATTAGGCTAACCTCGGATTCTGGAGGAACAATGCGTTTCTTCGTCCCATGGAAAACGTGCCTCGCTATTTCTCCAGAAGAGCTCCAGGAAATGTCTAGGGAGAGGGGAGTCTGGCCGTGTCTTCTTAGACTGCTGCCCCCGCGACCTGGCCCCAGATAAGCGGCAGAAGATGGACGGATGGATAACATCACAAATTCAACAGTTTGGCAAATCTTACCTAAGTGTACTATTCCCATCAAGCATTTATGCTTGACTGGTGTCACCCAAAATAACCAACCAAAAAAAAAAAGCCTCTCAAGATGTGGACATTGCAGAATATAACTTTTGCAAATCTATCAGACATGTTTTGATGATGAATGATTAGATTACATTAGTGTTATTACATTTGTTCTTTTTCTTGTGATTTAAATCCCATCTGTTTTTTTTCCCCAGATCTGCGCTCTGAACTTCGAGCCGAGGAGCAGAAACTGAAAGAAAAGGACAGAGAGAGGAGAGAACTGGAGGAGACTGTGGATGTTCTGAGGAAAGAGCTTGACAAAACAGAGCAGGCCAGAAAAGACACTAGCATCAAGGTGAGCAATAGGAAACATGAGCAAGTTATCTACCTTTTTGCAATCATCTTGTAACAAGAAGGAAAACATCATCACTTTTAAATTAGGTTTGGAAAGACCCAACGATTTCATACAACATTTGAGTTTATGTATGTCTTGTAAATCTTTTCAAAATATAATCTTGAATAAATGTGTTGTTTTTCCTTGAAGGCGTTGTCCCTGGAGCAGCAGAAGAGTCAGATCGAACTGAAGCTCAAGCAGAAGGAGGATGAGTTGAACAAGCACTCGGCGATGATTGCCATGATCCACAGCCTGAGCAGCGGCAAAATGAAGAACGATGTTAACGTGTCGCTCTGACGACGCTCAGATGAGTGACAAGAAAAGGAGTTTTTTTAAGTTTTTGTTTCTAAGACAAGACTAAATTTAATAAATGAATTTTACACTTTTAACATATAATAAACTGCTTTTAATCAATTATTTTTTTTAAATAAATGTTTTTTTATTTATTTATCTCTGTAGATATTTATGACTAACTTTATGATTGTGTTTTATGTCTTTTTTTTCCTTTTTTCATTTTGGAATAGAGGTCTAAAAGGTGCAGGATTTTAAGTGCTTAGGGTCAATAGACCAGAGCAGACAGGTAGAGTGGAAAAGACGTGAAGAGCTGTGTGCAGCAGGTTGGGCTGGGTAGAGAAAACTGTTGGGTGTGATAAAAGAACCAGCAGGAATGAAAAGAAAGGTGTACAGGATGGTGGTGAGAGCAGCGATGTGTGGTCTAGAGACTGTGGCACTGAGGTAGCAGTATTTGTATTTTTTTTCCAGAAATGGTTACAGTTTCCACTGGAAACAGGAAACATTGTTATACAATGCCGCTGATGGACAGTTTTAAATAGACATTTGACATTATTTGTAATCACTCTAGGGCTGCTCTGGCTATTTGCACTCGCCTAAGAATCTTCTTCTTTGTTGCACCTAAAAGAGCTCTCTGATTGGACGATCCATTTCCTTATTCACAACAGTACTGAGGAATGTTCACTTTTAAACACATTCACAATTGACCAACAGTTCCTCTTTTATATATTTATAGTCTCCCTTAAGAAATTCACTTCATAACATTTGAACAAATTCAATTCCCTTTTCAATTCAGATTTATTTGAAGGGCCCAGTATCACAAAAATTGCCTCAAAGTGCTTCACAAAAACAGAAGACAGTAAATATGCAATAGGTTGAACTGTCCTTAGACCATCCATCAGGCTGAGGAAAAACTATATAAAACCCAGCTGTGGAAAAAGAAACCTCAGGGTGAACCACAGAAGGAGGGACCCACTCCCGGGACAGACAATGCAATAGATGTGTCCAGGACAGTCACTGACAAATAGTCTATCGTTTGAACAAATGAATGAGAATGGACATGACTATAGTCCATGATAATATTATCAAGACCAGTTTATTCATCTGAGTGGGAGCAACTGTCAAGAGAAGTCCATGGGCTGGAAGAGGATCACAGATAGGGCACAGCTAAGGTTTAGTTATCACTGGGACGTCAAAACGTGCAACAGTATCCACTCCCCCAGTGGAGAGTGGGGCAGAGGGACAACTTGTGAATATCCAAGAACAAACCAGAAATGTAAAGAATATTGTAATTAGTAATATAATATATGCTGTAATATATTGGTCAATTATGTCTCAAATATTGATTGGAACAAGTGTTGTCACACCCTACAAGAATATATTCTTATGGACAAAGTCAAAGTAATCTTATCTAAGCCAAAAGATACAGTTTACTCATTCTGCAAAAGTATAGGAATGACATAAATGATAGAAAGGCAAGGATGTTGTTTTCTTGCCTTAGAAAACAACTTGCCTGGAACTGCAATATCTTGTTCTTAATTAACTTAAAAAGAGAGATATGAGAAATAAGATAAGAACATAATAGCAAGGCCCATAAAGGTGTGAGTTAGATCCTCTATAAAATCAAATGGTTCAATCTAATAATCTGTGATGGAAAAGCCTCCTAAACACTGCTGGTAAGTACAAAAAGATATGACTAAGTGTGTGTGTGGCATTAGTCATTGCCTTGATAAATGAATGGTTAATAGCACTTTTATTGTTTTTAGCTTTAGAGACACGGCCATGCAGATGTCAGAGGTAACATGCACATGATCGCTGTTAAGTATCACCAAGTTTTAAGCTTAACAAAACGATTTGTAGTCTTTCTGTTTTTAAAGGGGCAGTCCTGTCTGATTTTGTCCTTCCAACATAAACTAATACTGGTTTTACTAAAACTATTGCCATTGTAACAAGAAAAATTTAAACAGTTTTCCTTTAAACTAATCTATTCTAATGGTAAAACTTCGTGACCAGGCCTCATTTTGATTTGATTTTTGATTGCGATGGGAGGTGGCTCTAAACAACTGTTATTTCTAAAAACTCTGTTTCTCCTCAGGGCCTGAAAACCAAGTATTGCAGGGATGTCCACTCCAGTTTGTCTTCACTGCTTGAAGCATTAAACAAGCTTGATGCCCTGAGTGAGAAATCATTTATATAAACCAAGTATAGGGAAGACAGTTCATTACTTGCAACGTTACACAATTTACAAATCACCAAACTAATGCCAGAATGAGTACTTTTTAACAGCACATTTTTATTTTAATATTTTCCTTTTCATTTGGAGTTGAACTACTAATAATTCAGCAGTTCAGTAAGTATTGTTGTAACCTTACATGACAACCTCCTTTCATGAATACAAATAGTAAAGTTTATAATTATGTAAAATGTGCAGTCATTTTGAAATTGAAGCGTAAACACATGTTATTGCAAGGGTTAAGTCTATGGAGTAATTATCTAGCTTTGTGTTTTTTTATTTGGAATAAAAGAGTCTTCTGTTGCCAGTTAATTCCATAACCAGTGTGTGACTGTGGAGTGAATAAAGAATGTGAGCGCTTTGAGTCTCTGAATAAAAATGCAATACGCACTCACCTTGCTTGTACTGTGTTGCACCCCTGAATTGAGGCCTTCAGACCTGCCTCAGTTCTTTGTGGCATCGATTCAACAAGGTGTTGGAAACATTCCTCGAAGAGTTTTGGGCCATATTGACATGATAGCATCACAGAGTTGCTGCAGATTCTCCCATGATGCAAATCCCCTGTTCCTCCACATCCACAAAGGTGCTCTATTGGATTGAGATCTGGTGACTGTGGAGGCCATTTGAGTAAAGTGAACTCACTGTCATGTTCAAGAAACCATTGACTAACCAAGAATTACTCACCACAGTTAACCCTAAAGCCAGTCTAATCTCAAACTTGAGTAATACTGGCACTTAATCCAAGTGTAAACTAGTGCTGAGACCAGGACTAAACAGAGTAACCAACTAACTAGGTTATGATAAAATGTTGAATGTTAGGGACTTCAATCAGTCAGAAATCTGAAGAATAGATTGTAAATACAAAATGAAGTGTAAAGGAAACTGTTAACATAAACAGCTGCACAAAAACACTATATAACACGTAATAATATACACGTATAAAAAATTTAATAAATTGACATGCTTAATTATAAATAAAGAAGGTGCATACAATGGGTCCCAGCATTATTTTAATTTATGGTAAGTAAGTATAAGTAGACAAACAGGGTGTACTAAGGTTAAGAAGTATTACCGTTATTTAATGCATTTTACAAAAGATCTTTATTTTGTTAATGGTATTAACAAGATAAATATAATAATGTCTTAATAATTATAATTCACAAACAAAAATTTGATAATAATAACATGAAGGGTAATAGCGTGCCACACTTTTTTGTTTAGATCTCTTATGATACATTTGCAGCAAACATTTAAATCTGCACCAAACCTTGTCACTAACCTCACTGTCAGATGAAGGTCTGTTTTTAGGACAATTGTAACAGAATAATCTGAATCATTGTCAGATTTAATGAAAGGTGAACAGGCTCTCACTGGGATACTTGGTTGGTTTACTTTGTAGTTCTTTGGTGTAAATGTAAAATCTAAGGGTTTTTAGCTTAGTCTCTTTGTACAGACGGCCTACAGTGTAATTTAGAGAAAGCTTATTTCTCTGAAAATCATGTCAAAAGTAAAATCTTCAGCTCGTCCCTTTGTAGAGATATTTTGTAGGAAAAAGAAACTCCTTCCTCATTTGCAGAATCTGTCCAATCTGTTGAGTGCTGCAGCGGGACAGAAGACTTCCGGGGAGGCCTGGGTGTGGCCCTCTGCTTGGACTTGCCTTAAGGGTTGCTGTTGCTTTTAGACGAGGTACTTTTTGTCTGTAACTCATACCAGGGAAAATTCAATATTATCTGATTGTTGCATTTTGAACCATCTGTCCTTCTTTGGTAAGTCTGTCTGCCTCTAATATTGTGTTTTTTGTTTTTTGTTTAGAGCTATTTTTAGTGTTCTTCTGGAGATTGTCCTGCGGCCGACTGGGCGTAGCAACTGGTAATGGGATGGGACCGAGGCAATCTCAGTGTTAGCATTCCTTAAGCAAACATTGTGGCTGGTAAAGTGAGTGTTTTCTTCCTGTAAAAGCCTAATTTGGTAATCTTTCTAAATCTAGTTTTTAATGGTAAGCTTTGGCCTATAGATTATATTGTCCTTGTGTGTTTGGTCTGTTTCATAAACTAGTGAGGCACTTGATATAGAATCCAGGCCTTAATATTTTCTTCTATTGCATGTCTTGGCCCTCCACCACTTTTGGTCCCAACTTGATGGGAATCATCTGAGGGTTCACAGGGCCTTGGCTACAGTGTTCTTGTTTCTATTTGCTTCATATTGTTCAACTGTTCTGAACCTGCTACAAAGACAGGGGGCGCTGTGGGTGTCCAGGGCCATATGAGCATGCGTAGAAGCAGTGATGGGAGAACGCCTATTATGCTATTATCCCGGAAGTACAAAGTTTTGCAAAATACGAACCCGTAAAATATATATATATATATTCTCTCTCGGTGTTTGCCCCCCCCCCCCACACACACACACACACTCCCCCTCTTCCTCCTCTTCTTCCTCCTCTACCTCGGTGCTGAAGTGGAACGTGTTTCTTTCGTCAACAACAATCTTGCTAAACCTGCTCTAGTTTCAGTTTAGCGTAAGTTTCTTTCGATCTCCTCCCACGGATATTAATCCATTATATGCTGTAAAGTGTATTTTATGTTCCTATTTTACTATATTAATAAAATGGAAAGAGGTTTTATGTGATAGTTGCTATGATTATATTATTTCTTAATATATTAAAGGAAAAAAACAGGTCTTATTGTCATATTTGTTTGAATCCACAAGCATGAGGCCTGACTAGGCATGACTCTCTGAAGGGAAGTCTCCTGGACACTACTGGGAAGTGGATAATGTGTGTCTCAGAGGCTGACAGTAGATCCTATTTAGTTTCCAGGCAATCTAGAAAGAGTGACTGTTTACCACTACCTCATGAAATAGTTATGGTGATTGCTTAGTATTTGTTTATTAGATAGTATGTTTTAAATAAAGTGAGTATTTTTTTTGTTTCTGAAGCTGACTGTGTGCACTTCTCTTTGTTATGTTTTATTTGTAGAAGACAAAATGGCATCTGGAACTCCTCTGTCCAAGGCTAACACCAGATTTGCTCTGGCTCTGTTCAAAGCCCTTGACAACGACAAAGCATCCAATGTCTTCTACTCCCCTTTGAGCATCTCCTCAGCGCTCGCTATGGTGCTGCTGGGGGCCAGGGGCCACACGGCCACACAGATGTCAGAGGTAACATGCACATGACCACAGTTCAGCAGCTTGTGTTTAGGATGAACACAGGAGAACCATTTTCTCTTAACTTTAACTAAATCTACTTTTACCATTCATGTAACCAGAATTGTTTTGAGCAAACTCTGTTGTTTAAAAACACTCTTGTCTTGTTCCTCAACAGTGTCTGAAAACTAAGGACATCACGGATGATATCCACTCGAGCTTTTCTTCACTGCTGCAGGAGTTCAACAAACCAGACGCTCAATATGCCCTCAGTGCTGCCAACAGGCTCTACGGAGAGCAGTCCTACAAGTTTATTGAGGTGTGTCTTATTTGCTTTAGCAGGAGGACTGTTTGTAACTCAAAAGGTTGAAGCTTCAACAGAATTTCCAATAATTCAAATGTCATGATACAATAATATACAATAAAGTCTATCTGTACTAAACCATCCATTTTCTTCCACTTGGGTTGGGTCATGGGGCAGCTCCAGCTCATCCAAGGCATTCCAGTCCAATATAGTATATGTTTACAATTTTGACCACTATATAATCGGAGACAAGTGGTTTTGTTTTTTCTTAGTCTCACCTATGGTCAAGAGCTGTGTGTCATGAACAGGTTTGGATGTTTGTTGCTGGTCCAGATCAGACAAAAGACAGTTGGTAGTGGCTGATGAATTTCTGACTGATTTGTTCATCTGACCAACACATATACAGCAAATGTAAAAATGACTAATAACAAATGTCTTTATTCATGTATTGTTTTTTAATAATTTAGGATTTTTTAGAAGGAACCAAAAAGCACTACAATGCGGAGTTTGGGCCTGTGGACTTCATTAAGAACTCAGAGGAGGCTCGGGTCCACATTAACTCTTGGGTGGAGCAGCAGACCCAAGGTTCTCACAGATTTACACTTGTAGTTTAATAACTGTACATCTCCAGACAGATTTAATATTATGTAATATTTACCAAGGGTATTTTGTTTGTTTTTTCTTTCTGAAGGTAAAATTAAGGATGTGCTGTCTGAAGGTGTAGTGGGGACCTCGACGAGGCTGGTGCTGGTCAATGCCATCTACCTGAAAGCCTACTGGGTCAAGCCGTTTATGACTGATGTCACAAGTGATGCTACGTTTAGACTCAACAAGGTACTTCCAGCGTGCTACCCATAGACAATATTTTTGTGGGAAGGATCAGGAGGACACAACAACATTAAGCAATAGTAACTGACCTGGTGATTATTAAAAAGTCACTACAACTCCCCATGTATAGAGACAGACATGGTCTTAGCCCCCTGGTAGGGCTAACATTTCTGTTGAGGTCAAAGTTTAGGTAATTCAATTGTTATGTGTTTGTATGTCTCTGTTCGAAGAGTGAAACTAAGCCAGTGAAGATGATGCACCAAAACGCAAAGTTTCAATTAAGACAGATCAAAGAGGCCAACTGCCAGGTAAGAAAAAACTGAATAATGAATATAATGATAAAATTTATCTGGATGGATACCTTTTAAAACATCCAGGTTAAAAAATATTGAAAAAAGGCTTTTATTTTTAAATAAAAATGAATGACTGAAAAACAGAACAGAAAATAGCTGACAGCATTGAAGAAGGTCACATGATCAATCACCTCCATGAGAAATGGACACCAACTTATCTGGCAACACATTTAGTGACATTTTCACATGGCAGGTCACGTTATCATTGATCACGTGTCCTTCTTTGTATTTATTGCCAGCTATTTCTTGTTCTGTAAATTTTTACCTGATTGTGGTGTTTGGATGAACTCTGAAGCATTCAGGAAAATGAGTTGTCTAAATCTTCTGACTGGTTTCTTTCTGTTCATTAGGTCATAGAGTTGCCCTATAGGTGGGGGGAGCTCAGTATGCTCATCATTTTGCCCAATGACATTGAGGACAGTTCTACAGGTCTGGAGAAGGTAGGACACTGTAGTGGCTCACATAAAAAACACTTGCCTTACTAACACATCTGTCTTTTGCAGCTGGAGCAGATGCTCACCTACGAAAACTTTAAGGAGTGGACCCAACGGGACAAAATGCATCAATACCAGGTCACACTGGGGCTTCCTCGATTTAAGATTGAGGAGAATTATGACCTGAATAATGTCCTGACCAGCATGGGCATGGTGGATGCTTTCAATGAGTCAAAGTGTGACTTCTCTGGTAAGAAATGATCCTGTCAAGAGCAGACCATGGCCCTATACTTTAACTTCCTCATATTAAATATATGTTTTTCTACCAAAGTCAGAACTTTGCAAAAACAAACAACAGTGTAGTGCTAATAAAAAATAATTCTATGTCTTTCTGAAACGTTTCATTGAGTCATGGGACTGGGATAAAAATGAGGATCACACTTTTGAGTCCTGGGCCTGTTTTTACAGATTCCCCAAACATTTTAAGCCATTTTAAAGTAAGCCTTTACTTACTGCTAGAAAGGTCTCTGCTTATATTTATTTGTTAAAATTGGTGGTTATGTGTTGCTGAGGACATGGACTGCTCTGATTGGTCACAATCTAATGAAAAACATACAGCCAATGAAACCTTTAATCTTTACTGTGGTTTCTCATTTTTAAACCTTCTTCCTTTCAGGCATGTCTCCATCCAAAGACCTGGTTTTGACAAAAGTGGTTCACAAAGCTTTTGTAGATGTTAATGAAGATGGAACTGAGGCTGCTGCTTCCACTCTCGGAAGCATGGAATTTATGTGTCTCCCGCCTCCAGCTACATTTGTCGCAGACCATCCTTTCCTCTTCTTCATTCAACACAACAACACCAACACCATCCTCTTTGCAGGACGATACTGCTCCCCTGAGTGAGCAGTCAGTACCGATAGTTCCTTCTCTGTGACTGACTGTCACGGCTCTGGAGTTTGTAACAGCTTATAACATCTGTTCAATATCATAACCAAACTTAACTTAAACTCATAATTTACTCACATTTGCAGTGCCTTCAGTGGATCCTGGAACATTAGTCTAATAGTACATGATCCATATCAAGCAGAATATGTCTTATATATGGTCCTAATGATTACGCAGCATCTTCAGCCTTACATTTATTCATTATCCTTATCTAAGTCTTGTATATCTTGTCTTAGACCCTCTGAAAGAATGAACCTTTTATTATTTTTAAATTTATAAGTCTGTTATTTATATTTATAAAAAAAAATTTTTTAACAAAAAATGAAGTCAACTAAGATAACTGAGAAAAGATCAATGCTTTTGAAATCTTAAAGTAATGCACATTTCCTCTTTAAGTTTAGTTCAAAGTCACTAAACTACCTTTACAGAAGTTTTTGTGGCAGGGTTATCTTGTCTGGAAATGATATTGTTTCTGTAACATCTTTCTCAACATAAAGCCCTAAAGCAACACTTGTGTTCGACAAAAGAAAAGAAATTCTGCTGCAAACCCAGATGCAACTTTTACCTTTCAATAAATATATTTTGCTGTGTTAGTTCTGTTAATTTGTGTTGGATGTTTGTGATACTGTTTGTGCTTTCACAAGACGGTAGTGTATCTTAAAGTAAAAAGTCACATGGTGTGCTTTTAATATAGAATAAAGAAAACAGTCAAATTCAAAGTAGTAATTTATTGACCCTTGTCACACCTGCTCCAACCACAAGGGTAAATCTGTATCCAAACTATCCCAAACAGCTTATCCATGATTTTAATGTCACCGCCAATTCCAAAGTGAAAAGAACACTTGCTCTTCTACTGAACAATAGAATCAATATTTGTGACACCAACTGCATTTTTATAATATGTTACAAAAAGAACAGAACATCTCCAATGGGTAGGTTTTATTGGAATAGCATATTGACATTATTTTGTAAAGGGCCTGTCTATACAACTAATGCATCTGTCACACACCATTGACAGAAAAAGGAGCCCTTCTGTAATTATTAAATTCCAGTTTGTTGTTTAAAGGGGTGTGGTCTATGCTCTTCATATAAAACTCAAGCTGTGGTTTGTCTGTGAAGGAAAAGCTCTTCCAGTAAGTGGATATTGTTTGTCTCTGTGTGTGTCAGTAGATATTTTTTTAGTTTTTAGGCAGTTTAGCAATAGTTTAATATTGACTGATATTGGCTCATGTTATAGGAATGGTGTTCATTAAACCTAGAAGACAATAAGGTGATCAGAATGAGGAGTGTATGATACTGTTTAAAGAGTTTCAATTAAAACCATTTTTAGTATTTTTGTTGAATAGTGATCTAATCAAACTGAACTCTGCTTTCTGCCTTAAATTAAAACTGCACTTCTTCTATTTATGCTATTTATTACATACATTGCAATAACTAATGTGATACTGTGCTTTTTTTGAAACAGACACAATGGCATCTGAAACTCCTCTGTCCAAGGCTAACACCAGCTTCACTCTGGCTCTTTTCAAAGCCCTGGGCGACAAAAACAGAGCATCCAATGTCTTCTCCTCCCCTTTCAGCATCTCCTCAGCGCTCGCTATGGTGCTGCTGGGGGCCAGGGGCCACACGGCCACGCAGATGTCAGAGGTAACATGCACACGACCACAGACCTCTAGTTTAGTGAATACTACTGATTTCAGAAGTAACATAGCTTACATTAACTCATTTGATAGTTGATCGATAGAGTGAATATATCGAGACAAATACAATGGGAAATAGTCTTGTATTCAAAGCCCCACTATTTAAACTGTTTTTCTCTTCACTTTAAATGTATTTTTTACCATTAATGGATCCACAGTTGGCTGAAAAATCCCTTATTAAAAAAAACCTAAAACAAAATAACTCTTGTCTTGTTTTGTTCCTCAACAGTGTCTGAAAACTAAAGACCTCACGGTTGATATCCATTCGAGCTTTTCTTCACTGCTGCAGGAGTTCAACAAACCAGACTCTACCTATGCCCTCAGTGCTGCCAACAGGCTCTACGGAGAGCAGGCCTGCAAGTTTATTGAGGTGTGTCTCATTTGAACTATTTCAGCAGCAGGAGTGTGTTTATAATGCGTCTGTGCCACTGGTGAATGAAAGTGTTAGTGTGATTGTGGTGTGTTTGGTGGTGGTTGGAGACTTGTTGGTATGATAGCTGCGTCTCTCAGTCTGCCCCAGGACAGATGTGGCTACAGAGGTAGCTTACATTACATTTACATTTATTCATTTAGCAGACGCTTTTATCCAAAGCGACTTACATTGTTCTACAGTAATTACCAGTGTTACAGTCACTGGAGGCAAGGTGGGTTAAGTGTCTTGCCCAAGGACACAACAACAGTAAGAACTGTGGGGAGAGCGGGAATCGAACCAACTACCTTTGGGTTGGCTGTGAAGGGGTGAATGGAAGAATGATGTAAAGCACTTTGAGTGATCAAGAAGGTATCAAAAAGTACTAAATAAATGCATGCCTTGTACCATTTACAAGGCGTGAATTGTAGCTGGAAGGGATGTAATAATATCAAAATCTCATGATAGAATAATATCACAAAAAAACTGTTGTAGAATATTTATTGCAAATTGTAAGAATTTGACAATTTAAAAAAGTCCATCCATCAAACTATCTATTTTCTTTTGTTTTCTGGAGCTGGGTTCAGGGACAGCAGTCTAAACACTGAATGATGCCCAGACATCCTACTCCCCAGACACCTCTCTGTGCTCGGACAGCTTCTATGGCCCTGTATAGGGTTGGCCCTTGTCCTTATAATGTGTTTGCTGGCTCACCATGGTTCTTTTGCTTTGCAACTTAGACATAGTCCCCCCTGCTTCTCCAGGGACCACCTATCCAAATAAAGATAACAATTGAAGATATTGATAATATGTCTTCAATAATATTATATATTTCTTTTGCCTAGACGACCTAGAATATCTTCATGAGAATAGTGACACTTATTGTTATATTGACAATATCATCACATCCCTGGTAGTTAAATATGTTATAGTGTAGGTTATAATCTTGATGAATGAGAGCAGACTGACTACAGCTGTTGTCTTGATTTTACATTATTGATGTGATAAGAGGCAGTATGTTCTTATCTGTCTCATACACAATATACTGTGCCAATCCAAACGACAACAATCCATGAAGTATCGCTGACCAATACATTTAAATGTAAAAAGGACTAATACTTTATACATGTATTGTTTTTAATAAATTAGGATTTCTTAAACAGAACCAAGAAGTACTACAATGCGGAGTTTGGGCCTGTGGACTTCATTAAGAACTCAGAGGAGGCTCGGGTCCACATTAACTCTTGGGTGGAGCAGCAGACTCAAGGTTCTCACAGATTTACACTTGTAGTTTAATAACTGTACATCTCCAGACAGATTTAATGTGTTAACAACTGAATTGTATTCCCTTCTTTTGATTAATCATTGTGATCTCTTTGTTTGTTTTTTCTTTCTGAAGGTAAAATTAAGGATGTGCTGTCTGAAGGTGTAGTGGGGACCTCGACGAGGCTGGTGCTGGTCAATGCCATCTACCTGAAAGCCTACTGGGTCAAGCAGTTTAAGAAGACTGAGACATGTGATGCTAAGTTTAGACTCAACAAGGTAACCGTTGACTATTAAAAAATCTAACTTTTTTTTTTATTATTATAGTGTTTCAGCGTGCTATTTTACATTCTTATATTAGATTTTTGGTCACGCACGTGGCAGTTAATTGTCAATCAAATGGTTAGACTGATACAAGACATTTACTTTTGTATTTGTTTAACAGCCTACTTGATCAAAGGTGGGAGAAGATGAAGTTGCATACATTTGTTTTTGGGGATGTTTGCAAAAAGTTGCAATGGGCAATGGTTTATAGAGGGTTGTCCCAAATCATAGCCGTGTCCCAGGTGAAGCGTATAAATATAGAATAAAATTGGACCTTTGACATCTCTGTTGAGTCAAAGTTTAGGGAATTAAATTGTTAAGTGCTTGTATGTCTCTGTTCGAAGAGTGAAACTAAGCCAGTGAAGATGATGCACCAAAACTCAAAGTTTCAATTAAGACAGATCAAAGAGGCCAACTGCCAGGTAAGAAAAAAACAGAATAACGATGAAATATTTTGTCTAAATCTTCTGACTGCGTTCTTTCTGTTCATTAGGTCATAGAGTTGCCTTATACGTTCAGGGAGCTCAGTATGCTCATCTTTTTGCCCAATGACATTGAGGACAGTTCTACAGGTCTGGAGAAGGTAGAGCACTGTAGTTGCTCACATAAAAAACATTTGCCTTACTAACACATCTGTCTTTTGCAGCTGGAGCAGATGCTCACCTACAAAAACTTCAAGGAGTGGACCCAACGGGACAAAATGTGTCCATTCCTAGTCACACTGGGACTTCCTCGATTTAAGAATTAGGAGAATTATGACCTGAATAATGCCTTGACCAGCATGGGCATGGTGGATGCTTTCAATGAGTCAAAGTGTGACTTTTCAGGTAAGAAAATATCCCATGGCCCTGTTGTCCTTGGTTACTCATGGTTTCTTTACAGTAAAATACAAAGTAGTGTATTTGTTAGGGAGCTGGAGGCAGGACCCCAAAGCAGACACAGAAGTTGAGTTTTAGAATTTGGCATTATTGTACAACAGATAAGGTTAATAACTAGGCGTGGTAGAAGCGTGGCATAGTCCTGGCAAAGGGGCTTGGAGGCAGGCAGAGGATACTGGAGGTACTTGTGGTTGATAAAAAATGAGGAACAGTTGCATCTACCTGCCGACCACTCCCACAAGCCAGAAACCACATGACCACACGAGGGAGACAAAGACTAGAGAAACAAGACAGCACACACTGGGCAAGAAATATAAAAAAATATATATAAAAAAATATTGTATGTCATTTCTTAAACTTTATATTTAGTCATGGGACTGGGATGAAAATGAGGATGAGTACATGGACTGTTTTTACAGATCCCCCACACACATTTTAACCATTTAAGCCTTTACTTACTGCTAGAAAGGTCTTTGCTTAAATTTATTTCTTGACATTGGTTGTTATGTGTTGCTGAGGCCATTGAGGGCTCTGATTGGTCAGTCACAATCTAATGAAAAATATAAAGCCAATAAAAATCTTCTTTGATCTATTCTTTCAGGCATGTGTCCATCCAAAGACCTGTTTTTGACTAAAGTGGTTCACAAAGCTTTTGTAGATGTTAATGAAGATGGAACTGAGGCTGGTGCTGCCACTGCCGGGTGCCTGGAATTTAAAAGTTGCCCGCCTTCAGCTACATTTGTCGCAGACCATCCTTTCCTCTTCTTCATTCAACACAACAAAACCAACACCATTCTCTTTGCAGGAAGATACTGCTCCCCTGAATCAGACATCATCAACGTAAACCAAAGCCTCGGCTGTCCAATATTCTAAACCAAACAAACACCAGAATGGCTTACAAACTCACAATTTAATTAAAAAAAGATCTCATAATGGTCCTAAATTTATCCATACTAAATACTTCCTTATCCCGTACAGCTCATTTAAAGTAATATCTTTCTTTTTTTGATTACAGAGAAATCAGCCTATGACAGTATATAACGTGTACTCTGTTATTTTAAATGTTAGACTGACTCAGTTTTGAGGAAAACTGTTAAATGGCATAATGAGAAAACAAAATTAAAGACCTGTAAGTTTACGTCAATCCTGAGATATTCTGGAGCACTCATGAACTAGTGTTTGTTTCTGGACTTTTGTTTAACTTGTGGTGTCTTGTAATCCCATTAGGGCTGGGTTTGTGTTTTAAACATGACACAATAATAAACTTGATTTATCACCTCACCTCTCAGTCTGGACGAGCACTGTTCTCCCTGCGGACAAAACTCTTTTGGTCATGACCCAAAGCCTTTTCCTTTAAGTGTTTCATTGGTCTGTTACCTAATCTTTATCTTTGGGTTTACAAATTTATCTTATATATTGTCCTAATGAATAAGCACTTAAATGGCCTTTATCTTATCCTGTACTAGACCTAATGTAGCTCCTTACATAAATGCTTAATAACAATAAAACACAAATGGTGAAAAGCATTGCATAAAACAAATGAAATTAAGAGATGAGCACAAAACCAATTACCAAGCAATGTGTGTAGTCTAATTGAACCATCCCACTCACATTACAAACATGAATAAGAATAAAAAGATGTTTGTCTCAATACACATGACCCCTGTTGATAATACTTTTTTATTAACATTAGAAAAGATTTGTCACAAAACTACACAAACCAGAATTTTTATTAATTCTACTTATACTTCATTGGAAGAAAAGGTCTTATTTTGTTCAATTGAAGAAACAGTCATCTTTCTGTTATTGGTAAAATTTAATTTACATTTAGCAGTGTTTTATTTTAATTCTCTTTGTCTGAGCAATATGTGAAAGAAAAAAAATCATTTTATTTCAACTTAAAAATTTAGAAAGTGCAGGTCAGGATCTACTAGATTTTGCAGATGAAGCAGCAGAGAAGGCCCAAATGAAATACATTTGTAAACCTGTTTACAACTCTGCTCACTCAGGAGTGCAGTATCTGCCGGCAAAAAGAACTGTATTTATGAGGTTGTGTCGAATGAAGAAGAGGAAGGGGTGATCTGCGATAAAAGTGGGAATGATGCTGTTTTCTATAGTGGCCTCAGTGGCAGCAGCAGCCACAGTTCCCTCTTCATTCACCTCCACAAAGGCTTTATGGACAACCTCTGACAACACCAGGTCTTTGGAAGGAGACATCCCTGAGACAGAAGACAAAAAAGCACACTTATGAACACAGTTATGATGCATATGGTCAATCAGCTGGGCTGCTCACAAAGTGTTTTCTTACCAGAGAAGTCACTCTTTGACGGATCAAAAGCGTCCACCATGCCCATGTCGGTCAGGACCTTCTTCAGGTCATATCTTTCCTTGACCTTAAATTGAGGAAGCCCTACCCGGACAAAGACTTCATGCATCTTGTCCGGACGGGTCCACTCCACAAAGTTCTCATAGGTCAGCTGCTGCTCCAGCTGCATTAGACATAGTTTTTAGTTTGTAAAGCAAAAGTGAGTGTTTTATGTGTGAGGCTACATTTTTATGTGACCTACCTTCTCCAGGCCAATGTCATCAGGCAGAAAGATGAGCATGCTCAGATGCTTACCTTTGTAATACAACTCTATGACCTGGTGAATATTAAGAGGACAAGTGTTTTGGTAAAACAATGTGTATATAAGCATTTTCACACTTACTATGTTTTTTTTTTTAACTTACCTTGCAGTGGACCTCAGGAATATGTCTGAATGGAAATTTTGATTCTTGGTACATCATTTTCACGGGTTTAGTCTCAATCTGAAAACAGACGAATAAACACAGTGTAATTCCTCAAACTTTAACCTCAACTTTTTTTGTACATATATATTTAAACATATATTTTTTTTACCACAGTAAAGTTTGCAGTCTCTGTCTCAGTTTTTTGTTTTGTTTTTCTTTTTAAGATTTATTACTAAAAACAAACTAATTACATACTGGCTTGAGCAGAATATTTTTTCCACCTTTGTTTATACTTTTTCTTCTGTTTTCTTCTATTTTCTTCAAGGATTTTCTTCAAGAAACTGTTTTCTCATGTTTTTACATATTTGCTTTGATTCTAACAATTGTTCAATTTATGAGTACAGATATTTATTTGAAATGAATGTGTATTTAAAGAGCCATTACGGAAGTTTCAGATAAAAAATTCTACATGCATAAGCAACAGCCTGATGAGCTGAATGAGCTGAGTTCGTCACGGTTGCCTCTCTAAGTCTGTAAAGTCAATTAAATGAGAAGCTATTCAGCGGACATGCCTCCAGCGCACTGAGAACCGACGGATTCTTCTTTGGTTGTTGTTCGTTCGAGCTCGTACAAGCGTCCGCACAGTGAACACACAAAACACTAGATGCATTCCCGCAAACACCAGAAGTGGCACACTAGAACAAAAACTCTGTAATGGTCTTTTAATGCTAACACTTTATTATTCACTCATAAGAACCGTCATTAATAATCACTGATTTCAAACCATGGCCTAAAGGTGTGATCAAAACGTCTCATAAAAACATAAAGTATGTTTTGTACATTCAGTTAATTAGATATAATTTGTAATGTTATGTAATAGGCAAAATTACCTAAAACTATAATATATATAACTATTTTTTTATCTATACATAGTTTTTAAAAGTACCTCAGTGAGTCTAAATTGAGCAACACGTGTGTCTTTCTTCTGAAACTCCGTCTTCCAATGGCCACGAAAGTAGATGGCATTGACCAGCACCAGCTTTGTGAGTTTGTGCACCACACCTTGGGCCAGCAAGTTCTTAATTTTACCTGACGAAAACACCTTGGTTAATTAGCATTTGATTAATCACAGGTCATAAATACTGAGATTTAGAGCCATTAATAAACGGAGTTTAAGAACCTTCGGTCTTCTTCTCCACCCAAGAGTTAATCTCAACCCGTGCCTTTTCTGCGTCATTCACAAAGTCCACAGACTCCAGCTCTGCCTCATAGTACTTTCTGGTTCCTTCTAAAAAATCCTAAATGCATACAAAAACACATGCTTTACATGACATTGTGCCAATATCCACTTTTTTAAAATCAAGAACATGCATCATGTAGCTACTATTGTTCAAGACTAATATTATAAACACTTTTTTTTCTGCAGTTGACACTTGCCTCAAGAAAACAGTGGGTCTTCTCTTTGTACAGCTTGTCTGCAAAACTGATGGCATATGGAGTGCCCACCAATCTAAACACTTTCAGCAGATCGGCAAAGCTGGGATGGAGATCCTTGCAATCTTCAAATTTCAGACACTGTGGAGGAATGAGACAAGAAAGGACAACAAGAATTAGAGTATTTCTGAAAAGGTAAAAACCCAATATTACCTGTTAAATTTAGGCTTGTCCAGCTAAATAAGTTGTGTATTATGGACAAGGCCTCGTGAAGTGTAGTCATGTGCACATTACCTCTGACATCTGTGTGGCCGTGTTGCCCCTGGCCCCCAGCAGCACCACAGCGAGCGCTGAGGAGATGCTCAAAGGGGAGTAGAAGACATTAGATGCTTTGTTTTTGTCGCCCAGGGCTTTGAACAGAGCCAGAGCGAAGTTGTTGATAGCACTGTAGAGAGGAGTTTCAGATGCCATTGTGTCTGTTTCAAATAAAGCAGAGTATTACATTAGTTATAGCATTAATGTAATAATAGATCTGTGCAGGGCCGGCCCTGGCCAATTTGCTGCCCTAGGCAAGATTTCACCTGGTGCCCCTGGAATTTTGTTCATAAACTTACACACTTCTCCTAAACTTGCTGAAGTGGAGGGAAGAGGTGTGCTTGATGCGGAATCGCTGGGCAGTGCTGAGATGGAGATGTCTGCAACAGGTGGCCCAGGATTTGCAGGGACGGGGTTCAGATATTTCAAAAGTGCATCTGAAGAGAGAAGAGGAGGATTATATGTGAACATTGGGTGTTACATTTTATTATTAAAAAGCTGATGATAGTGAAACTATAAAAAATATGGCAGCACCTAAACCACATTATAGCTTAAACACACAAAAAGCAAGAATAATTACATCTGGTATTCATGCACAAAACTCTATTCTATTCATTGAGCACTTCTCTAGCATACAGTAGTTATATTTTCAAAATTAATATTTAAAGTGTTTGTTTTCCAGTATATCTGGCATGGCAGCAATGTCCTACTAACTACACTTTATGATGTTATAACCATGAAACAGAGGAGAAACGTAAATCTTTATTTAAATTGAATTTTAAAGTTGCTAAATCCATATATATAATACATATATATAAAAACATTTTATGTAGGACTCAGTCATTTTAAATAAAGATTTACGTTTATATAGCAACATTTACGGTGGCAGAGACAGCTGAACACGCTGCAAATGAAGAAAGCACCAGCAAATAAAGAAAACATCTTCATCAGTTTCACAACACGCGCTGCAAATCCTCACAACACATACAATATATTTAGGCCAACAATATCCAAACGACTAAGCAATTATACGATCATGATCTAAAAGTAAAAAAAAAACTCACCTTTCAGGTCAGTGACAACAACACTAACAACAACGCCACAGGCGAGCAAACTATAAGCAGGTCCCATTTTTGTATTTGCGTTTTTGTATTTGCAGCGCGCGTGTTGTGAAACTGATGAAGATGTTTTCTTTGTTTGCTGGTGCTTTCTTCATTTGCAGCGTGTTGACCGTAATACGGTGGCCGAGACAGCTCAACACGCTGCAAATGAAGAAAGCACCAGCAAACAAAGAAAACATCTTCATCAGTTTCACAACACGCGCGCTGCAAAAGTTCACAACACAGGCAAATACAAAAACGCGCTGCAAATTCAAAAACGCGCTGCAAATCCTCACAACACATACAAATACAAAAACGCGCTGCAAATTCAAAAACGCGCTGCAAATAACACAGACCACAACGGAAATGTTTTAAGGGGACTCATTTGAGTGACGAACCCCTAATGGGACCTGCTTATAGTTTGCTCGCCTGTGGCGTTGTTGTTAGTGTTGTTGTCACTGACCTGAAAGGTGAGTTTTTTTTTTTACTTTTAGATCATGATCGTATAATTGCTTAGTCGTTTGGATATTGTTGGCCTAAATATATTGTATGTGTTGTGAGGATTTGCAGCGCGTGTTGTGAAACTGATGAAGATGTTTTCTTTATTTGCTGGTGCTTTCTTCATTTGCAGCGTGTTCAGCTGTCTCTGCCACCGTAAATGTTGCTATATAAACGTAAATCTTTATTTAAAATGACTGAGTCCTACATAAAATGTTTTTATATATATGTATTATATATATGGATTTAGCAACTTTAAAATTCAATTTAAATAAAGATTTACGTTTCTCCTCTGTTTCATGGTTATAACATCATAAAGTGTAGTTAGTAGGACATTGCTGCCATGCCAGATATACTGGAAAACAAACACTTTAAATATTAATTTTGAAAATATAACTACTGTATGCTAGAGAAGTGCTCAATGAATAGAATAGAGTTTTGTGCATGAATACCAGATGTAATTATTCTTGCTTTTTGTGTGTTTAAGCTATAATGTGGTTTAGGTGCTGCCATATTTTTTATAGTTTCACTATCATCAGCTTTTTAATAATAAAATGTAACACCCAATGTTCACATATAATCCTCCTCTTCTCTCTTCAGATGCACTTTTGAAATATCTGAACCCCGTCCCTGCAAATCCTGGGCCACCTGTTGCAGACATCTCCATCTCAGCACTGCCCAGCGATTCCGCATCAAGCACACCTCTTCCCTCCACTTCAGCAAGTTTAGGAGAAGTGTGTAAGTTTATGAACAAAATTCCAGGGGCACCAGGTGAAATCTTGCCTAGGGCAGCAAATTGGCCAGGGCCGGCCCTGCCTGTAATGGTGGAGGACTACAGCTGATGGGAGTTAAAAGTGGCATGAAAAAGGATGACCCCCTTGAACCATTCCCATCAAATTAAGGGGTCCTGGATTGTGATCCTTTTTTTTATTTTTAAACAAACTGAGTACTTATTATCAGCTTCTGCAGTGCTTTTGCAATGCTGTTCATGATTCAGTGTAAGATCAAATAAGTCCTACAATAAAAAAATCTGAATAGTAATTGAGCTTTTTCATTCCTTGTTTTTTTTTTATTTTTGTTCTCAAAAGGACATATAAATAGGAAGCATCTGTCTTGAAGTTCAGCCTACAAATATGTTAAACCAGGTGGGGTAACTCCAGGTTTAATAATACACCTGAAAACACAAAGAATTGTCAATAACTGAGCACTTGCACTACGGTGGCCAAGAAAGCTCAAAGCATGCAAATACACATTAGTACATGCAACAGTTTTACAGAACATACACTGTAATTAAAAATGCAACATCGCAAATTTATAAAACCTCTGCATCAGCTTCACAACATGGTACTGCAAACTAAGACTCACGTGCGAACAACAGCATCAATTCAACAACACGTGGCATTTCATTATGACAATGCAGCACCTACAAATGTAGGACACCACTGCATTCAGTTTCCAGCACATGTCATAAACATACAAAACATGCAGCATTCACTGACGCGCTGCTTTCAGAAGGAGCTATAGCCTCTAAGGATTCTCCAGAAAGAGTTCACACTGTTGACCTGTAACAGTTAAAGAGTAAAACGGGGCGGCAGTAGCTCAGTGGGTAGAGCGGTCATCCTTCAACCGGAAGGTAGGGCGGTTCGATTCTCACTCTCCCCATAGTTCATACTGTCGTTGTGTCCTTGGGCAAGACACGTAACCCACCTTGCCTCCAGTGGCTGTAACACTGGTAATTACTGTAGAACAATTTAAGTCGCTTTGGATAAAAGCATCAGCTAAATGGATAAATGTAAATGTAAAACACCTGATGCCATTGTGAACAAGAGAAAAATAGAGTGAACCTTTGCACAACAATAAATTATATGAAGTATATCTTCTGAGAGGACACATATTTAGTCACAAAAACAAATTGAATTAGCCTTTTCTGGACCGAGAACTGCTGAAATAAGGTCCAGGACCCAAATAAATAAGGTTGAAATAAGGTTCACTAGATCGGATTTATGAAAGAACATTACATGAAAAATAAGAACCAACTGAACTTTTTAAAAACTCACACAATTTGCTGCACAAACACATCAGGTGTTTATTTGCACAAATGTTTGTCATCACTACAACCATTTGGAAAATAAATGGCATTATCAGAAAATACTTTTCTATTGGGGTTGATTGTTACAACTGGCCCCACCAGCCGACATAAAAGTACATTTTCACCCCCTGTGTGAGTGGGGTTATGATGTGACCCTGTCTGTTTTTCACCCCCTGTGTGAGTGGGGTTATGATGTGACCCTGTCTGTTGTTCACCCCCTGTGTGAGTGGGGTTATGATGTGACCCTGTCTGTTGTTCACCCCCTGTGTGAGTGGGGTTATGATGTGACCCTGTCTGTTTTTCACCCCCTGTGTGAGTGGGGTTATGATGTGACCCTGTCTGTTGTTCACCCCCTGTGTGAGTGGGGTTATGATGTGACCCTGTCTGTTGTTCACCCCCTGTGTGAGTGGGGTTATGATGTGACCCTGTCTGTTGTTCACCCCCTGTGTGAGTGGAGTTATGATGTGACCCTGTCTGTTTTTCACCCCCTGTGTGAGTGGGGTTATGATGTGACCCTGTCTGTTGTTCACCCCCTGTGTGAGTGGGGTTATGATGTGACCCTGTCTGTTGTTCACCCCCTGTGTGAGTGGGGTTATGAGCCTGTCTGAAAGCGTAGACAGTGTTCTTGAGTTGGTGGGTCTTACATGATACACTTTCTTGAAAAGCCACTCAAGAGTTAAAATGTGGATTGTCTGGTGAGTCTGTGTCCGAGTAAGAGGGATCTAAATAATTTGGGGAGAATATATTTAGTTTCATGTGTTTGGATGGTGGGAGGAAGCCGGAGTACCCGGAGAGAACCCACAGTAACACAAGGAGGACATGCAGACTCCTCACAGAAAGACAAACACATTTATGAATAGGTTAATTGGCAACTCTAAAAAGTCCCTAGTGAATGAATGTGAGAGTAAAAGGTTGTCTGTCACTGTCTAAAATCTCAGCCCTGTGACTAACTGGCCACTGTCCAGGGTGTACCCCGCCTCAGGCCCAAAGCTGCTGGGATAGGCTCTAGTCACCCGCGACCCCTAATGGGACTAAGCAATAGAAAATGAATGAACTTGGGTTATAAGATTAGTTTATTTATTTTAGGACAGCTTACAATGTACATAAAGTTGGAGCAGAGAGGCTTGTACCAGATTATAGCTTAACAGCTCATTTCCATCTGTAGTCCTATAACGTACATGTTTTTGGTGGTAGAGGAAACCTACGCAGACACAGGGAGAACATGCAAACTCCACACAGAAAGGCCGGAGTGCTAGCAGCAGTTTTAGCAGGGATGCCTAACCCCCCCCCCCCTCTATTCCTCACGCAGACACTTTCTCCAGCTCATCCAAGTCATTCCAGTCCAGCTGAGAGACATTCACAATAAATATAATATAGATTTTATATTTTGACCACTATATAAACAGAGACGAGTGGTTTTGTTTTGGTGAAGGAGCTGAGCTGTAAAGGAAAGCTCTTAATTTACCGTCTTCTTTCTTAGTCTCACCTATGGTCAAGAGCTGTGTGTCATGAACAGGTTTTACTGTTTGTTGCTGGTCCACCTCAAGCATCAGACATATGAGAGTTGGTAGTGGCTGATGAATTTCTGACTGATTGTTCATCTGACCAACACTTATACAGCAAATGTTAAAATGACTAATAACTTTATTTGTGGCTTTTTTAATTATTTAGGATTTCTTATAAAAAAAACAAAAGTACTACAATGTGGACTTCATTAAGAACTCAGAGGAGGCTCGGGTCCACATTAACTCTTGGGTGGAGCAGCAGATTTACACTTGTACTAACTCTCCACACAGAAAGGTTAACTATTGTTTTGGTTTACCAAGGTGAACTTGTGTTCTTTCTGAAGGTAAAATTAAGGATGTGCTGTCTGAAGGTGTAGTGGGGACCTCGACGAGGCTGGTGCTGGTCAATGCCCTCTACCTGAAAGACCACTGGGTCAAGCAGTTTAAGAAGACTGAGACATGTGATGCTAATGCCAGCTTTACTTTTCTTTTTAGTTATTTCCACCATTAGCAAATTATGATCAACTTTTTACATTATTTTTTACTTTCTTTTAACTGGATTTTTATGTTTTTACTTATTTGAACTTTTTAAGCCAGGTTTCTGTTAACCCTATGAAATCAATGTTATAGTTGATAAGATGTTCTAATTATACTCTCGTCATGCTGCCTATATTTAAATGTCCGCCTATTAGCCCTCTATTTTTATATTGTGGGTCCCATATTGTCCTGTCTTGGTTAAGAGTTTGAAATAACTTAATGAACTGGTGCTTTTTCAGTTTTTTTTTGTGATTGCTTACGGGTGTAGTCAGACTGCTGCTGTGTATCAGAGCTCCCCTGCGAGGCCCAGCCGTTGACATTCCACCGAGCAAACTCCGCTCCGCCGCTGTCCATGCTCCAGCGCACGCGACTAGCTACCCTGCCGCTGCCGCACGCACCACGGAGCAGTCACCAGCACCAGGTCCCCCCGCCACCGCAGTCCTCGAAACGATGCGTGTATCATCTCTGTCTGCTGCCGCTGTCCCCACTGTATTGTATCCGGTATAGTGGTTGAGTTAATTGTGAAAGGATGAACCATTCATGTTGCTGAAGTTGCCATGTAAATGAAAGAAGCTGGGATGAGAACTGTAGAGGCCACAGTGGTTGTAGTGATAGAGTTAGAAGCGCAGTTGGCCCAGCTAACACCCGTGGGAGCCCGGCTTGTTGTAAGCGGCATGAATGCACCTGCTCTGGTCAACTGTGATAACAGGATCATAGTTTCCAAGGATAGAGGCCCAGGATTTTGTTCCACAACTCCCGCTAGAAGTAATATAATTACAAGATATAACAAACCTTCAGAGCGACCAGGTTAGCTGGTTAGTTTCTCCACTGGAGCCCTGCAGCTACAATTTGTGAACATCCTGTACAAGATGTATTGGCTTCTTTGCGCAGGGATGAAAACGTGCTTCTTTGATAGTGTACAGACACCTGAAGTGTACACAGGCAGGTAGAGCGTTACAATACAGATTACCACCGACACCTGTAATGAATATGGCGTTTTTCTTTGCGCTGAATAATGTTTTTGAGGCAGACACACAGGACGTGCCTGTCAGCGTGTCTGCACAGCGGTTGCCATCTTTTTCCGTCTTTAGCGGACGCTAGAGAGTCTGCAGCGTTGCCCGGTGTTGAGAACACTGAGTCCCGTATTCACTCGGGAGCTGTTCGGGAGCTGTCCGGTGCTGAACGCTCCGAGCTGAGAATTAGTTTTGCTGCTGGTAAGCAGGAGCTGTCCGGTACTGAAATGGAAAATTAATCTTGGTCCAGGCCTTTGACTCAGGGTAAATTTTTGAGGGCATTAAAAATCCGTTTTATTGTTCCACCTTTTAAATTCTCAGCAGACTGAAAAGTCCCGAATTCAATCCAATAATTTGCTGATGAGTCCTCTCAGACGCATGTGCTCAGTCATGAAATTGATGTAGGTGATTCAAGGCCTATAAAACAGCATCCATATCGGGTTAATGCAGACAAATGTGGCCATAAACGTGGAGTATATGCTGCAGAATGGCATTGCAGAAAGGAGCTGTACACTGTAAAAAGTTGAACTTCAAAACATGAGTTAATTTTTTAAAGTTTTAAAGTTTTAGTGCTGTTGGGGACCAGGGGCAACACAGCCACACAGATGTCAATGGCAACATGCACACAATCACAGTTCAGCGGCCTGTGTTCAGGATGAATGACACTAAAATTGCAACATTGCCTACTTTAACCCTCAGGCTTTCCTTTAAAGCAATTTCAGATCACTAGGTCCCATTTAAAAATATGACACAAATTATATATATTTTTTTATTCTTTTACTTAAGTCCTTTTAATGAACAGCAAATGCAACTTCAACACAAACATTTGACCTTCTAATTGACAGTTTAGTTTGAAAAATACACTTTGTTTTTGATAAATGAAATATTTTAGTTTGATGAATGCAATGCCATGGTTTCTGTGCAAAATTCAACATTTTAGGAGTGTGTAAACTATGAGCACAAAAACAGAATTGATTATCAGTTATTTATCTTAACCCTTTGTGGTCTAACGGTTTAAAAAAAAAAATACATTTGCAAAGGGCATTGTGTAGTCTTTTCAGTTTGTAAAAGAGGCAAAACTATCATTTCTGTGCTATTATGAAAAAAGCACTTTTTTTTTCTTCCTTCAAAAGCCATTTTTGGTCACTGGGTCCTTTTTTTTAAGATATTAAACAAATAGACTTTTTATTTTTTGTCCTTTCAGTGTAACATATGACCCTCATACAAAGGCACGTGTACAAAACGCACTTCCTCTTAAAAGCCTAAAATGGCTGCCTTAAATCATCACACATTTTTTTTATCCAGCATTTCCACCTCTAAAATAAGCTGTCTAAACCATTTAGTCATTTAGCTGATGCTTTTGGGTTATAGATACCTCAATACTTTTTGGTATTGCAGCAGGCTGAAAATACTTGAATTGGAAGTTGATATGGCCTTAAGAGAAATAAAGGAATATTTAGTGAGATGCTTTTGCAGTTTTGACACTAAAAATGAAAATTTCATTAATGCACAACTTGGTGAAATTTTACCAACAATCATTAAAAATGCTCCAACTCAAAACCATAAAACCCAAGAGGGTCTAAGAGTTAACTTATAAGTTGCACAGAAATATTTCAAGACTCGGTTCAACAGAAAGCCATGTTGTTAAATCCACAACAATTCAACTATTCTTTTTACTTCAACTAAACCTACTTTTACATTTAATGGATCCAGGGTTGTTTTAAGCAAACTCTGTTTACAAAAAAACACGTCTTGTTCATCAACAGTGTCTCAAAACTAAAGACCTCAATGATGTCTACACAAGCTTTTCTTTACTGCTGCAGGAGTTCAACAAGCCTGACGCCCAATATGCCCTCAGTGCTGCAGGCTCTACAGAGAGCAGTCCTCTTTTATGTCAGGTGAGTCTCACATAAAGTGTTTTAGTGGGAGTGTTTGTAAGCTTGGGCTCAAAAGTGTAGCTTCAAAAGCTCTAAAGTCCATTAAACCATCAGTTTTCTTCCACTTATCCGGTGTTGGGTCATGTTGTGCAGTAGTTTGAGCAGTGATGGCACTTTACATTGTGCTTCCATTCACACCTGGGGCAGAAAGAGGGGGCTGCCACACACCACCAAACTCGCTTCTACAACCACACACATTCACACACAGTGCAGTGGGTTTAGTGTTTTGCCCAAGGACACGACAACAGAGCAAGAATCTATATCGCCAACCCTCTGGTAATAGGACAACCACTCTACCTCCTGAGCCACTGCGCCCCACTGACTAATAATCACTGCACCAATTAGAGGCATTTAGTTATATTTAGATTTCCACCGCCTCCCACTTTACGTTATAAAATTAGCACTCCATCTTTAAATTTCCCGTATCTTACTTTTTTTTTTTTTTTTTGGGACGCTTTTATCCAAAACGACTTACATTGAGCTTCAATTCACCATTGTTGCAGCTGGAACACCACTGTAATACACACTGGGGCTTCCTCGATTTAAGATTGAGGAGAATTATGACCGGAATAATGTCCTGACCAGCATGGGCATGGTGGATGCTTTCAATGAGTGGTTTGAGTGGTTGGAAAAATCTTCCAGTTGGGGTTCGTGAGATCAAGGGAAAAACTAAAAAAAGACTAAGACTGTATTTGTTGTCAACATCATAATATTGCCTGGATTGGTTGAATTAGGTTGTATTGTGTGTTATGTTGTTTTTCATTATTTTATTATTTTAATTAGTACTTTTTGTATCTTTCTTTTATGTGAATATATTTGGAAGTAATTGTAATTGTTATTATTGAGTTGTATGTATTGTTTAGACCCCAGGAAGACTAGCTGTCGTTTTGGCGTCAGCTAATGGGGATCCTCTTATATAAATAAATAAATAAATAAATAAATAAATGAGTCAAAGTGTGACTTCTCTGGTAAGAAAAGATCCTGTCAAGAGCAGACCATGGCCCTGTTGTCCATGGTTACTGTTCATAGCTTTACAGTAAAAAACAAACATTATCCATAGTTTTAACAGTGTAGTGCAAAAGGTGAATATTATGTGATACAAGTGAAAACAGTTTTTACAGATCATCCACACACATTTTCAACCATTATAAAGCAAGCCTTTATTTACTGCTAGAAAGGTCTCTGCTCAAATGTATTTGTTGACATTGGTTGTTATGTGTTGCTGAGGCTTTGGCGTGCTCTGAAGATGCTGAATTCAGATCTATTTTCCTATTTCTGTCTATACTACCTTTAATACGTTGAGTAAAGCCCTGTAGATAATGTGGCATGCACCTGCTCTAAATGTCTTGGACTTTTAAATAACGTCAGTAATCATGTACAGTGTAGTCTAACTGAATAAAAGCATAGTGTGATCACACAACACTGAATTAAAATTGGATTATTGCCCCAAAACTTACCCAAAATCCCAACAACTAAAAGTTTGATGACTGTGAACTCATGTGTATCCATCATTGAGAGGGAATCCAGTCGGACGTTTGGATGAAAACCTCAGCTGCAGCTCCCTGACAATGTGCCTTTGAAGCGAACCCTCATTGTTATCCAGAAATGAAAGACCCGTCTTCTGTCAAGCTTCCAAGACAATTACCGATCATCTGATGAGACAAACGCCACAAAATCAAAAAACAAAACAAAATCCGACCCCAGGAAGACAAAGAAGAGAGACTCCCGAGTGTGCTCCAGTGATGAGCACGAGTTCTCCTGTGCGTCAGGACCACTACCACTGTCCTGCATCCTGACAGAGAGGAGGGGGAGCAGGGGGAGGGTCTCTGAGACTCTGAGCTGGATTATAATATAGACTGGGACCGGGGAAGCATGCACTGTAGCTGTATGTGCACAGAGAGATTAAGAAATAAGAGCGGAAAAGTAAAACATTATGAATTAAGAGGAATTACGTTTTACAAAGTACTGTATGTGCTTTGTCTTCATTTCCTTCTTTTTATCATCATAGATAAGTGTAAATGTCTGCTGATTCAGGCTGCTGTGGATTGCTAAAGCGCTCAGGTTTTCTGTTGAACAATGCCTCCCTCTTGTGGTTGGACTTCACATTACAGCCTGAGTAAACTGATTAATATGCAGCTCATTAACATTAATACACCCCATAATATTAACTCAATGACATATGATCACTGCCTGTTTCAGTCCTTTGTGTTCATGGGATGGATGTGTAGGCTGTCCCTTGTCTTGTTATTACCATAATAAATAATAATAAAAGAAACAGTTATAGTAAGAATGGCTGATTTTAAGTGGATTATTATTTTACTTATATGAAATGTTAACATATTGTACCTTTAAAATGCAGAACTTTAAGTACCAGTTTACTTCCTTTCACTCCGGTCTTTCTGTGAGGAGTCTGCATGTCCTCCACATGTTACTGTGAGTTATCTCCGGGTACTCCAGCTTCCTCCTATCGTCCAAAGACATGCATGAATAGGTCGATTGGCAAACTCTAAAGTGTCCCTAGTGAATGAGGACCCCCTCAGAAACAAAATGATTAATCTCAAGGGATTATTCCTCACATAAAAAATGTGAATAAATAAATTTGCACAAATGTTTGTCATCTCTACAACCATTTGGAAAATAAGTGTCAATATCAGAAAACACTTTTCTATCAGGTTTGATTGTCAACTGGCCCCACCAGCCAACAAAAAGTACATTTGTACCCCCTGTGTGAGTGAGGTTATGATGTGACCCTGTCTGTCGAGCGCTACTGAACTTTAGAGGCAAATTAACTCTCCTCATCACTTTAAAGCTGAGAAGGATTTGTGATTAGTATATCAGTGAGGAGACTGGCCTTCAGCTTAATGAAAGGTGAATTTTTATTATCCTAAACTTTGTCTTTCCTTTGACCCAAAGTTCAAAGATATATTGTAATAGAAGCGCATGTATCACAATCACACCAGGACACTTCAACAGTAAAGTAACTACCTTTATTGAGATTCAAAAATGCAAACAGAGCTACATAAAAGGGGGAGCAACATACAAACAGTGGGTAGCATACAATAGCAATAGGTATATAGATACAACTTGACAATCTTCATTTGTGTTCAATGGCTGATGTGGAAGCTTGTTTCCAGCGAGCAATTTGGTAAATTTAGTTTAGTTTTATTTATTTTATTTTTTTTATTATATAAACAAATATTTCATACATTTTCCAGTAAAAAAAAATCACTATCCTAATTTATGTTCCAGATTCTCTGGATATATTCTTGAGGTGGGTTAGTTTTTTGCAGCTCTCTGATTAGCAGTTCATGTCCATGAGACACATGACAAACCAATAACTCATACTTAACTAATCTATCTAGTCACAAGTGCCATGGTTCAACTCTTTCTATAATCTGACTGATAATCTGTAACTTTACATTTACAGCCACCACAACTATCTGTATGAACAACAACAACAAAGAAAAAGATAAACAGGTACAATTTTTTGGGCATCATCTGTTCATTACATTAATAAATATCAGCTAGTACAGTTTATGTCTTCTGTCTACTTTTATTGAAGCCACTTCTACTTCCTTCATCCCCCAAGTTTCGACATCCTAACACATGTGGCTAATATTCGAAACTTAAGTCTAAGATTGTGAACACAAAATAGACACACCCAACACACACCTCAATAAACTGTTACAGCCTGTTGGCCAAACTGAGGACACAGGGAGCGTCTGGTTTGTCGAACACTTCCAGCAGTGAGGCGAAGCTAGTGTGGACTTCATCTGTAATATCCTTAGTCTTCAGACACTGTGGAGAAACAACACAATAGTTTTTAGAAATAAGATTGTTTTAAACCTGCCATGGTCCTGTCATTCTTGGTAAAAGAAGATAAAATAAGAAATGAGCGAAAATAAGTATCATATGACTTCAAATCAGAACAAAAGCATTTGAAAAAAAAAAATTAAGACTTGTCACATGAGTTTAATTAACTGCCTTGTTCTACTCACTACCTTTAAAAAACTGATAGAGACAGTCCAAATCTTTTGTTGACTTTAAATACTTAAAATCAACACAATACTACAAATCAATATCATGAAACAATAACATAATGAATGTTGTGTACAAGTGTGAAAATATTGTGAGGCTTTGGAACAAGGTGTAACCGTTTATTGAACAGAAGCAGAGACAGAATTACTGCTTCACCAAAAAGCACAGTACTTTAAAAGATATGCTTTGATTTGAGCCGACACATGAGCAGACACAGTGGACTGTTGTTCTCTAAAGAGGGTTTAACTGGATTGTTCACTAACATTTTGTCCTTATACAATATTTTAACTTCTTCCGTCTGAAAGCCTTTGAACAATTTTATTGAAAGTTTAATATTTCATAGACATATTTGCGAAGAGATACGCCTACAAGGATAATGTTCTGGCTGGACTCCCTGCTGCACAACCAAACCTCTGCAGATGATCCAGAATGGTCTTTAATGAACCGAAGAGGAGCTCACGTAACTCTTCTTCATTAGGTCACACTGCCTCCTGTTGACGTCCGCATCAAGTTCAAAGCTATGCTCCAGACCTTCAAGACCACTTCTTCCACTTCCTTCTATCTTTTTTCTTAAAATAAATAAATAAATAAATAAAAACTATCCTTTAAATACTGTGCTGGCCTTTAACAGACTAGTTTTTACAGCACTTATGCATTTTGTTCCTTGTGTTGTTATCATTGCTTCTATTGTTTTTCTCATGTGTAAGTCGCTTTGGATAAAAGCCTCTGCTAAATGACTAAATGTAAATGTATTTTGTTGAAAACCTTTAACATAGTTGATGATGGATTAAGTCAATGCAAAAATTCATTAAAAAGTAGTGCCCAGATGTGAGGACAAATCATTTTCTAGCCACCTTTTCCTAGTTCATCTTATGGCCCAAGAGGACTGTGGGCTGAAGGTGTCTCTAAAGAGAATCTAAAATACCACACACATCAGAACATCCTGTAAACCTGTTCTTCCATCTGCAATCATAAATTAACATTTACAGGGAACTAATATGAAGCAGTTGACATTCTTGAAAGTCCATTAAACTGTGAAAGTAAATCCACCGTCAACATCTATTGATACTACTGCCAGTTAAACCGACACATCCCAAATAATAAAGAGCTATAATTTTTTTTATTATATATAATACCCTGAGAAAGTGTACTCTTTTCTTTGATTGTGTTTTAGAAAAACCAGAGAACCAGAAAAGAATCCTTTCAGATATGAATCTAACTTTACTGATTTGGGCTTCAGCAACATCCATTGATTACCTTGATCCTTGAGTGGAACAAAAAAACTATAACAAAGCAGCATAATTGCTAACATTTTAGGCCCAGGCAACATGTACACAGTTATTTTTATAAATGCATACTTTTCTATGTGTTTTAAGGACACAAAATGTATATTTTTTGACACTGATTCACAGGTTGTTGACTTTGCACCAAGACCATTGCTCTGTCGACCAGGTATTATTCTGCAATTTTACTTTACTTCTTGATGGACTTCTATATATATAAAAAAAATTACAAAAAAGAGAGAACTTGGTGTCACATGTCAGGTGTCAATTTAACTGGTAGTAGTTTCAGTAGATGTTGACGATGGATTGACTCTCACAGTTTATTGGCTTAGTTCCCTGAAAGTGTGTAAATGACTTTTGTTAACCTTATACATCCATAAAACACAAGTTATGGCTAGTGTAAATTTCACTGGAAGTATTGTCTGAAACAACCTGATCAATAATTATCTTCAACTGCTTCATGTTAGTTCCCTGGAAATGTTAATTTATGATTGCAGATGGAAGAACAGGTTTAGATAGTTCAAGATGTTCTGATGTGTGTGGTATTTTAGGTTCTCTTTAAAGACAGCTTCAGCCCACAGCCCTCTTAGGCCGTAAGGTGAACTAGGAAAAGGTGGCTAGAAAATTATTTGTCCTCACATCTGGGCACTACTTTTAAAATAAATTTTTCCAATGACAAAATCCATCATCAACTATGTTAAGTTCTCTGCAAAATACATTTACATCACATTTACATTTAGTCATTTAGCAGACACTTTAATCCAAAGCGACTTACAAATGAGGAAAACAATGGAAGGAATCATAACAACACAAGGAACAAAATGTCTGTTAAAGCCCAGCACAGTCCGTAGACAGACCAGTGTTTCGATCACAACCCTTCAGTGGAGGGGCCGATACCGCTATGTGCCAGTCATTTCAAACGTATACACTGTGCAGTGTCCACCCAGGAAGGCACAGACTGAAGGAGCCTACGCTTTGATCAGACCAGCACAACACCATAGAGCAGGGGTGGGCAAACTAAGGCCCGGGGGCCACTGGCAGCCCGTTGGGCTGTTTAATCCGGCCCGCCAAGCATTTACTTGTATTTCATTGATGATTAAAATATTCTGCAGTGAGGAGTTGATTTACTATGACATCCTCCAAACAGCAACAACCTTTTCTAAAATTAGCATCTCTACTCACAGCGAGAGGCAATTTGCAAAAAGTTTGGTTTTAGAAAAAACTGTAAAGAGTGGATCTAAAACTGAGGAGGTGCAGCTGTGACAGTGGTGTTGATTATCCAGTGTTTATTGCACATATTGTTTTGCCTACATTTCAAACTTAAACTGTAGGCAAAATAAATGTGTTTGTTTTATTAACAGTCTCAGGTCCTAATGTGGCCCTTGGGGAAAATGAATTGCCCACCCCTGCTGTAGAGCAATTCGTACAAAGAGGCAATTAGAAGGAGGCATATGCGACTGTTGACCAGTCACTGGAAGTAGAAGTAGAAGGGGTGGCGTGACAAAAGCAAGGGACAAAAAACAATTCTGCTAAAGGCATTATATATTTAGTTTCATAGAAATAAATCCTAAAAAAAAAAAAACACTTAACAGAGATTGCAAACTTCACTGTAGTAAAAAAAATATATATAAAATAAACCTAAGGTTGAGGCATTACACTGTGTTTATACGTTTGTCCTCATTAATAGATATTAATGGTTCCTAAATAAATATATATTTTAAAGAGCCAACACTGAATCATTGTACCAGGATTTTCTCATGTAACACTTCTGACAAACTACTTTCCATTCCTCTTATGAGACTGTTGCCAACTGTAACAAGACGATTGTGCAATACATAAACTGTATTCGCAAAAAGTATGTTGAACCAGAGCCATGGATTTGTAATGATGTCTAAACTTGTCCTTCTATTAACATGCCCAAATGGGAGCATGACAACTGAAGCACTTTGTTTCTGTCTGAGTGTCACCAGTGTAACTGTATGTAGAGAAAAAATGGAAGGTCGGATGTAATTAAAGAGCAGTCATCTTTGGCATCAAACAATGGTAAATTTAATTGTTCAATCGGATTCAACTGCACTGTCCTAAGTCCTTTGATAACCACAATAATATACCTCTCCCTCCAGTCTGGCAATGTTCCATCTGTCCTAAAAACTGCCATAATCAGACCACTTCTCACAAAACCCACCTTTGACCCAGATGTGGTGCAAATTCACAAACGACCTACGGATGACGGCTGATGAAGGCTCACCATCCCCCCTCATACTCCTTGATCTGTCTTCCGATACAGTGGATCATGAAAATCTCCTTAACCGGCTGCATCAAACCACTGGACTTACTGACACTGCGCTAAACTGGTTTAAATCGTACCTTACTAACAGAACAGAGTACATTTCACTTGTAAGTGCAAGGTCCAGGCAACACACAGATACCTGCGGGGTCCCTCAGGGGTCAGTCCTTGGCCTCATTCTCTTCATCATTTTCATCATTCCCCTTGGTCATGTCATTAGCCGCTATGGAGTCTCATTTCACTGCTATGTTGATCAAAAACCTCTGCAAGACATTTTTCTACCCTCATAGAAATATTGCAAAACTTCATCCAACACTAACCTTAGCAGATGCTGAAAAGCTGATCCATGCCTTTGTCTCCTCAAGACTGGATTAATGTAACAAGACAAGACTAGATTAGAGCAATTTGACTGTTCAGTTTAAAAACAGTTCTTGTTTAGTGCACATAGTGAATGAATGATATAATGTTCTTATATTTTTTTCATGGTTTCAGGCATGTCTCCAGCCAACAACTTAGTGTTGTCAAAAGTTGTTCACAAAACGTCCGTGGAAGTCTCTGAAGAGGGAACTGAGGCTGTTGCTGCCACTGACATCGATGAATCGCTGGAAACAAACAAGTCCTTTATGGTAGTAAGGCACAGCGGGAAGTTTATCGCAGATCGTCCCTTTCTCTTCTTCATTCGACACAACGCCACCAACGCTGTTCTCTTTGCTGGCAGATACTGCTCCCCTGAGTGAGAAATCATTTCTATAAACCAAGTATAGGGAAGCCAGTTCATTACCTGCAACTTTACACAATTTACAAATCACCAAACTAATGACAAAATGAGTAATTTTTAACAGCACGTTTATTATTTCCATTTCATTTGGAGTTGAACTACTAATAATTCAGCAGATCAGTAAGTATTGGTGTAATACATAATCTTATCAAATGGGCTTACAAATGTGGCTCTAATGAGTATGCAGCTTATGCTCCTTTCATGAATACAAATAGTAAAGTTTATAATTATATTAAATGTGCAGTCATTTTGAAATTGCAGCTTAAACACATGTTATTGCAAGGGTTAAGTCTATGGAGTAATTATCTAGGTTTGTGTTTTTTTATTTGGAATAGAAGAGTCTTCTGTTGCCAGTTAATTCCATAACCAGTGTGTGACTGTGGAGTGAATAAAGAATGTGAGCGCTTTGAATCTCTGAATAAAAATGCAATACACACTCACCTTGCTTGTACTGTGTTGGACCCCTGAATTGAGGCCTTCAGACCTGCCTCAGTTCTTTGTGGCATCGATTCAACAAGGTGTTGGAAACATTCCTCAGAGAGTTTTGGGCCATATTGACATGATAGCATCACGGAGTTGCTGCAGATTCTCCCATGATGCAAATCCCCTGTTCCTCCACATCCACAAAGGTGCTCTATTGGATTGAGATCTGGTGACTGTGGAGATTATTTTAATTTATGGTAAGTAAGTATAAGTAGACAAACTAAGGTTAAGAAGTATTACCGTTATTTAATGCATTTTACAAAAGATCTTTATTTTGTTAATGGTATTAACAAGATAAATATAATAATGTCTTAATAATTATAATCCACAAACAAAAATTTGATAGTAATAACATGAAGGGTAATAGCGTGCCACACTTTTTTGTTTAGATCTCTTATGATACATTTGCAGCAAACATTTAAATCTGCACCAAACCTTGTCACTAACCTTACTGTCAGATGAAGGTCTGTTTTTAGGACAATTGTAACAGAATAATCTGAATCATTGTCAGATTTAATGAAAGGTGAACAGGCTCTCACTGGGATACTTGGTTGGTTTACTTTGTAGTTCTTTTGGTGTAAATGTAAAATCTAAGGGTTTTTAGCTTAGTCTGTTTGTACAGACGGCCTACAGTGTAATTTAGAGAAAGCTTATTTCTCTGAAAATCATGTCAAAAAGTAAAGTCTTCAGCTCGTCCCTTTGTAGAGATATTTTGTAGGAAAAAGAAACTCCTTCCTTATTTGCAGAATCTGTCCAATCTGTTGAGTGCTGCAGCGTGACAGAAGATTTCCGGGGAGGCCTGGGTGTGGGTGAGTCCTGCGCTCTGCTTGGACTTGCCTTAAGGGTTGCTGTTGCTTTTAGACAAGGTACTTTTTGTCTGTGAATCATACCAGGAAAAAATCAATAAAATCTACAGCGGATTGTTACATCTTGAACTCTCTGTCCTTCTTTGGTAAGTCTGCCTGCCTCCAATATTGTGTTTTTTGTTTAGAGCTATTTTTAGTGTTCTTCTGGAGATTGTCCTGCAGCCGACGGGGCGCAGCAACAGGTAATGGGATGGGACCGAGGCAATCTCAGTGTTAGCATTCCTTAAGCAAACATTGTGGCTGGTAAAGTGAGTGTTTTCTTCCTGTAAAATGTAAATCTTTCTCCCCCTTTCTAAATCTAGTTTTTAATGGTAAGCCTTGGCCTATAGATTATATTGTCCTTGTGTGTTTGGTCTGTTTCATAAACTAGTGAGGCACTTGATATAGAATCCAGACCTTAATATTTTCTCCTATTGCATGTCTTGTCCCTCCACCACTTTTGGTCCCAACTTGATGGGAATCATCTGAGGGTTTGTCCAGGGCCTTGGCTACAGTGTTCTTGTTTCTATTTGGTTCACATTGTTCAACTGTTCTGTACCTGCTACAAAGACAGGGGGCGCTGTGGGTCTCCAGGACCATATGAGCATGCGTAGAAGCAGTGAGGGGAGAACGCCTATTATGCTATTATCCCGGAAGTACAAAGTTTTGCAAAATACGAACCCGTAAAATATATATACTCTCTCCGTGTTTGCCCCCCCCACACACACACACACACACTCCCCCTCTTCCTCCTCCTCTTCCTCCTCTTCCTCGGTGCTGAAGTGGAACGTGTTTCTTTCGTCAACATCAATCTTGTTAAACCTGCTCTAGTTTCAGTTCAGCGTAAGATTCTTTCGATCTCCTCCTTCGGATATTAATCCATTATGTACTGTAAAGTGTATTTTATGTTACTATTTTACTATATTAATAAAATGGGAAGAGGTTTTATGTGATAGTTGCTATGATTATATTAAGAATTAATATATTAAAGGAAAAAAACACCCAAGGGGAGGTCTTATTGTCATATTTGTTTGAATCCACAAGCATGAGGCCTGACTAGGCATGACTCTCTGAAGGGAAGTCTCCTGGACACTACTGGGAAGTGGATAATGTGTGTCTCAGAGGCTGACAGTAGATCCTATTTAGTTTCCAGGCAATCTAGAAAGAGTGACTGTTTACCACTACCTCATAAGATAGTTATGGTGATCGCTTAGTATTTGTTTATTAGATAGTATGTTTTAAATAAAGTGAGTATTTTTTTGTTTCTGAAGCTGATTGTGTGCACTTCTCTTTGTTATGTTTTATTTGTAGAAGACAAAATGGCATCTGGAACTCCTCTGTCCAAGGCTAACACCAGCTTTGCTCTGGCTCTGTTCAAAGCCCTTGACAACGACAAAGCATCCAATGTCTTCTACTCTCCTTTGAGCATCTCCTCAGCTCTCGCTATGGTGCTGCTGGGGGCCAGGGGCAACACGGCCACACAGATGTCAAAGGTAACATGCACACGACCACAGTTCAGCAGCTTGTGTTTAGGATGAACACAGGAGAACCATTTTCTCTTAACTTTAACTAAATCTACTTTTACCATTCATGTACCATTCATGTAACCAGAATTGTTTTGAGCAAAATCTGTTGTTTAAAAAAACACTCTTGTCTTGTTCCTCAACAGTGTCTGAAAACTAAGGACATCACGGATGATATCCACTCGAGCTTTTCTTCACTGCTGCAGGAGTTCAACAATCCAGACGCTCAATATGCCCTCAGTGCTGCCAACAGGCTTTACGGAGAGCAGTCCTACAAGTTTATTGAGGTGTGTCTTATTTGCTTTAGCAGGAGGACTGTTTGTAACTCAGAAGGTTGAAGCTTCAACAGAATTTTCAATAATTCAAATGTCATGATAGAATAATATACAATAAAGTCTATCTGTACTAAACCATCCATTTTCTTCCACTTGGGTTGGGTCATGGGGCAGCAGTTTTTTTTAGCAGGGGTGTCACCCCCCATTCCTCAAGCAGACACTTTCTCCAGCTCATCCAAGGCATTCCAGTCCAATATAGTATATGTTTACAATTTTGACCACTATATAATCGGAGACAAGTGTTTGTTTTTTTTTTTAGTCTCATCTATGATCAAGAGCTGTGTGTCATGAACAGGTTTTGCTGTTTGTTGCTGGTCCACCTCAAGCATCAGACAAAAGACAGTTGGTAGTGGCTGATAAATTTCTGACTGATTTGTTCATCTGACCAACACTTGTACAGTAAATGTAAAAATTACTAATAACAAATGTCTTTATTCATGTATTGTTTTTTAATAATTTAGGATTTTTTAGAAGGAACCAAAAAGTACTACAATGCGGAGTTTGGGCCTGTGGACTTCATTAAGAACTCAGAGGAGGCTCGGGTTCACATTAACTCTTGGGTGGAGCAGCAGACCCAAGGTTCTCACAGATTTACACTTGTAGTTTAATAACTGTACATCTCCAGACAGATTTAATATTATGTAATATTTACCAAGGGTATTTTTTTTTTTTTTTCTTTCTGAAGGTAAAATTAAGGATGTGCTGTCTGAAGGTGTAGTGGGGACCTCGACGAGGCTGGTGCTGGTCAATGCCATCTACCTGAAAGCCTACTGGGTCAAGCCGTTTATGACTAATCACACATGTGATGCTACGTTTAGACTCAACAAGGTACTTTCAGCGTGCTACCCATGGACAATATTTTTGTGGGAAGGATCAGGAGGACACAACAACATTAAGCAATAGTATCTGACCTGGTGATTATTAAAAAGTCACTACAACTCCCCACGTATAGAGACAGACATGGTCTTAGCCCCCTGGTAGGGCTAACATTTCTGTTGAGGTCAAAGTTTAGGTAATTAAATTGTTATGTGTTTGTATGTCTCTGTTCGAAGAGTGAAACTAAGCCAGTGAAGATGATGCACCAAAATGCAAAGTTTCAATTAAGACGGATCAAAGAGGCCAACTGCCAGGTAAGAAAAAAATGAATAATGAATATGATAATAAAATTTATCTGGATTTTTTTAGTGACATTTTCACATGGCAGGTCCTTCCTTGTATTTATTGCCAGCTATTTCTTGTTCTGTAAATTTTTACCTGATTGTGGTGTTTGGATGAACTCTGAAGCATTCAGGAAAATGTTTTGTCTAAATCTTCTGACTGGTTTCTTTCTGTTCATTAGGTCATAGAGTTGCCCTATATGTGGGAGGAGCTTAGTATGCTCATCTTTTTGCCCAATGACATTGAGGACAGTTCTACAGGTCTGAAGAAGGTAGGACACTGTAGTGGCTCACATAAAAAACACTTGCCTTACTAACACATCTGTCTTTTGCAGCTGGAGCAGATGCTCACCTACAAAAAGTTTAAGGAGTGGACCCAACGGGACAAAATGCATCAATACCAGGTCACACTGGGGCTTCCTCGATTTAAGATTGAGGAGAATTATGACCTGATTAAAGTCCTGACCAGCATGGGCATGGTGGATGCTTTCAATGAGTCAAAGTGTGACTTCTCTGGTAAGAAAAGATCCTGTCAAGAGCAGACCATGGCCCTATACTTTAACTTCCTCATATTAAATATAATGTTTTTCTACCAAAGTCAGAACTTTGCAAAAACAAACAACAGTGTAGTGCTAATAAAAAATAATTCTATGTCTTTCTGAAACGTTTCATTGAGTCATGTGACTGGGATAAAAATGAGGATCACACTTTTGAGTCCTGGGCCTGTTTTTACAGACCCCCCACACTTTTTAAGCCATTTTAAAGTAAGCCTTTACTTACTGCTAGAAAGGTCTCTGCTTATATTTATTTGTTAAAATTGGTGGTTAGGTACCACACTCCATGGCTGTGGCCATGGGGTGATCTGATTGGTCACAATCTAATGAAAAACATACAGCCAATGAAACCTTTAACCTTTACTGTGGTTTCTCATTTTTAAATCTTCTTCCTTTCAGGCATGTCTCCATCCAAAGACCTGGTTTTGACAAAAGTGGTTCACAAAGCTTTTGTAGATGTTAATGAAGATGGAACTGAGGCTGCTGCTTCCACTCTCGGAAGCATGGAATATTTGTGTCGCTCGCCTCCAGCTACATTTGTCGCAGACCATCCTTTCCTCTTCTTCATTCAACACAACAACACCAACACCATCCTCTTTGCAGGACGATACTGCTCCCCTGAGTGAGCAGTCAGTACCGATAGTTCCTTCTCTGTGACTGACTGTCACAGCTCAGGAGTTTGTAATAATTTATCACATCTGTTCAATATCATAACCAAACTTAACTTAAACTCATAATTTACTCACATTTGCAGTGCCTTCAGTGGATCCTGGAACATTAGTCTAATAGTACATGATCCATGTCAAGCAGAATATGTCTTATATATCGTCCTAATGATTATGCAGCTTCTAATCCTTATCTAAGTCTTGTATATCCTGTTTTAGACCCTCTGAAAGAATGAACCTTGTTTTATTTTTAAATTTATAAGTCTGTCATTTATATTTATAAAAAAAAATTGTTAACAAAAAATAAAGTCATCTAAGATAACTGAGAAAAGATCAGTGCTTTTGAAGTAATGCACATTTCCTCTTTAAGTTTAGTTCAAAGTCACTAAACTACCTTTACAGAAGTTTTTGTAGCAGGGCTATCTTGTCTGGAAATGATATTGTTTCTGTAACATCTTTCTCAACATAAAGCCCTAAAGCAACACTTGTGTTCGACAAAAGAAAATAAATTCTGCTGCAAACCCAGATGCAACTTTTACCTTTCAATAAATATATTTTGCTGTGTTATTTCTGTTAATTTGTGTTGGATGTTTGTGATACTGTTTGTACTTTCACAAGACGGTAGTGTGCCTTAAAGTAAAAAGTCACATAGTGTGCTTTTAATATAGAATAAAGAAAACAGTCAAATTCAAAGTAGTAATTTATTGACACTTGTCACAGCTGCTCCAAACACAAGGGTAAATCTGTATCCAAACTTTCCCAAACAGCTTATCCATGATTTTAATGTCACCGCCAATTCCAAAGTGAAAAGAACACTTGCTCTTCCACTGAACAATAGAATTAATATTTGTGACACCAACTGCATTTTTATACAACTAATGCATCTGTCACACACTCCACTGAGAGGAAAAAGGTGCCCTTCTGTAATTATTAAATTCCAGTTTGTTGTTTAAAGGGGTGTGGCTTATGCTCTTCATATAAAACTCAAGCTGTGGTTCGTCTGTGAAGGAAAAGCTCCCAAACCCTTCCAGTAAGTGGATATTGTTTGTCTCTGTCTGCATCAGTAGATATTTTTTAGTTTCTAGGCAGTTTAGCAATAGTTTAATATTGACTGATATTGGCTCATGTTATAGAAATGGTGTTCATTAAACCTAGAAGACGATAAGGTGATCAGAATGAGGAGTGTATGATACTGTTTAAAGAGTTTCAATTAAAACCAGTTTTACTATTTTTGTTGAATAGTGATTAATCAAACTGAGCTCTGTTTTCTGCCTTAAATTAAAACTGCACTTCTTCTATTTATGCTATTTATTACAAACATTGCAATAACTAATGTGTTGCTGCGCTTTATTTGAAACAGACACAATGGCATCTGAAACTCCTCTGTCCAAGGCTAACACCAGCTTCGCTCTGGCTCTGTTCAAAGCCCTGGGCGACAAAAACAGAGCATCCAATGTCTTCTACTCCCCTTTGAGCATCTCCTCAGCGCTCGCTATGGTGCTGCTGGGGGCCAGGGGCAACACGGCCACGCAGATGTCAGAGGTAACATGCACACGACCACAGACCTCTAGTTTAGTGAATACTACTGATTTCAGAAGTAACATAGCTTACCATAACATTTGATAGTTGATCGTTAGAGTGAAAATATCAAGACAAATACAATGGGAAATAGTCTTGTAGTCAAAGCCCCACTATTTAAACTATTTTCCTCTTCACTTTAAATGTATTTTTTACCATTAATGGATCCACAGATGGCTGAAAAATCCCTTATTAAAAAAAAACTAAAACAAAATAACTCTTGTCTTGTCTTGTTCCTCAACAGTGTCTCAAAACTAAGGACATCACAGATAATGTCCACTCGAGCTTTTCTTCACTGCTGCAGGAGTTCAACAAACCAGACGCTCCCTATGCCCTCAGTGCTGCCAACAGGCTCTACGGAGAGCAGGCCTACAAGTTTATTGAGGTGTGTCTCATTTGAACTATTTCAGCAGCAGGAGTGTGTTTATAATGCGTCTGTGCCACTGGTGAATGAAAGTGTTAGTGTGATTGTGGTGTGTTTGGTGGTGGTTGGAGACTCTGTTGTTGGTATGATAGCTGCGTCTCTCAGTCTGCCCCAGGACAGATGTGGCTACAGAGGTAGCTTACCACCACAGTGTGAATGTGTGAGTGGCTGTGAAGGGGTGAATGGAAGAATGATGTAATGCCCTTTCAGTGCCCAGGAAGGTACCAAAAAGTACTAAATAAATGCATGCCTTGTACCATTTACAAGGCGTGAATTGTAGCTAGAAGGGATGTAATAATATCAAAATCTCATGATAGAATAATATCACAACAACTATGTTGTAGAATGTTTATTGCAAATTGTAATAATTTGACAATTTAAAAAAGTCCATCCATCAAACTATCTATTTTCTTTTGTTTTCTGGGGCTGGGTTCAGGGACAGCAGTCTAAACACTGAATGATGCCCAGACATCCTACTCCCCAGACACCTCTCTGTGCTCGGACAGCTTCTATGGCTCTGTATAGGGTTGGCCCTTGTCCTTATAATGTGTTTGCTGGCTCACCATGGTTCTTTTGTTTTGCAACTTAGACATAGTCTAAGTGCTTCTCCAGGGACCACCTATCCAAATAAAGATAACAATTGAAGATATTGATAATATGTCTTCAATAATATTATGTATTTCTTTTGCCTAGACGACCTAGAATATCTTCATGAGAATAGTGACACTTATTGTTATATTGACAATATCATCACATCCCTGGTAGTTAAATATGTTATAGTGTAGGTTAGAATCTTGATGAATGAGAGCAGATTGACTACAGCTGTAGGGTTGATTTTACATTATTGATGTGATAAGAGGCTGTATGTTCTTATCTGTCTCATACATAATATACTGTGCCAATCCAAACGACAACAATCCATGAAGTATCGCTGACCAATACATATAAATGTAAAAAGGACTAATACTTTATACATGTATTATTTTTAATAATTTAGGATTTCTTAAAAGGAACCAAAAAGTACTACAATGCGGAGTTCGGGCCTGTGGACTTCATTAAGAACTCAGAGGAGGCTCGGGTTCACATTAACTCTTGGGTGGAGCAGCAGACCCAAGGTTCTCACAGATTTACACTTGTAGTTTAATAACTGTACATCTCCAGACAGATTTAATGTGTTAACAACTGTATTTTAGTCCCTTTTTTTGATTTACCAATGTGATCTCTTTGTTTGTTTTTTCTTTCTGAAGGTAAAATTAAGGATGTGCTGTCTGAAGGTGTAGTGGGGACCTCGACGAGGCTGGTGCTGGTCAATGCCATCTACCTGAAAGCCTACTGGGTCAAGCAGTTTATGAAGACTGAGACATGTGATGCTAAGTTTAGACTCAACAAGGTAACCGTTGACATCCTCCTATTAAAAAAATCTAACATTTTTTTACATTATTATAGTCTTTCAGCGTGCTATTTTACATTCTTATATTAGTTTTTCGGTCACGCACGTGGCAGTTAATTGTCAATCTAGTGGTTAGACTGATACAAGACATTTATGTTTGTATTTGTTTAACAGCCTACTTGATCAAAGGTGGGAGAAGATGAAGTTACATACATTTGTTTTTGGGGATGTTGGCAAAAAGTTGCAATGGGCAATGGTTTATAGAGGGTTGTCCCAAATCATAGCCGTGTCCCAGGAGAAGCGTATAAATATAGAATAAAATTGTTGAGTCAAAATTTAGGTAATTAAATTGTTAAGTGATTGTATGTCTCTGTTCGAAGAGTGAAACTAAGCCAGTGAAGATGATGCACCAAGACGCAAAGTTTCAATTAAGACAGATCAAAGAGGCCAACTGCCAGGTAAGTAAAAACTGAATAATGAATATAATGATAAAATTTATCTGGATGGATTCCTTTTAAAACATCCAGGTTAAAAAATATTGAAAAAGGCTTTTATTTTTAAATAAAAATGAATGACTGAAAAACAGAACAGAAAATAGCTGACAGCATTGAAGAAGGTCACATGATCAATCACCTCCATGAGAAATGGACACCAACCTATCTGGCAACACATTTAGTGACATTTTCACATGGCAGGTCACGTTATCATTGATCACATGCCCTTCTTTGTATTTATTGCCAGCTATTTCTTGTTCTGTAAATTTTTACCTGATGGTGGTGTTTGGATGAACTCTGAAGCATTCAGGAAAATGTTTTGTCTAAATCTTCTGACTGTGTTCTGGCTGTTCATTAGGTCATAGAGTTGCCCTATAGGTGGGGGGAGCTTAGTATGCTCATCTTTTTGCCCAATGACATTGAGGACAGTTCTACAGGTCTGGAGAAGGTAGGACACTGTAGTTGCTCACATAAAAAACACTTGCCTTACTAACAAATCTGTCTTTTGCAGCTGGAGCAGATGCTCACCTACGAAAACTTTGAGGAGTGGACCCAACGGGACAAAATGCATCAATACCAGGTCACACTGGGGCTTCCTCGATTTAAGATTGAGGAGAATTATGACCTGAATAATGTCCTGACCAGCATGGGCATGGTGGATGCTTTCAATGAGTCAAAGTGTGACTTCTCTGGTAAGAAAAGATCCTGTCAAGAGCAGACCATGGCCCTATACTTTAACTTCCTCATATTAAATATAATGTTTTTCTACCAAAGTCAGAACTTTGCAAAAACAAACAACAGTGTAGTGCTAATAAAAAATAATTCTATGTCTTTCTGAAACGTTTCATTGAGTCATGTGACTGGGATAAAAATGAGGATCACACTCTTGAGTCCTGGGCCTGTTTTTACAGACCCCCCACACTTTTTAAGCCATTTTAAAGTAAGCCTTTACTTACTGCTAGAAAGGTCTCTGCTTATATTTATTTGTTAAAATTGGTGGTTAGGTACCACACTCCATGGCTGTGGCCATGGGGTGATCTGATTGGTCACAATCTAATGAAAAACATACAGCCAATGAAACCTTTAATCTTTACTGTGGTTTCTCATTTTTAAATCTTCTTCCTTTCAGGCATGTCTCCATCCAAAGACCTGGTTTTGACAAAAGTGGTTCACAAAGCTTTTGTAGATGTTAATGAAGATGGAACTGAGGCTTCTGCTTCCACTCTCGGAAGCATGGAATTTATGTGTCTCCCGCCTCCAGCTACATTTGTCGCAGACCATCCTTTCCTCTTCTTCATTCAACACAACAAAACCAACACCATCCTCTTTGCAGGAAGATACTGCTCCCCTGAGTGAGCAGTCAGTAGTGATAGTTCCTTCTCTGTAACTGACTGTCACAGCTCTGGAGTCTGTAACAGCTTATAACATCTGTTCAATATCATAACCAAACTTAACTTAAACTCATAATTTACTCACATTTGCAGTGCCTTCAGTGGATCTTGGAACATTAGTCTAATAGTACATGATCCATGTCAAGCAGAATATGTCTTATATATGGTCCTAATGATTATGCAGCATCTTCAGCCTTACATTTATTCATTATCCTTATCTAAGTCTTGTATATCTTGTTTTAGACCCTCTGAAAGAATGAACCTTGTTTTATTTTTAAATTTATAAGTCTGTCATTTATATTTATAAAAAAAAATTGTTAACAAAAAATAAAGTCATCTAAGATAACTGAGAAAAGATCAGTGCTTTTGAAGTAATGCACATTTCCTCTTTAAGTTTAGTTCAAAGTCACTAAACTACCTTTACAGAAGTTTTTGTAGCAGGGCTATTTTGTCTGGAAATGATATTGTTTTGTAACATCTTTCTCAACATAAAGCCCTAAAGCAACACTTGTGTTCGACAAAAGAAAAGAAATTCTGCTGCAAACCCAGATGCAACTTTTACCTTTCAATAAATATATTTTGCTGTGTTAGTTCTGTTAATTTGTGTTGGATGTTTGTGATACTGTTTGTGCTTTCACAAGACGGTAGTGTGCCTTAAAGTAAAAAGTCACATAGTGTGCTTTTAATATAGAATAAAGAAAACAGTCAAATTCAAAGTAGTAATTTATTGACACTTGTCACACCTGCTCCAAACACAAGGGTAAATCTGTTTCCAAACTTTCCCAAACAGCTTATCCATGATTTTAATGTCACCGCCAATTCCAAAGTGAAAAGAACACTTGCTCTTCTACTGAACAATAGAATCAATATTTGTGACACCAACTGCATTTTTATACAACTAATGCATCTGTCACACACTCCATTGAGAGGAAAAAGGTGCCCTTCTGTAATTTTTAATTCCAGTTTGTTGTTTAAAGGGGTGTGGCTTATGCTCTTCAAATAAAACTCAAGCTGTAGTTCGTCTGTGAAGGAAAAGCTCCCAAACCCTTCCAGTAAGTGGATATTGTTTGTCTCTGTCTGCATCAGTAGATATTTTTTAGTTTTTAGGCAGTTTAGCAATAGTTTAATATTGACTGATATTGGCTCATGTTATAGAAATGGTGTTCATTAAACCTAGAAGACGATAAGGTGATCAGAATGAGGAGTGTATGATACTGTTTAAAGAGTTTCAATTAAAACCAGTTTTACTATTTTTGTTGAATAGTGATCTAATCAAACTGAACTCTGTTTTCTGCCTTCAATTAAAACTGCACTTCTTCTTCTTATGCTATTTATTACATACATTGCAATAACTAATGTGTTGCTGTGCTTTATTTGAAACAGACACAATGGCATCTGAAACTCCTCTGTCCAAGGCTAACAGCAGCTTCGCTCTGGCTCTGTTCAAAGCCCTGGGCGACAAAAACAGAACATCCAATGTCTTCTCCTCCCCTTTGAGCATCTCCTCAGCGCTCGCTATGGTGCTGCTGGGGGCCAGGGGCAACACGGCCACACAGATGTCAGAGGTAACATGCACACGACCACAGACCTCTAGTTTAGTGAATAACACTACTATTTTCAGAAGTAACATAGCTTACCATAACATTTGATAGTTGATCGATAGAGTGAAAATATCAAGACAAATACAATGGGAAATAGTCTTGTATTCAAAGCCCCACTATTTAAACTATTTTCCTCTTCACTTTAAATGTATTTTTTTACCATTAATGGATCCACAGTTGGCTGAAAAATCCCTTATAATTATTATTTTTTAACAAAATAACTCTTGTCTTGTCTTGTTCCTCAACAGTGTCTGAAAACTAAGGACATCACGGATGATATCCATTCGAGCTTTTCTTCACTGCTGCAGGAGTTCAACAAGCCAGACGCTCCCTATGCCCTCAGTGCTGCCAACAGGCTCTACGGAGAGCAGTCCTACAAGTTTATTGAGGTGTGTCTCATTTGAACTATTTCAGCAGCAGGAGTGTGTTTATAATGCGTCTGTGCCACTGGTGAATGAAAGTGTTAGTGTGATTGTGGTGTGTTTGGTGGTGGTTGGAAACTCTGTTGGCATTGTTGGTATGATAGCTGCGTCTCTCAGTCTGCCCCAGGACAGATGTGGCTACAGAGGTAGCTTACCGCCACAGTATGAATGTGTGAGTGCTTGTGTGTGAGTGGCTGTGAAGGGGTGTAAAGCACTTTTAGTGACCAAGAAGGTACCAAAAAGTACAAAATAAATGCAATCCTTGTACCATTTACAAGGCTTGGTGAATTGTAGCTAGAAGGGATGTAATAATATCAAAATCTCATGATAGAATAATATCACAACAACTATGTTGTAAAATATTTATTGAAAATTGTAAGAATTTGACAATTTTAAAAAGTCCATCCATCAAACTATCTATATTCTTTAGTTTTCTGGGGCTGGGTTCAGGGACAGCAGTCTAAACACTGAATAATGCCCAGACATTCTACTCCCCAGACACCTCTCTGTGCTCGGACAGCTTCTATGGCCCTGTATATATGTATGTTGGCCCTTGTCCTTATATCATGTGTTTGCTGGCTCACCACGGTTCTTTTGTTTTGCAACTTAGACATAGTCCCCCCTGCTTCTCCAAAGACCTCCTCCTGGACATGCACAGAATATGTCACCAGAAAGAAGGCCAGGAGCCCAGGAGAAGATGCCTGAGCTAACTTTGCTGGCTCCTTCAGTCTCCTTTCACATGAACATTATACATTATCTCTAGAGGAGCACCCAGCCATCCAGCAAAGAAAAGTCATTTGTCCTCATCCTTTTGGTCATGACCCCACATCTCATGATCATAGGTGAGAAGAGGAACGTAGATCGACTCGTACATTTAGAGATACTTAACTTCACTGGCATAAACTCTTGCACAATCAGTGTGGGCCTGCCACCATTTTCCTACTGAGAAAATATCCCAAAAAAGATAACAATTGAAGATATTGATAATATGTCTTCAATAATATTATGTATTTCTTTTGCCTAGATGACCTAGAATATCTTCATGAGAATAGTGACACTTATTGTTATATTGACAATATAATCACATCCCTGGTAGTTAAATATGTTATAGTGTAGGTTATAATCTTGATGAATGAGAGCAGATTGACTACAGCTAGGGTTGATTTTACATTATTGATGTGATAAGAGGCTGTATGTTCTTATCTGTCTCATACATAATATACTGTGCCAATCAAAGTATCGCTGACCAATACATATAAATGTAAAAAGGACTAATACTTTATACATGTATTGTTTTTAATAATTTAGGATTTCTTAAAAGGAACCAAGAAGTACTACAATGTGGAGTTCGGGCCTGTGGACTTCATTAAGAACTCAGAGGAGGCTCGGGTCCACATTAACTCTTGGGTGGAGCAGCAGACCCAAGGTTCTCACAGATTTACACTTGTAGTTTAATAACTGTACATCTCCAGACAGATTTAATGTGTTAACAACTGTATTTTATTCCCTTCTTTTGATTTACCAATGTGATCTCTTTGTTTGTTTTTTCTTTTTAAAGGTAAAATTAAGGATGTGCTGTCTAAAGGTGTAGTGGGGACCTCGACGAGGCTGGTGCTGGTCAATGCCATCTACCTGAAAGCCTACTGGGTCAAGCAGTTTATGAAGACTGAGACATGTGATGCTAAGTTTAGACTCAACAAGGTAACCGTTGACATCCTCCTATTAAAAAAATCTAACATGTTTTAAAATTATTATAGTCTTTCAGCGTGCTATTTTACATTCTTATATTAGTTTTTTGGTCACGCACGTGGCAGTTAATTGTCAATCAAATGGTTAGACTGATACAAGACATTTATGTTTGTATTTGTTTAACAGCCTACTTGATCAAAGGTGGGAGAAGATGAAGTTACATACATTTGTTTTTGGGGATGTTTGCAAAAAGTTGCAATGGGCAATGGTTTATAGAGGGTTGTCCCAAATCATAGCCGTGTCCCAGGAGAAGCGTATAAATATAGAATAAAAATTGGACCTTTGACTTTTCTGTTGAGTCAAAGTTTAGGGAATTAAATTGTTAAGCATTTGTATGTCTCTGTTCGAAGAGTGAAACTAAGCCAGTGAAGATGATGCACCAAAACTCAAAGTTTCAATTAAGACAGATCAAAGAGGCCAACTGCCAGGTAAGAACAAACTGAATAATGATGATAAAATGATTTGTCTAAATCTTCTGACTGTGTTCTGGCTGTTCATTAGGTCATAGAGTTGCCCTATAGGTGGGGGGAGCTTAGTATGCTCATCTTTTTGCCCAATGACATTGAGGACAGTTCAACAGGTCTGGAGAAGGTAGGGCACTGTAGTTGCTCACATAAAAAACACTTGCCTTACTAACAAATCTGTCTTTTGCAGCTGGAGCAGATGCTCACCTACGAAAACTTTAAGGAGTGGACCCAACGGGACAAAATGCGTTCATTCCTAGTCACACTGGGGCTTCCTCGATTTAAGATTGAGGAGAATTATCACCTGAATAATGCTCTGACCAGCATGGGCATGGTGGATGCTTTCAATGAGTCAAAGTGTGACTTTTCAGGTAAGAAAATATCCCATGGCCCTGTTGTCCTTGGTTACTCCTGGTTTCTTTACAGTAAAAAACAAAGTACTATAGTTGTTACACAGATGTTGAGTTTTAGAATATGGCTTTACTGTACAACAGATAAGGTTAATAACTTGGCGTGGTAGAAGCGTGGCATAGTCCTGGCAAAGGGGCTTGGAGGCAGGCAGAGGATACTGGAGGTACTTGTGGTTGATAAAAAATGAGGAACATGCCGACCACTCCCACAAGCCAGACCCAAAAACCACATGACCACACGAGGGAGACAAAGACTAGGGAAACAAGACAGCACACACTGGGCTAGACTATAACAGTAGTGCAAAAGGGGAATAAGGGAATAATAAAAGAATATTGTATGTAATTTCTTAAATTTTACATTGAGTCATGGGATTGGGATGAAAATGAGGATCACACTCTTGAGTACTTGGACTGTTTTTACAGATCCCCCACAAACATTTTTAACCATTTAAGCCTTTATTTACTGCTAGAAAGGTCTTTGCTCAAATGTATTTGTTGACATTGGTTCTTGGTTCTGTGTTGCTGAGGCCATGGAGTGCTCTGATTGGTCAGATACAATCTAATAAAAAATATAAAGCCAATAAAAATCTTATTTGATCTATTCTTTCAGGCATGTCTCCATCCAAAGACCTGGTTTTGACTAAAGTGGTTCACAAAGCTTTTGTGGATGTTAATGAAGATGGAACTGAGGCTGCTGCTGCCACTGCTGGGTGCCTGGAATCTAAAAGTTGCCCCCCTCCAGCTACATTTGTCGCAGACCATCCTTTCCTCTTCTTCATTCAACACAACAAAACCAACACCGTCCTCTTTGCAGGACGATACTGCTCCCCTGAATCAGACATCAGCAACGTAAACCAAAGCCTCGGCTGTCCAATATTCTAACCAAACAAACACCAGAATGGTTTACAAACTCACAATTTACTCCCATTTGGAAAATTGAAAAATGGATCTCAAAATGGTCCTAAATTTATCTACTAAATTCTTCCTTATCCCCTACAGCTCATTTAAAGTAATATCTTCTTTTTTTTGATTACAGAGAAATCAGCCTAGGACAGTATATAATGTGTACTCTGTTATTTTAAATGTTAGACTGACTGGTTAAATGGCATAATGAGAAAACAAAATTAAAGACCTGTAAGTTTACGTCAATCCTGAGATATTCTGGATCACTCATGAACTAGTGTTTGTTTCTGGACTTTTGTTTAACTTGTGGTGTCTTGTAATCCCATTAGGGCTGGGTTTGTGTTTTAAACATGACACAATAATAAACTTTATTTATCACCTCATCTCTCGGTCTGGACGAGCACTGTTCTCCCTGCGGACAAAACTCTTTTGGTCATGACCCAAAGCCTTTTCCTTTAAGCGTTTCATTGGTCTGTTACCTAATCTGTATCTTTGGGTTTACAAATTTGTCTTATATATTGTCCTAATGAATAAGCACTTACATGACCTTTATCTATACCATCGTCTTATCCTGTACTAGACCTAATGTAGCTCCTTACATAAATGCTTAATAACAATAAAACACAAATGGTGAAAAACATTGCACAAAACAAATTAAATTAAGAGATGAGCACAAAATCAATTACCAAGCAATGTGTGTAGTCTAACTGAATCATCACACTCACATTATAAACATGAATAAGAATAAAAAGATGTTTGTCTCAATACACATGACCCGTGTTGATGATACCTTTTATTAACAACAGAAAAGATTTGTCACAAAACTACACAAACCTGAATTTTTACTTATACTTCATTGGAAGAAAAAGTCTTATTTTGTTCAATTGAAGAAACAGTCATCTTTCTGTGTTTGGTAAAATTTAATTTACATTTAGCAGTGTTTTATTTTATCCTTTTTGTCTTAGCAATATGTGAAAGAAAAAAAATTGTTTTATTTTAATTTAAAAATTTAGAAAGTGCAGGTCAGGATCTACTAGATTTTGCAGATGAAGCAGCAGAGAAGGCCCAAAGGTGAAATACATTTGTAAACCTGTTTACAATTCTGCTCACTCAGGAGTGCAGTATCTGCCGGCAAAAAGAACTGTATTTATGAGGTTGTGTCGAATGAAGAAGAGGAAGGGGTGATCAGCGATAAAAGTGTGAATGATGCTGTTTTCCATAGAGGCCTCAGTGGCAGCAGCAGCCTCAGTTCCCTCTTCATTCACCTCCACAAAGGCTTTATGGACAACCTCTGACAGCACCAGGTCTCTGGAAGGAGACATCCCTGAGAGAGAAGACAAAAAAGCACTCTTATGAACACAGTTATGATGCATATGGTCAATCAGCTGGGCTGCACACAAAGTGTTTTCTTACCAGAGAAGTCACTCTTTGACGGATCAAAAGCGTCCACCATGCCCATGTCGGTCAGGACCTTCTTCAGGTCATATCTTTCCTCGACCGTAAATTGAGGAAGCCCTACCCGGACAAAGACTTCATGCATCTTGTCCGGACGGGTCCACTCCACAAAGTTCTCATAGGTCAGCTGTTGCTCCAGCTGCATTAGATATAGTTCTTAGTTTGTAAAGCAAAAGTGAGTGTTTTATGTGTGAGGCTACATTTTTATGTGACCTACCTTCTCCAGGCCAATGTCATCAGGCAGAAAGATGAGCATGCTCAGAGACTCCCCATTGTAATACAACTCTATGACCTGGTAAATATTAAGAGGACAATTGTTTTGTTAAAATGTGTATATAAACATTTTCACACTTACTATGTTTTTTTTTTTTAACTTACCTTGCAGTGGACCTCAGGAATATGTCTGAATGGAAACTTTGATTTTTGGTACATCATTTTCACGGGTTTAGTCTCATTCTGAAAACAGACCAATAAACACAGTGTAATTCCTCAAACTTTAACATCAACTTTTTTTGTACATATATATTTAAACATATATATTTTTTTACCACAGTAAAGTTTGCAGTCTCTGTTACCAAGTGTTGTGCAGCAGTTTTTTTTTTCTTTTTAAGATTTATTACTAAAAACAAACTAATTACATACTGGCTTGAGCAGAATATTTTTTCCACCTTTGTTTATACTTTTTCTTCTGTTTTCTTCTATTTTCTTCAAGGATGCAATAATGATACATAAAGTTTTTAAAATAACATTCAAATGTTAAATAATTAGCAAAATTGTTTAATTATTTGCCAAATTGTTTTCTCATGTTTTCACATATTTGCATTGATTCTAACAATTGTTCAATTTATGAGTACAGATATTTAGTTGAAATGAAAGTGTATTTAAAGCGCCATTACGGAAGTTTCAGATAAAAAAATTCTACATGCATAAGCAACAGTCTGATGTGCTGAATGAGCTGAATTCGTCACGGTTGCCTCTGTAAGCCTGTACAGTCAATTAAATGAAAAGCTATTCAGCGGACATGCCTCCAGCGCACTGAGAACCGACGGATTCTTCTTTGGTTGTTGTTCGTTCGAGCTCGTACAAGCGTCCGCACAGTGAACACACAAAACACTAGATGCATTCCCGCTAACACCAGAAGTGGCACACTAGAACAAAAACTCTGTAATGGTCTTTTAATGCTAACACTTTATTATTCACTCATAAGAACCGTCATTAATAATCACTGATTTCAAACCATGGCCTAAAGGTGTGATCAAAACATCTCATAAAAACATAAAGTATGTTTTGTACATTCAGTTAATTAGATGTAATTTGTAATATTATGTAAAAGGCAAAATTACCTAAAACTATAACTAGTTTTTTATCTATACATAGTTTTTAAAAGTACCTCAGAGAGTCTAAATTGAGCAACACGTGTGTCTGTCTTCTGAAACTCCGTATTCCAATGGCCACGAAAGTAGATGGCATTGACCAGCACCAGCTTTGTGAATTCGTCCACCACACCTTTGGCCAGCAAGTTCTTAATTTTACCTGATGAAAACACCTTGGTTAATTAGCATTTGATTAATCACAGGTCATAAATACTGAGATTTAAAGCCATTAATAAACTGAGTTTGAGAACCTTCGGTCTCCATCTCCACCCAAGAGTTAATCTCAACCCGTGCCTTTTCTGCGTTATTCTCAAAGTCCACAGACTCCAGCTTTGCCTTATAGTACTTTCTGGTTCCTTCTAAAAAATCCTAAATGATCACAAAAACACATGCCTTATATGACATTGTGCCAATATCCACTTTTTTTAAATCAAGAATCATGCATCATGTAGCTACTATTGTTCAAGACTAATATTATAAACACTTTTTTCTGCAGTTGACACTTGCCTCAAGAAAACAGTGGGTCTTCTCTCCGTACAGCTTGTCTGCAAAACTGATGGCATATGGAGTGCCCACCAATCTAAACACTTTCAGCAGATCGGCAAAGCTGGGATGGAGATCCTTGCAATCTTCAAATTTCAGGCACTGTGGAGGAATGAGACAAGAAAGGACAACAGGAATTAGAGTATTTCTGGAAAGATAAAAACCCAATATATGAAGTTAAATTTACACTTGTCCAGCTAAATAAGTGTATTATGGACAAACCCACGTGAAGTGTAGTCATGTGTACATTACCTTTGACATCTGTGTGGCCGTGTTGCCCCTGGCCCCCAGCAGCACCACAGCGAGCGCTGAGGAGATGCTCAAAGGGGAGTAGAAGACATTAGATGCTTTGTTTTTGTCGCCCAGGGTTTTGAACAGAGCCAGAGTGAAGTTGTTGATAGCACTGCAGAGAGGAGTTTCAGATGCCATTGTGTCTGTTTCAAATAAAGCACAGTAACACATTAGTTATTGCATTACTGTAATAATAGATCTGTGTCAGTGTGTCAGTATCTGTGTACGGTCAGGCTTCTTCAACAAACTGAAAGCTGAGACACTGAAAAGATATCAGCACTCACCTCTTGTGTTCAGGAGGGTTTCCTTCACAGACAGTCTTCAGCTTGAGCCTTAAGTTTTTATACAGAACCTAAGTCACACCCTTTCAGAGCCAGACAACTTTTTTTTATTACATTTGTGCCATGCTCACATTTTTTCATAGGTTGCTACAAATATTTTTTCATTAATTAGTGATACATATCCTTATACAATAGAGTATAAAATGATTTATACAAAAAATATATACACACAAAAAAGATTTTCCGCAAACTAGATTAGCAAAGCAGAAAAAAATATATTAAAATTTTTTCCAGAGAAAGAAAGGTCTGTGCATATTTAAATGTCATAATAAAGTAATAGACTTATTTAACCTCTTTGCTCAATAGAAAACCACAACAGGTCATTATTAATTCATTAATTTTATTCTACTTAGTCCCGTTTGGGGTCTCTGTGACTGGAGCCTATCCCAGTAACTTTGGGCCTTAGACGGGGTACAGCCTGGACAGTGGCCAGTCACTCTCACATTCATTCACTAGGGACACTTTAGAGTTGCCAATTGACCTTTACATGCATGTCTTTGGTAGATTTTTCACATCTTTCAGCATAACAATAGAGTCTATAAATCAAGAACATGGAACAATATCATAATGAGTGTTAAGTACAAGCGTGAAAATATTGTGATGGTTTGGATCAAGGTGTAATTGTTTATAGTGCATTTAATAATTATTGAGTTACATGGAAACTGGATAGTGCTGTTAAAAACTCTGACTGATATTGCTTTATCAATGAATCCATGTCAACTTCAACTGTAACCTCTACAGACAGAATTACACAGTACTTTAAAGAGATGGCTTTCTTTTGAGCCGACACATGAGCAGGTGACAGTGTACTGATGTTTTCTGAAGGAGGTTTAACTGGACTGATGACTAAAGTTTTGTCCTTAAAGATATTTTTTTAACTTGTTCCATCTGAAAGCCTTTAAACAACTTCCTTTAAGGATTAGTATTTCATAGACAGTCATATTTTCAAAGAGACACGCCTAAAAGGATAAGGTAAAGAGTGCCCATTGTACAAGGCCGGGTTAACCATTAGAGCAACTGGTCACTGGCCCAGGGGCACAGGACATCTAAGGGGCCCTGGCAACCGTCAAATAGGCTATTATGTTAGAATAAGTCACGTTATAAATGCAGTACTCACTTTCCTAATTAAATGCAGATTTTTGCAACCCGTTCAAAATATTATGTTAAATCACGCTTCCTGTGCAGCGAGCGAGGGCAAGAAGTGACTTCTAATCACGTGACTTGACACTTGAAATTTGAAATCCGTGGGAAAATGGAGAAGCAGTTAGGCGGGAGCGCTAAAAGAAAATAAAAAAGAGAAAAGGAATTAATATTAGTCGACAATTTGAAACATATTCCAAAAATAGCCACATTTTTTACTTCAAATCAGTGCTCTCTGAGTAAAGGCATCGGCGATGATAACTCTGAAATCCCTCCGTCACCTGTGGTCGTGGAGACAGCTAACGCTAACGTTAACCTATGAGTTCAGTCTTGAAAGGAGGCTAGTTGTAAGGCCCAATTGTTAAAATAAAATTGCACAGGAAGCGAGATTTAACTTAATATTTTGAACGGGTTGCAAAAATCTGCATATAAATATTAAAGTGAGTACTGCGTTTATAACGTGACTTATTCTAACATAATAACCTATTTGATGGTTTCCAGGGCCCCTTAGATGTCCTGTGCCCCTGGGCCAGTGACCAGTTGCCCTAATGGTTAACCCGGCCTTGTCACCCAGCACTTTTTCTTGGGAACCTTATCTTTATAGGTGTGTCTCTTTGGAAATATGACTATGTCTATGAAATATTAATCCTTAAAAGAAGTTGTTTGAAGGCTTTTAGATGGAACAAGTAAAAAAATAGCTTTAAGGACAAAACATTAGTCATCAGTCCAGTTAAACCTCCTTCAGAAAACATCAGTCCACTGTCATCTGCTCATGTGTCGGCTCAAAAGAAAGCCATCTCTTTAAAGATTCGAGATATTATACACATTACAGAGGAGCTTGTGCAGAAACACGCATTTGTAAATGGTTAAATGTTGTCTGTTCTCACTGAGAAAGCACTTCCTTTGTTTTTTCAGAAAGCTGAGAAACTTTCCTGTTTGTTGCCTACTTTGATTGAATACAAAGACTAAACACTTTGTCTGGAAAATACATCTGGACATTTGCCCTAAGCAGGAGAGGAACAGCGGTGTCCTACACCAGTACAACTCTTGTTCACCAATTCAAAAGTCCAGTCACAAAACACAAGCAGAATACAACACGATAATATTACATCTCCTTTAGGCCCAGGGGCGAAGTGTATTTATAACCTAAACCTAAATTGTGACATTAATTCTGGCAGCCAAATATGTGATGTGGAACTGTGCCATTGTTTTGGTCAAGAACACAGTAGTATACAAGACAATTCTGAGAATAAAAATGTATATAAAAAGACCACATTCCTGTTGTAAGAGTCACTAAACTTCTGTGAGAGCTCACCTCAAAATGACAAATCAGATTTTTATTAATTGCTCAAGCTCCTCCAGGGAACATCGAGTTGTTCCCAGGCCAACGTGTCCTAGGTCTTCCCCGGGGGCCCTTCACGGTGGGACATGCCCAGAATACGCCCCCAGGGAGGCATCCAGAACAGATGCCCAATGTAACATTCAATGTACCTACAGTTCATCTTTCACTCGGCATAGTCAATATTTGGTTCACAGTAACTGTAAGTTTTAGCCAGAATTATTTAATTATTACATAATTTTTAAATTCCAAAATATACTGTGCATTTTTAGACACAATCAATGTGAGAACAATCTAGAAAGAGTGACTATATTCCATTGGAAGATTTTGTTCCACATCTCCCGCTAGAAGTAGTATTGTTCGTGTAATTGTTTTTTGTAATTATACCTCGTGTACAAGATGTATTGGCTTCTTTGCGCAGGGATGTAAACTTGCTTCTTTGATAGTGTACAGACACCTGAAGTGTACACAGGCAGGTAGAGCGTTACAATACAGATTACCACCAACACCTGTAATGAATATGGCGTTTTTCTGTGCTCTGAATAATGTTTTTGAGGCAGACACACAGGACGTGCCTGTCGGCGTGTCTGCACAGCGGTCACCATTTTTTTTCCGTCTTTAGCGGACGCTAGAGAGTCTGCAGCGTTGCCCGGTGTTGAGAACACTGAGTCCCGTATTCACTCGGGAGCTGTTCGGGAGCTGTCCGGTGCTGAACGCTCCGAGCAGCCAATTAGTTTTGCTGCTGGTAAGCAGGAGCTGTCCGGTACTGAAATTGAAAATGACTCTTGGTCCGGGTCTTTGACTCAAGGTCAATTTTTGAGGGCATTAAAAAAATCCGTTTTATTGTTCCACCTTTTAAATTCTCAGCAGACTGAAAAGTCGCAAATTCAATCCAAAACTTTGCTGATGTGTCCTCTCAGACGCATGTGCTCAGTCATGGCATTGATGTAGGTGATTCAAGGCCTATAAAACAGCATCCATGTCGGGTTAATCCAGACAAATGTGGCCATAAACGTGGAGTATATGCTGCAGAATGGCACTGCAGAAAGAAGCTGTACACTGAAAAAAGTTTAACTTAAAAACAAGACTTCAATATCTGCCTTAAAGTTTTCTGCTCAATCAAGTAATAAAAGTCATAATTCTTAATTTAATAACATTAATTGTTCTAACTAGACACTACAATTTGTTACCACTTACAATGTTGAGTTTAATCTCCAGATAATGCCTTAATCCTACAAATAAATGCAAATCTCTAAATTGTTTTAACTCATCACCCCAAAATGTGTGCACTATTAACTAATGACTTAGTGACGCAGAAAATCAATGTCTAGACCGCTAACAACTTATCATAAGTTAAAGATGTTTGGACTCACTTTCTATAGTTTTATAAACTTGCTATTATTTATTATTAATATTAATATTATTTATACCAGTTACTTTTCTCAGCTAGAATAACATATATTTTTAAGGCATATTTACGTAAAGAAACAAACATTTTAGTTGTGTTGTCTTATCTGTTCTATGTGTCCCCCAGAGGTTAAAATAAATGACTTAAAAAAACACCCTAATCTTTTCTATAAATAAATGCACCATACACAAAAGATTAACTAGTCACTTTTATTCTTTATATTATCAATCTTCCAAAGCACCATTAAACTGCTATAGTGCATTTCCCTTGGTGTCATCTGTGAGAACAGTTAGCATTCAACAGTATATTCAAAAAGATTTCAAAACAAATACAGCCTTTTTAACTTACAATGTGCCAATTTTACAAGTTGAACAGGCCGGCTACACAACATCTCTTAACACTTGCAGAGATAAATTCAAAATTTTCGAAGCCTTAACAGTGCTTCAAATTTGTCAACTTATTTGCCTTTGGTATTTTGAAAGGTGCCATTTAGAAACACTTTAAATTTACCAAATCACTGTACCCTTGGAAATGGGCCTTTCACCCCAGAACAGTGTGCAACAGGATAGCAACTGAACAAAAACTGGGTTGAACTGGGTTACAATTTGTACCTTAAGATTTAATTCAAAATGTAAAAAAAACTCACAATGTACTTACTTTAACCAGCTTCTCAACGACAAAAAAGGACAGGTAGTTCTCTTCGTGGATGTGGTCTGAGGGTCCAAGCCAGGGGTGCAACTACCAGTGCTAGAGGGGTATGCAGCAACAATTCTGGTGCCCCCCCATTAAAAAAAAAAAAAAAAAAAAGTAAATAATAAAGGTTTATTTTAAAGTATATCAGCCACTGTAGGCCTACCATAATTATCCGGTATGTACATATATATTATTTTAATTGTTACCAGGAAATATTCAACTGGGTAGAGCATGGACCAATCAGAGGGATGTACCGTAGATATGTGACTGTTACTCATTTTTGTGTGTTACCATTCACTCTCACATTCATTCACTAGGGACACTTTAGAGTTGCCAATTGACCTTTACAATCATGTGTTTGTCTTTCTGTGAGAAGTCTGCATGTCCTCCTCGTGTTACTGTCGGTTCTCTCCGGGTACTCCGGCTTCCTCCCACCGTCCAAACACTTGCAACTAAATATATTCTCCCCAAATTACTTTGATTCCTCTTACTCAGACACAGACTCACCAGACAATCCACATTTTAACTTTTGAGTGCCCTTTCAAGAACATGTATCATGTAAGACCCATCAACTCAAGAACACTGTCTACACTTTCAGACAGGCTCATAACTCCACTCACACATGGGGTGAAAATGTACTTTTTTGTCTACTAGTTGTAACAATCAACCCCAATAGAAAAGTATTTTCTGATACTGCCATTTATTTTCCAAATGGTTGTAGAGATGACAAACATTTGTGCAAATAAACACCTGATGTGTTTGTGCAGCAAATTGTGTGGGTTTTTAAAAAGTTTAGTTGGTTCAAAATATTCTTTTTATTTTTCATGTAAAGGTCTTGGACCTTATTTCAGCAGTTCTCGGTCCAGAAAATGCAAATTCAATTTGTTTTTGTGACTAAATATGTGTCACTCTCAGAAGATATACTTCATAAAAATAATTGTTGTACAAAAGTTTACTCTATTTTTCTCTTGTTCACTCTGGCATCAGGTGTTTGCTCTTTAACTTTTACAGATTAACAATGGGCACTCTTTCTGGAGAATCCTTAGAGGCTATAGCTCCTTCTGAAAGCAGCGCGTCAGTGAATGCTGCATGTTTTGTATGTTTGTCAGACATGTGCTGGAAACTGAATGCAGTGGTTTCCTACATTTGTAGGTGCTGCGTTGTTATAATGAAATGCCACATGTGTTGTTGAATTGATGCTGTTGTTGGCCATTTGCACGTGAGTCTTGGTTTGCAGTACCATGTTGTGAAGCTGATGCAGAGTATGTGCTTTAAAAGTGTTGCATGCACTAATGTGTATTACTCAGTTATTGACAATTCTTTGTGTTTTCAGGTGTATTAAATCTGGAGCAACCCCACCTAGTTTGACATATTTGTAGGCTGAGCTTCAAGACAGAAACACCTTATTTCAGTGTGCTTTTGAGAACAAAAAATAAACACAATTACTATTCTTTAAGATATTTTTATTTTAGGACTCATTTGATCTTACACTGAATCATGAACAACATTGCAATATCACTGCAGACACTGATAATGAGTACTCAGTGTAGTGTTGTTAATCACAATCCAGGACCCCTTAGTTTGGTGGGACTGGTTCAAGGGTGTCATCAATTTTCTTGCCACTTATTACAACCTTCAGCTTTAGTGCTCCACCATCACGGGGCAATTCTTCAACAACCCAGATGAAGACCAAGTTGGTCCCTCCAACACAGACCTGAAGAAAGTTACACATGAGTCTTTGTACTGCAAAAAACAACCATTTCTTTTGTAACATTTTATTCCAGATGCATTGTTCAAACATTGTTCAAACTCTACCTTGATCCAAAAGTTGAAATAAGGTTTCCACTCTATGTATTCAATTGCCCTAAATTCTGCATACACTGTTGATTGATTGGCCTCAACAACAAATCGTATCTGTGGATGGCAGCAAAAGCAAAATAAATACCAGGAAATAAATTAAGAAAAAAAAAAAAGTCCTCTCACCTTATCACAAAGAAACTGAATGTCACGAGTGGCAGGTTGGACAGGACTCCATTTTCCCAGTTGATCCTCCATTGTGTAAAACAAGTGGATATACTGTATGACTCTGACGCTGATATAAACTGAACCTAACCTGGTGTGTGGCAGCTTTTATTCCTCTAACCCAGAGTCTCCTCCTCTGCTGCACCTGAAGGAGCTCTGTGATTGGATGATTTGTTTTCTCATTCACATGAAAACTGTAAATTCACTTTACCTGCTTATCTACCGAGCCTTCTGAGCGGAAGAACTTCTTTAGGGAAAAGAAAAATCAAAGAGAAAGTCACAGGAAACAGAAATTAGGTAAAACAGTGTAAAGAGGGCTTTACAATAAAGTAACGATTCCAATAATGCTTTTAAACACAGTAAACCAAAAAAATAATAAAAAATAATAAAAAATGTAAAAAGTTTAGGTGCTAATTTTACCAGCCCTAAAAAATATTTTACAATGAAGTACATAACACAGCTCACTGTCTTATTCTAAATGTTTTCTTTAAGCTTAAAAAAAGGTAAATTTTTTGACCTTGAGCAAGTGTGTTCTTTTCTTTGACGGTCTTTCTATATAAAAAAACATCCTTTCAGATATGAATCTAACTTTAATGGTTTGGGCTTCGGCAACATCCTTGATTATCTTGTTCCTTGAGTGGAACAAACTAACTATAACAAAGCAACATAATTTCTTACATTTTAGGTCCAGGCCACACGTACACAGTTATTTAAGTTAACGAATACTTTTCTATGTGTTTTGAGTTTTAAGGATAGATATTTTTTAACATTGATACACAGCTTGTTGTTTTTGACCACTGCTGTGTCAACTAGGTATTCTTCTCCAAATGTAACTTCACTTCTTGAGAGACTTCCCCATATATATATATTTATATATATATATATATATATATATATATATATATAAAGCTCTTGATTATTTGGCAGGTTTAACTGGTGGTAGTTTCAATAGATGTTGACGATGGATTGACTCTCACAGTTTAATGGCATAGTTCCTTGAAAGTGTCGTGAGTGACTTTTGTCAAACACACACACCCACACACTCGAGTCATGGCTAATGTAAACGACCTGATCAATGATTATCTTCAAGTGCTTCATGTTAGTTCCCTGGAAATGTTCATTTAAGTATGTGCTGATGTATTTGCTGATTTTAGATTCTCTTTAGAGACAGCTTCAGCCCACAGCCCTCTTAGGAAAAAAATCCATCAACAGCTATGTTAAAAGTTTTCCACAAAAAACCTTTACTTTTCATTTAGCAGACGCTTTTATCCAAAGCGAATTACAAATGAGGAAAATAATAAAAGCAATTATAACAACACAAGGAAACAAAATGCCTGTTTGGTGTGAGACTCTTTACTGTCCTCGACCGTGTCTACATTTATTTTAGTATTGAATAGTCAAACAAATAGCACATAAATAAGCATAGTCAAATTTTTTGTACCAGAAGTGGAAGCTAAAGAAGTGAATAGTGCACTGATATTGGACTGACTCTTGCCTCAATAAGCATGAATTAAAACACTAACATCATAAGTCTTTATTGCCAGGTTTGGTTCTGGTCCTTTCTTAGACTATGATAAATTATAATAATTACTGCCCCTTTAAGATACTTTTTATTTATGTTCATTCCTTTACTGTCAGTCTCATTTACAACTGCAGGGCCGGATTAACAATTTCCTGTGCCCTGGGCAACAAGACTCAAGCCCCCACCCACCTAGGCTATTTAACATAATAGCCTATATATTTGTTGCCAGGGCCCCTTAAATGTCCTGTGCCCCTGGGCAAGTGACCAATTGCCCTAATGGTTAACCCGGCCTTGTCACCCAGCACTCTTTCTTAGGAACCTTATCTTTATAGGTGTGTCTCTTTGGAAATATAACTATGTCTATGTCTATGAAATATTAATCCTTAAAAGAAGTTGTTTGAAGGCTTTCAGATGGAACAAGTAAAAAAACAGCTTTAAGGACAAAACATTAGTCATCAGTCCAGTTAAACCTCCTTCAGAAAACATCAGTTCACTGTCATGTCACTGTCACTGTCATGTCACTGCTCAGGTGTCAGCTCAAAAGAAAGCCATCTGTTTAAAGGATACACATTACAGAGGAGCTTGTGCAGAAACACGCATTTGTAAATGGTTAAATGTTGTCTGTTCTCACTGAGAAAGCACTTCCTTTGTTGTTTCAGAAAGCTGAGAAACTTTCTTGTCTGCTGCCTTCTTTGACTTAATCCAAAGATTAAACACTCTGTCACAGGTTAGTAACAGCTGTACAACTCTTGTTCACCAATTCAAAAGTCAGTCCAGTCACAAAACACAAGCAGAATACAACACAATAATATTACCTCTCCTTTAGGCCCAGGGGCGAAGTGTATTTATAACCTAAACTCAATCTAAATTGTGACATTAAATCTGGCAACATTTAAAGCAGCCAAATATGTGAAGTGGAACTGTGCCATTGTTTTGGTCAAGAACACAGTACTACACAGGACACTTCTCCGTCGCACGAGTCACCAGCACCAGGTCCCCCCGCCACCGCAGTCCATGCAACGATGCGTGTCTCATCACTGTCTGCTCCAGTTGTTCCCACAATGACGGCAGCAATAGATGCTGCGTCGTGGTCTCGAGGAGATCTCGGGTCCGGGCTACGCCCAGACCAAGTGTTCATCCCTCCCAAGATTATTGACGCAAATATTTACGCGGAGAATGGCCCCGCCGAGCGCAGGTGAGAGTTGTTGTGTTAGCGGAATTAGCTGTGGAAAGGGTAGGGGAAGTAAGTATAGTGGTTGAGTTAATTGTGAAAGAATGAACCATTCATGTTGCTGAAGTTGCCAGTTAAATGAAAGAAGCTGGGATGAGAACTGTAGAGGCCTCAGTGGTTGTAGTGACAGAGTTAGAAGCGCAGTTGGCCACAGTGCTATCCCAGCTAACACCTGTGGGAGCCCGGCTTGTTGTAAGCGGCATGAATGCACCTGCTCTGGTCAACTGTGATAATAGGATCATAGTTTCCAAGGATAGAGGCCCAGGATTTTGTTCCACATCTCCCGCTAGAAGTAATATAATTACAAGATTTAACAATCCTTCAGAGCGGCCAGGTTTGCTGGTTAGTTTCTCCACTGGAGCACTGCAGCTAAGATTTGTGAACCTCGTGTACAAGATGTATTGGCTTCTTTGCGCAGGGATGTAAACTTGCTTCTTTGATAGTGTACAGACACCTGAAGTGCACTAGCAGGTAGAGCTTTACATTTACAGATTACCACCGACACCTGTAATGAATATGGCGTTTTTCTGTGCTCTGAATAATGTTTTTGAGGCAGACACACAGGACGTGCCTGTCGGCGTGTCTGCACAGCGGTCACCATTTTTTCCCGTCTTTTTTCCGTCTTTAGCGGACGCTAGAGAGTCTGCAGTGTTGCCCGGTGTTGAGAACACTGAGTCCTGTATTCACTCGGGAGCTGTTCGGGAGCTGTCCGGTGCTGAACGCTCCGAGCAGCCAATTAGTTTTGCTGCTGGTAAGCAGGAGCTGTCCGGTACTGAAATTGAAAATGACTCTTGGTCCGGGTCTTTGACTCAAGGTAAATTTTTGAGGGCATTAAAAAAAATCCGTTTTATTGTTCCACCTTTGAGATTCTCAGCAGACTGAAAAGTCGCAAATTCAATCCAAAACTTTGCTGATGTGTCCTCTCAGACGCATGTGCTCAGTCATGGCATTGATGTAGGTGATTCAAGGCCTATAAAACAGCATCCATGTCGGGTTAATCCAGACAAATGTGGCCATAAACGTGGAGTATATGCTGCAGAATGGCATTGCAGAAAGGAGCTGTACACTGTAAAAAGTTGAACTTCAGAACATGAGTTAAATTTTTAAAGTTTTAAAGTTTTAGTGCTGCTGGGGACCAGGGGCAACACAGCCACACAGATGTCAATGGTAACATGCACACAATCACAGTTCAGCGGCCTGTGTTCAGGATGAATGACACTAAAATTGCAACATTGCCTACTTTAACCCTCAGGCTTTCCTTTAAAGCAATTTCAGATCACTAGGTCCTATTTAAAAATATGACACAAATTATATATTTTTTGAATTCTTTTACTTAAGTCCTCTTAATGAATAGCAAATGCAACTTCAACACAAACATTTGACCTTCTAATTGACAGTTTAGTTTGAAAAATACACTTTGTTTTTGAGAAATGAAATATTTTAGTTTGATGAATGCAATGCCATGGTTTCTGTGCAAAATTCAACATTTTTCACATAAAGTGTTTTACCAGGAGTGTTTGTAAGCTTGGGCTCAAAAGTGTAGCTTCAACAGCTCTAAAGTCTATTAAACCATCAGTTTTCTTCCACTTATCCGGTGTTGGGTCATGTTGTGCAGTAGTTTGAGCAGTGATGGCACTTTACATTGTGCTTCCATTCACACCTGGGGCAGAAAGAGGGGGCTGCCACACACCACCAAACTCGCTTCTACAACCACACACATTCACACACAGTGCAGTGGGTTTAGTGTCTGGCCCAAGGACACGACAACAGAGCAAGAATCTATATCGCCAACCCTCTGGTAATAGGACAACCACTCTACCTCCTGAGCCACTGCGCCCCACTGACTAATAATCACTGCATCAATTAGAGGCATTTAGTTATATTTAGATTTCTACCGCCTCCCACTTTACGTTGTAAAATTAGCACTCCATCTTTAAATTTCCCGTATCTTACTTTTTTTTTTTTTTTGGGACGCTTTTATCCAAAACGACTTACATTGAGCTTCAATTCACCGTGCATATTTTACATTCTTATATTAGTTTTTTGGTCACGCACGTGGCAGTCAATCGAGTGGTTAGACTGATACAAGACATTTAGGTTTTTTATTTGTTTAACAGTCTACTTGATAAAAGGTGGGAGAAGATAGAGTTACATTTTTCTAGATTTGTTTTTGGTGATGTTGATAATAAGTAGCCTGATACTGTTTTAAAAATGGTCAATGCTTTATAGAGGGTTGTCCCAAATCATAGCCGTGTCCCAGGAGAAGCGTATAAATATAGAATAAAATTGTACCTTTGACATCTCTGTTGAGTCAAAGTTTAGGTAATTAAATTGTAAAAATGGAATAATGATGATAAAATGTTTTGTCTAAATCTTCTGACTGTGTTCTGGCTGTTCATTAGGTCATAGAGTTGCCCTATAGGTGGGGGGAGCTTAGTATGCTCATCATTTTGCCCAATGACATTGAGGACAGTTCAACAGGTCTGGAGAAGGTAGTTGCTCACATTAAAAACACTTGCCTTACTAACAAATCTGTCTTTTGCAGCTGGAGCAGATGCTCACGTATAAAAAGTTCAAGGAGTGGACCCAACGGGACAAAATGCATCAATACCAGGTTACACTGGGGCTTCCTCGATTTAAGATTGAGGAGAATTATGACCTGAATAATGTCCTGACCAGCATGGGCATGGTGGATGCTTTCAATGAGTCAAAGTGTGACTTCTCTGGTAAGAAAAGATCCTGTCAAGAGCAGACCATGGCCCTGTTGTCCTTGGTTAGTGTTCATAGCTTTACAGTAAAAAACAAACATTATTTTTTAACAGTGTAGTGCAAAAGGTGAATAATGGAATATTATGTGATACAAGTGAAAACTGTTTTTACAGATCATCCACACACATTTTCAACCATTTTAAAGCAAGCCTTTATTTACTGCTAGAAAGGTCTCTGCTCAAATGTATTTGTTGACATTGGTTGTTATGTGTTGCTGAGGCTTTGGAGTGTTCTGAAGATGCTAAATTCAGATCTGTTTTCCCTATTTCTGCCTATACTACCTTTAATACGTTGAGTAAAGCCCTGTAGATAATGTGGCATGCACCTGCTCTAAATGTCTTGGACTTTTAAATAACGTCAGTAATCATGTACAGTGTAGTCTAACTGAATAAAATCATAGTGTGGTCACACAACACTGAATAAAAATTGGATTATTGCCCCAAAACTTACCTGAAATCTGAAGTTTCACAACTAAAAGTTTGATGACTGTGAACTCATGTGTATCCATCATTGAGAGGGAATCCAGTCGGACGTTTGGATGAAAACCTCAGCTGCAGCTCCCAGACAATGTGCCTTTGAAGCGAACCCTCATTGTTATCCAGAAATGAAAGACCCGTCTTCTGTCAAGCTTCCAAGACAATTACCGATCATCTGATTGGACAAATGCCACAAAATCAAAAAACAAAACAAAATCGGACCCCAGGAAGACAAAGAAGAGAGACTCCCGAGTGTGCTCCGGTGATGAGCGCGTGTGCTCCTGTGCGTCAGGACCACTACCACTGTCCCGCATCCTGACAGGGAGGAGGGGGAGCAGGGGGAGGGTCTCTGAGACTCTGAGCTGGATTATAATATAGACTGGGACCGGGGAAGCATGCACTGTAGCTGTATGTGCACAGAGAGATTAAGAAATAAGAGCGGAAAAGTAAAACATTATGAATTAACAGGAATTAAGTTTTACAAAGTACTGTATGTGCTTTGTCTTCATTTCCTTCTTTTTATCATCATAGATAAGTGTAAATGTCTGCTGATTCAGGCTGCTGTGGACTGCTACAGCGCGAATGTTTTCTGTTGAACAATGCCTCCCTCTTGTGGTTGGACTTCACATTACAGCCTGAGTAAACTGAGCAGTAGGACTACAGCGCACCAGTGGGATGTGTAAAGTAAGTGCTCATATTCACATTATCAATCCTGTTTCCAAGCTTAGCTAACAATATCAATGCTGTCTAGTTACTATTACATCTGTAATAAACTCCAAGATGAATTAATATGGAGCAGTCCCATTAACATTTAATACACCCCATGATATTAACTCAATGACATATGAACACTGCCTGTTTCAGTCCTTTGTGTTCATGGGATGGATGTGTAGGCTGTCCCTTGTCTTGTTATTACCATAATAAATAATAACAAAAGAAACAGTTATAGTAAGAATGGCTGGTTTTAAGTGGATTTTTATTTTACTTATATGAAATGTTAACATATTGTACCTTTAAAATGCAGAACTTTAAGTACCAGTTTACTTCCTTTCACTCCGGTCTTTCTGTGAGGAGTCTGCATGTCCTCCACATGTTACTGTGAGTTATCTCCGGGTACTCCAGCTTCCTCCTATCGTCCAAAGACATGCATGAATAGTTCGATTGGCAAACTCTAAAGTGTCCCTAGTGAATGAGGACCCCCTCAAAAACAAAATGATTAATCTCAAGGGATTATTCCTCACATAAAAAATGTCAATAAATAAATTTGCACAAATGTTTGTCATCTCTACAACCATTTGGAAAATAAGTGGCAATATCAGAAAACACTTTTCTATCAGGTTTGATTGTCAACTGGCCCCACCAGCCAACAAAAAGTACATTTGTACCCCCTGTGTGAGTGGGGTTATGATGAGACCCTGTCTGTCGAGCGCTACTGAACTTTAGAGGCAAATTAACTCTCCTCATCACTTTAAAGATGAGAAGGACTTGAGGTTAGTATATCAGTGAGGAGACTGGCCTTCAGCTTAATGAAAGGTGAATTTTATTATCCTAAACTTTGTCTTTCCTTTGACCCAAAGTTCAAAGATATATTGTAATAGAAGCGCATGTATCACAATCACACCAGGACACTTCAACAGTAAAGTAACTACCTTTATTGAGATTCTAAAATGCAAACAGAGCTACATAAAAGGGGAGCAACATACAAACAGTGGGTAGCATACAATAGCAATAGGTATATAGATACAACTTGTCAATCTTCATTCAATTCAAATTCAAATCATTTGTGTTCAATGGCTGATCTGGAAGCTTGTTTCCAGCGAGCAATTTGGTAAATTTAGTTTAGTTTTATTTATTTGTTTTTTTTATTATATAAACAAATATTTCATACATTAAAAAAAAAAAAACAGTATCCTAATTTATGTTCCAGATTCTCTGGATATATTCTTGAGGTGGGTTAGTTTTCTGCAGCTCTCTGATTAGCAGTTCATGTCCATGAGGCACATGACAAACCAATAACTCATACTTAACTAATCTATCTAGTCACAAGTGCCATAGTTCAACTCTTTCTATAATCTGACTGATAATGTGTAACTTTACATTTACAGCCACCACAACTATCTGTATAAACAACAACAACAAAAAAGAAAAACAGCTACAATTTTTTGGGCATCATCTGTTCATTACATTAATAAATATCAGCTAGTACAGTTTGTGTGTTCTGTCTACTTTTAATCAAGCCACTTCTACTTCCTTCATCCCCCTGGCTTGTTGAACACTTCCAGCAGTGAGGCGAAGCTAGTGTGGACTTCATCTGTAATATCCTTAGTCTTCAGACACTGTGGAAAAACAGCACAATAGTTTTTAGAAATAAGATTGTATTAAACCTGCCATGGTCCTGTCAGTCGTGGAAAAAGAAGATAAAATAAGAAATGAGAGAAAATAAGTATCATATGACTTCAAATCAGAACAAAAGCATTTGAAAAAAAAAATTAAGACTCTCATCAAATGAGTTTCATTAACTGCCTTGTTCTACTCTACTACTTTTAAAAAACTAATAGAGACAGTCCGAATCTTTTGTTGACTTTAAATACTTAAAATCAACACAATACTACAAATCAATATTGTTGTCAAGCAGAAAGTCCAAAAATTTAGCCAGGCTGTTCGATCTGGTTCATATCAGGTTTTATTCAGATATCTGAGTTCAGCCACTCTTCTGAGACTGACTGACCCCGAGTATAAGAAGCACAGTCCTTAAATACATCCTACAAACAACATCTGGTTTACATCAACCGTCATCCTATATGGTGTGACACAGAAGTGGTCTTTGTTCACGTGACCTCTGACCTACCACTATGGTCATAAGACCTGTTTCTACTAGAGGAAAGGAAGTGGCCCTAAACTCAGTTAGCCTGGGGTCAGCCTTTATGACCCATGTCTGTTCCTAACATTCCAGTCAATTAGCCTAAATACATCCTGTAGAGTTACATTCCACAGTCAGACAGAAAAAACATACATTGAAATAAACTTACTTGATATCAATCCACTCTTTTTATTTTCGCCTGAGCTCCCCTTTTCTCTATTTTTCTCAGTATTTAAAAGTTATTAAGACATACAAGATTATCTATATAAGGCACTTCAAACTTTAAAATATACATGTTACAATTGCATAATATTGTGATCCCCAACCTGTGTAATAATAAAAATACAGCAAACAATGCACAGAAATCAACATTGACATGGCTCCTACTAATCTAAACATTAAGAAATTATGATAATATTTAGATGATGAGTCGGCCAAAAGAAACATAACAGGAAGTCCACAAGCCAGCCCGCAATTGGACCGTACCTGTAACTTCCCTAAAAAGGCAGACTGCCTTAGAATCTCCTAAAGAAAATAACAAACCGTGAAAATAGGACTACCGCGCTCATCACCATTTCTAACTATCAAAAATAAAAAATAAAAAAGCTTCAGCATTGAGTTGCCTATGTTGACATCCGCCATGACATTAAGAGTGGATCCATCATGAATCCGAAAAGAGAAGAAGTAGCTTCTCCCCCACATGGCTCTCATTCACAGGAAGTCCTCTTCATTGTCCTGGAGTGACACATGTACTGGGCTCTGTATCATTGCTACAGTTGTCCATATGATGTTATGAGTATTATGTATGTACTACTGGAGAACATGGCTCAGTGTAGGTTGTTTGGATTGTCTGGTGCTGTCTGGTGTCACCAGTATTCCAGTCCTGATTCTGTTTCCAATAACCTGTAGTTTTGTTGGGCATTGATCCTTGCATCTTTTCCGACCTGGGCCGGTGCATTCCTCCTTAGGCGACCTGATGGTCCCTGGCTCCTCCACGAGCACCATATTGATACTGATCTTAGTGCAGACACCTGATCGACACTGACCGCTGTAGTTTATAGCTTCTGAGCTCAATTGATCCCCAGTCTCAACCTCTGGCGGCTTGGATTATACGCGACGTCACCATGCCTGGGATGGGGCGTTGGTCTGCCCCGTTTCAGAACTGGGCAGTTGCACCCCTTCCTTCTGTCACTTCACCGCACTTACCTATAAACTAAAGAGAAAAGGATAATCAATTTCCGTTCCCTTGTCAAAATGTATTACCTCCCACTCTCTGAGAAGAGTAGCACCTAATTTATTATCCTGATTTACAACATTATTTAATCATATTAAATATTGACCTCCTTCATTTAAACTGTTGTCATTTAGTCAGATCTTTTGCTTTACCAGACTTAGATGTGTTGGTCACATGGATAGGATATGTTTCTGGTTCTGTGTTTTCTCTGTTAGTTTCTATTATTGTGAATCAGGATTTAATAACTATTAACTAGATTTGATTTATTTATTTTTATTTAGACAAAAGTCTAGATACATTGAATAAGTGGATATTACAAAATTAACTTAAAATCCCCAAAAACATCACCCCTTATTGATTCTTCCCTGCTTAATATTTTGGTGTTCACTAATTAATTCTCATTTATTTTAGCTGAGGCATAAAACCCTCTTTATCTCAAATCCAATAATAAACCTTGTCCCAAGAGTTTCCTTAAAAACAGCAGAACTTTATCAAAACAACTTTCAATCTTTCACGCACCTGTTGAATGTATCAACAGTAATTATTAATGTTAGGACCAGAAGTACTCCATCAAGACCAGATTTGGTCCGCAGAACTTAAGTTTAGACCCCAGAAGACAGCACATGATCCAGAACATCTCTCTGACTAGGGCCTCTCACAGAACTCTTAGTTTTAAGATAGATCTTTATGAAATAATTACTTACACGCAGTCAGAGAAACACTGGTATAAATCATATCTACAACTTGAGGCTGCTGGACAATAAAAGTAAATCAAAACATTTCTAATCTATCCCAACAACAGAAGTGACTAATGAGCAGGAGATAAGATGAATCAAATACAGATTTCATTACCATTTAATTTCTTTAAATAATTTAAAACAAAGTTGTTACTCAAGTCCAAGAGTTTGGTAAATTACTGTCCCTTTTATCAAATAACAATTAACCAATAATTATAAAAGCCTCAACATGAATGTTTTCTGTTGCTGTCTCTCTCTATGATCCGAGCCACTTACATGTTCTTATTCTTTATTTATTTATCACAGATTAATGTCTTCAAATGTTCTACAATGCCACTAAAATTACAAACAACATGCTAAATTGACCTACAATGTTTCTCTCAATGAAACCTGCCAGAAATCTGATCTCTTAAACTAAACATTTTTCTTTACAATTACTTCAAAACCTGTTCTTTTTATCAAACACTCAATACACTTTTCTTTGAGAAAGTAGACAACGTTAACCAAACACACACTCTTACAAACAAAAATAACAGTCAAAACAGTTGTTCTCTCAACATTATGGCCACAACATTTATCCAGATGTATTGTATTATCAACAATAAGCAAGGTTGTTAGAACACTTAATTAATTTCTCATACTGCTAAACATATTTCTTCAAAGTTTAGCAACCATAGTAAAGTTGTGCCGTTTTATATTTGATATTACTGAGAACACCTTTACATTAAACCACTGTGACATGATCATTGCACTTCAGTAAGGTCTGTTTTACATACTGATGCTATACTGCTGTTACTTTGTTCACTAACTGAGGACTGAGCTCATCTCCTGCTGGTGCTGAGAAAAGTCATGAGATACAGATGGAACTTTAGAGAAATCCTTCATTTATGTTGTATTTCTTAAATAGTTCAAAAGTCTATTATAGATCTACATATTTCGTCAAAGAGCTCATCTTAGCCTTAGGGTTAATAATTCACAGTTTAATTCCTTGAAGTCTCCAGTTCAGACTTATAATTTAAATTATGTTTTATTTCTATGTCTAACACTTTATGTTTTATTAAAGTTCAGATTAGCTTAAAATAATTTGGGTGACTATTAAAACTTTTATTTAGAGAAATTTCCATTTTCTGTTGCTATAAAGGTTACTGACTATTAGCCTTTATCTAACTGCTAACAGTAACAATCATCATCATCATGTCTCATCAAAACTTAGTTTAAATTAAATCAATTAGAATTTTCTTGATGTAGTTGTATCTCCCATTGTACCAGTTACTCGTAAAAAAATAGTTAACATTTCTATTTCATTCAGATGTTGCCTCCACAAATTTCCTACTTCCATAAGCCCTACTTTTGCCCTCGCTTTTCTCAAACCACCTTCAAGTCCTTCACTCTGACTGTAGGCCTTTCACCAACAGCTCAGTGTTCAACATTTACATACTTTCTTCCTCTTCTCTAAAATGTCACAACATTTCTAGACTATCTACCTAAGTTTACTACAACTTCACCTCACGACCTCATCCAGCATCATTCTCAAAATATTTAATTTGTCAGAATGCTATACCACTTTCTTGGCGTGAAACTATACTACTGCTCATAGATGCTCTTTCCTTTCTTTACTCTTCCCCAAAACATCATTGCGAGGCTTCTTAGCTTGAGACCTTTGTCGTTTCCACAGCTCTGTGTTCCTCTCATTCACCAATAAACATTTAACTCCTCTTTAATGCTTTACAAAAAAACAAAAATCCTTTGCCCTTCAATGATGGCATACCGCCCACAGGAATAAGGCGTAAGGTAAATATTGGAGGTTTGACTCCTAGACTTTTACCCAGTTAACAATCTCAAATATGATTTCATTATCTTTCTCTGACACCTTTTTAACTACGACAAGGTTAAGTTAGGAGACTGTTGTAGAATCTTAAATTCAGGTTAAGTCTAGTTTGCTGCTATAAAACCACAAGTTGATGTTATCAAAATAAAAGATGTAATATTAATTCCTCTAGACTCACCGTTCAACTCTCAAAGTTAGGAAATATGTAATTGAAAAGAATGAACTTACCAATTTTAAGTTGTTACCAGATTATCATTCGTAATTTTTCTCTTTATTCTTCATTCGTTGTTTTCGTCTTGTGTCCTGTTGGTTCCAGCTGAAAAAACCCAGGCCTGTATCCCACAATAAATTATTACATAATCATTTTGGTTATTTCATCCTCGTTGATCCTTGGCAATGCCTGTTACGGACAAAATTATTTAAGCTGCTGCATCCATCATAGAAACCTGTTAGAAAAGGATTTGTATCAACACACGGAGATAGACTTGAGCTCGAACAAACTCCATTTGAGGATGTATACATGAGCAGGTATCACCTCCTGTAAATAATAAAAGTAGTTAATACCCCCACGTTCTCACATTCAGACACCAGACACACCATGTTAGTTTAGTCCATTTGTTAGTCGAGTCAAAAGAAGCAGTCAGCAGTTGCTTAAGCCAGGCCTTTTTTCGCTGCGCAATTTAAGATGACGTCATCATAGTTTTGTTCTCATAGAACTTTGGAAATGCTTGGTTGGCAGGTTCTATATTTGGGCACAGGATGTTACCCTGTCTGTGACACATCTCCCACAAAGATCACTGTTGTACCAATTGTAATTTCTTTATATTGTGACCTTGTTTAGCCAAATGTTGCAACAACTTTTAAAAACACTCTTAAAATAATATTTGCTTTTCTCTTTGATTAACTGAAGTTAACACATTTACATTGTTATTTTATACCAGCTGGATTTAAGATTTGAGCATGCTTTGGCAGAAAATATTTGGTTTAGATCATTTTGATTCAACGTTTTACAACCTTTAAATACTTTTATACTTATTAATCTGGGCTTATCACAACAACTGGTTTGATGTTGTGTCCCTCTAAATGTTATCACTATTTCAACATGAGCTCAGTTTGTTAATAGCAGCTGCAGAATAAAACTCACCGGTGTTGTGGAATTTTACTGGGGCCCGTTCTTAATTACAGCTGTTTAAAGTTCACACACCCGAGCCCGAAGCCGTGCTTGTCAGCAAAGTTGACCTGACCAGAGACATGTGGAGAAAAACCTTGGAGGCCATTGCAGGCCTGAAAACAACAAAAATAACAGAATTATAAATATTAAATTCAGTTAATTTACTGTAATGGATCTTTAAGCCACTTTCAAAAACATGCTTTTAACCTTCAGTTTGTCTGGGCTTTCCCTTCATCATGCTTATGTCTACTTCTAAAATCCCGTTCAGCATACATGTGGTTAAACCTCTCTGAAACTTGAATGATCAAGTGATCATATGATACTATTATCCTTAACGTGATCAATATCCCCTTCAATCTATCAATTTGTATTTGCCCACTTAAACTTATTTGAGACATAAGACTGTGTGGTTTTGTTGCAGTTACCCTCTCATGTGTGTGTGTGTGTGTGTGTTCTGTGTGTCTCTACTGTGTGCGTCAAACCCCTCTCTGCTCGTCACCAGATGTGTTGATTTTGCCAGAGTGTTTCTCCACGACAGTCTTTGTTTGTTTGAAAGTCTCTGATGTTGATTCATTCAAACAGCAGGACGGGTGGTCTTATGTCGTCAAATGTTCATTGTCGTCGTCTTCTTCTTTGTTTCTTATCAATTAACTCCACTTGTGACGTAGGGAGCGTTCCTCTCTGTGTCTCTGTGCATTGTACGGCACAAGTACATAAAGTTCCATTCGTTTCCACTCATCTTTAATGAAGTCACTTGGTCTTCTTGGTGCATTTGGACAGAAGGCCATGCACTCATCCTGTCCAGGCTGTGTCTGCAGCTCTCATTGTCCCTCGGGGCTGCTGTCCGATTCGGCCCCTCCCTCTGATGTAGTTCTCTGGTTTCAGCTCTGAGGTGACCTGAGGCTGAGAGGGGGAGAGACATGCTCCTCACAGCAGACGTGTTAGATCTGTTATGTATTCATTGTGTCTGTGTCTATATCTAAATTATTATGTCTCTAATCATTTAAAACCCATATGTCTTATAATCATATAAGCTCTTCAGTTTAAACAAAACAAAAACAAACCCAAAACAAAACTTCTCCACATGTCTGACTGGTTTGCCCCATGATTTAGAATATTGTCTATAAACACTGGCTCGCGGTATATCTCATACTTTAAGTTAGATTTTATCTTTGCGCTAATTTTTTTATTTTTATAAAACATACATATTTTCTATTTACACAAAGACATCTATATGTCCTCTGACTAATTATTACTTATTAATCACCATTATATCAACAGGGTTTTAGCTTAGTTTCTGTTTCTTGCTTGTTACTTTTTCTATTCCTCTTTGGTTGTTCTCTAGACTTAACTTTCCTGTTGGTACATTTCTTTTATCATCTAATTTAACCCCTTGTTGATACTAGCATGCATTAAACACATATATTTACAAGTTTACATACAAACCTGAATGAACCAGACAGCACAAGCCTTGAATATTTTATAGCACCAATATGTGCTTTTCTAAAGATTCCAATACAATTTCGACGCTGATATTGTTTCCTCACAACAGTATTAATGGGACACTCCTTGGTCTCCTTCATACACTTCGCCAGATCCCCTTTTGATCTGTGCCTACGTAGGGTTTACCTTAACTCCTAGAAACGTCTCTCTAGGGCAATTCGCTATTAGCCAGCCGCGAATCGGCACATGGATTTCCACCGTTATGTTAGGTTCAGCACGTCCTATAGACCGCTCTATCGTAGCTGTCCCTTTCGGACACTACTTTCAGGGAAACCCCTGCCAAATAAAACTTCAGGAGACCCTGCCAAATAAAACTTCATAAACTTTCAAATACGTTCAGGAAACCCCTGCAAACGGAGATTCAGGAGACCCTGCAAATCTAACTTCATAAACTTTCAAATACGTTCAGGAAACCCCTGCAAACGGAGATTCAGGAGACCCTGCAAATCTAACTTCAGGGAAACCCCTGCAAATAAAACTCCTAAATTCTGTCATGAAAATCCTCAGGACCACCAGCGAGTGTCTCAATAAACTGTTACATCTAGAATGCAATATCAGGAATCAGTAGCTCACTTACAAACTCTTATTTCCCTTTTTAACAATTAATCTATAAACCCACAATTGAGTTATATTGATTATAATAGAAACACTTACATCTAAGACCTCTCTGCTTACAGGTACTTTAAGATCAGCTACATGCACTAATATAACAGAATCAGTGTCCTACCAGTGCAATCTCATGCTGATCCTGTTCGTGACGCCATTTGTTGTCAAGCAGAAAGTCCAAAAATTTAGCCAGGCTGTTCGATCTGGTTCATATCAGGTTTTATTCAGATATCTGAGTTCAGCCACTCTTCCGAGACTGACTGACCCCGAGTATAAGAAGCACAGTCCTTAAATACATCCTACAAACAACATCTGGTTTACATCAACCGTCATCCTATATGGTGTGACACAGAAGTGGTCTTTGTTCACGTGACCTCTGACCTACCACTATGGTCATAAGACCTGTTTCTACTAGAGGAAAGGAAGTGGCCCTAAACTCAGTTAGCCTGGGGTCAGCCTTTATGACCCATGTCTGTTCCTAACATTCCAGTCAATTAGCCTAAATACATCCTGTAGAGTTACATTCCACAGTCAGACAGAAAAAAACATACATTGAAATAAACTTACTTGATATCAATTATCATGAAACTATATCACAATGAATGTTGTGTACAAGTGCAGAAATATTGTGAGGGTTTGGAACAAGGTGTAACCGTTTATTGAGCAGAAGCAGAGACAGAATTACTGATTCACCAAAAAGCACAGTACTTTAAAAGATATGCTTTGATTTGAGCCGACACATGAGCAGGTGACAGTGAACTATTGTTCTCTAAAGGAGGTTTAACTGGATTGTTCACTTATGTTTTTTCCCTATAGAATATTTTAACTTGTTCCTTCTGAAAGCCTTTGAACAACTTCCTTGAAAGTTTTATATTTCTTAGACACATTACAGCCTGAGTAAACTGAGCAGTAGGACTATATCGCACCAGTGGGATGCGATTTAAGTGGATTTTTATTTTACTTATATGAAATGTTCTGGCTGGACTCCCTGCTGCACAAACACACTTCTGCAGATGATCCAGAATGGTCTTTAATGAACTGAAGAGGAGCTCACGTAACTCTTCTTCATTAGGTCACACTGGCTCCTGTAGATGCCCGCATCAAGTTCAAAGCTAAGCTCTGTAGTCATCTTTAAAAATATCTGAAAACACATCTCTTCCGTAAACACCTGACTTACAAACACCCAATTCTACTTCCTTCTATCTCTTTTCTATAAAAATAAAAAACAGAAACTTCCTATCCTTTAAATACTGTGCTGGGCTTTAACAGACTAGTTTTTAAAGCTCTTATCCTTTTTGTTAAACTGTGTTGTTATCATTGCTTCTATTGTTTTTCTCATGTGTAAGTCGCTTTGAATAAAAGCGTCTCCTAAATGACTAAATGTAAATGTATTTTCTTGAAAACCTTTAATATAGTTGATGATGGATTTTGTCATTGCAAAAATTCATTTAAAAAGTAGTGCTCAGATGTGAGGACAAATAATTTTCTAGACACTTTATTCTAGTTCATCTTATGGCCCAAGAGGGCTGTGGGCGGAAGCTGTCTCTAAAGAGAATCTAAAATACCACAGACATCAGAACATCTTGAACTATCTAAACCTGTTCTTCCATCTGCAATCACAAATTAACATTTTCATTTTCAGAGAACTAACATGAAGCAGTTGACATTGTTAAAAGTCCATTAAACTGTGAAAGTGAATCCACCGTCAACATCTATTGATATTACTGCCAGTTAAACTCCAAATGTAACTTTACTTCTTCTCAACTGATTGATAAATATAAATCAGTTGAGAAGAAGTAAAGTTACATTTGGAGAAGAATACCTGGTTGACACAGCAGTGGCCTTGGTGCAAAGTCAACAACCTGTGAATCAGTTTAAAAAACATCTATTTTAAAACACAGAAAAGTATGCATTTATAAAAATAACTGTGTACGTGTGGCCTGGGCCTAAAATGTAAGAAATTATGTTGCTTTGTTATAGTTATTTTGTTCCACTCAAGGATCAAGGTAATCAAGAATGTTGCTGAAGCCCAAAGCAGTAAAGTTAGATGCTTTCCTGGAAAAGAGTAAAGTAATAAAAGTGGTTTGACATGCTTACACAGCTGTCAAATAAGAGAACATTTTTTCTCGAAAGAAGTTCTTCCGCTCAGAAGGCTCGGTAGATAAGCAGGTAAAGTGAATTTACAGTTTTCATGTGAATGTGAAAACAAATCATCCAATCACAGAGCTCCTTCAGGTGCAGCAGAGGAGGAGACTCTGGGTTAGAGGAATAAAGCTGACACACACCAGGTTAGGTTCAGTTTATATCAGCGTCAGAGTCATACAGTGTATCCACTTGTTTTACACAATGGAGGGCAACGTTGGAGGATGGGGTCCTGTTGAAAAAGCCACTCGTGACATTGAGTCAATTTGTGATAAGGTGAGAGGCCTTTTTCTATTTCACAAAACAATTTATTTCCTGGTATTTATTCTTCTTTTGCTGCTGTTCACAGATAAGAGTCCTTGTTGAAGTCAAGAATTCAACAGTGTTTGCAGAATTCAAGGCAATTGAATACAGGCAGCAAGTAGTTGCTGGTCTCAACATTCTGATCAAGGTAGAGTTTGAACAATGTTTGAACAATGCATCTGGAATAAACTGTTACAAAAGAAATGGTTGTTTTTTGCAGTACAAAGACTCATGTTTAACTTTCTTCAGGTCTGTGTTGGAGGGACCTTCTATGTCCACATCTGGGTTTTTCAGGCATTGCCCTGTAATGGTGGAGGACTACAGCTGATGGGAGTAAAAAGTGGCATGAAAAAGGATGACCCCCTTAAACCATTCCAATGAAATTAAGGGGTCCTGGATTGTGATCCTTTTTTTATTTTTAAACAAATTGAGTAATCATTATCAGCTTCTGCAGTGCTTTTGCAATGTTGTTCATGATTCAGTGTAAGATCAAATAAGTCCTACAATAAAAAAATCTTAAAGAATAGTAATTGTGTTTTTTCATTTATTTATTTATTTTTGTTCTCAAAAGCACACTGAAATAAGGTGTTTCTGTCTTGAAGCTCAGCCTACAAATATGTCAAACCAGGTGGGGTAACTCCAGGTTTAATACACCTGAAAACACAAAGAATTCTGAAGAGCATGCAAATACACATTAGTACATGCAACAGTTTTACAGAACATACGCTGCAATTTACAAATGCACCATTGCAAATTTATAAAACCTCTGCATTCATATTCACAACATGCGTACTGCAAACCAAGACTCATCTCGAGGGGTTCACCGGGGCAGGGTACTTGGCTGAGGGAAGGCTGTGGCCTGGGATGGAGATGGTTTACCTTCAGCCCTCCCTGTTTCCCCGCCCTCCTTTCCTCGTCAGTGGGCTCTTTTGCACGCAGCGCACAAGCCTTGCTGCGGATGCGGAGCAATTTCGGAGCTGTACCAGGTGGAGAGGGGCCCCTGTTCCTGGTTGGACATCGGGGACCAGTGCCCATAGTCCAGTCATGTAAAAAGGCAAACATTGGTGCCAGTAAATGCTGATGAAAAAGGCTTAATCTAAGCTTGTTCAGCAAAGAAAGGTTTTAAAAAAGTTAAGAGCAAAAAAATTAATCTTGATTTTAAATGGATTAGAGCTGTTTGAAAGCCTAAAAAAATTGTGTGCCTAACTCAGACCAGTGCAAAAAATTAAAACAACATCTTACTGTAAACTGTACTTGTGACCTGGTATGCGTCAGGTGTTGGGGAACCAGAGCAACTTGATGACAAATGGGCTACTGGAACAAGAACAAGAACAGGAACAGGAACAGGAACAAGAACAACACGGAGATGGGCGAGATGCGATAACAAGGCTCTGTTGGAATGCTACTACTCCAGTAACCCTAGTCAGAGGGGTTACAGATGTGGGATGAATGGTTACTTCGAAACCCACAGTCCACGCTTACATCGAAGCAACTAGTAGCTCAGTGTTCCAACATCCACAAGCGGCAACTGCTATCACAACTTGAGATTGACGAAATAAAACACAAATGCTACGGCAAGGGGGAGCCAGGACGAGGTCAGAGGGGAGCCAACGGGGCTCCCCAACCAGAGATTGGGTGAAGCCCCAACATATACACCTCAGCAGCAGTGATCCTCGAGATGCTTGGCTATAAGAGCAACCGTGGGTACCATGAGAAACAATACCCACCATGGAAACAAAGGCTGGAGGCTAAAATCAAGAAGGCACGGAGAGAAGTGAGCCAACTGACAGAGGCCAAGAAAGGTGCAATGAGAAAACAAGTACCCAATAGGTACAACCAGATGCCAATACACTTGAAGCACTTGAAACTGCCAAACAAAGGCTCCAAGCCTTGGCCAGCCGCCTAAAGAGGTACACAAGAGAGAATGAAGCCAGAAGAATAAACCGGCTGTTCGCAACTCAACCTGCAAAAGTGTACACTCAGTGGCAGGGTAAAAATAACAGCAGAGCCGACCCACCAAGGCTGGAAACTGAACAATACTGGAAAATTATATGGGAGAGGAGGCATCACACAACAGCGATGCACAGTGGCTGGTGGCTCTGAGAGAGGACCACAGCAACCTCCTGAACAGAATCCAGTTACCATCACAGCGGCAGACATCCAAGAAAGAGTCTCAGGTATGAAAAACTGGACAGCACCGGGCCCTGACAGGATCCACACCTACTGGTTAAAGAAGTTCACTTCACTCCACGAGCGCCTTGCAGGACAAATGAACCAGCTGCTAAGGGATGGACGCACCCTGAATGGCTTACCGAAGGGCGTACAATCCTGATCCTGAAGGATCCCACAAAGGGTACAGTCCCATCCAACTATCGGCCAATAACTTGTCTCTCCACAACATGGAAGCTCATGTCAGGCATCATCGCGGCTAAGATAAGTGGGCACATGGATCAATACATGAGCAAAGCACAGAAGGGCATCGGCAAAGAAACCAGAGGAGCCAAACACCAACTCCTGGTTGACAGAACAGTCACCCTAGACTGCAGAACCCGACACACCAACCTGTGCACTGCCTGGATTGATTACAAGAAAGCATATGACTCAATGCCACACACATGGATCACTGAATGCTTGGAGATGTACAACATTAACAGGACTCTAAGACACTTCATTGCAAACTCGATGAGGCTATGGAAAACCACCCTTGAGGCCAATGGCAAGCCACTTGCACAAGTAGCCATCAAATGTGGCATATACCAAGGAGATACCCCACTGCTGTTCTGCATAGGTCTGAACCCCCTCAGCCAAATAATCAACAAGACTGGCTATGGATACCGACTCAGGAATGGGGCCACCATCAGTCACCTCCTTTACATGGATGACATCAAGCTATACGCTAAGAGCGAGCGGGACATCGACTCACTGATCCACACCACCAGGATCTACAGCTCTGACACTGGGATGTCATTCAAGCTTGAGAAGTGTAGTCGAATGGTGACAAAGAGAGGAAGAAGGTAGTCCACACAGAAGGGGTCTCACTACCAGAAGGAACAATAGCAGACATTGAGGATGGCTACAAGTACCTTGGAATACCACAGGCAAATGGCAACCTTGAAGAGGTAACAAGGAAACAGCAACTGCCAAATACCTCCAACGAGTAAGGCAAGTCCTAAGAAGTCAGCTCAATGGCAAGAACAAGGCACGGGCAATAAACAGCTACGCCCTGCCAGTGATCAGATACCCTGCGGAATAATAAGGTGGCCAAAGGAAGAGATACAGACCACAGACGTTAAGACACGAAATCTCCTCATCATGCATGGAGGGTTCCATCCTAAATCCAGCACCCTGAGACTGTACGCTAACCGTAAGGAAGGCGGCCGTGGACTAGTGAGTGTGAGAGCCACTATCCAGGATGAAACATCCAAGATCTACAAGTACATCAAAGATAAGGCCCCAACAAATGACGTGCTCATGTAGAGGACAAACCCCTACATGGGATGTACCACCGGAACATAACTGAAGTGGCTGATATCACGAAATCCTACCAATGGCTAGAACGGGCCGGACTGAAGGACAGCACAGAGGCACTCATCATGGCTGCACAGGAGTAGGCCCTGAGCACCAGAGCAATAGAGGCCCAGATCTACCACACCAGACAAGACCCAAGGTGTAGGCTGTGCAAACACGCCCCTGAGACAATCCAACACTTAACTGCAGGGTGTAAGATGCTGGCAGGGAAAGCATACATGGAGCGCCATAACCAAGTGACTGGCATCATGTACAGGAACATCTGCACAGAGTACAGACTGGAAACCCCGAGGTCAAAGTGGGAAACACCTCCAAAGGTGGTAGAGAATGACCGAGCCAAGATCCTGTGGGACTTCCAGATTCAGACTGACAGAATGGTAATGGTGAACCAACCAGACATCGTGGTGGTGGACAAACAGCAGAGGAAAGCCGTTGTGGTTGATATGGCAGTGCCAAGTGATTGCAACATCAGGAAAAAGGAACATGAGAAACTACAGAAATACCAAGGGTTCAGAGAAGAGGTAGAAAAGACTTGGAAGGTGAAGGCGACAGTGGTGCCCGTGGTCATCGGAGCACTTGGGGCAGTGACCCACAAACTGGAAGAATGGCTACAGCAGATCCCTGGAAGAACACCAGACATCTCAATCCAGAAAAGTGCAGTACTAGGAACAGCAAAGATACTGCGCAGAACCCTCAAGCTCCCAGGCCTCCGAGCTCCAAGGATGAGACCACCAGGAGGGTGAAGGACAAAGTTTTTTTAATTTTATTGATATATATATATATATATAAGTCTAATAAGACAGTGAGCTGTGTTGTGCACTTTATTGTAAAAACATATTTTTATTGCTCGTAAAATTAGCACCCTTTTTGCGTTATTTCTTTTGGTTTAGCGTGATAAAAGCATTAACGGAATTGTTAATTTGACGTAAAGCCCTCCTCACACTGTTTTACCTAATTTCAGACTGCTGCTGCGTATCAGAGGCCCCCTTGAAGGCCGCTGACGTAGGCCCAACCGTTGGGATTCCACCGAGCAAAGTCTGCTCCGCCGCTGTCCATGCTCCAGTGCACGCGACTAGCTTCCCCGCCGCTGCCGCACGCACCACGGAGCAGTCACCAGCACCAGGTCCCCCCGCCAGCGCAGTCCTCGAAACGATGCGTGTATCATCTCTGTCTGCTGCCGCTGTCCCCACGATGACGCGAGCAATTGAGGAGACCCCGGCTCCAGGCTTCACCCAGACCAAGTGTTCATCCCTCCCAAGAACAGCATCGGTATTGACGCGGAGAATGGCCCCGCCGAGCACAGCGATAGCAGGTGAGCGTTTACGGTGCTGGCTTGTTGTTGTGTTAGCGGAATTAGCTGTGGAAAGGGTAGGGGAAGTAAGTATAGTGGTTGAGTTAATTGTGAAAGAATGAACCATTCATGTTGCTGAAGTTGCCAGTTAAATGAAAGAAGCTGGGATGAGAACTGTAGAGGCCACAGTGGTTGTAGTGACAGAGTTAGAAGCGCAGTTGGCCACAGTGCTATCCCAGCTAACACCTGTGGGAGCCCGGCTTGTTGTAAGCGGCATGAATGCACCTGCTCTGGTCAACTGTGATAATAGGATCATAGTTTCCAAGGATAGAGGCCCAGGATTTTGTTCCACATCTCCCGCTAATTACAAGATTTAACAAACCTTCAGAGCGACCAGGTTTGCTGGTTAGTTTCTCCACTGGAGCACTGCAGCTACAATTTGTGAACCTCGTGTACAAGATGTATTGGCTTCTTTGCGCAGGGATGTAAACTTGCTTCTTTGATAGTGTACAGACACCTGAAGTGCACTAGCAGGTAGAGCTTTACTTTTACAGATTACCACCGACACCTGTAATGAATATGGCGTTTTTCTGTGCTCTGAATAATGTTTTTGAGGCAGACACACAGGACCTGCCTGCCGGCGTGTCTGCACAGCGGTCACCATTTTTTTCCCGTCTTTTTTCCGTCTTTAGCGGACGCAAGAGAGTCTGCAGCGCTGCCCGGTGTTGAGAACACCGAGTCCTGTATTCACTCGCGGCCTATTCGGGAGCTGTCCGGTGCTGAACACTCCGAGCTGAGAATTAGTTTTGCTGCTGGTAAGCAGGAGCTGTCCGGTACTGAAATTGAAAATGACTCTTGGTCCGGGTCTTTGACTCAAGGTCAATTTTTGAGGGTATTAAAAAATCCGTTTTATTATTCCACCTTTGAGATTCTCAGCAGACTGAAAAGTCGCAAATTCAATCCAATAGGTCACTGTTTGCTGATGTGTCCTCTCAGACGCATGTGCTCAGTCATGAAATTGATGTAGATGATTCAAGGCCTATAAAACAGCATCCACATCGGGTTAATGCAGACAAGCGCGGCAGTTTGAAAAAACAGGTGGAGTATATGCTGCAGAATGGCATTGCCGAAAGGAGCTGGACACTGTAAAAAGTTGAACTTCAAAACATGAGTTAAATTTTTAAAGTTTTAAAGTTTTAGTGCTGCTGGGGACCAGGGGCAACACAGCCACACAGATGTCAATGGTAACATGCACACAATCACAGTTCAGCGGCCTGTGTTCAGGATGAATGACACTAAAAGTGCAACATTTCCTACTTTAACCCTCAGGCTTTCCTTTAAAGCAATTTCAGATCACTAGGTCCTATTTAAAAATATGACACAAATGATATATTTTTTAAATTCTTTTACTTAAGTCCTCTTCATGAATAGCAAATGCAACTTCAACACAAACATTTGACCTTCTAATTGACAGTTTAGTTTGAAAAATACACTTTGTTGTTGTTTGATGAATGCAATGCCATAGTTTCTGTGCAAAATTCAACATTTTAGAGGTGTGTAAACTATGAGCACAAAAACAAAATAGATTATCAGTTATTTTTCTTAACTCTTTGTGGTCTACAGGTTAAAAAATGTAAAATACATTTGCAAAGGGCATTGTGTTTTTCAGTTTGTAAAAGAGGCAAAACTAACATTTCTGTGCTATTATGAAAAAAGCACAAACTCTCATTCTTCCTTCAAAAGCCAATTTTGGTTACTGGGTCCTTTTTTTTTAAATATATTAAACAAATAGACTTTTTATTTTCCTCTTAAAAGCCTGAAATTCTTGAATTGGAAGTTGATATGGCCTTAAGAAAAATAAAGGAATATTTAGTGAGATGCTTTTGCAGTTTTGACACTAAAAATGAAAATTTCATTAATGCACAACTTGGTGAAATATTACCAACAATCATTAGAAATGCTCCAACTCAAAACCATAAAACCCAGGAGGGTCTAAGAGTTAACTTATAAGTTAATATTTCAAGACTCGGTTCAACAGAAAGCCATTTTGTTAAACCCACAACAATTCAACCATTTCTTTTACTTCAACTAAATCTACTTTTACATTTAATGGATCCAGGGTTGTTTTAAGCAAACTCTGTTTACAAAAAAACACGTCTTGTTCATCAACAGTGTCTCAAAACTAAAGACCTCAATGATGTCTACACAAGCTTTTCTTTACTGCTGCAGGAGTTCAACAAGCCTGACGCCCAATATGCCTTCAGTGCTGCAGGCTCTACAGAGAGCAGTCCTACTTTATGTGAGGTGAGTCTCACATAAAGTCTTTTAGCAGGAGTGTTTGTGAGGTTGGGCTCAAAAGTGTAGCTTCAAAAGCTCTAAAATCTATTAAACCATCAGTTTTCTTCCACTTATCCGGTGTTGGGTCATGTTGTGCAGTAGTTTGAGCAGTGATGGCACTTTACATTGTGCTTCCATTCACACCTGGGGCAGAAAGAGGGGGCTGCCATACACCACCAAACTCACTTCTACAACCACACATACAAACAGTGGGTAGCATACAATAGCAATAGGTATATAGATACAACTTGACAATCTTCATTTGTGTTCAATGGCTGATGTGGAAGCTTGTTTCCAGCGAGCAATTTGGTAAATTTAGTTTAGTTTTATTTATTTATTTATTTTATTTATTATATAAACAAATATTTCATACATGTTCCAGTAAAAAAAACAGTATCCTAATGTATGTTCCAGATTCTCTGGATATATTCTTGAGGTGGGTTAGTTTTCTGCAGCTCTCTGATTAGCAGTTCATGTCCATGAGGCACATGACAAACCAATAACTCATACTTAACTAATCTATCTAGTCACAAGTGCCATGGTTCAACTCTTTCTATAATCTGACTGATAATGTGTAACTTTACATTTACAGCCACCACAACTATCTGTATGAACAACAACAAAAAAGATAAACAGCTACAATTTTTTGGGCATCATCTGTTCATTACATTAATAAATATCAGCTAGTACAGTTTATGTGTTCTGCGTACTTTTATTCAAGCCACTTCTACTTCCCTCATCCCCCCAAGTTTAGACATCCTAACACATGTGGCTAATATTCTAAACTTAAGTCTAAGATTGTGAACACAAAATAGACACACACAACACACACCTCAATAAACTGTTACAGCCTGTTGGCCAAACTGAGGAGACAGGGAGCGTCTGGCTTGTCGAACACTTCCAGCAGTGAGGCGAAGCTAGTGTGGACTTCATCTGTAATGTCCTTAGTCTTCAGACACTGTGGAGAAACAGCACAATAGTTTTTAGAAATAAGATTGTATTAAACCTGCCATGGTCCTGTCAGTCTTGGAAAAAGAAGATAAAATAAGAAATGAGAGAAAATAAGTATCATATGACTTCAAAACAGAACAAAAGCATTTGAAAAAAAAATTAAGACTTGAGCTTCATTAACTGCCTTGTTCTACTCCACTACCTTTAAAAAACTGATAGAGACAGTCCAAATCTTTTGTTGCATTTAAATACTTAAAATCAATACAATACTACAAATCAATATCATGAAACTATATCATAATGAATGTTGTGTACAAGTGTGAAAATATTGTGAGGCTTTGGAACAAGGTGTAACTGAGCAGAAGCAGAGACAGAATTACTGATTCACCAAAAAGCACAGTACTTTAAAATATATGCTTTGATTTGAGCCGACACATGAGCAGACACAGTGGACTATTGTTCTCTAAAGGAGGTTTAACTGGATTGTTCACTTATGTTTTTCCTATAGAATATTTTAACTTGTTCCGTCTAAAAGCCTTTGAACAACTTCCTTGAAAGTTTTATATTTCTTAGACACATTACAGCCTGAGTAAACTGAGCAGTAGGACTATATCGCACCAGTGGGATGCGATTTAAGTGGATTTTTATTTTACTTATATGAAATGTTCTGGCTGGACTCCCTGCTGCACAAACACACTTCTGCAGATGATCCAGAATGGTCTTTAATGAACCGAAGAGAGCTCACGTAACTCCTCTTCATTAGGTCACACTGGCTCCTGTTGACGCCTGCATCAAGTTCAAAGCTAAGCTCTGTAGTCATCTTTAAAAAATGCTTGAAAACACATTTCTTCCATCAACACCTGACTTACAAACACCGAATTCTACTTCCTTCTATCTCATTTCTATAAAATAAAAACAAAAACTTCCTATCCTTTAAATACTGTGCTGGGCTTTAACAGACTAGTTTTTAAAGCTCTTATCCTTTTTGTTAAACTGTGTTGTTATCATTGCTTCTATTGTTTTTCTCATTTGTAAGTCGCTTTGAATAAAAGCGTCTCCTAAATGACTAAATGTAAATGTATTTTCTTGAAACCCTTTAACATAGTTGATGATGGATTTTGTCATTGCAAAAATTCATTTAAAATGTAGTGCTCAGATGTGAGGACAAATAATTTTCTAGACACTTTATCCTAGTTCACCTTATGGCCCAAGAGGGCTGTGGGCGGAAGCTGTCTCTAAAGAGAATCTAAAATACCACAGACATCAGAACATCTTGAACTATCTAAACCTGTTCTTCCATCTGCAATCACAAATTAACATTTTCATTTTCAGAGAACTAACATGAAGCAGTTGACATTGTTAAAAGTCCATTAAACTGTGAAAGTGAATCCACCGTCAACATCTATTGATATTACTGCCAGTTAAACTCCAAATGTAACTTTACTTCTTCTCAACTGATTGATAAATATAAATCAGTTGAGAAGAAGTAAAGTTACATTTGGAGAAGAATACCTGGTTGACACAGCAGTGGTCTTGGTGCAAAGTCAACAACCTGTGAATCAGTTTAAAAAACATCTATTTAAAACACAGAAAAGTATGCATTTATAAAAATAACTGTGTATGTGTGGCCTGGACCTAAAATGTAAGAAATTATGTTGCTTTGGTATAGTTATTTTGTTCCACTCAAGGATCAAGGTTATCAAGAATGTTGCTGAAGCCCAAACCAGTAAAGTTAGATGCTTTCCTGGAAAGAGTAAAGTAATAAACGTGGTTTGACATGCTTACACAGCTGTCAAATAAGAGCACATTTTTTCTCGAAAGAAGTTCTTCCGCTCAGAAGGCTCGGTAGATAAGCAGGTAAAGTGTATTTACAATTTTCATGTGAATGTGAAAACAAATCATCCAATCACAGAGCTCCTTCAGGTGCAGCAGAGGAGGAGACTCTGGGTTAGAGGAATAAAAGCTGACACACACCAGGTTAGGTTCAGTTTATATCAGCGTCAGATTCATACAGTGTATCCACTTGTTTTACACAATGGAGAAGGGCAAAGTTGGAGGATATGGTCCTGTTGAAAAAGCCACTCGTGACATTGAGTCAATTTGTGATAAGGTGAGAGGCCTTTTTCTATTTCACAAAACAATTTATTTCCTGGTATTTATTCTTCTTTTGCTGCTGTTCACAGATACGAGTCCTTGTTGAAGTCAAGAATTCAACAGTGTTTGCAGAATTCAAGGCAATTGAATACAGGCAGCAATTAGTTGCTGGTCTCAACATTCTGATCAAGGTAGAGTTTGAACAATGTTTGAACAATGCATCTGGAATAAACTGTTACAAAAGAAATGGTTGTTTTTTGCAGTACAAAGACTCATGTGTAACTTTCTTCAGGTCTGTGTTGGAGGGACCTTCTATGTCCACATCTGGGTTTTTCAGCCATTGCCCTGTAATGGTGGAGGACTACAGCTGATGGGAGTAAAAAGTGGCATGAAAAAGGATGACCCCCTTAAACCATTCCAATGAAATTAAGGGGTCCTGGATTGTGATCCTTTTTTTATTTTTAAACAAATTGAGTAATCATTATCAGCTTCTGCAGTGCTTTTGCAATGTTGTTCATGATTCAGTGTAAGATCAAATAAGTCCTACAATAAAAAAATCTTAAAGAATAGTAATTGTGTTTTTTCATTTATTTATTTATTTTTGTTCTCAAAAGCACACTGAAATAAGGTGTTTCTGTCTTGAAGCTCAGCCTACAAATATGTCAAACCAGGTGGGGTAACTCCAGGTTTAATACACCTGAAAACACAAAGAATTCTGAAGAGCATGCAAATACACATTAGTACATGCAACAGTTTTACAGAACACACACTGCAATTCACAAATGCACCATTGCAAATTTATAAAACGTCTGCATTCATATTCACAACATGCGTACTGCAAACCAAGACTCATCTCGAGGGGTTCACCGGGGCAGGGTACTTGGCTGAGGGAAGGCTGTGGCCTGGGATGGAGATGGTTTACCTTCAGCCCTCCCTGTTTCCCGCCCTCCTTTCCTCGTCAGTGGGCTCTTTTGCACAGCGCACAAGCCTTGCTGCGGATGCGGAGCAATTTCGGTGCTGTACCAAGTGGAGAGGGGTCCCTGTTCCTGGTTGGACATCGGGGACCAGTGCCCATAGTCCAGTCATGTAAAAAGGCAAACATTGGTGCCAGTAAATTCTGCTGAAAAAGGCTTAACCTAAGCTTGTTCAGCAAAGAAAGGTTTTAAAAAGTTAAGAAGCAAAAAAATAAATCTTGATTTTAAATGGATAGGAGCTGTTTGAAAGCCTAAAAAACTGTTGACTGTAATTGTGTGCCTAACTCAGACCAGTGCAAAAAATTAAAACAACATCTTACTGTAAACTGTACTTGTGACCTGAGTAATATATTGTAAAGGTTATGGCTGCCCTATCATCTGCTTGGGGTGTCATTGCTTGTCATTTCAACAAAAATGTCCAATTTAGTCAGAATTTGTGTTCATATCATTGTTTTTTCAGTTTGCTGGTGCAGAAATGTAGAAGAACATCTCATAAGCGGCACGGTGGCAGAGTGGTTAGCAAGAAGGGCCTATATATATAGGCCCTTCGAGGGGGATTCGAACCCATATATATATATATATATGGGTTCGAATCCCCTATCTAGTGGGGTCCTTAGGCAAGACCCTGCGCTACTGCCTACCTCATAATAATGATGCGAGACAATAAATGCTACGAGAAGCCAGATCACACGACCGGCCAAACAAGGTCTGCGTCAGGTGTTGGGGAACCAGAGCAACTTGATGACAAATGGGCTACTGGAACAAGAACAAGAACAGGAACAGGAACAAGAACAACACGGAGATGGGCGAGGTGCGATAACAAGGCTCTGTTGGAATGCTACTACTCCAGTAACCCTAGTCAGAGGGGTTACATGAAGAGGATGTGGGATGAATGGTTACTTTGAAACCCACAGTCCACGCTTCCATCGAAGCAACTAGCAGCTCAGTGTTCCAACATCCACAAGCGGCAACTGCTATCACAACTTGAGATTGACGAAATACAACACAAACGCTACGGCAAGGGGGAGCCAGGACGAGAGGTCAGAGGGGAGCCAACGGGGGCTCCCCAACCAGAGATTGGGTACGAAGCCCCAACATATACACCTCAGCAGCAGTGATCCTCGAGATGCTTGGCTATAAGAGCAACCATGGGTACCATGAGAAACAATACCCACCATGGAAACAAAGGCTGGAGGCTAAAATCAAGAAGGCACGGAGAGAAGTGAGCCAACTGACAGAGGCCAAGAAAGGTGCAATGAGAAAACAAGTACCCAATAGGTACAACCAGATGCCAATACTTGAAGCACTTGAAACTGCCAAACAAAGGCTCCAAGCCTTGGCCAGCCGCCTAAAGAGGTACACAAGAGAGAATGAAGCCAGAAGAATAAACCGGCTGTTCAGTAACTCAACCTGCGAAAGTGTACGCTCAATGGCAGGGTAAAAATAACAGCAGAGCCGACCCACCAAGGCTGGAAACTAAACAATACTGGAAAATTATATGGGAGAGGGAGGCATCACACAACAGCGATGCACAGTGGCTGGTGGCTCTGAGAGAGGACCACAGCAACCTCCCTGAACAGAATCCAGTTACCATCACAGCGGCAGACATCCAAGAAAGAGTCTCAGGTATGAAAAACTGGACAGCACCGGGCCCTGACAGGATCCACACCTACGGGTTAAAGAAGTTCACTTCACTCCACGAGCGCCTTGCAGGACAAATGAACAGGCTGCTAAGGGATGGGACGCACCCTGAATGGCTTACCGAAGGGCGTACAATCCTGATCCTGAAGGATCCCACAAAGGGTACAGTCCCATCCAACTATCGGCCAATAACTTGTCTCTCCACAACATGGAAGCTCATGTCAGGCATCATCGTGGCTAAGATAAGTGGGCACATGGATAAATACATGAGCAAAGCACAGAAGGGCATCGGCAAAGAAACCAGAGGAGCCAAACACCAACTCCTGGTTGACAGAACAGTCACCCTAGACTGCAGAACCCACACACCAATCTGTGCACTGCCTGGATTGATTACAAGAAAGCATATGACTCAATGCCACACACATGGATCACTGAATGCTTGGAGATGTACAACATCAACAGGACTCTAAGACACTTCATTGCAAACTCGATGAGGCTATGGAAAACCACCCTTGAGGCCAATGGCAAGCCACTTGCACAAGTATCCATCAAATGTGGCATATACCAAGGAGATGCTCTGTCCCCACTGCTGTTCTGCATAGGTCAGAACCCCTCAGCCAAATAATCAACAAGACTGGCTATGGATACCGACTCAGGAATGGGGCCACCATCAGTCACCTCCTCTACATGGATGACATCAAGCTATACGCTAAGAGCGGGACATTGACTCACTGATCCACACCACCAGGATCTACAGCTCTGACATTGGGATGCACAATAGAAAATAAGTATCATATAACTTCAAATCAGAACAAAAGCATTTGAAAAAATTAAGACTTGTCACATGAGCTTTATTAACTGCCTTGTTCTACTCACTACCTTTAAAAACTGATAGAGACAGTCCAAATCTTTTGCTGACTTTAAATACATAAATTTGTCTCCTCTCTTTCATCTGCTGTCTCAGATCACTCACTGGTGGAGTTCGAGATAAGTTACACATTTCCCTCAAATTCAGACAAATGCGTAGTGTCTACACGGAATTTTAGCGCAGCTGCAATGGAAATGATTGCCACACGGCTGACAGATGTTCTTCTTAATTTAACTCCAACTGGAAACTCAGTAGAGGCCTACACAAAGGAGGTCCATGCTACCCTCTCACCCATCACCGACTCAGTGGCACCCCTCAGGACAAAGCCCAGACCAACCAGACGACCTATGCCATGGTATAATGAGGAAACGCGGGCTTTGAAACAGGCCTGCAGGAGTTTTGAACGCAAATGGCGCAAGTCAAAAACAAATCTAAATGATCAAAAGTGGTGTTTGTGTGTAAACACCTATAAGCACGCCCTCAGCACTGCAAAGACTACCTATTTTTCATCTCTTATAAGAGAAAACCGGCATAACCCCAGGTTTCTTTTTGGAACAGTTGCTAAACTTATCCAACCAAAAACAACTGAAGACTCCTCTCCCTTTAGTGCACAAGACTTTTTAGATTTCTTTAATCATAAAATTGAAGATATCAGGGATAATATTTTGCTTTGGTCTTCTTTGGCTCCGGGTCCCATTCACTTGGATCCACCGACCTCGTCTCTCAGTCTTAGATTCTGTTTCCTCGATGAGCTGACAAAGGTGGTTTCTTCATGTAAAGCAACTACGTGTCTCCTGGATATCCTGCCAGCAAAACAGCTTAAAGAACTGTGGCCCTATGTGGGGCAAATTATATTAAACATTATAAACTTGTCCCTGTCTACTGGCACCGTTCCTTCCCTTTTCAAACAGGCTGTGGTCAAACCCCTGCTCAAAAAACCTACTCTGGATCCTGGATGCCTAAATAATTTCCGTCCTGTCTCCAATTTACCTTTTCTATCTAAAGTCCTCGAAAAAGTTGTGCTAAAACAACTTACTCTATATCTATCGGAAAATGACCTCCTCGAGCCGTTTCAGTCTGAGTTTAGGGCCTCTTATTCCACTGAAACAGCTTTAGTTAAAGTGACAAATGATCTCCTCCTTCAGATGGACGAGGACTCATCGGCTCTACTGTTATTGCTGGATCTCAGTGCTGCATTTGATACGATTGATCATGCAGTGCTAATCAACAGACTTAAAGATGTTTTTGGCATCTCTGGCTCTGCTCTTTCTTGGTTAGAATCCTATCTGTGTGATAGGTCTCATTTTGTCTCTTTTAATATATCCTTCTCCTCCACGGCACCAGTGAAGTTCGGTGTGCCACAAGGGTCTGTGCTCGGTCCCATACTTTTTTCACTATATGTTACACCATTGGGACAAATCATCAGAAGTTATGGAGTGAACTTCCACTGTTATGCCGATGATACACAGCTGTATCTACCAATAAAAGCGAATAATACTACTGACATCATGCTACAGGCCTGCCTCGTTTCAATTAAAACATGGATGTCTCAAAACTTCCTCCATTTAAACGCGGATAAAACAGAGCTCTTGTTAATTGGTCCTGCCAGTCATCGGCACAAGTTCAACAATCTTACTGTCTCAATCAACAACTGTGTGTTGGAGCACGGCAAAACTGCAAGGAACCTCAGTGTCATTTTTGACCCCACACTATCTCTGCAGCAGCACATTAGTGAGGTCACTAAACTGGGCTTTTTTCACTTGCGGAATATCTCAAAAATTCGCTCCTGCCTCTCTTTAGCTGATGCTGAAATTCTCATTCATGCATTTGTCACATCCAGGCTGGACTACTGCAATGCGTTATTCTCTGGACTGCCAAAGAAAAGTACTCACAGACTACAAATGGTCCAAAATACAGCCGCCAGACTTTTAACAAAGACCAGGAAGTTTGATCACATTACTCCGGTCCTGGCTTCATTACACTGGCTTCCTATTCATGTTAGAGCTGATTTCAAAGTTCTCTTGTTAACCTATAAAATCCTTTGTGGACGCGCGCCCTCTTACCCATCTGATCTCATCACCTGGTATACTCCAGCTCGTACCCTTCGCTCTCAGGACGCTGGCCTCCTTCAACTTCCTCGAATAAAGAAGAAGTCTGCTGGCTACAGAGCCTTTTCTTATAGAGCCCCATTTTTGTGGAATGGGCTCCCGGTGGAAGTGCGGCGATCGGACTCTGTTGAGATTTTCAAAAGCAAACTCAAAACATACTTATTTCACCAAACGTATGGAGACTGATTGATCATAGGGTTAGGTTTACACTGGTTGTAGCTGTAGGTACACACTCAACCGCTCATATTATTATTACATCTGCCTATTTTCAGTAGTATTTAGCACTTTTGTTTTTCTCCTTTCTACCTCCTCCTAGGGTGGACGCAAACCTCTGATCTGCTGGGTGATGTGTACTGCCCCCCCCCCCGACTCTGCTCCAGTGTGAGGACCCACAGCTCATCTTTCATCTACCTTGATAATGACTGAGGTCCCATCCACCTTACACACACACACAGAGTGGACACTGGACGCTGTCAACATAAATGTTTTTTGTGAATATGTTTTGTATTTATATGTATTTTTTCAACTGTCCTGGACACAATCTTGCACGGCCTGTCCGTCCTGGGAGTGGATCCCTCCTTCTGTGGTTCTCCCTGAGGTTTCTCTTTTTCCCGGCTGGGTTTTTGGAGTTTTTCCTCACCCTGATGGAGGGTCTAAGGACAGGGGATGTTGTCTAGTGCAGTCTGTTAAGCCCTTTGAGACGGCTGTTGTTGTGATATTGGGCTATACAAAAATAAATGTCTTGTCTGTCTCTAAAGACAGTTTAACTGGATTGTTCACTTATGTTTTTCCTTATACAATATTTTAACTTCTTCCGTCTGAAAGCCTTTGAACAACTTCCTTGAAAGTTTAATATTTCATAAACATATTTCGAAGAGATACAACTACCAGGATAATGTTCTGGCTGGACTCCCTGCTGCACAAACACACTTCTGCAGATGATCCAGAATGGTCTTTAATGAATCGAAGAGGAGCTCACGTAACTCCTCTTCATTAGGTCACACTGGCTCCTGTTGACGCCTGCATCAAGTTCAAAGCTAAGCTCTGTAGTCATCTTTAAAAATGCTTGAAAACACATTTCTTCCATCAACACCTGACTGACAAACACTGAATTCTACTTCCTTCTATCTCTTTCCTATAAAAAAACTAAAAAAATTCCTATCCTTTAAATTCTGCTGAAAAAGGCTTAACCTAAGCTTGTTCAGCAAAGAAAGGTTTTAAAAAGTTAAGAAGCAAAAAAATAAATCTTGATTTTAAATGGATAGGAGCTGTTTGAAAGCCTAAAAACTGTTGACTGTAATTGTGTGCCTAACTCAGACCAGTGCAAAAATTAAAACAACATCTTACTGTAAACTGTACTTGTGACCTGAGTAATATATTGTAAAGGTTATGGCTGCCCTATCATCTGCTTGGGGTGTCATTGCTTGTCATTTCAACAAAAATGTCCAATTTAGTCAGAATTTGTGTTCATATCATTGTTTTTTCAGTTTGCTGGTGCAGAAATGTAGAAGAACATCTCATAAGCGCACGGTGGCAGAGTGGTTAGCAAGAAGGGCCTATATATATAGGCCCTTGAGATTCGAACCCATATATATATATATATGGGTTCGAATCCCTCGGGCGCTATCTAGTGGGGTCCTTAGGCAAGACCCTTTGCGCTACTGCCTACCTCATAATAATGATGCGAGACAATAAATGCTACGAGAAGCCAGATCACACGACCGGCCAAACAAGGTCTGCGTCAGGTGTTGGGGAACCAGAGCAACTTGATGACAAATGGGCTACTGGAACAAGAACAAGAACAGGAACAGGAACAAGAACAACACGGAGATGGGCGAGGTGCGATAACAAGGCTCTGTTGGAATGCTACTACTCCAGTAACCCTAGTCAGAGGGGTTACATGAAGAGGATGTGGGATGAATGGTTACTTTGAAACCCACAGTCCACGCTTCCATCGAAGCAACTAGCAGCTCAGTGTTCCAACATCCACAAGCGGCAACTGCTATCACAACTTGAGATTGACGAAATACAACACAAACGCTACGGCAAGGGGGAGCCAGGACGAGGTCAGAGGGGAGCCAACGGGGCTCCCCAACCAGAGATTGGGCGAAGCCCCAACATATACACCTCAGCAGCAGTGATCCTCGAGATGCTTGGCTATAAGAGCAACCATGGGTACCATGAGAAACAATACCCACCATGGAAACAAAGGCTGGAGGCTAAAATCAAGAAGGCACGGAGAGAAGTGAGCCAACTGACAGAGGCCAAGAAAGGTGCAATGAGAAAACAAGTACCCAATAGGTACAACCAGATGCCAATACTTGAAGCACTTGAAACTGCCAAACAAAGGCTCCAAGCCTTGGCCAGCCGCCTAAAGAGGTACACAAGAGAGAATGAAGCCAGAAGAATAAACCGGCTGTTCAGTAACTCAACCTGCGAAAGTGTACGCTCAATGGCAGGGTAAAAATAACAGCAGAGCCGACCCACCAAGGCTGGAAACTAAACAATACTGGAAAATTATATGGGAGAGGGAGGCATCACACAACAGCGATGCACAGTGGCTGGTGGCTCTGAGAGAGGACCACAGCAACCTCCCTGAACAGAATCCAGTTACCATCACAGCGGCAGACATCCAAGAAAGAGTCTCAGGTATGAAAAACTGGACAGCACCGGGCCCTGACAGGATCCACACCTACGGGTTAAAGAAGTTCACTTCACTCCACGAGCGCCTTGCAGGACAAATGAACAGGCTGCTAAGGGATGGGACGCACCCTGAATGGCTTACCGAAGGGCGTACAATCCTGATCCTGAAGGATCCCACAAAGGGTACAGTCCCATCCAACTATCGGCCAATAACTTGTCTCTCCACAACATGGAAGCTCATGTCAGGCATCATCGTGGCTAAGATAAGTGGGCACATGGATAAATACATGAGCAAAGCACAGAAGGGCATCGGCAAAGAAACCAGAGGAGCCAAACACCAACTCCTGGTTGACAGAACAGTCACCCTAGACTGCAGAACCCACACACCAATCTGTGCACTGCCTGGATTGATTACAAGAAAGCATATGACTCAATGCCACACACATGGATCACTGAATGCTTGGAGATGTACAACATCAACAGGACTCTAAGACACTTCATTGCAAACTCGATGAGGCTATGGAAAACCACCCTTGAGGCCAATGGCAAGCCACTTGCACAAGTATCCATCAAATGTGGCATATACCAAGGAGATGCTCTGTCCCCACTGCTGTTCTGCATAGGTCAGAACCCCCTCAGCCAAATAATCAACAAGACTGGCTATGGATACCGACTCAGGAATGGGGCCACCATCAGTCACCTCCTCTACATGGATGACATCAAGCTATACGCTAAGAGCGAGCGGGACATTGACTCACTGATCCACACCACCAGGATCTACAGCTCTGACATTGGGATGCACAATAGAAAATAAGTATCATATAACTTCAAATCAGAACAAAAGCATTTGAAAAAATTAAGACTTGTCACATGAGCTTTATTAACTGCCTTGTTCTACTCACTACCTTTAAAAAACTGATAGAGACAGTCCAAATCTTTTGCTGACTTTAAATACATAAATTTGTCTCCTCTCTTTCATCTGCTGTCTCAGATCACTCACTGGTGGAGTTCGAGATAAGTTACACATTTCCCTCAAATTCAGACAAATGCGTAGTGTCTACACGGAATTTTAGCGCAGCTGCAATGGAAATGATTGCCACACGGCTGACAGATGTTCTTCTTAATTTAACTCCAACTGGAAACTCAGTAGAGGCCTACACAAAGGAGGTCCATGCTACCCTCTCACCCATCACCGACTCAGTGGCACCCCTCAGGACAAAGCCCAGACCAACCAGACGACCTATGCCATGGTATAATGAGGAAACGCGGGCTTTGAAACAGGCCTGCAGGAGTTTTGAACGCAAATGGCGCAAGTCAAAAACAAATCTAAATGATCAAAAGTGGTGTTTGTGTGTAAACACCTATAAGCACGCCCTCAGCACTGCAAAGACTACCTATTTTTCATCTCTTATAAGAGAAAACCGGCATAACCCCAGGTTTCTTTTTGGAACAGTTGCTAAACTTATCCAACCAAAAACAACTGAAGACTCCTCTCCCTTTAGTGCACAAGACTTTTTAGATTTCTTTAATCATAAAATTGAAGATATCAGGGATAATATTTTGCTTTGGTCTTCTTTGGCTCCGGGTCCCATTCACTTGGATCCACCGACCTCGTCTCTCAGTCTTAGATTCTGTTTCCCTCGATGAGCTGACAAAGGTGGTTTCTTCATGTAAAGCAACTACGTGTCTCCTGGATATCCTGCCAGCAAAACAGCTTAAAGAACTGTGGCCCTATGTGGGGCAAATTATATTAAACATTATAAACTTGTCCCTGTCTACTGGCACCGTTCCTTCCCTTTTCAAACAGGCTGTGGTCAAACCCCTGCTCAAAAAACCTACTCTGGATCCTGGATGCCTAAATAATTTCCGTCCTGTCTCCAATTTACCTTTTCTATCTAAAGTCCTCGAAAAAGTTGTGCTAAAACAACTTACTCTATATCTATCGGAAAATGACCTCCTCGAGCCGTTTCAGTCTGAGTTTAGGGCCTCTTATTCCACTGAAACAGCTTTAGTTAAAGTGACAAATGATCTCCTCCTTCAGATGGACGAGGACTCATCGGCTCTACTGTTATTGCTGGATCTCAGTGCTGCATTTGATACGATTGATCATGCAGTGCTAATCAACAGACTTAAAGATGTTTTTGGCATCTCTGGCTCTGCTCTTTCTTGGTTAGAATCCTATCTGTGTGATAGGTCTCATTTTGTCTCTTTTAATATATCCTTCTCCTCCACGGCACCAGTGAAGTTCGGTGTGCCACAAGGGTCTGTGCTCGGTCCCATACTTTTTTCACTATATGTTACACCATTGGGACAAATCATCAGAAGTTATGGAGTGAACTTCCACTGTTATGCCGATGATACACAGCTGTATCTACCAATAAAAGCGAATAATACTACTGACATCATGCTACAGGCCTGCCTCGTTTCAATTAAAACATGGATGTCTCAAAACTTCCTCCATTTAAACGCGGATAAAACAGAGCTCTTGTTAATTGGTCCTGCCAGTCATCGGCACAAGTTCAACAATCTTACTGTCTCAATCAACAACTGTGTGTTGGAGCACGGCAAAACTGCAAGGAACCTCAGTGTCATTTTTGACCCCACACTATCTCTGCAGCAGCACATTAGTGAGGTCACTAAACTGGGCTTTTTTCACTTGCGGAATATCTCAAAAATTCGCTCCTGCCTCTCTTTAGCTGATGCTGAAATTCTCATTCATGCATTTGTCACATCCAGGCTGGACTACTGCAATGCGTTATTCTCTGGACTGCCAAAGAAAAGTACTCACAGACTACAAATGGTCCAAAATACAGCCGCCAGACTTTTAACAAAGACCAGGAAGTTTGATCACATTACTCCGGTCCTGGCTTCATTACACTGGCTTCCTATTCATGTTAGAGCTGATTTCAAAGTTCTCTTGTTAACCTATAAAATCCTTTGTGGACGCGCGCCCTCTTACCCATCTGATCTCATCACCTGGTATACTCCAGCTCGTACCCTTCGCTCTCAGGACGCTGGCCTCCTTCAACTTCCTCGAATAAAGAAGAAGTCTGCTGGCTACAGAGCCTTTTCTTATAGAGCCCCATTTTTGTGGAATGGGCTCCCGGTGGAAGTGCGGCGATCGGACTCTGTTGAGATTTTCAAAAGCAAACTCAAAACATACTTATTTCACCAAACGTATGGAGACTGATTGATCATAGGGTTAGGTTTACACTGGTTGTAGCTGTAGGTACACACTCAACCGCTCATATTATTATTACATCTGCCTATTTTCAGTAGTATTTAGCACTTTTGTTTTTCTCCTTTCTACCTCCTCCTAGGGTGGACGCAAACCTCTGATCTGCTGGGTGATGTGTACTGCCCCCCCCCCCGACTCTGCTCCAGTGTGAGGACCCACAGCTCATCTTTCATCTACCTTGATAATGACTGAGGTCCCATCCACCTTACACACACACACAGAGTGGACACTGGACGCTGTCAACATAAATGTTTTTTGTGAATATGTTTTGTATTTATATGTATTTTTCAACTGTCCTGGACACAATCTTGCACGGCCTGTCCGTCCTGGGAGTGGATCCCTCCTTCTGTGGTTCTCCCTGAGGTTTCTCTTTTTCCCGGCTGGGTTTTTGGAGTTTTTCCTCACCCTGATGGAGGGTCTAAGGACAGGGGATGTTGTCTAGTGCAGTCTGTTAAGCCCTTTGAGACGGCTGTTGTTGTGATATTGGGCTATACAAAAATAAATGTCTTGTCTGTCTCTAAAGACAGTTTAACTGGATTGTTCACTTATGTTTTTCCTTATACAATATTTTAACTTCTTCCGTCTGAAAGCCTTTGAACAACTTCCTTGAAAGTTTAATATTTCATAAACATATTTCGAAGAGATACAACTACCAGGATAATGTTCTGGCTGGACTCCCTGCTGCACAAACACACTTCTGCAGATGATCCAGAATGGTCTTTAATGAATCGAAGAGGAGCTCACGTAACTCCTCTTCATTAGGTCACACTGGCTCCTGTTGACGCCTGCATCAAGTTCAAAGCTAAGCTCTGTAGTCATCTTTAAAAATGCTTGAAAACACATTTCTTCCATCAACACCTGACTGACAAACACTGAATTCTACTTCCTTCTATCTCTTTCCTATAAAAAAACTAAAAAAATTCCTATCCTTTAAATACTGTGCTGGCCTTTAACAGACTAGTTTTTACAGCACTTAAGCATTTTGTTCCTTGTGTTGTTATCATTGCTGCTATTGTTTTCCTCATGTGTAAGTCGCTTTGGATTAAAGTGTCTGCTAAATGACTAAATGTAAATGTATTTTGTAGAAAACCTTTAACATAGTTGATGATGGATTACGTCAATGTTAAAATTCATTTAAAAGGTAGTGCCCAGATGTGAAGACAAATCATTTTCTAGACACTTTATCCTAGTTCACCTTACGGCCCAAGAGGGCTGTGGGCTGAAGCTGTCTCTAAAGAGAATCTAAAATACCACACACATCAGAACATCCTGTAAACCTGTTCTTCCATCTGCAATCATAAATTAACATTTACAGGAACTAACATGAGGCAGTTGACATTTTTGAAATGCCATTAAACTGAGAATTCTATTGTCAACATCTATTGAAATCTTGCCAGGTAAATTGACACCTGCCAAAAAAGGAAGAGCTTTCATCTGTTATATATAAAAAATATATATATTATTCCATCAGAGAAGAAGTTAAGTTAAAGTCAACAACCTGTGTATCAGTTTTAAAAAACATCTATTTTTAAACACAGAAAAGTTTGCATTTACAAAAATAACTGTGTACGTGTGGCCTGGGCCTAAAATGTAAGAAATTATGTTGCTTTGTTATAGTTATTTTGTTACACTCAAGGATCAAGGTAATCAAGAATGTTGCTGAATTTTTTTTACGGTTTACTGTGCTTTTAAAAGCATTAACGGAATCGTTAATTTGACGTAAAGCCCTCTTCACACTGTTTCACCTAATTTCTGTTTCCTGTGTCTAACGCGGCTGCACACTCGAGCTAGCGTTGGAAAACATAAAAGACACTCTGCTAAAGGAACAGTTCTGCTTTAAGAGATTACCGAATGCTTTCCTGGAAAAGAGTAAAGTAATAAAAGTGGTTTGACATGATTACACTGCTGTCAAATAAGAGCACATGTTTCCTCGAAAGAAGTTCTTCCGCTCAGAAGGCTCGGTAGATAAGCAGGTAAAGTGTATTTACAGTTTTCATGTGAATGAGAAAACAAATCATCCAATCACAGAGCTCCTTCAGGTGCAGCAGAGGAGGAGACTGGGTTAGAGGAATAAAAGCTGCCACAGACCAGGTTAGGTTCAGTTTTTATCAGCGTCAGAGTCATACAGTATATCCACTTGTTTTACACAATGGCGGGCAAACTTGGAGGATGGGGTCCTGTTGAAAAAGCCACTCGTGACATTGAGTCAATTTGTGATAAGGTGAGAGGCCTTTTTCTATTTCACAAAACAATTTATTTCCTGGTATTTATTCTTCTTTTGCTGTTCACAGATACGAGTCCTTGTTGAAGTCAAGAATTCAACAGTGTTTGCAGAATTCAAGGCAATTGAATACAGGCAGCAAGTAGTTGCTGGTCTCAACATTCTGATCAAGGTAGAGTTTGAACAATGTTTGAACAATGCATCTGGAATAAACTGTTACAAAAGAAATGGTTGTTTTTTGCAGTACAAAGACTCATGTGTAATTTTCTTCAGGTCTGTGTTGGAGGGACCTTCTATGTCCACATCTGGGTTTTTGAGCCATTGCCCTGTAATGGTGGAGGACAACAACTGAAGGGAGTAAAAAGTGGCATGAAAAAGGATGACCCCCTTGAACCATTCCCATCAAATTAAGGGGTCATGGATTGTAATACTTTTTTATTTTTAAACAAATTGAGTAATCATTATCAGCTTCTGCAGTGCTTTTGCAATGTTGTTCATGATTCAGTGTAAGATCAAATAAGTCCTACAATAAAAAAAATTTAATAAATAGTTATTGTGTTTTTTATTGCTTGTTTTTTTTTTTTTTTTTTTCGTACTCAAAAGCAGACAGAAATAGGGAGCGTCTGTCTTGAAGCTCAGCCTACAAATATGTCAAACCAGGTGGGGTAACTCCAGGTTTAATACACCTGAATACACAAAGAATTCTGAAGAGCATGAAAATACACATTAGTACATGCAACAGTTTTACAGAACATACGCTGCAATTCATAAATGCACCATTGCAAATTTATAAAACCTCTGCATTCATATTCACAACATGCGTACTGCAAACCAAGACTCATCTCGAGGGGACCCAAAAATATACAGAATTTGTGTTCATATCATTGTTTTTTCAGTTTGCTGGTGCAGAAATAAAGAAGAACATCTCATAAGCGGCACGGTGGCAGAGTGGTTAGCACTCCTCACAGCAAGAAGGTCCTGGGTTCGATTCCCATCCAGGACAGGGTCTTTCTTTGTGGAGTTTGCCTGTTCTCCCTGTGTCTGTGTAGGTTTCCTCCGGGTGCTCCGGTTTCTCCTACCACCAAGAACATGTACAATATAGGACTACAGATGGAAATGAGCTGTTAAGATATAATCTGGTACAAGCATCTCTGCTCCGGCTTAATGTACATTGTAAGCTGCCCTAAAAAAAATTAAAAGCCACAATAAAACTAAGTTTGACAGAAAAGATAAGGCTCAGGACTAGGTCTGTTTATTAACATCAACCTGAAATCCTGAATATAATGCCTTAAGTGCCACTTTCTAAATGTGAGAGAACTTTTTAAATACAATCAATCCAACATGTTTGTTATAGAAATATGAAAAGGTGCAATTATAATTCATCTCTTCCTATTGTCATTCCTCTGAGAACAACATGCACAAGGAAAATGCACTGAGCATTTCTTTAGCATTAGTTGTTGCCATTAACTAAAATGTTACAGTTCAATTGCTCCAGTTTAATCTAAAACATGTTCAAAACCAGAATACAAAGATTTATGTTCTGTGTTTTCACTGTAGGGAGTAACATTTTAATAAAAATGCACAAGATTACTTCTGTAACAGCATTTAGGATTTCTACAAAAGGCAGACTTATTTGTCACTCAACTCCAAACCCTCCCTTCATTTTCAGATTTTTAATCACCCAAATTGACATATGTTAAGTTCAAATGAACATGAATGGTGTGAGCTAATTACTCTCATTGTTCACGAGTTTAAATGAGGTCAAATACGCGACAAATGAGTAAAGTACCTAACTTACGACAGAATTAAGAAGTTATTGGACGTCCTCACGTCCCTCTGAGCTAGAGACTTTTTAATCTTCACACGATAAAGGTCCAGAGCTGGTTCAGTCCTGGACTCATTCTGTGATTATAGCAGCAGCCCAGACTGGAGAATGCGACATGGAGCTTAGGAGCTGCTGTATTAAAATAAACCTTCTCTTCTCTGTCCATAACATCAGTGAAGCTCTGTAAAGTTGTAGAGTAAAACACCTGATGTCATAGTGAACAAGAGAAAAATACAGTAAACCTTTGCACAACAATAATCATTTTTGTAAAGTATGTTTTCTGAGAGGACACATATTTAGTCACAAAAACAACTTGAAGCTCTGTATTTTATTAAGAACCTAAGTCACAGCCCTTCAGAGCCAGAATACTTATTTTTATTACATTTGTGCCATGCTCACATTTTTACAAAGGTGTTTTTTTTACATTAATTAGTGATACATATCCTCATACATTTGGGTCTAAAAAGCTTTATACAAAAATATATAATCACAAAAAAGATTTTCAGTAAACTAGATTAGCAAAGCAGAAAAAATAGACAATTAAAATTCTTTGCAGAGAAAGAAAGTTCTTTCACTTATTCTGAATGTTCAAATACTTATTTAATCTTTTTGCTCAATAGAAAACCAAAACATGTCATTATTAATTCATTCATTTATTTTCTTCCACTTAGTCCTGTTAGGGGTTTCCTTAGACTGGGCACAGCCTGGACAGTGGCCAGTCAATCTCACATTCGTGACCAGTTGACCTTTAGATGCATGTCTTTGGGCGGTACATCCTCTAAACCTGTTCTTCCATCTGCAATCATAAATTAACATTTCCAGGGAACTAACATGAAGCAGTTGACATTTTTGAATTGCCATTAAACTGAGAATGATTCTATCGTCAACATCTATATATATATACATGGTATACTTCTCCAAATGTAACTTTACTCTTTATTTTTCTCAACTGATTGATAAATATAAATCAGTTGAGAAGAAGTAAAGTTACATTTGGAGAAGAATACCTGGTTGACGCAGCAGTGGCCTTGATGCAAAGTCAACAACCTGTGAATCAGTTTTAAAAAACATCCATTTTAAAACACAGAGTGTTTGTAAGAAAATGTAAGAAATTATGTTGCTTTGTTATAGTTATTTTGTTCCACTCAAGGATCAAGGTAATCAAGGATGTTCCTGAAGCCCAAAGCAGTAAAGTTAGATTCTAAAAGGACTATGTTTTTTTTTGTTAAGTAAGACAATTAAAGAAAAGAACACACTTGCTCAGGGTAAAATAAAAAAAAAACTGTATTTTTTAAAGCTTAAAGGACTCTATATCATTTTGAATAAGACAGTGAGCTGTGTTATGCACTTTGTTAATTTGACGTAAAGCCCTCTTCACACTGTTTCACCTAATTTCTGTTTCCTGTGTCTAACGCTGCACACTCGAGCTAGCGTTGGAAAACATAAAAGACACTCTGCTAAAGGAACAGTTCTGCTTTAAGAGATTACCGAATGCTTTCCTGGAAAAGAGTAAAGTAATAAAAGTGGTTTGACATGATTACACTGCTGTCAAATAAGAGCACATGTTTCCTCGAAAGAAGTTCTTCCGCTCAGAAGGCTCAGTAGATAAGCAGGTGAAGTGTATTTACAGTTTTCATGTGAATGAGAAAACAAATCATCCAATCACAGAGCTCCTTCAGGTGCAGCAGAGGAGGAGACTGGGTTAGAGGAATAAAAGCTGCCACAGACCAGGTTAGGTTCAGTTTTTATCAGCGTCAGAGTCATACAGTATATCCACTTGTTTTACACAATGGCGGGCAAACTTGGAGGATGGGGTCCTGTTGAAAAAGCCACTCGTGACATTGAGTCAATTTGTGATAAGGTGAGAGGCCTTTTTCTATTTCACAAAACAATTTATTTCCTGGTATTTATTCTTCTTTTGCTGTTCACAGATACGAGTCCTTGTTGAAGTCAAGAATTCAACAGTGTTTGCAGAATTCAAGGCAATTGAATACAGGCAGCAATTAGTTGCTGGTCTCAACATTCTGATCAAGGTAGAGTTTGAACAATGTTTGAACAATGCATCTGGAATAAACTGTTACAAAAGAAATGGTTGTTTTTTGCAGTACAAAGACTCATGTGTAATTTTCTTCAGGTCTGTGTTGGAGGGACCAACTTTGTCCACGTCTGGGTTTTTGAGCCATTGCCCTGTAATGGTGGAGGACAACAACTGAAGGGAGTAAAAAGTGGCATGAAAAAGGATGACCCCCTTGAACCATTCCCATCAAATTAAGGGGTCCTGGATTGTGATCCTTTTTTTTATTTTTAAACAAATTGAGTAATCATTATCAGCTTCTGCAGTGCTTTTGCAATGTTGTTCATGATTCAGTGTAAGATCAAATAAGTCCTACAATAAAAATTTTTTTATAAATAGTTATTGTGTTTTTTATTGTTTTGTTTTTTTTGTTTTTTTTGTACTCAAAAGCACACTGAAATAGGGAGCGTCTGTCTTGAAGCTCAGCCTACAAATATGTCAAACCAGGTGGGGTAACTCCAGGTTTAATACACCTGAATACACAAAGAATTCTGAAGAGCATGAAAATACACATTAGTACATGCAACAGTTTTACAGAACACACACTGCAATTCATAAATGCACCATTGCAAATTTATAAAACCTCTGCATTCATATTCACAACATGCGTACTGCAAACCAAGACTCATCTCGAGGGGACCCAAAATATACAGAATTTGTGTTCATATCATTGTTTTTCAGTTTGCTGGTGCAGAAATGAAGAAGAACATCTCTTAAGCGGCACGGTGGCAGAGTGGTTAGCACTCCTCACAGCAAGAAGGTCAAGGGTTCGATTCCCATCCAGGACAGGGCCTTTCTTTGTGGAGTTTGCATGTTCTCCTGTGTCTGTGTAGGTTTCCTCCGGGTGCTCGGTTTCTCCTACCACCAAGAACATGTACAATATAGGACTACAGATGGAAATGAGCTGTTAAGATATAATCTGGTACAAGCATCTCTGCTCCGGCTTATTGTACATTGTAAGCTGTCCTAAAAGAAATAAAACTAATCTTAATAAACTACATCCTGTCGAGACAGTAGGAGGCAGTGGATGTTTATTGTGTTTTTGGTTTATTAAACCAGGGACATTATTGCAGTCCCTCCTAAACTGTAAAACAAAATGTCTGTGAAGTTTCTCACTCATCCAGGTCATCTTGAAGAAAAGGTTCAAGCAAAGGCATCTGGACTGAGTTTTCAAGGTAAATATTTTCATCTCTAATTCCTAGAGACTTTCTCAATTCTGAGATCAACTGATACAAAGAACTGAGCTCATATCTCTAGAGCAGGGGTGTGAAAACGAAGGCCCGGAGGCTTATGAGTCAGCCCAGCCCTCTCCAGGAGATTCCTCCTCCTGCTCCCCCTCCTCCCGCTCGCTGAGTGAAGACAGGTGTGCGGGAGCGTCGGCTAACCCAGCCCAACTGTACTCTTCTTTCTGTTCTGTATCACTTTGGAAACCTTTTTTGTTACTTAAAGTGCAAGTGGATTAAAATGTATTGTTTTGTAATTAAATGGGTTCTTTCTTATAATGTACATGTTGTGTTTTTTCTATTTATTTTACTGTTCTAATAAGTTGGACATATATTGTTGTGTTGCCTGAAATTGGAAATTACCAAACTCATTTGAACTAATATCAGACACTAATCACATCCCAATAATGGCTTCACCAAAAATAAAAGCTTTGTTTCTTCTTACCGACACTGATTAGACAAGAACATTTGTAGGTTTTATTTCTGACTTGAAGTTGTTAACTAGGCAGCAGCAGACAGGGAGTTTCCCCTCACACCTGTAATATCCTACCACAGACACTGACATGTTGTTCAGTTAATCCTCTTGACAAACCAATACATATTAATGTGACAAACCGCATTTACAAACCACACACTTTTATTTCAAATGAAAAAGCAAAAGGAAAGATTATTATGCTGTATTATAGTACACTTTTTTTATTAAACAAATCTGAAAAGTCAATACTTTTAGTTCTATGCCTTTAAAGGCAGTGAAGGTAAATTCTTTCAGAGGGCGCAGTAGAGGATATACTTGATTTTGGAAAAAGATAAAGGCTGTAGTGTAATAGATTTCTATAATCTGACTGATAATCTGTAACTTTACATTTACAGCCACCACAACTATCTGTATGAACAACAACAACAAAGAAAAACAGCTACAATTTTTTGGGCATCATCTGTTCATTACATTAATAAATAACAGTTAGTATACAGTTTGTGTGTTCTGTCTTTATTCAAGCCACTTCTACTTCCTTCATCCCTCAAGTTTAGACATCCTAACACTTCTGGCTAATATTCTAAACTTAAGTCTATGATCATGAACACAAAATAAACACACACGACACACCCCTCTATAAACTGGTAGGACTGCTCTCCGTACAGCCTGTTGGCCAAACTGAGGGCATAGGGAGCGTCTGGTTTGTTGGACACTTCCAGCAGTGATGAAGCTAGCGTGGATATTATGTATAATTTCCTTAAACTTCAGACACTGTGGAGAAACAGGAGTTTTACAAATAAGGTTGTATTAAACCTTGGTTAAAAAAAAAAAAAGATAAAATAAGAAATGAGAGAAAATTAGAATCATATGATTTCAAATCAGAACAAAAGCATTTGAAAAAAAAATATTAAGACTCCCTTCACATGAGTTTCATAAACATCCTTGCTTTACTCTACTACAATTGTCTTAGACAGTACAAATCTTTGAACGACTCATTTGGTGATTCATCCTGAACACAAGCTGCTGAACTGTGGTCGTGTGCATGTATCCTCTTACATTAGGTTATAGTATTGTGAGGGTTTGAAACAAAGTAGTTTATAGTGCATTTCATTATTATTGACTTACATAGAAACTATTGCTTTATCAATGAATCCATGTCAACTTCAGCTATAACCTTTACAGACAGAATTACTGCTTCACCAAAAAGCACAGTACTTTAAAAGATATGCTTTGATTTGAGCCGACACATGAGGAGACACAGTGGACTGTTGTTCTCTGAAGAGGGTTTAACTGGATTGTTCACTAACGTTTTGTCCTTATACAATATATTAACTTGTTTCGTCTGAAAGCCTTTGAATAACTTTCTTGAAAGTTTTATATTTCATAGACATGTTTCTGAAGACATACGACTACAAGGATAATGTTCTGGCTGGACTCCCTGCTGCACAACCAAACCTCTGCAGATGATCCAGAACGGAGCGGCAAGAGTGGACTTTAATGAACTCACGTAACTCCTCTTCATTAGGTCACACTGGCTCCTGTTGACGCCTGCATCAAGTTCAAAGCTATGCTCCTGGCCACTACTGGTTCCACACCCTCATATATTCTCAAAAGATATCCCAAAAAGGAAATTCCTCTCACGTACATTTTCTGGATCCGTTCCATTGATGGAACAATCGACCTGCTGCTACAAGATTAGCAGATTCTGGAGCCATCTTAAAAAAATGCCAAAAAACACATTTCTTCTGTCAACACCTGACTGACAAACTATTTTTTATTCTTTCTTTTTCTTAAAAAAAATAAAATAAAAATAAAAACTATCTTTTATATAGTGTGCTGGGCTTTAACAGACTAGTTTTTACAGCACTTATGCATTTTGTTCCTTGTGTTGTTATCATTGCTTCTATTGTTTTCCTCACGTGTAAGTCGCTTTGGATTAAAGCGTCTGCTAAATGACTAAATGTAAATGTATTTTGTTGAAAACCTTTAACATAGTTGATGATGGATTAAGTCAATGCAAAAATTCATTAAAAAGTAGTGCCCAGATGTGAGGACAAATCATTTTCTAGCCACCTTTTCCTAGTTCACCTTATGGCCTAAGAGGCCTGTGGGCTGAAGCTGTCTCTAAAGAGAACCTAAAGTACCACACACATCAGAACATCCTGTAAACCTGTTCTTCCATCTGCAATCATAAATTAACATTTTCAGGGAACTAACATGAAGCAGTTGACATTGTTGAAAGTCCATTAAACTGTGAAAGTGAATCCACCGTCAACATCTATTGAAACTACTCTCAGTTAAACTGACACATCCCAAATAATAAAGATTCATTTATTTATTTTTTTTTTATATAAAGCAGCATAATTGCTAACATTTTAGGCCCAGGCCACATGTACACAGTTATTTTTATAAATGCATACTTTTCTATGTGTTTTAAGGACACAAAATGTATATTTTTTGACACTGATTCACAGGTTGTTGACTTTGCACCAAGACCATTGCTCTGTCGACCAGGTATTATTCTCCAATTTTACTTTACTTCTTGATGGACTTCTATATATATAAAAAAAAATACAAAAAAGAGAGAACTTGGTGTCACATGTCAGGTGTCAATTTAACTGGTAGTAGTTTCAGTAGATGTTGACGATGGATTGACTCTCACAGTTTATTGGCTTAGTTCCTGAAAGTGTGTGAATGACTTTTGTTAACCTTACACACCCATAACACACAAGTTATGGCTAGTGTAAATTTCACTGGAAGTATTGTTTCAAACCATCAACTTTCAACTGCTTCATGTTAGTTCCCTGAAAATGTTAATTTATTATTGCAGATGGAAGAACAGGTTTGGATAGTTCAAGATGAATGTGTGTGGTATTTTAGATTCTCTTTAGAGACAGCTTCAGTCCACAGCCCTCTTAGGCCATAAGGTGAACTAGGATAAAGTGGCTCGAAAATGATTTCTGCTCACATCTTGGCACTACTTTTTAAATAAATTTTTGCAATGACAAATCAACTTTGTTAAAAGTTCTCTGCAAAATACATTTACATTACATTTATATTTAGTCATTTAGCAGACACTTTTATAGAAAGCGACTTACAAATGAGGAAAACAATAGAAACAATTATAACAACACAAGGAACAAAATGTCTGTTAAAGCCCAGCACAGTATACAAAGCTAAGGATAGGATAGCTATCCTTATATTTTTTTAAGAAAGGAGATAGAAAGGAAGTAAAATTTAGTATTTGTCAGTTAGGTGTTGACGGAAAAGGAGCAGACACCATTGGAACAACAGCAACATGTATATGGAAAATCGTAGCAGTCCAAGCACTGAGCCCTGTGGAACCCCTGTATTGAGATGTTGGGACTCAGTGACCTGGTCTCTCCAGGACACTCTGAATGACCTACTTGAGAGGTAAGAATGTACTCCGTCTAAGGCCCAAAGTTCCTGGGATAGGCTCCAGTCTCTGAGACCCCTAGGGGACAAAGTGGAAGAAAATGTATAAAGGAATTAATAATGCTGTTGTTTTCCTATTGAGCAAAGAAGGTAACATTTGTGTATTACTTTATTATGATATTTCACAAATGACAGAACTTTCTTTCTCTGGATAGAATTTTAATTGTATATTCTTTCTGCTTTGCTAATCTAGTTTGCTGAAAATCCTTTTTTAGTGTTCCCTAATGTATGAGGATATCTATTACTAATTAAGGTAAAAAGATTTGCAAGCTATGTATAAAGGTAAGCATGGCACAACTGCTGGGGCCAGGGCAACACGGCCACAGAGATGTCAGAGGTAACATGCACATGACCACAGTTCAGCAGCTTGTGTTCAGGATGAACACAGGAGAACCATTTTCTCTTCACTTTAACTAAATCTACTTTTACCATTTATGTAACCAGGGTTGTTTGGAGCAAATTCTGTTGTTGAAAAAACACTCCTGTCTTAAATATTAACAGTGTCTGAAAACTAAAGACCTCACGGTTGATATCCATTCAAGCTTTTCTTCACTGCTGCAGGAGTTCAACAAGCCAGACACTCCCTATGCCCTCAGTGCTGCCAAAGGGTTCTACGAAGAGCATTCCTACAAGTTTATTGAGGTGTGTTTTATTTAAAGTACTTTAGCAGGAGGAGTTTTGTAACTTGGGCCTCAGAAAAAAACAATACATTTTCTTCCACTTGATTTGGGTCATGGGGCAGCAGTTTTATCAGGGATGCCAAACCCCTCCTCACGCAGACACTTTCTCCAGCTCATCCAAGTTATTTCCAGTCCAGCTGAGAGACATTCCCTATAAATGTAGTATATTTTATAATTTGGCCACTATATAAATGGAGATGAGGGGTTTTGTTGTGGTGAAGGAGCTGAGCTGTAAAGGAAAACTCTTAATTAATGAATCATGAAAATGAGGATCATACTCTTGAGTCCTGGGCCTGTTTTTACAGATCCCCCAAACATTTTAAGCCATTTTAAAGCAAGCCTTTACTTACTGCTAGAAAAGTCTCTGCTTATATTTATTTGTTAAAATTGGTGGTTATGTGTTGCTGAGGACATGGACTGCTCTGATTGGTCACAATCTAATGAAAAACATACAGCCAATGAAACCTTTAATCTTTACTGTGGTTTCTCATTTTTAAATCTTCTTCCTTTCAGGCATGTCTCCATCCAAAGACCTGGTTTTGACAAAAGTGGTTCACAAAGCTTTTGTAGATGTTAATGAAGATGGAACTGAGGCTGCTGCTTCCACTCTTGGAAGCATGGAATTTATGTGTCGCCCGCCTCCAGCTACATTTGTCGCAGACCATCCTTTCCACTTCTTCATTCAACACAACAACACCAATACCATCCTCTTTGCAGGACGATACTGCTCCCCTGAGTGAGCAGTCAGTAGTGATAGTTCCTTCTCTGCGACTGACTGTCACGGCTCTGGAGTCTGTAACAACTTATAACATCTGTTCAATATTATAACCAAACTTTTACATTTATCCATACCTTAGATGGTAGTGTGCCCTAAAGTAAAAAGTCACATAGTTTGCTTTTAATACGGAATAAAGAAACAACAGTCAAATTTAAAGTACCAACTGCATTTTCATAATAAATTAAAAAAATAACAGAACATCTCCAATGGGTAGGTTTTATTTCAATAGCATTTTGACATTATTTTGTAAAGGGCCTGTCTATACAACTATTGCATCTGTCACACACTCCATTGAGAGAAAATAGGAGCCCTTCTGTAATTATTAAATTTCAGTTTTTAGTTTAAAGGGGCGTGTCTTACGCTCTTGAAAAGCTCCCAAACCCTTCTAGTAAGTGGATATTGTTTGTCTCTGTGTGTCAGTAGATAGTTTTTAGTTTTCAGGCAATTTAGCAATAGTTTAATATTGACTGATATAAACGCATATTATGGCAATAGTGTTCATTAAACCTAGCAGACATTACCTGGCACAGTTGACAATTGAAAAAGATAAGGTGATCAGAATGAGAAGTGTATGGAACTTTTTCAAGAGTATTTTTGTTAAATAGTGATCTAATCAAACAGAATTATGTGTTCTGCCTTAAATAAAAAAACAATAAACTGGATCAATGACATTTTTTTGAGACCGAGTGGTTGGCTAAAAAGTCCAGTAATTACCACGTAAAAGTAAAAAGAATGGACCCAAAAAAATAGTTACTGACCACGAAACGTACCAAAGACCAACAAAAAGAACAGTCGGACCACTGCACGGAACACTCTGACGAACGCCCTAGTGGCCGTTTAGTTGTCCGTGGCGTGGTCCGTGTAGTGGTCCATCTGGTCCGTAGACAGACCAGTGTTTCGATCACAACCCCTTCAGTGGAGGGGCCGATACCGCTATGTGCCAGTCATTTCAAACGTATACACTGTGCAGTGTCCGCTCAGAAATGCACAAACTGAAGGAGCCTACTTTTTGATCAGACCAGCACAACACTGTAAAGCAGGGGTGGGCAAACTAAGACCTGGGGCCACAAGCAGCCCGTTGAGCTGTTTACTCCGGCCCGCCAAGCATATGCTTGTAGTCGGACAAGGACAAAGCTAGTGCTTGGCAATTGGAAGACGGAGTTTCAGAAGAAAGCCACAGGAGTTGCTCAATTTAGACTCAACGAGCTACTTAACTAAAACTACATATATATGAAAAACTAGTTATAGTTTTAGGCCTTATGACTTGTTACATACATAGTGTTACAAATGACATCTAATTATCTAAATAAAAAGAATGAAAGAAGTCTTTGATCACACTTTTAGGCCATAGTTTAAAATAAGCACTTATTATTAACTACAATAAAATCAAAGACATGCTGTTCTTATGACTGAATAATAAACTGTTAGCATTAAATACAAATGCAAACACTGTATGCGAAAACATGAGAAAGCAATTTAGCAAAATATAAATTAATGTTTGAATGTTAGTTATTATCATTATCATTATTGCATCCTTGAAGAAAAATGAAAAAGAAGATGAAGCCAAAAAGTATGAACTAAGGTGGAAAAAAAATTCTGCTCAAGGCAATATATATTTACTTTTATAGTAATAAATCCTAAAAGAAAAAAATAAAGCACGTAACAGAGACTGCAAACTTCACTGTAGTAAAAACCTGAGGTTGCGGCATTACACATGTTTATTTGTCTGTTCTTATTAATAGATCTTAATAATTCCTAAATGAACATCTATATTAAAGAGCCAACACTGAATCATTGTACCAGAACTTTCTTACGCCACACTTCTGACAAACTACTTTCCATTTCTCTTATGAGATTGTTGCCAACTGTAACAAGGCGGTTGTGAAATACATGAACTGTATTGGCAAAAACTATGTTGAACCAGAGCCATGGATTTGTAATGATGTCTAAACTTGTCCTTCTATTAACATGCCTAAATGGGAGAATGACAACTGAAGCACTTGGTTTCTGTCTGAGTGTCACCAGTGTAACTGTATGTAGAGAAAAAAGGGAAGGTCAGAAGTGATTAAAGAGCAGTCATCTTTGGCATCAAACAATGGTAAATTAAATTGTTCAATCGGATTCAACTGCACTGAACAATGAACAGCTTCCAGATTTGATTTCTTTTAAAACATCAAATCAATGTGTATATAATAAAAAGTTTATATAAAAGCCAAAAAATACCTTTTATGCAGAGTTAAGTCCCCAGCACCAGAGCTGTCAGGATAGACTTAATTTCCCCGACACAGTGAAAATATGTAACATCATCAGAGGTGGGTAGTAACGAGTTACATTTACTTCGTTACATTTACTAATATAAGTTTTTGATAAAATTTTACTTCTAAGGGTAGTTTTACTGTGCAACATTTTTTACTTAAGTAGATTTGTCAAGAAATAGCGCTTCTCTTACTCAGTTACATTGGGCTACAAGTGACTTTTATTTATTCTACGCTTTATTTTTGCCTCCAGTAGATCTACCACATGACTGTGTTTCACCAATTAGACGTAGCCATGTAGTCACATGACCCCACACAGACTGTGGAGGCACAAACTCTTTAGTGTTGGACAGTAGCAACGTTACCAGTAGAACATTAGGTTAAGAAATTAACCCTAGTTCTCTGATACATGAGTGGCATGAGGCATTGTTGCATCGAATATCAAGATTGAACTTTTTAATGCACAATCCATTACAAACAAATCTTGCCTCATACATGATCATAATCTAGAAAAGTACTAAAAAAGTTGTAGCTTTCCACCTCCACGATTATCTCAAATACAACAATCTTTTTGAAAAATTTCAGTCTGGTTTTCGTTCTGCACACAGTAACGGAAACAGCCCTGGTTAGAGTCACAAACGACCTACGGATGACCACTGATGCAGGCTCACCATTCCCCCTCATACTCCTTGATCTGTCTTTTGATACAGTGGATCATGGCATACTCCTTAACCGGCTGCATCCAACCACTGGGCTCAATGACACTGCGCTAAACTGGTTTAAATCGTACCTTACTAACAGAACAGAGTACATTTCACGTTCAAGTGCAAGGTCCAGGCAACACACAGATACCTGCGGTGTCCCTCAGGGGTCAGTCCTTTGCCTCATTCTCTTCATCATTTTCATCATTCCCCTTGGTCATGTCATTAGGCGCTATGGAGTCTCATTTCACTGCTACGTCGATGACACACAACTGTACATGAAATCAGAAACACACACATCTGCAAATTCACTAACATCATCTCCGTTTTCAACACTCACTGCCTGTCTGGAGGAGATAAGGGTGTGGATGAAGCACAACTTCCTCCAGTTAAACAGCTCTAAAACTGAAGCAATTCTAGTTGGCACACCAAATCAAATCCGTCTTCCTCCATAACTGGAATAACTATCTCTGGTCAGGACATTACCCTCTCCACAACTGTCAACAATCTTGGTGTAAGATTTGACCCACAACTCAGCTTTAAAGCCCATATTAAGAAATATTGCAAAACTTCGTCCAACACTAACCTTAGCAGATGCTGAAAAGCTGGTCCATGCCTTTGTCTCTTCCAGACTGTATTACTGTAACACACTTCTCATCGGGATCCATAACAAAAGCTTGCAGAGACTGCAGTTTGTTCAGGATAGTACAGCAAGGATCCTGTTAAGAGTTTGTAAATACGATCACATCACAGCCATTCTCCATTCACTTCACTGGCTTCCTGTTTCTGCCAGAATTGAATATAAGGTTTCCCTTCTAACCCACCAGCGCATTAATGGAAATGCTCCCTACATCTGAAAGAACTACTTACACCTTCAACTACAACTCTATCACTTCATTCAACAAACTCAAACTGCCTCTATCTTCCCAAGACTAAGAACTGCACTGGGTGATCAGGCTTTCTGTTCTGCCGATTTGGAATGCCCTACCCGACCATCTGAGGGCACCTCAAGCTTTTGAGACTTTTTAAAAAAGGACTTAAAACATTTATTTTTGGGAGAACATATGACTTTTAACGATTGGATTTATTATTGTTTTACAATTTTTAAATGATCTTATTCTTGAACACTTTGAGATTTGTATCTCATTATTATAAGTATCTCACTATGGGACACGCTCTCCGCACTGTTCCCCAGAAGACTTAACACTACGGCAGTCTCTTGACTGGCAGGCAGACGTGACTCCAGCTCCCCAGGACGGGACTTCCTCCTGCTATAAGAGCACAGCGTCACGTCACCACCTCAGTCTAAGCAAGCACACCTCTTCCTTGCTCCAGTCAAGGAGGGTGGTCTGGTGAGATACCTCACTCATGTATCAGAGAACCAGCCCACAACACAAACAACTGGTCTGATTTCATTAAATCAGCCACTGTACACAGAGTATTTAGCCACATGTGCTCCCCAAGGTAAAAGGGAGAGGAGAAAAGGCACACAGCTCAATAGGCAGGCATGACAGAGCCGGGTTAAAAACCTTAGACATAAACAAGGGGTTAGGTTTAACAAAACCTTAGAATCCCCTCTCAGAAACTGTATACATGAGGCTTTTAGAGACAAGGAATGTACTGTATATCGCTCACATGTTTTGCCGAGGCCAACAGGTGAGAGCTGCTCACACAATCAGTCTGTGTGCCAACATGTGCCGGTGACGTGAGCACCCCTGTCTGTTTATGTATGCCACCACAGTGGTATTGTCTAGTTTTGACCAAAACATGCTGCCCTTTGAGAAAAGGTAGGAAATGTTTTAATGGCAGCCATACAGCCTGAAGTTCCATGTAGTTTATGAGGCATAACCGCATACCTGAACTCCATTTCCCATTTATCGTCCTGTCCTCGTGCGTGGCACCCCACCCTTGCAGGGTGGCATCTGTCGTAATAACTTTCTGTGCTAGGAACGCAACCCACCGCTAAAACGGCCTGTGCGGCGGCCAAAAAATATGACCACTAGGGCTGATAACCTGAGGCAAGTCCTGTATTGTAACAGCGTGCCCCGGCAGAAGGTGGCCAGACAGATAACGCTTTTAGGTACAGGCTTATGAATTTGATGTTTTGAGCACACTCTTTTCCCAGTTCTCTGTAAAACCCAGTGAACTTCTCTGAGGGGTGCAAGAGCAGCCTCTGTGCACTTCACAAAAACCCGTGGGCTCAGAAAGAGTCTGAACGGGAGCACTGTGTACTTGTATGCCTTTGCCTGAAAAGCAAATCTGAGATATTTTCTGTGAATGGGGTAAATAGGGATGTGAAAGTAGATGTTTTTCCAATCTATGGACACAAACCAGTCGGTCGGACGCACAAAGCGTATTGGGGTTGTGTGTGTCAGCGTTCTGAACTTGTAAACTCTCATATACTTGTTCAGAGTGCACAGATCTAGTATCGGCCGTAACCCCCCTCCCTTTTTGGGCACCAGGAAGTATCTTGGTTGTTTTACAATTTGTTTACATTTGTGAGAATCAAAACTTAAGCCACATGACTCATTTGCAAAAATCCATATTGACATTTATTAGTCTTTAATGCCAATAACACTGTGTAATATCCTATTAGACACTGAAAAGTTGAGTTAATCCTCTTGACAAAACAATACCTATTAATGTGAACAAAAAAAGCATTATCAAACCACAGACTTTTATTCCAAATGAAAAAAATAAGAACAAAAAACATTGCAAATATCTGACACTGTGATCCAGTGTTGTATTAATAAGCATATATGTACTATTCAAATACAATTAGTACTATACATTTAAAGGCAGTGAAGGTAAATTCTTTCAGAGGGTGCAGTGGAGGATTTACTTGATTTTGGTAAAAGATAAAAGCAGTAGTGAAGGTGCAGCATATTCAATAGAACCATATATGACATTTGTAAACCTGTGAGATAAGACCAATGAGCACTAAAGCTGAAAGGCACTTGTTCAACTGCAAATGTAAATGGGGTTAAAAGTTAATATTACAAGCCGTTCTGGTATTAGTTTGGTTTGGAGATTGGACAACTGTGGTTAATAATAAACATCAGAACAGTGACAGTGTTTTACAGTGGCAGGGGATAAACTGCTTTTCTTTTTTCTGGCTTTCCATTATTGATTTCTCACTCAGGGGAACAGTATCTGCCAGCAAAGAGAACAGTATTGGAGGCATTGTGTCGAATGAAGAAGAGGAAGGGATGATCAGCGATAAACTCAGCGTGAGGCTCGGGATTAAACCTACTGCACGTCAACATGACAACAGCAGTGGCAGCGGCCGCTTCAGTTCCCTCTTCTTTTACATTCACAAAAGCTTTGTGGACAACCTCTGAAATCACCAGGTCTTTGGCTGGAGACATGCCTGTAATAGAAAGGATTAGATTAGGAAGAAATCACACTCAGACAATGATCCTTTGTTCTCCTTTTGATTGATTAATGATCTTGGACATAGCAGACATAGACATACAATTTCTTTGTTCCTTAGTTTGAGAAACTTTGCACAAACGCAGTGTTGCTTAATGTTGTTAAAACAGTTAAAATATGATGCAACAAAGAGTCGATGCTCTACAGCAGAGGGGGCAAACTACGGCATTTAAAGCATGTATAAAAAGATCAAATATTTGTCATTTCTTTTGCTATACCCTGCAGTAACCAGTTGTTTATTCATTGTTTAAGCTTTTTGTCAGTGTTGATCAGTGGCTCCAGACCAACAGAGGGCGCCAATGACCATTGCTAAATTCCAAGCCCAATGTCTGAATTATTTATTTTCAATATTTTACATAAAAGATCCTTCTTTAGCGATGAGTGGACCAAAGATAACATCAGTTGCCACTTCAACAACAAGCATGCTAATTTTGCTAGCAACTAGTCAATGCAAGAAAGGTCAGCTACTGCTTTAAAAGTTAACAGAGAATTTACAGACTCGGCAGAATATTGTATTTTAACATTGTACAATTCAAGAATCAAAATAGCAAAAGCAAGCCTTTTTCCGAAGGTCAGTTTTTAAAAGAATGCATACTAGAAACCGTGAGTATTGTGTGTCCAGATAGCAAAGATACATTTGAAAAAACAAGTCTATCATGGAGGACTGCTAGAGCTCACTGACAAAATCTTGGAGCGAGTGTGTGTTAAACCTCGAAAGTACTATTCATGGGCACTGGATGAAAGTAACCACACCACAAGGACACTGCACAGCTCTTGATATTGGGACCACGGGGAGTTTTTGGCTTTAGAGTCTATAAAAGGCACTACGCGGAGCTCGTTTTACTAAGTGTCTGGGGTAATCGTCACTACGGATGGGTCACCAAACTTAACTGGGAAAAACGTGAGGCTGCTGAAAAGAATCGCTGATAAGATGAAGGAGGAAAACACCGAAATGTATGTAATTTTTAAACACTGCATGATTTGTGTTATAACCTATGCAAATCTGTGCTGCAGCTTGACCAGTTGTAAAGGTTATTGTGAGGCTTGTTAACTTTACACAGGTGCATTGCATTCCTAAAGGAAACTGATGCAGACCACCATGACTTGCTTGAGTTTGAGATTAATGTTTCAGCGTGAGTGGGAGCTCAAAGAGGAGATCATGTCATTTCTGGAGTTAATGGGAAAAGGTGCTAATTTCCTGAGCTGAACATCCGTGACAGGGCACTAAAGATGCTGGTGTTGTTTGTCTCTACCTACGTGTGTGAATGTTCAGTGTGACGAACATTAACAAAGCCCGTCACAGATCCTTGTTATCTGACCAACACCTGAGGTCAGTCCTGAGAATAGCCAACACTAAACTGACACCAGACTTTGATGTGCAGTTAAAAAAAACAGTGTTCCCACTGAAATCAATAAAGATAATGACAGTATTTACAGTATGGTAGTGTTTGCTGATGCATGTACAAGTTAGAAAAATCAATTATTTGATCCATTAAAACATCCGTAATGTACCTTTTAAGTTTTTATTTGTATTGTAGCATTTATTTAACAACCCTTAATACAGGTACCTGGCCCACGTAGCAAATTTTAAAACCCTATTTGGCACTTGAGTACAAAAGTTTACCCAGCATTATCCATTTTTCATCAAAGCATCTTTTTGTGAGATTAAAGTTTTTGTTTATGATCCCTAAAACTAAAGTAGGAAAATAGGACAGAAAGAACATTGATGGAGTTTGATAATTGGTTTTATTTTGTATTTATGTCAATTTCTTACCAGAGAAGTCACTCTTTGATGGATCAAAAGCGTCCCCCATGCCCATAATGGTCAACACTTTCTTTAGGTAATACTTTTCCTCCAGCTTGAATCGAGGAAGCCCCACGTCGACTTTAACTTGAGGCATCTTGTCTGGACGAGTCCACTTCACAAAGTTCTCATAGGTCAGCTGCTGCTCCAGCTGCAAAAGAAACCGTTTTTGATCAATAAGGCAGCAGTAAATATTTGTATGTCTTCAGCCACGCTTTTATGTGTCCTACCTTCTCCAGACCTGTGGAACTATCCTCAATGTCTTTGGGCAAGAAGATGAGCATACTGAGCTCCTTCCCTTTATAAGGCAAGTCTATGACCTGGAAATAAGCAAAAAGACAACAGATTTATTTAAGTAACAACATAGATTATTTACTTTATAAAACTGTGCTGCCTTGAAAACTAAAAAAATGGCATCAATTTACCTGGCAGTTGGCCTCTGAGATAAATGCCAATGGGAATCTTGATGTTTGGTGCATCATCTTCACTGGCTTAGTGTTGTTCTGAAAACAGAGACACATACAAATGCATATTGTATATAATATATGTTAATTATCCAACATTTAAACTCAACAGCTTAGAGTATTATCCTAAACAAATGCTGTAACCACAGTGTAGTCTGCAGTAGTGTCAGAGTCTGCTTTGTTGGCTGTGGTCAGAGGTGCATGCTTTAAAAGTCGTCCACTGTTGGTCTGATTTTAAGATAAACATGGACATGACTTTTTGCACTGGTTGCAACACATTGGTTCAATTATTTAAGGAAGTTGGCACATCAATTATTACATGTTGTATTTAGCTAAATTATTGTCAGTATTCTTTAACTTTAAAATTGTGTCTTAAATTTCCACTAAAGATGTAAGAAAAAATGTATTTGTAAACGATAAGAATGTGTAGCAGGTTGCATTATAAGCCTTCAGTATGACTAGTTTCTGTGTAGGTAATAGGCATCATAATCAAGAAAAATCTTTGCATTGTTACCTTGTTGATTCTAAAAATGGCGTCATTTGTGTCTCTCTCCTTAAACTTTTCGTCCCACTCGCTTTTAAAGTAGATGGCATTGACCAGCACCAGCCTCGTCCCGTCGTTCACCACACCTTTGGCCAGCAGATCTTTAATTTTACCTGAAGAACCATTAACACATTGGTTAGTTAATACCACAGAGATTCTAAATACATTGGATTAATCACAGATGAATGAGCCAACATCAGTCTGTGAGGATGTACACTTGTTAATATTCCACAAATATAAATTTGTGACAACCTTGTGTCTTCTTCTCCACCCAGGTGTTAATGTTGACCCGTGCACCCTCTGCATTTTTAATGAAGTCCACAGTCTCCAGTTCTGCCTTGTAGTACTTCTTAGTCCCTTTTAAGAAGTCCTAAACAAAGAAAAAACATGTATTTATGTTCATTTATCAATGTATTTATGTTCATTGGTCAATGTATTTATGTTCATTGGTCAATGTTGGAGCCTGTTTTGTTCAAGCAAATAATGGTACATTTATTTTTTATTAGTCATAAAAAAAAAAATGTCATCATTTTTTTTTTATTTTCAATGAAAAGCCATGTGCATCCTTTTCATTCCATGTTGTTTAAAGTATAAAATGATACCACTATGTATTTTTTTCTATGTTCTTTTTACTCAATAGTGTAATCTCTGTATCAGTTTTTCTGGATATTTTCGACTATACTGGGCGGCAGTAGCTCAGTGGGTAGAGCGGTCGCCCTTTAACCGGAAGGTAGGCGGTTTGATTCCCACTCTCCCCACAGTTCATACTGTCGTTGTGTCTTTGGGCAAGACACTTAACCCACCTTGCCTCCAGTGGATATAACACTGGTAATTACTGTAGAACAATGTAAGTTGCTTTGGATAAAAGCGTCAGCTAAATGAATAAATGTAAATATAATGTAAATGTTAATCTTTCTAGTCACACCACCAACTCTTTCCATAATCTGATTTATGGTTGTTTTTTGTGATCTGGTCTTGTAACTTGATATTTACAACCACCACAACTATCTGTATGAACAACAACAAAAATCATGTGTTTTTACATAAAAAATAATAAATAAATGTTAGTACACTTCCATCATCCATCACGGTTAGACATCCTAACACATGTGGCTAACATTCTAAGCTTAACTTTAAGTTTTGAAACAAAAAATAGACACACATGACACACACCTCAATAAACTGATAGGACTTCTCTCCGTACAGCCTGTTGGCCACATTGAGGGCATAGGGAGCGTCTGGCTTGTTGAACACTTCCAGCAGTGCAGCAAAGCTAGCGTTGACATCTTTAATATCATTAGTCTTCAGGCACTGTGGAGAAACAGGACAAGAGTTTTTTTTTAATCAGGTTGTATTAAACCTGCCATGGCCCCGTCAGTCTTGGTAAAAAAAAAATTAATAAAAATGAGAGAAAATATTAGTATCTTTGAATTCAAATGTGAACAAAAACTCCTCTCATCACATGAGTTTCATGAACTGCCTTGCTCTACTCTACTACCTTAAAACAATTGACTGAGACAGTACAAATCTTTTGTTGACTTTGAACAACTCATTCTGAGATTCATCCTAAGCACAAGCTGCTGAACTGTGGTTGTGACTCGTGTGCATGTTACCTTTGACATCTGTGTGGCCGTGTTGCCCTTGGCCCCCAGCAGCACCATAGCGAGCGCTGAGGAGATGCTGAAAGGGGAGTAGAAGACATTGGATGCTCTGTCGTTGTTGCCCAGGGCTTTGAACAGAGCCAGAGCAAAGCTGGTGTTAGCCTTGGACAGAGGAGTTTCAGATGCCATTGTGTCTGTTTCAAATAAAGCACAGTAACACATTAGTTATTGCATTACTGTAATAATAGATCTGTGTCAGTGTGTCAGTATCTGTATATGATCAGGCTCTTTCAACAAACTGAAAGCTGAGAAAGATATTAGACCTAATGCACTCACCTCTTGTGTTCAGGAGGGTTTCCTTCAAAGGCAGTCTTCAGCTTGAGCCAAAAGTTTTTATACAGAACCTAAGTCACATCCCTTCAGAGACAGACAACTTTTTTTAATTACATTTGTGTCATGCTCACATTTCTACATAGGTTGCTGCAAATCCCTTTTTTACATTGATTATTGTGTACAACAAATACATGTCCTCATAGGGTATAAAAAGCTTTAAACAAAAATACAATTAAAATTTATCCAGCTTAAAAACAGAGACAAAATGTCACATTCTGTCACTTGTGTTTTTTTTTATTTTATAAAATAATAGAGTAATTCTGTTCTACTATCTTTACGCAATACAAAGCCACAGAAGGTTATTAATGCACATAAAATTAACAGCACTCATTATGTGACACATGGCCTATAAATCACAGTCAGTCTGAAATGATAATTGCTGTGTACAAGGGTAAAATATTCTGAAGGTGTGGTACAAGGTGTTTGTTTGTGTTCATTATGATATTTCTTTATCTTATTGAGTTAGCACAAGTGAGTAGTCAATATGTACCATGTATTAGTTTAGTTTTCTGTGAGTCTAGGATTATTTATTGGTGATAAATAAAGTGTGTCATTGTTGAATGATTTATTTCAATATAAAAAAATCTACCAAATAATTTTTGTTTCAACCATTTCTCTTTTACAGATTGCTCAAAGTTACCTGACATTACAGACCTTCTACTTCAGTTAAATCTAGAATAAAGTGCACCCTCTGTGTCTCTCTGAAGCCTCTTTTGTGCAGTCACCTACAGGAGGCTGTTTATGTCTGTTCTACAACCATTTTGGAAAATAAACGTCAGAAAACACTATATTTTCTATTGAGGTTGATAGAACTGGCCCCGCCCCCCACCAGCCCACAGAAAAGATCATATTTACCCCGTGTGTGAGTGAGTTATGATGTGACCAAAATATCAACTTAAACTAGAAAAATAGCTGCTAGAAGTGAAACATTTTGAACAATTGTATTTACAACACATAGGAAACCAGACAAAAAATATTTCTGATAAAAAATAAAGGTGAGATTGTATCTAATTTCTTTTAGCTTTAAAATCCACAGAACTTTTCCTATGAGCTCAGAATCCAACAGTGGATGTTCTTTATTACTGGCTTAACTGTATCCATTTTAAAGTGATCAAAATGTCAACAGTACATCACTCCCATTGTTGGACAGCAAGACTGGAAATACTGTCCCTATTGAATCCACCCCATGTAATTTCACATTTTTATCCAAAATGCAGGAAAACAAAAAGGGTGGGGGTCTATGTGCCTTTCTTAGTGATAATATTCATTACAAAGGGTGTTCATATTTCAGATGTCACTGTGATTGATGTTGCTCTATCGGATCATTCTTGTGTCTTTTTCCTTCTGTGCATAATTCCAAAACTTGCTGCTGTACCTACAGTTGTTCAGAAGAGACCATTAATGATAACACCAGGACACAGTTTATGAAGACAATCAGGTTTGAAAATGCCTCATCAGGTCAAGTTGATGATTTGTTAAGATACTTAAGGTGTTTTAAATGTTATGGACACCATTGCTCCTGTTAAGGTTAAAGTGATGAGGAAGAGGCAGAAGGCATTGTGGATCAATGCTCCTTCTGTCAGGGCACAGAAAAGGGAATGTTGAAAAGCCGAAAGAAAATGGAGTGACTTGTTTTCTACAGTGAACAGATTAACAAACCCTTCCAGCTCCATTTCCTTCAGAATTAGTTTCAGCACTAAATGCAATGAGTTTGCACTGTTTTTCAACAACAACGTTCAAGGCATTAAACATGCTACAGTCCAAAGGGCATTAAACAACACTGCAGCCATCTACGAGACAATTGGTTGGGTTAACACTTTTTACACCTATTAATTGGCAATTGAAAAAAACTGTCTCCAGGCTGAATTCATCCACCTGCTAGATTTCTAAAATCTGTACTAAGTAGTTTGTTACCAAAACTCACTGATATAGTCAAAAATTCTTTACAGTCTGGAACATTTCTAAGGACCTTAAAAACTGCTGTCATCAAGCCTCTCCTAAAGAAGAGCAGTCTTGATTCTACAGTGCTCAATAACTATCGGCCCATATCAAACCTGCCATTTTTTCGGAAACAGTTGTATATCAGACAACTTAATGACTTTGTATTACTTAAGAACTGCTTTGATCCTTTTCAGTCAGGCCCCATCACAGACTGAGACTGCACTTATCAAAGTCACAAATGACATCCGTCTGAACACTGACGCGTGCAAAGTCTTCGTCTTAGTTCTGTTGGACTTGAGTTCTGCGTTTGATACAGTGGACCATAAAATCCTGTCACAAAGATGGATAGGCATCTCTGGAACTGCTCTTAAATGGTTTCAGTCCTATCTTGAAGACAGGAAGTACTTTGTTTCAGTTGGTAACTGTGTATCAGACCAAATGGCCCTGACATGTGGGGTTCCACAGGGGTCTTTCTTGGGACCCCTATTATTCAAACTTTACATGCTCCCTTTAGGCCAGGTTAATACGCAGCTGTGGCGTATCCTACCATAATTATCCAGATGACACTCTGATTGATGTGTGGATGCAAAACAATTTTCTCCAGATGAACAGAGACAAGACTGAACTAATCATCTTTGGGACAGAAACAAACAGAAAGTGTCAGCAGTCACCTCGAGTCTCTTTCTCTAAAATCTAAAATCAGGTAAGAAATCTTGGGGTCATTATGGACTCAGACTTGAATTTCCACAGTTACATTAAGTCAATGAGATCATCAGCATTTTATATCTTTAAAACCATTTTCAGAGTAAAAGGAATAATGTCTAAAGCAGACTTAGAGAGACTTATCCATGCTTTTATCTCCAGCAGGTAAGATTACTGTAATGGCCTGCTCACTGGTCTCTCAAAACGAGGGTAAAGACAGCTGCAGCTTATTCAGAACGCTGCTGCACTGGCTTCTTGTTGCTCAGAGAAAAGACTTTAAAACAGCACTGCTGGTTTAGCACCAGAATATCTTTCTGACATGCTAGTTGCTTATGAAACTTCTCGAACTCTGAGAACATCTGGTACCGGCCTTCTGCTCGTGCCCAGAGTTAGAACTAAACCTAGTGAAGCAACGTTTAAGTTTCATGCAGCAAAAATCTGAAACAACCTCCCAAATGAAGTAAAACAAGCCTTAACTTTAACAATGTTCCAGTTAGTATACACACATCCACCCCTTATACACTTCAGGACTGACATTTAGTTTAGCCATATTTCAAAACATTGTGCAGCACTACTTTGGACTCACTAACACCTCGGCTGGTTTACAGAACCTGGTTTATGACATCCTGCTTGACATGCTCAACCAGTTTGTGTTTGTCTGTCTTGAAAATATTTTGATCTTCTCCAGGGATGCCACCAAACATTTTCATCACGTCCAGTCTTTCCTGCAGAGATTTTTTGAGAACTCACTCTCTGTAAAGCTGAGAAGTGTGAAATGCACACCTCAACTGTCTCTTTCCTGGGCTATATCGTGTCCGAGGGCCAGATCCAAATGGACCCCTCCAAGGTCATTGTGGTTTTAGACACCATCTGACTGGAAGCAGCTACAACGCTTCCTAGTCCTGGCCAATTTTTATAAATGCTTTGTTTGAGGCTATAGCATCATAGCTGCCTCATTGACCGCTCTCACCTCCAGGAAGGTCCTTTTTCAATGGGGGGAGGAGGCTAAGAAGGCCTTTGACGACTTGAAGAAGCGCTTCACATCTGCTCTCATCCTTCAGATTCTGGATACTACTACTTATGCATGGTTTATAATCAAATAGGATGTTATATGTAATACATCTAGAAACATATTAATAGGAAAAAGAAAACATAATGTCAGAGTGTATGGTTTTAACATGATAGGTTTCTCTCACACACACACACATACACACACACAGATACAGTTACAACAGAAAGGTGGGGGCCATTAGAATGGAGGGGATCCTTTGCCCAGTGAAGAGGTTGTAAATTGTTAAAGCTGTCATGTGAAAAATATAAAAGTCTAATTTGAAGAGACACTCTTTAGTAGAGCTGGGGATAGTCTACTCGGTCGTTTTGTTGTTGCGGTTGTGAACAATAAAAGACTCTATGGCAAAGAGATAGTTATGCGTTTGTGAGTTATTCCATATGATGGTGCATCTGAAGGTTGAGCGATCAGTTTCAGATAATTTTGCCACGACACTGCCCAAGTAAGACAGGACCACAGTCATCGTGACAATTATAGAACGGTTTTCGACGATGGCCCACCTCTTTGCTTTACCCAAACTGCCGTCCACCAAGGAGACATCTACCGCTTGCATGGCCTCCCGGTGGACATTGTGTCCGACAGGGGTCCGCAGTTTACATCTGTCTTCTGGAGGGAGTTCATCTCACTACTTGGGGCCACAGTCAGCCTCTCGTCTGATTTCCATCCCCAATCCACCAAGCAGACGGAGAGGCTGGACCAGGAGATAGAAATGGCACTGAGCTGAATGGCCAGACCTTGTCCACCTGGTCTCCTCTGTTGCTGTGGGTAGAGTACGGCCATAACTCCCTCACCAGCTCGAGCACCGGACTCTCTCCATTTCAGTGTGCATATCGTTGCTGTAAATGGACCTGGATGCGGGCCCTCTCCGCTCTTCTGTGGGCCTCGGCCAGATACTCCACCTCAGCTAATGGTCGTCTGTCTCGGGCCCCACCATACAATGCCGGCGACAAGGCCTGGCTGTCTGCCAAGGATCTTCCCCTTTAGGTTGAATCTCCCAAGATGGCTCCATGGTTTGTTGGTCCATTCCCGGTGGAGAAGGTCATCAATCTTGCGGCGGACAGACTGAAGCTCCCGAGACCCATTCGGATACACCCGACCTTCCATGTGTCTAAGATAAAGCCTGTCCAGAGCAGTCCACTGATGCCATAAGCTTTGTATTTTAGTCTGTGCTTTTGGTCCATTCAAACAGGAGGACATAGCCTTTGATGTAGTCCCCCCTAAACTGTAAAACAAGCTGTCTGTGAAGGTTCTCAAACAAGGTCATCTTGAAGAAAAGCATCTGGACTGTTTTGTCTCTCCTCCAAAAGACTTTGTCAAGTCTCATTTAAACTGATATAAAAGCTGAGCTTATATTTCCAGAGGTATGAGTCTGATCTGAAACTAGGATACCAGAAAAGCCTGGTTCAATCAGAGTTAGTTTCAGATCAACACCCCTCCCTCTAGGGATAACGCTCAGCTCTATTACCAGTTGAGCTTTGAATTGAAAAATCTCTTGGAAATAAGAGATACGTTTTCACCTTAAAAACTATGTCTACTACAGATGCTTTTGCATTAACCTTTTCTAGTAGAACAAATTGGCAACACACTTTTACTTTGGCTTTTAAACCTGGTGTTAGAGTTTGTGTTTAGCCTGAAATTGGATATTACCAAACTCATTTGAACAAATGACAGATAACACTACCTCTATCACATCCTAATAATTGCTTCACCCCCAAAAAAGCTTTAATTCCTGTTACTTACAATGATTATAAAGCCACATTGTACACAGACCAGACAAGAACATTTGTTATATTTTTTTGTTTTTGTTTTACTGTGACTTGGAAGTTAACATTAACATTAAAACATTAACTAGGCAGCAGCAGACAGTGAGTTTCCCCACTGAACAGTTAATCCTCTTGACAAACCACTACTTATTAATGTGACAAAAACGCATTTGCAAACCACACACTTTTATTACAAATGAAAAAGCAAAAGGAAGGTTTAATATGCTGTATGATAGTCCACATTTAAAAGAAAAACATTGCACATATCTGACAAATCAATAAATGTAGTTCTATAACTTTAAAGGCAGTGAAGGTAAATTCACTGCCGAGGGCGCAGTAGAGGATATACTTGATTTTTGTAAAAGATAAAGGCTGTAGTGAAGGTGCAACATATTCAATAGAGCCATATATAACATTTGTAAACTTGTGAGATTAGACCAATGAGCACTAATGCTGAATGGCACTTGTCCAACTGAAATTAAGTGTAAATGGGGTTAAAATGTTCTTTCTAAAAGCCGTTCGTTCTAAAAGCCGTTAGTTTGGTTTGGAGAATGGACAACTGTGATTAGTAATAAACGTCAGAGCAGGGACAGTGTTTTACAGTGGCAGGGGATAAACTGTCTTCCTTTTTTCCGGCTTTCCATTATTGATTTCTCACACAGGGGAACAGTATCTGCCAGCAAAGAGAACAGTATTGGAGGCATTGTGTCGAATGAAGAAGAGGAAGGGATGATCTGCAATAAACTGAGCTGGAGGCTCGAGTTTCAAGCAAAAGGTCGTTAAGATATAGGCAACATCAGTGGCAGCTGCCTCAGTTCCCTCTTCTTTTACCTCCACAAAAGCTTTGTGGACAACCTTTGAAATCACCAGGTCTTTGCCTGGAGACATGCCTGTAATAGAAAGGATTAGATTAGAAAGACAATGATCCTTTGTCGACCTTTTGATTGATTAATGATCTTGGACATAGCAACAAACAACAATGTTTCTGTTCCATAGTTTGAGAAACTTTGCACAATCGCAGTATTTCTTAATGTTGTTAAAAAAACAGTTAAAATATGATTAAAGGAAGTGCAACAAAGAGTCAATGCTCTACAGAGTAATCTTAAGGCATTTTTCATTAAAGCATGTTTTTGTGAGATTAATGCTTGTTTATGATCCTTAAAACAAAAGTAGAAAAACAGGACAGAAAGAACACTGATGGCGTATTATGATTTGTTGTATTTTGTATTTTATTTAAAATACTTACCAGAGAAGTCACCCTTTGATGGATCAAAAGCGTCCCCCATGCCCATGCTGGTCAACACTTCCTTCAGGTCATATGTTTCCTTCGTCTTAAATCGAGGAAGCCCCACATGGACTTTAACTTGAGGCATCTTGTCCGGACGAGTCCACTTCACAAAGTTCTCATAGGTCAGCTGCTGCTCCAGCTGCAAAAGAAACTGTCTTGATCAAAAAGGCAGCAGTAAATATTTGTATGTCTTCAGCCATGCTTTTATGTGTCCTACCTTCTCCAGACCTGTGGAACTATCCTCAATGTCTTTGGGCAAAAAGATGAGCATACTGAGCTCCCTCCCTTTATAAGGCAAGTCTATGACCTGGAAATCAGCAAAAAGACAACAGATTTATTTAAGTAACAACATAGATTATTTACTTTATAAGACTGTGCTGCCTTGAAAACTAAAAAAATGGCATCAACTTACCTGGCAGTTGGCCTCTGAGATAAATGCTAATGGGAACCTTGATGTTTGGTGCATCATCTTCACTGGCTTAGTGTTGTTCTGAAAACAGTGACACATACAAATGCATATTGTATATAATATATGTTAATTATCCAACCTTTAAACTCAACAGCTTACAGTATTATCCTAAACAAATGCTGTAACCACAGTGTAGTCTGCAGTAGTGTCAGAGTCTGCTTTGTTGGCTGTGGTCAGAGGTGCATGCTTTAAAAGTCGTCCACTGTTGGTCTGATTTTAAGATAAACATGGACATGACTTTTTGCACTGGTTGCAACACATTGGTTCAGTTATTTAAGGAAGTTGGCACATCAATTATTACATGTTGTAGTTAGCAAAATTATTGTCAGTATTCTTCAACTTTAAAATTCTGCCTTAAATTTCCACTAAAGATGTAAGATAAACTGTATTTGTAAACTATAATAATGTGTAGCAGGTTGCATTATAAGACTTAAGTAGAACTAATGTCTGTGTAGGTAATTGGCATCATAATCAAGAAAAATCTTTGCATTGTTACCTTGTTGATTCTAAACTTGGCGTCATTTGTGTCTCTCTCCTTAAACTTTTCGTCCCACTTGCTTTTAAAGTAGATGGCATTGACCAGCACCAGCCTCGTCCCGTCGTTCACCACACCTTTGGCCAGCACATCCTTAATTTTACCTGATGAACCATTAACACATTGGTTAGTTAATACCACAGGAATTATAAATACATTGGATTAATCACAGATGAATGAGCCTACATCAGTCTGTGAGGATGTACACTTGTAAATATACCACAAATATAAATCTGTGACAACCTTTTGTCTTCTTCTCCACCCAGGTGTTAATGTTGACCCGTGCACCCTCTGCATTTTTAATGAAGTCCACAGTCTCCAGTTCTGCCTTGTAGTACTTCTTAGTCTCTCTTAAGAAATCCTAAACAAAGAAAAAAAGTGTATTTATCAGAAATTAACATGTTTTAAGTTTAAGTTATTAGGTCAAATAAACAGATAAAGTCTATCATCCTTTGTGTTCATTGGTCAATGTTGGAACCTGTTTTCATTGAGCATTTTGGTACATTTATTTTTTATTACTCATATAAAAAATATTTCATAGATTTTTTGATTTTCAATAAAAAGCCATGTGCACCCTTTTCATTCCATCTTGTTTAAAGTATAAAACAGTACCACTATGTATTTTTTTCTATGTTCAGTTATAGACTTTTTACTCATAGTGTAATCTCTGTATCAGTTTTTCTGGATATATTCTTGAGCTATATATTTATTTTGAAGCCGATTGATTAACAACTCATGTCACATTTTATTTGTTTTATTTATTTTATTTAACCTTTAACCAGGAAAGTCCCACTGAGATTACAAATCTCTTTTGCAGGGGAGTCCTGGCCCCATGTGTGTTTGGGGGGAAAATGACCAGTAGACTAATTTATACCGGGTTAATCTATCTAGTCACACCACCAACTCTTTCAATAATCTGATTTATGGGTGTTTTTTGTGATCTGGTCTTGTAACTTGATATTTACAGCCACCACAACTATCTGTATGAACAACAACAAAAAAGCATGTCTTTTTTACATCAATAAATAATAAATAAATGCTAGTATATATTATATATATATAGTATATTTGTTCTGTCTGCCTTTAATCAGGCACCACCACTTCCCTCATCCATCACGGTTAGAAATCCTAACACATGTGGCTAATATTCTAAGCTTAAGTTTAAGTTCTGAAACAAACAACAGACACACACGACACACACCTCAATAAACTGGTAGGACTTCTCTCCGTACAGCCTGTTGGCCAAACTGAGGGCAAAGGGAGCCTCTGGCTTGTTTAACACTTCCAGCAGTGAGGCGAAGCTAGCGTTGACATCTTTTTCTTTTATATCACTTGTCTTCAGGCACTGTGGAGAAACAGGACAAGAGTTTTTTTTAAATCAGATTGTATTAAACCTGCCATGGTCCCGTCATTCTTGGAAAAAGAAAATAAAATAAGAAATGAGAGAAAATATTAGTATCAATGAATTCAAATGTGAACAAAAATGTTAAAAACCACTCTCGTCACATGAGTTTCATGAACTGCCTTGCTCTACTCTACTACCTTAAAACAATTGACTGAGACAGTACAAATCTTTTGTTGACTTTGAACAACTTTTACCTTTGACATCTGTGTGGCCGTGTTGCCCTTGGCCCCCAGCAGCACCATAGCGAGCGCTGAGGAGATGCTGAAAGGGGAGTAGAAGACATTGGATGCTTTGTTTTTGTCGCCCAGGGTTTTGAACAGAGCCAGAGCAAAGCTGGTGTTAGCCTTGGACAGAGGAGTTTCAGATGCCATTGTGTCTGTTTCAAATAAAGCAGAGTATCACATTAGTTATTGCATTACTGTAATAATAGATCTGTGTCAGTGTGTCAGTATCTGTATATGAGCAGGCTCTTTCAACAAACTGAAAGCTGAGAAAGTTATTAGACATAATACACTCACCTCTTGTGTTCAGGAGGTTTCCTTCACAGGCAGTCTTCAACTTGAGCCATGAGTTTTTATACAGAACCTAAGTCACACCCCTTCAGAGACAGACAACTTTTTTTTAATTACATTTGTGCCATGCTCACATTTTTTCATAGGTTGCTGCAAATCCCTTTTTTACATTGATTATTGTGTGGCAAAGCAGGAAAAAAGTACAGTTAAAAACATTCAGCTTAAAAACAGAGACAAAATGTCACTTGCGCTTTTTTAAATGTCATAAAATAATTATTTACTTTATTTATTTTATTTAATTATTTATTTATTACTTATTTAACCTCTTTACACAATAGAAACCCACATCAAGTTATTAATTCTCATAAAATTAACAGCACTCATTATGTGACACACGGCCTATAAATCACAGTCTGAAATGATAATTGCTGTGTACAAGGGTAAAATATTCTGAAGGTGTGGGACAAGGTGTTTGTTTGTGTTCATTATGATATTTTTTTTATCTTATTGAGTTACATGGAAACTGAAAAATCCTTTGTAATAAACTGTGACTGATACATTTTCATCAATTAGTATTAATCCATTTCAACTTGAACTCTAACCTTTACAGACAGAAAAACTGAGTCCTTAAAAAGCACAGTACTGTAAGAGATGTTTGTTCATTAGAGCAGAAACATGAGCAGGTTACAGTGTATAATTGTTCTCTAAAAGAGGTTTAACTGGATTGTTGACTAACGTTTTGCCCTTAGAGCGATATTTTAACCCGTTCCTTCTGAAAGCCTTTGAACAACATGTGGGGAGGGATGTGACAATGACTGGTAAATGGTTGAAAAAAGGTTCACAAGATCAGATTTATGAAAGAACGTTGCATGATAAATAAAGATCCATTTTCTTAACAAAAACCTGCATGTTCAAAAATGGCTGCACTGTGTTTATTTGCACAAGTGAGTAGTCGATATATTCCATGTATTAGTTTAGTTTTCTGTGAGTCTAGGATTATTTATTGGTCATAAATAAAATGTGTCATTGTTGAATGATTTATTTCAATATAAAAAAATCTACCAAATAATTTTTGTTTCAACCATTTCTCTTTTACAGATTGCTCAAAGTTACCTGACATTCCAGACCTTCTACTTCAGTTAAATCTGGGATCAAGAGCGCCCCCTGTGTCTCTCTGAAGACTCTTCTGTGCAGTCACCTACAGGAGGCTGTTTATGTCTGTTTGTCACCTCTACAACCATTTTGGAAAATAAACGTCCATAATAGAAAACACTATATTTTCTATTGAGGTTGATAGAACTGGCCCCGCCCCCCACCAGCCCACAGAAAAGATCATATTTCCCCCGTGTGTGAGTGGAGTTATGATGTGAGCAAAATATCAACTTAAACTAAAAAATAGCTGCTTGAAGTGAAACATTTTGAACAATTGTATTTACAATACAGAGAAACCAGACAAAAATATTTTTGATATAAAATAAAGGTGAGATTGTATCTAATTTCTTTAAAATTCACATAACTTTTCCTTTGAGCTCAGAATCCAACAGAGGATGTTCTTTATTACTGGCACAACTGTATCCATGTTTAAGTGATCAAAATTACAACGTTACAACACTCCTATTGTTGGACAGCAAGACTGGGAATGAGGTCCTTATTCAACCCCATCTAATTTCACATTTTTATTCAAAATGCGGGAAAACAAAAAGGGTCGGGGTCTATATGCCTTTCTTTAGTGATAATATTCTTATCCAGAAGCCATCACTTGGGGAGTTTTCATCATTTGGGTATGTTTCATTCAAAATGGAGTTGAAGTTTTCTCCATCTGTTTTATATGTTGTTCTTTACAAACCACCCCAACAATGTCATCATTTTATTGATGAGATTACTGAAATGCTTTTGGTTATCTGCAACAGAATTTGAACAAGTATCATATCAGCAGATTTTAATGTGCATGTGGATAATGTTTCTGACAGGAATGCCAAAGAACTTTCTGCTATTCTTGACATTTTTGGTCTTTGTCAGCATGTTAATGAGCCGACCCATAACAGAGGTCACACTCTGGACCTGGTCATTACTAAGGCTGTTCATATTTCAGATGTCACTGTGATTGATGTTGCTCTATCTGATCATTCTTGTGTCTTTTTCCATCTGTCCATAATTACAAAAGTTGCTGCTGTACCTACAGTTGTTCAGAAGAGACCATTAATGATAACACCAGGACACAGTTTATGAAGACAATCAGGTTTGAAAATGCCTCATCAGGTCAAGTTGATGATTTGTTAAGATACTTAAGGTGTTTTAAATGTTATGGACACCATTGCTCCTGTTAAGGTTAAAGTGATGAGGAAGAGGCAGAAGGCTTCGTGGAGCAATGCTCCTTCTGTCAGGGCACAGAAAAGGGAATGCCAAAAAGCCGAAAGAAAATAGCGTAAATTTAAACTCCTAATTCATTATGAGGTATACAAAGAAAATCTGCATGTTTTCAATCAAACTTTGCAAAAAGCAAGAGAAATATTCTTCCCAGAGATTATCAACAACAGCAGTAACAACTCATGTGTCCTGTTTGCTACATTGAACAGATTAACAAACCCTCCAGCTCCATTTCCTTCAGAATTAGTTTCAGCACTAAATGCAATTAGTTTGCAACGTTTTTCAACAACAACGTTCAAGGCATTAAACCTGCTACAGTCCAAAGGGCATACAACAACACTGCAGCCAACAGGAGACACTTGGGTGGGTTAACACATTTTACACCCATTAATGAAAGAACAATTCAAAAAAACGTCTCCAGACTGAGTTCATCCACCTGCTGCCTCGATGTTTTACCCACTAGAATACTAAAATACGTACTAAGCAGTTTGTTTCCACAACTCACTGATATAGTCAATAATTTCTTACAGTCTGGAACATTTCTAAGGACCTTAAAAATTGCTGTCATTAAGCCTCTCCTAAAGAAGAGCAGTCTTGATGCTACAGTGCTCAAAAACTCGACCCATATCAAACCTTCCATTTTTAGGGAAAGTTATCGAAAAAGTTGTATATCAGCAACTTAATAACTTTAAATTACTTACCAACTGCTTTGATCCTTTTCAGTCAGGTTTTAGGCCCCATCACAGACTGAGACTGCACTTATCAAAGTCACAAATGACATCTGTCTGAACACTGACGCAGGCAAAGTCTCTGTCTTAGTTCTGTTGGACTTGAGTGCTGCGTTCGATACAGTGGACCATAAAATCTTGTCACAAAGATTAGAGCAATGGATAGGTATCACTGGAACTGCTCTTAGATGGTTTCAGTCCTATCTTGAAGACAGGAAGTACTTTGTTTTGGTTGATAACTGTGTATCAGACCGAATGGCCCTGACATGTGGGGTTCCACAGGGGTCTATCTTGGGACCTCTGTTATTCAATCTTTACATACTTCCTTTAGGCCAGTTAATACAACACTCAGATTTACATTTCACTCACAGCAGGTGAAAATGGACCAATCCATTCACTGTGTCACTGCGCAGAACCCTCAAGCTCCCAGGCCTCTGGTAGAGGACCCGAGCTCGAAGGATGAGACCACCTGCGGAGGGTGAAGGACAAATTTTTTTTTTTTATTAATCCTCTTGACAAACCAATAGCTAATATTAATGTGACAAAGACGCATTTGCAAACCACACACTTTTATTCCAAATGAAAAAGCAAAAGGAAAGATTAAGGAATCCATGTCAGATTAGAAAAAGAAAATGATAGTTTTATTTAATGTATTTACAGTTGTAGGGTTATAAAGATTGAGAAACTGAGCAAGCATGTCCATACTGCTGTGCACATATTTTTTTTTTAAACAGTATATAAAAATGAGCATAATTCAAGCAATTCACACATTTCTTGCTTTTAATCTTAACTTTGAGAGAGTGTGACAAGACATGTCAAAAGAATAAGAAAGTTACATTTATTTCAGAAAGGGCAACGCATTTTTATTTTTTTTTTATTTAACCTTTATTTAACCAGGAAAGTCCCACTGAGATTACAAATCTCTTTTGCAGGGGAGTCCTGGCCCCATGTGTGTTTGGGGGGGACTGTTGTACATGTCTTTGGTGGTAGGGGAAACCGGAGAACCCGGAGGAAACCTACGCAGACACAGGGAGAACATGCAAACTCCACACAGAAAGGCCCTGTTCTAGGTGAGATTCGAACCCAGGACCTTCTTGCTGTGAGGCAGGCGTGCTAACCACTTTGCCACTGTGCCGCATTCATAAATACTCATCCGCTTACACGAAGACTCAACCCTAAGTTTTATAAAGAGGCCAAAAAAAAAAAAAGGTACACTTACAAAACAATTGTGACTCACGCTGCAGACTGTAAAGAAACATGAAAAGAAATGTTAAATGCTAAATCACATTTAAACAGAGCAGCAACATGTCACTTTAGTACTGCAGATGAGATTTAGTCAATTTAACCAACTATTTTGACTGACATTGCCTGAGCCTTACCAAGAAATATGATGTATGATTGTCCACATTTAAAAGAATAACAAAGATCATATCTGACAAGTCAATTCATTTACTTCTATAACTGTAAAGGCAGTGAAGGTAAATTCACTGCCGAGGGCGCAGTAGAGGATATACTTGATTTTTATAAAAGATAAAGGCTGTAGTGAAGGTGCAACATATTCAATAGAGTCATATATAACATTTGTAAATCTGTGAGATTAGACCAATGAGCACTAACGCTGAAAGGCACTTGTCCAACTGAAATTAAGTGTAAATGGGGTTAAAATGTTAATTCTACAAGCCGTTCTGGTATAGGTTTGGTTTGGAGATTGAACAACTGTGGTTAATAATGAACCACAGAGCAGTGACAGTGTTTTACAGTGGCAGGGGATAAACTGTCTTCCCTTTTCTGGCTTTTTATTATTGATTTCTCACTCAGGGGAACAGTATCTGCCAGCAAAGAGAACAGTATTGGTGGCATTGTGTCGAATGAAGAAGAGGAAGGGATGATCTGCAATAAACTGAGCAGGAGGCTCGGGATTCCCGCCACAGCCAAAACAAGGAAGGGCAGCAGTGGCAGCGGCCGCTTCGGTTCCCTCTTCATTTACTTCCACAAAAGCTTTGTGGACAACCTTTGACAACACCAGGTCTTTGGCTGGAGACATGCCTGTAACAGAAAGAAATCACACTCAGGCCTTTTGATTGATTAATGATCTTGGACATAGCAATCCACAACAATGTTATGGTTCCTTATTTAGAGAAACTTTGCACAATCTTATTATCTCTAAATGTTGTTAAAAAAACATTAAAATATGATTAAAGGATGTGCATTAAAGAGTTAATGCTCTACAGTGTAATCCTAAGACAATTTTCATTAAAGCATATTTTTGTGAGATTAATCCTTGCTTATGAAGTAGGAAAATAGGACAGAAAGAACACTGATGGAGTTTGATAATGGGTCAATTACTTTATGTAAATTTCTTACCAGAGAAGTCACTCTTTGATGGATCAAAAGCATCCCTCATGCCCATGCTGGTCAAAACTTCCATCAGGTCATATGTTTCCTCCATCTTAAATCGAGGAAGCCCCACCTGGACTTTAACTTTAGGCATCTTGTCCGGACGAGTCCACTTCACAAAGTTCTCATAGGTCAGCTGCTGCTCCAGCTGCAAAAAAAAAACGTTTTTGATTAAAAAGGCAAAAGTAAATGTTTTTATGTCTTCAGCTACACTTTTATGTGTCCTACCTTCTCCAGACCTGTGGAACTATCCTCAATGTCTTTGGGCAAGAAGATGAGCATACTGATCTCCTTCCCTTTATAAGGCAAGTCTATGACCTGGAAATCAGCAAAAAGAAAACAGATTTAACAGCATAGATTATTTACTTTTTAACACTGTGCTGCCTTGAAAACAAAAAAATGGCATCAATTTACCTGGCATTTGGCCTCTGAGATAAATGCTAATGGAAAGACGAATGTTTTGTTCATCATCTTCACTGGCTTAGTGTCGTTCTAAAAACAGAGACCCAATTAAATGCATATTGTAATAATAACAACAGTTTGAAGTATTATCCTAAACAAATACTGTAACCAACAGTGTAGTCTGCAGTAATGTCAGAGTCTGCTTTGTTGGCTGTGGTCAGAGGTGCATGCTTTAAAAGTCGCCCACAGTTGGTCTGATTTTAAGCTTAACATGAACAGGACTTTTTAAACTGGTATACATATTGGTTCAGTTATTTAAGAAAGTTGGCACATCAATTATTCCATGTTGTATTAAGCAAAATTATTATTATAGAATGTGAAGCAGGTTGCATTATAAGCCTTAAGTAGGACTAGTTTCTGTGTAGGTAATTGGCATCATAATCAAGAAAAATCATTGCATTGTTACCTTGTTGAGTCTAAACTTGGCATCATTTGTTCTTTTCTTCTCAAACTGTTCGTCCCAGTTGCCCTTAAAGTAGATGGCATTGACCAGCACCAGCCTCGTCAAGCCGTCTACTACACCTTTGGCCAGCACATCCTTAATTTTCTCTGATGAACCATTAACACATTGGTTAGTTAATACCACAGGGATTATAAATACATTGGATTAATCACAGATGAATGAGCCAACATCAGTCTGTGAGTATGTACACTTGTTAATATTCCACAAATATAAATCTGTGAGAACCTTGTGTCTTCTTCTCCACCCAGGTGTTAATGTTGACCCGTGCACCCTCTGCATTTTTAATGAAGTCCACAGTCTCCAGTTCTGCCTTGTAGTACTTCTTAGTCCCTTTTAAGAAATCCTAAACAAAGAAAAAATCGTGTATTTATTAGAAAGTAACATGTTTTAAGTTTAAGTTATTAGGTCAAATAAACAGATAAAGTCTATCATCATCTGTGTTCATTGGTCAATGTTGGAGCCTGTTTTCATCGAACATTTTGGTACATTTATTTTTTATTAGTCATATAAAAAATTAGTGCTGGGCAAATGAATGCGTTTTTTTCGCGTTAATGCATTAATGAATTAACGCAGACAATTATTTTATTGCGCGTTAACGTCGGCCAATTAATATTGTGAAAGATGTCGGTCTGAAGAACATTCTTAGGATCGCAACAAATGACTGCACGTATGAGCCGCCCTCATGACGCACCATCACAAGAAGAATACACGAGTTGTAGAAAAAGGAAAGGACTACAAAAGCGACGGCGTAACAAGGTGCACCAACTGTTGCCTTTACCGGAGACTACTGGACATCGCTAGGCAAGCATAATTACCTCGGCGTTACAGTGCATTATATTGATGAACAGTGGGAACTGCACTCACATGCTCTGACTGTAATGAAAACACAAAACAGACTGTAGAAGACAGAACATGGGTGCACTGTGTGTGTGTGTGTGTGTGTGTGTGTGTGTGTGTGTGTGTGTGTGTGTGTGTGTGTGTGTGTGTGTGTGTGGGTGTTGGTCTGGTGAAGAGGGGGCGGAGCTCACGGGAACGCAGGCACATGCATGTAGGTCTGTAAAGGTGTGCACTTTCGGGAGGCTAGGTGGTTGAGAGTCAGGTACGGGTAGCCGCACTTTTTGTTGACCGCAAAGCCAACACCAAAACTACGCAAAGCATACTGAACTGAGATTATATATTAATCTGTTTATGCATTCTGGTGCATGTCCATCATCTTTCTTCTGAGCTGTATTATTTAATCTGCAATAAACCTACCAAACGCACTACAGATCTGAGATTATTTGTTAATTATAGTCTCTAAGCACAACTTTTAGCACCACCAGGACCCAACTCTGACCCTCACCGCGGCTACAAGGTTCTATGGGAAGCCGCTACACAGACATTTATATTGTTTACATTGTTATAATGTTATAATCGAGGCTCTGGACATAACTTGTTTTTTTATAACAAACTAAACAAAATATTAATGCCCTGGCAGTGGCAAATATTTTTGGTTTAATATTTAATTTGATTACATTAATGCTTAAGTTGAGATTTACAAGAAATATTTCAACTGCTACTAATTTTTAATTTCTCTAGAAAGCACCTTATTTGTTTAAAGTGTTTGCAAACCAAATTCTATTGCACTTTTGTTTATATAGCAGTACGTTCAAAATAAAAGTATGCATCACACAAATTTTCATTTCATTATTAAATTTTTTGTATAATGCGATTAATCACGATTAAATTCTTTAATTGTTGCCCAGCACTAGATAAAATATTTCATATTTTTTTTTGATTTTCAATAAAAAGCCATGTGCACCCTTTTCATCCCATGTTGTTTCCAGTATAAAACAGTATCACTGTGTATATTGTTCTATGTTCAGATATAGACTTTTTACTCAATAGTGTAATCTCTGTATCAGTTTTTCTGGATATATTCTTGAGCTATATATTTATTTTGAAGCTGTCTGATTAACAACTCGTGTCACATGACCAGTAGACTAATTTATACTGGGTTAATCTATCTAGTCACACCACCAACTCGATTTATGGTTGTTTTTTGTAATCTGGTCTTGTAACTTGATATTTACAGCCACCAAAACTATATGTATGAACAACAAAAAAAAAAATCATGTGTTTTTTACATAAATAAATAATAAATAAATGCTAGTATACATTTGTTCTGTCTCCCTCATCCATCAATGTTACAGATCCTAACACATGTGGCTAATATTCTAAGCTTAAGTTTAAATTTTGAAACAAACAACTGACACACACGACACAAACCTCAATAAACTTGTAGGACTTCTCTCCGTACAGCCTGTTGGCCAAACTGAGGGCATAGGGAGCCTCTGGCTTGTTTAACACTTCCAGCAGTGAGGCGAAGCTAGCGTTGACATCTTTTTCTTTAATATTATTCATCTTCAGGCACTGTGGAGAAACAGGACAAGAGTTTTTTTTAAATCAGATTGTATTAAACCTGCCATGGTCCCGTCTTGGTAAGAGAAAATAAAATGAGAAATGAGAGAAAATATTAGTATCAATAAGTTCAAATGTGACCAAAAGTGTTAAAAACTACTCTCATCACATGAGTTTCATGAACTGCCTTGCTCTACTCTACTACCTTAAAACAATTGACTGAGACAGTACAAATCTTCTGATGACTTTGAACAACTTTTACCTTTGACATCTCTGTGGCCGTGTTGCCCTTGGCCCCCAGCAGCACCATAGCGAGCGCTGAGGAGATGCTGAAAGGGGAGTAGAAGACATTGGATGCTCTGTTTTTGTCGCCCAGGGCTTTGAACAGAGCCAGAGTGAAGCTGGTGTTAGCCTTGGACAGAGGAGTTTTAGATGCCATTGTGTCTGTTTCAAATAAAGCAGAGTATCACATTAGTTATTGCATTACTTTAATAATAGATCTTTGTCAGTGTGTCTGTATCTGTGTACAGTCAAACTGAAAGCTGAGAAAGATATCAGACCTAATACACTCACCTCTTGTGTTCAGGAGGGTTTTCTTCACAGACAGTCTTCAGCTTGAGCCAAAAGTATTTATACAGAACCTCACACCCCTTCAGAGCCAGACAAATTTTTTTAATTACATTTGTGCCATGCTCACATTTCTACATAGGTTGCGGCAAATCCCTTTTTACATTGATTATTGTGTACAACAAATACATGTTCTCATAGGGTATAAAAAGCTTTAAACAAAAATACATAAACACTTAAATGATTAGATTATCAAAGCACGAAAAAAGTACAGTTAAAAACTATTCAGCTTAAAAACAGAAACAAAATGTCACAGTCTGTCATGTGTGTTATTTTAAATGTCATAAAATAATATACTTATTCAACCTCTTTACACAATAGAAACATACAACAGTTTATTAATGCACATAAAATTAACAGCACTCATTATGTGTGGCCTATAAATTACAGTCAGTCTGAAATGATAATTGCTGTGTACAAGGGTAAAATATTCTGAAGATGTGGGACAAGGTGTTTGAGTTCATTATAATATTTCTTTATCTTATTGAGTTACATGGAAACTGGAAAGCAGAAAAACTATGTCACTAAAAAGCACAGTACTGTAAAGAGATGTTTGTTCATTAGAGCAGAAACATGAGGAAGTGACAGTGTATATTTGTTCTCTAAAAGAGGTTTAACTGGATTGTTGACTATCGTTTTGCCATTAGAGCGATATTTTAACCCGTTCCTTCTGAAAGCTTTTGAACAACATGTGGGGAGGGATGTGACAATGACTGGTAAATGGTTAAAATAAGTTTCAAAAGATCAGATTTATGAAAGAATGTTGCATGATAAATAAAGATTCATTTTTTTAACCAAAACCTGTATGTTCAAAAATGGCTGCCTGTGTTTATTTGCACAAGTGAGTAGTCGATATGTACCATGTATTAGTTTAGTTTTCTGTGAGTCTAGGATTATTTATTGGTGATAAATAAAGTGTATCAACAGCAGATGAAGTCAAAAGTAACCTATTGCTATTTTACAGCTCTGAAGGTAAAGATTACCTTACCTGTTTAGTGAAGAAAGCAAAGTAATATTTCCATTAACCGCAGAGTCCTGGGTTATGCTATGGCTTCCCGTTCATTCGAGCCTATCCACGACATGATGGTCATGGTCTTACTCATGGTTATACCGGAGAGGGTGTGTTTCCCATCTTGGCCAGAAACTATCATTGGCTCTAGGACCACTTCCTCATATCAGAGCAAGGTTCATGTGACCAGGAAATAAACAGTTTCCCTCGATTCTATTGAGCCTAAGGATTCAAACGAGGTATCACATGCTCAATTTGACCAATGGGCTGTGGAGAACCGTCTCTGCGCACTTTCACACCTGGCTCAGGAGCCATAAAACACACCGGCTCAGGAGGAAGAATAGAGACAGAATACACATAAAAATACATAGAAGTCTGGTTTAAGTTCTCAAAAATGTATTTAATGAACACCATTAGTGATTTAAATATAAAATATATAGTATTTACATGACTAAACTGAAATAGAACAGACTGGACCAAAGTGGGCCAAAGTGGGCCTTTTGGAAATCTCGCCTAATTTTTCTGTACTAAAATCTCTTGAGTTTGCAGGGATAATGTTAATATGTTTTATTTACATTTTATGAAGTAAAGGAGTCTTGGAAGCAGCATTCCAAAGAGTTTCTCATCATAAAATACAGGTTTTTTTTAGGGCGGCAGTAGCTCAGTGGGTAGAGCGGTTGTCGGCGGGTGGGCGGTTCGTTCCTCGCTAGAAACATCCCAAAACATCATAACATCCCTTTCCTCACAGTTCATACTGTCGTTCTGTCCTTGGGACATTTAACCTACCTTGCATCCAGTGGCATTCCAGCTGTAACACTGATAAATAGCTAAATTTTTGTAAAGTGCTATGAGTGCTTACCACAGTAGGTGGAAAAGCGCTATATCAAATAAAAAAAAATTCATGCTGAAAATAAAAAACATCTGAATTGTGTTTCCTCCTTGTTTCTGTAAACTTCATTTTTATTTTTTTTATATATATACAGATGTTTAATGTGAAGTGGAATATCTCTCGAACCACCTGCATTTTTGAAAGAGAGGTTATCCTTCTTATTTTATGTCCAAAAAACCCAACAAAAAACGTCCAAACACACCTCTTAGTCTCCTTTGATGTAAGACAACCATCTAAAAACCTATGTCCAGAGGCCTTTGATGAATTCTTGAATATGTCCTGGATGACGGAGACCCTCATCATCGTCTCCAGTTCTCAGGGTGATCTGTGGAAGACTTACCTTTACAACTGCAGCCTGCTCCAACACTTATCCTGTGTCTTTTCCATCTTGTTAAATAAAGATCTGTGTGCAAAACAATTGAGTCCTAAAACTTGTTCCTCACAGAACAATCTGGCCAATTAATGGTTTCAGCCGGTGCAAGGGAAGCTCAGAACCAGTTTTAACATCTTAAACAGAATGCAACATCAAGCATGCCAGCTACTTGCAGCCTTACACAAAATCATCTAGAGCACCAAGCAACAAGAACAGGCCTTCAATGCCCTGCTTCCAGCTTCCAGCGCTGCCTGGCCCACCACCTACACAAGCTCTCACAGCATTGCCAAGCCCAGCAGATGTTCTGCTCCTAACCCTGCCAACTTCCCTATAGTCCCTGAACCACAAGTGTGGTCGAGGGTGCAAGGTGGGTTGTGAAAATAGATACATTGGTGCGGGCCAAATAATTTCAGAAAGGGAGACCTGCAGTTTGGAAAAAACCCCGACCCGCGCATCACTACAGCAGGCCCATCTTTTTACGCATATCCACAGCCGGGTTGCTGGGCAGCAGTCTAAGCAGAGACGCCCAGACTTACCTCTTTCTAGAGGGTTTCAAAGGTTTGAAAACCTCACGGGCGCTCCATCCCGCTAAGCCCGGCCTCGAGAGTCAGAGCGGGGTAGGAGACATTGAACCCCCCTCCTAACACCGGAGGGGAGAGGAGAGATGGGTACCCGGAGGCGCACGGAGGGCGACCAGGGCGAGGCGGCCTCACAGTGCTGGGTTGGTAAAATGCTGAGGTTGCGGGCCAGGCCCAGTTGGAGGACTCGTTGTGTGGCTCTCTCCGCCAAGACTGTCGCGCGCCAGGATTTTTTGATCGACCCTTCGCGCAAGGTAGCATCAGAAATACAATGTCTACAAATGTCTACAATGTCTGAAAATCAGACACCTGTCGAGGCAGAGGGGCATTATTCATTGCTGGGAATCTTTTGGCTATCTCGGAATTTCTCTAGCCTAAATTTTTTTTTCATGAGAACCAGGATTTTTTTGACCGGCCCTTTGCGCAAGGTAGTCCGAGAATGGTGGCCCTTCCTGGGCTTGCATTGCCGACCTTTCACCGGACCTAACTGGTTCAAAAAAGGACCAAATGGAACAAAATTTTGCAGTTGGCCCCTAGTCATTGGGGGCTACAAAATGAGAATTTTCATATCTTTAAAAAAAAATTGTTTAATTTTTCAGGTGTTTAGCCCGGGAAGTGCCCGGGCTGAAGTGCACAGGTTAAAAAGTGAAAATAAAGGGCTTTAAAAATAAAGATTCTGAAAACTTTCAACGCAGGTTTGTTTTACTACTCCCAGGGATTATTTTGGCTATTTTGAAAAATTTACTGGATGAATATTTCTGCCCGGACTGAAGGTTCTCAATCTCAGTTTATGAATGGCTATAAAACTCATTATTTATGACCTGTGATTACATGTATGCTAACTAACCAAGGTGTTTTCATCAGGTAAAATTATAAACTGGCCCAAGGTGTGGTGGACAAATTTACAAAGCTGGTGCTGGTCAATGCCATCTACTTTTGTGGTCATTGGAAGATAGAGTGTTAGGGAGCCTAAGACTCAACGAGCTACTTAAATAAAACTATGTATATATGAAAAACAAGTTATAGTTTTAGGCCTTATGGCTTATTACATTTATAGTGCTACAAATGGCATCTAAGTAACAAATTAAAAAGAATGAAAAAAGTTTTTGATCACACTTTTAGGCCATAGTTTGAAATGAGTACAAATTATTACCTACAATCAAACCAAAGACAAGCAGTTCTTATGACTGAAAAATAAATAAATACACATTAATCTCAGCTAAATGTCTGTACTCATTTGTTTGAATGTTAGTTACTTTAAAAACTTTATGTATCATCATTAGAAAATGAAACAAAAGAGGAAAACAAAAAGTTTAAACAAAAGTGGGAAAAAAATCTGCTTGAGGCAATATATATTTAGTTTCATAGTAATAAATCCTAAAAATAAGCTGCACAACACCTTGTAACAGGTACTGCAAACTTCAATGTGGTAAAAAATATACATAAAAAAAACCTGATGTTGAGGCATTACACTGTGTTTATACGTCTGTTCTCAATGTCAGACTAAACCAGTAAAGATGATGCACCACAAGTCTTTTGTACAATAGATATTAATTATATACGCTGAATCATTGTTCCAGGATTTTCTCACGCCACACTTCTGACAAACCACTTTCCATTCCTCTTATGAGACTTGCCAACTGTAACAAGAAGATTGTGCAATACATGAACTGTATTGGCAAAAACTATGTTGAACCAGAGCCATGGATTTGTAATGATGTCTAAACTTGTCCTTCTATTAACATGCCCAAATGGGAGCATGACAACTGAAGCACTTTGTTTCTGTCTGGGTGTCACCAGTGTAGTTGTTTGTAGAGAAAAAAAGAGAAGGTAGTGAATAAAGATCAGTTATCTTTGGTTTCAAATAATAATAAATGAAATTGTCCAATCGGATTCAACTGCACTGAACAGTTTTCTGATTTTTTTAAACATCAAATCAAAGTGTATATACTGTATATATTCAAGACAAAAAATACCTTCCATGCAGAGTAATGTCGCCAACATCAGAGCTGCCAGGAAAGACTGCATTTTCCCGACTGGATGATGAAGGATAATATTAAGAGCTGACCATAAGCCAAAGTCAAGGCTTTGATATGTAAAAGTGCTAAGAATTGTGATTAAAGAGTCTGAAAGTGTGTGAACAAACTGTACTAAACTTGTAAACCTGCAAATTCAGTGCATCTTGATGTTTAATATTAGTTAAATTTTCTTCACCATCTCCTGGGCTGGCATTAAAGTGTTTGCATTCAAATATTAGTAGCAATTATCCTATAATTAATTTGCTCACATATCCAGCTTTTTCAAGACAGTAATTCATACATGTTTGTTTTATGACTTTTTAGCCTTAAACTTTGTATTTTAACCAGTATTTTGGTCCATTAAACAAGGGAGGTCTTTATTGCAGTCCCTCCTAAATTATAAAATAACCCGGTGTGATAGCTGTCCTCTTTTGTCTTGTGTTTCTTTTTTCTTTCTGTTCTGTTGTACTTTGGAAACCTTTTTTTTTATTACAATTCAAGTAAATTGGACAATTTTACTTTCTTAAAATGTACATTTTGTTCAAAGGTTTTTTCCATTAAATTTACTGCAATAAGTTGGACATCACTATATTATTGTGTAGACTGAAATTGGATATCACCAAACTCATTGGAACTTTTTTTTTTTGTTTATTTGACTGGGTTAATAATTAACATTACTCTAAATACACCAGAATTATCCATAAGACAATTTTTCATCTGCAGTCCCCAGACAGATCTCACCCTAAAAAATACAAGGTACTAATGACAGACAATAATCTATAACATGTGTGATGCACATAGAATTTGAGAATTTAATTCAATGTTTTATTAGTAAGCATATTTGTTGTAATACACATTTAGTACTATATCTTTTAAGGCAGTGAAGGCAAATTCTTTCAGAGGGTGCAGTGGAGGATATACTAGACTTTGGTAAAAGATAAAGGCTGTAGTGAAAGGCACTTGTTGCAACTAAATGTAAATGGGGTTAAAATGTTAATTCTACAAGCCGTATTAGTATTAGTTGGTATTAGCTTGATTTGGAGATTGAACAACTGTGGTTAGTTAACCACAGAGCAGTGACAGTGTTTTACAGTGGCAGGGGATAAACTGTCTTCCCTTTTCTGTCTTTTTATTATTGATTTCTCACTCAGGGGAACAGAATCTGCCAGCAAAGAGAACAGTATTGGTGGCATTGTGTCGAATGAAGAAGAGGAAGGGATGATCTGCGATAAACTGAGCTGGAGGCTCGGGATTAAAGCTACAGCCCACACAATGAATGACAGCAGTGGCAGCGGCCGCTTCGGTTCCCTCTTCTTTTACATCCACAAAAGCTTTGTGGACAACCTTTGACAACAACAGGTCTTTGGCTGGAGACATGCCTGTAACAGAAAGGATTCGAGTAGAAATAAATCACACTCAGACAATGATTCTTTGTTGGCCTTTTGATTGATTAATGATCTTGGACATAGCAACAAACAACAATGTTTCTGTACCTTAGTTAGAGAAACTTTGCACAATCATATTATCTCTTAATGTTGTTAAAAACAGTTAAAATATGATTAAAGGATGTGCAACAAAGAGTTAATGCTCTAATCCTAAGACAATTTTCATTAAAGCATATTTTTGTGAGATTAATGCTTGTTTATGATCCCTAAAACTAAAGTAGGAGAATAGGACAGAAAGAACACTGATGGAGTTTGATAATGGATCAATTTCTTTATGTAAATTTCTTACCAGAGAAGTCACTCTTTGATGGATCAAAAGCATCCCTCATGCCCATGCTGGTCAACACTTTCTCCAAGTCATATGTTTCCTCCATCTTAAATCGAGGAAGCCCCACATTGACTATAACTTGAGGCATCTTGTCTGGACGAGTCCACTTCACAAAGTTCTCATTGGTCAGCTGCTGCTCCAGCTGCAAAAGAAACAGTTTTTGATTAAAAAGGCAAAAGTAAATGTTTGTATCTCTGTGGCCACACTTTTATGTGTCCTACCTTCTCCAGACCCGTGGAACTATCCTCAATGTCTTTGGGCAAGAAGATGAGCATACTGAGCTCTCTCCCTTTATAAGGCAAGTCTATGACCTGGAAATCAGCAAAAAGACAACAGATTTATTTAAGTAACAACATAGATTATTTACTTTTTAACACTGTGCTGCCTTGTAAACAAAAAAATGGCGTCAATTTACCTGGCATTTGGCCTCTGAGATAAATGCTAATGGGAAGACTAATGTTTGGTGCATCATCTTCACTGGCTTAGTGTCGTTCTAAAAACAGAGACACAATTAAATGCATATTGTAATAATAACAACAGTTTGAAGTATTATCCTGAACAAATGCTGTAACCACAGTGTAGTCTGCAGTAATGTCAGAGTCTGCTTTGTTGGCTGTGGTCAGAACTGCATGCTTTAAAAGTCGTCCACTGTTGGTCTGATTTTAAGCTAAACATGGACATGACTTTTTGCACTGGTTGCAACACATTGGTTCAGTTATTTACGAAAGTTGCCACATCAATTATTCTATGTTGTATTTAGCAAAATTATTGTCAGTATTTTTTAACTTTAAAATTGTGCCTTAAATGTCCACTAAAGATGTAAGATAAACTGTATTTGTAAACTATAATAATGTGTAGCAGGTTGCATTATAAACCTTAAGTAGAACTAGTTTCTGTGTAGGTAATTGGCATCATAATTAAGAAAAAAACATTGCATTGTTACCTTGTTGAGTCTAAACTTGGCGTCTTTTGTGCTGTCCTTATCAAACTGTTTGTCCCACTGGCTTTTGAAGTAGATGGCATTGACCAGCACCAGCCTCGTCCTGTCGTCCACTAAACCTTTGGCCAGCAGATCTTTAATTTTACCTGATGAACCATTAACACATTGGTTTGTTAATACCACAGGGATTATAAATACATTGGATTAATCACAGATGAATGAGCCAACATCAGTCTGTGAGGATGTACACTTGTTAATATTCCACAAATATAAATCTGTGAGAACCTTGTGTCTTCTTCTCCACCCAGGTGTTAATGTTGACCCGTGCACCCTCTGCATTTTTAATGAAGTCCACAGTCTCCAGTTCTGCCTTGTAGTACTTCTTAGTCCCTTTTAAGAAATCCTAAACAAAAAAAACATATATTTATCAGAAATAAACAACATGTTTTGAGTTTAAGTTATTAGGTCAAATAAACAGATAAAGTCTATCATCCTTTGTGTTCATTGGTCAATGTTGGAACCTGTTTACATCGAGCAATTTGGTCCATTTATTTTTTATTAGTCATATAAAAAATATTTCATGAATTTTTAGATTTTCAATGAAAAGCCATGTGCACCCTTTTTATTCCATGATGTTTAAAGTATAAAACAGTATCACTGTGTATTTTGTTCTATGTTCAGTTATAGACTTTTTACTCAATAGTGTAATCTCTGTATCAGTTTTTCTGGATAAATTCTTGAGCTATATATTTATTTTGAAGCTGTCTGAAAATAAATATCTCTCAACTCAACTCATGTCACATGACCAGTAGACTAATTTATACTGGGTTAATCTATCTAGTCACACCACTAATAAACTCTTTCTATAATCAGATTTTTGTTTGTTTTTTGTAATCTGGTCTTGTAACTTGATATTTACAGCCACCACAACTATCTGTATGAACAACAACAAAAAAAATCATGTGTTTTTTACATCAATAAATAATAAATAAATGCTAGTATATTTTTGTTCTGTCTGCTTTTAATCAGGCACCACCACTTCCCTCATCCATCAATGTTAGACATCCTAACACATGCAGCTAATATTCTAAGCTTAAGTTTAAGTTTTGAAACAAAAAATAGACACACACCTCAAAAAACTTGTAGGACTGCTCTCCGTACAGCCTGTTGGCCAAACTGAGGGCATAGGGAGCCTCTGGCTTGTTTAACACTTCCAGCAGTGCAGCGAAGCTAGCGTTGAAATCTTTTTCTTTAATATCATTTGTCTTCAGGCACTGTGGAGAAACAGGACAAGAGTTTTTTTTAAATCAAGTTGTATTAAACTTGGTATGCGCCCTTCAGTCTTGGAAAATGAAAATGAAATGAGAGAAAATATTAGTATCAATGAGTTCAAATGTGAACAAAAGTGTTAAAAACCACTCTCATCACATCTCATCACTGCCTTGCTCTACTCTACTACCTTAAAACAGTTGACTGAGACAGTACAAATCTTTTGTTGACTTTGAACGACTTTTACCTTTGACATCTGTGTGGCCGTGTTGCCCCTGGCCCCCAGCAGCACCATAGCGAGCGCTGAGGAGATGCTGAAAGGGGAGTAGAAGACATTGGATGCTTTGTTTTTGTCGCCCAGGGCTTTGAACAGAGCCAGAGTGAAGCTGGTGTTAGCCTTGGACAGAGGAGTGTCAGATGCCATTGTGTCTGTTTCAAATAAAGCACAGTAACACATTAGTTATAGCATTACTGTAATAATAGATCTGTTTCAGTGTGTCAGTATCTGTATATGATCAGGCTCTTTCAAGAAACTGAAAACCGAAAAAGATATCAGACATAATGCACTCACCTCTTGTGTTCAGGAGGGTTTCCTTCACAGGTTGTCTTCAGCTTGAGCCATGAGTTTTTATACAGAACCTAAGTCACACCCCTTCAGAGCCAGACAACTTTTTTTTAATTACATTTGTGCCATGCTCACATTTCTACATAGGTTGCTGCAAAACTCTTTTTACATTGATTATTGTGTACAACAAATGCATGTCCTCATAGGGTATAAAAACCTTTAAACAAAAATACATACACACTTAAATGATTAGATTAGCAAAGCAGGAAAAAAGTACAGTTAAAAACATTCAGCTTAAAAACAGAGACAAAATGTCACATTCTGTCACTTGTGCTTTTTTAAATGTCATAAAATAATAGACTTATTCAACTTCTTTACACAATAGAAACCCACATCAAGTTAATTCTCATAAAATTAACAGCACTCATTATTTGACACATGGCCTATAAATCACAGTCTGAAATGATAATTGCTGTGTACAAGGGTAAAATATTCTGAAGGTGTGGTACAACGTGTTTGTTTGTGTTCATTATGATATTTCTTTATCTTATTGAGTTACATGGAAACTGGAAAGTCTTTTGTAATAAACTCTGACTGATACAGTTTCATCAATTAGTATTAATCCGTTTCAACTTCAACTCTAACCTTTACAGACAGAAAAACTGAGTCACTAAAAAGCACAGTACTGTAAAGAGATGTTTGTTCATTAGAGCAGAAACATGAGCAGGTTAAAGTGTATAATTGTTCTCTAAAAGAGGTTTAACTGGATTGTTGACTATCATTTTGCCCTTAGAGCGATATTTTAACCCGTTCCTTCTGAAAGCCTTTGAACAACATGTGGGGAGGGATGTGACAATGACTGGTAAATGGTTGAAATAAGGTTCACAAGATCAGATTTATGAAAGAATGTTGCATGATAAATAAAGATCCATTTTCTTAACCAAAACCTGTATGTTCAAAAATGGCTGCACTGTGTTTATTTGCACAAGTGAGTAGTCGAATATAGTACCATGTATTAGTTTAGTTTTCTGTGAGTCTAGGATTATTTATTGGTGATAAATAAAGTGTATCATTGTTGAAGGATTTTGTTTCAATATAAAAAAAATCTACCAAATAATATTTGTTTCAACCATTTTTCTTTTACCGATTGCTCAAAGTTACCTGACATTACAGACCTTCTACTTCAGTTAAATCTAGGATCAAGAGCGCCCCCTGTGTCTCTCTGAAGACTCTTCTGTGCAGTCACCTACAGGAGGCTGTTTATGTCTGTTTGTCACCTCTACAACCATTTTGGGAAATAAACGTCTGTAATAGAAAACACTATATTTTCTATTGGGGTTGATAGAACTGGCCCCGCCCCCCACCAGCACACAGAAAAGATCATATTTACCCCGTGTGTGAGTGGAGTTATGATGTGAGCAAAATATCAACTTAAACTAGAAAAATAGTTGCTTGAAGTGTAACAATTCAAAAAATTGTATTTACTACACAAATCAAAAAATGTTCTTGATAATAAAATACATAATGTGAGATTGTATCTAAATTTGTTATTTAAAATTTATGTGGCTCTAAATTCCACCAAACGTTTCCTGTGAGCCTAGGATCTAACAAGGGGTGTTCTTTATCAATGACACAACTGTATCCATTTTTAAGTCGTCAAAATGACTATTCTTTTGAGCTTTGGGCCAGTTACACTTGTTTTAGAATAAGAATATGATTCATAGAACAAAATGTCTGGCTAAGTATAAAGCTACTAATATTTTACAAATATAAAATAGTCTATGAATATGAGTTCATGTTAATATTATATTTTATTGTGTCAGTTTGAAACTAAACAACCATGTAGTGTAGTTGCACAGGAATGTGCACGTCCCATCAAATCCCAAACAATCTATGAGCCAACAAATGACACGTCTCAATTGCATTTTTTTATTGACCACTAGATGTCCTACTAGAGCCCTGAAGCAGATAATAACGAACCATTTTTAGAAGATTGTGTCAAAGCTTCAACAAAGCCACAATCACCCAACACTATTTTTGAAACCATGTCTGAGTTTTTTTGGGACCCCTAAATGGGATGATAAAGTGGATGATAATCTGTCATGCCATGTACAGAATGACATTAGAAGAACAGAATGACATGTAATCAAAAGTTAAAGTAAAACAACAAGATAATGGTCATGGGAATACTAAGATATTACAATTCCCATAACACTCCGTCAAAACCCCCCTAAGCGCGGCGCTGGTCCCTCGGCTTCCCCAGGGTGTACGCCGGACGGTCTCGCGACTGAACGTGGACTGCCGGAACCGGTAATGATTCTACTGCAGGTTCACCTACGGAAACCTTGTTACGACTTTTACTTCCTCCAGATGATCAAGTTGGCTATCTCGGAATTTCTCTAGCTTTAAAAATTTTTTTTCATGAGAGCCAGTATTTTTTGACCGACCCTTCGCTCGAGGTAGTCCGAGAATGGTTGCCCTTCCTGGGCTTGCATCGCTGACCTTTCACCGGACATAACTGGTTCAAAAAAGGACCAAATCTGACAAAATTTTGCAGTTGGCCTATTCATTGGATGCTACAAAATTAGAATTTTCATATCTTTAAAAAAAAATTGTTGTGTAAGGCCCAGGTAGTGCTTAGGCTATACACTTGAAAAGCGTCAAAAATTGGTTACAATGGCTGAACATCAGACACCTGTTGAGGCAGGCTACAAAATGGCTATTTCCGAATTTTCATATCTTTAAAAAAAATTTGTTTCATTTTTTTTATAGGTGTTTAGCCCGGGGAGTGCCCGGGCTGAAGTGCACAGTCAATGGGTTAAAAAGTGAAAATAAAGGGCTTTAAAAATTTAAATTCCAAAAACTTTCAACGCAGGTTTGTTCTACTCCTCCCAGGGATTATTTTGGCTATTTTGAAAAATTTCCTGGATTAATATTTCTGCCCAGGCTGACACTTTTTCGTTTGGCAGCGTCCCTTTATATTGGCAAATTTTCATGTGTTTTTGTAACATTTGATTTTTTTTATTTGTTATTTTTTTTTAGAAGGGACCAGAATGCACTATGAGACAGAGCTGGAGTCTATGAACTTTGTGAATAGCGCAGAAAAGGCACGGGTCAACATTTACTCTTGGGTGGTGAGGAAGACTGAAGGTTCTTAAACTCAGTTTATGAATGGCTCTAAATCTCATTATTTATGACCTGTGATTAATTGAATGCTAACTAACCAAGGTATTTTCATCAGGTAAAATTATAAACTGGCCCAAGGTGTGGTGGACAAATTCACAAAGCTGGTGCTGGTCAATGCCATCTACTTTTGTGGTCATTGGAAGATGTAGTGTTAGGGAGCCTAAGACTCAACGAGCTACTTAACTAAAACTATGTATCATGAAAAACAAGTTATAGTTTTAAGCCTTATGGTTTATTACATTCATAGTGCTACAAATGGCATCTAAGTAACTAATTAAAAAGAATGAAAAAAGTTTTTGATCACACTTTTAGGCCATAGTTTGAAATAAGTACAAATCAAATTATTACCTACAATCAAACCAAAGACAAGCTGTTCTTATGCGTGAATAATAAAGTGTTACCATTAAATACACATTCATTTCAGCTAAATGTCTGTACTCATTTGTTTGAATGTTAGTTACTTTAAGAACTTTATGTATCATCATTGGAAAATGAAACAAAAGAGGAAGACAAAAAGTTTAAACAAAAGTGTTGAAAAAAATTCTGCTCGAGGCAATATATATTTAGTTTCATAGTAATAAATCCTAAAAATAAGCTGCACAACACCTTGTAACAGGGACTGCAAACTTCAATGTGGTAAAAAATATACATAAAAAAAACCTGAGGTTGAGGCATTACACTGTGTTTAAACGTCTGTTCTCAGTGTCAGACTAAACCAGTAAAGATGATGCACCACAAGTCTTTTGTACAATAGATATTAATTATATACGCTGAATCATTGTTCCAGGATTTTCTCATGCCACACTTCTGACAAACCACTTTCCATTCCTCTTATGAGACTTGCCAACTGTAACAAGAAGATTGTGCAATACATGAACTGTATTGGCAAAAACTATGTTGAACCAGAGCCATGGATTTGTAATGATGTCTAAACTTGTCCTTCTATTAACATGCCCAAATGGGAGCATGACAACTGAAGCACTTTGTTTCTGTCTGGGTGTCACCAGTGTAGTTGTTTGTAGAGAAAAAAAGAGAAGGTCGGAAGTGATTAAAGATCAGTTATCTTTGGTTTCAAACAATAGTAAATTAAATTCAACTGCACTGAACACTGAACAGCTTTCTGATTTTTTTAAACTTCAAATCAAAGTGTATATACTGTATATATTCAAGACAAAAAATACCTTCCATGCAGAGTAATGTCGCCAGCATCAGAGCTGCAAGGAAAGACTGCATTTTCCCGACTGGATGATGAAGGATAATATTAAGAGCTGACCAAAAGCCAAAATCAAGGCTTTGATATGTAAAAGTACAAAGAATTGTGATTAAAGAGTCTGAAAGTGTGTGAACAAACTGTACTAAACTTGTAAACCTGCAAATTCAGTGCATCTTGATGTTTAATATTAGTTAAATTTCTTCACCATCTCCTGGGCTGGCATTAAAGTGTTTGCATTCAAATATTAGTAGCAATTATCCTATAATTAATTTACTCACCTATCCAGCTTTTTCAAGACAGTAATTCATACATGTTTGTTTTATGACTTTTTAGCCTTAAACTTTGTATTTTAACCTGTATTTTGGTCCATTAAAAAGGGAGGTCTTTATTGCAGTCCCTCCTAAAAGTTAAAATAACCCGGTGTGATAGCTGTCCTCTTTTGTCTTGTGTTTCTTTTTTACTGTTCTTTCTGTTCTGTTATACTTTGGAAACCTTTTTTTATTACAATTCAAGTAAATTGGACAATTTAACTTTCTTAAAATGTACATTTTGTGCAAAAGTTTTTTCCATTAAATTTACTGCAATAAGTTGGACATCACTATATTATTGTGTAGACTGAAATTGGATATCACCAAACTCATTTGAATTTTATTTTATTTTTTCGTTAACTTGACTGGGTTAATAATTAACATTACTGTAAATGCACCAGAATTATCCATAAGGCTATTTTCATCTGCAGTCCTCAGACAGATGTTACTATCTCACCCTAAAAAATGACATGGTACTAATGAAAGACAATAATCTATGATGCACATAGCTGACAATTTAATTCAGTGTTTTATTAGTAAGCATATTTGTTGTAATACACATTTAGTTCTATATCTTTTAAAGCAGTGAAGGCAAATTCTTTCAGAGGGTGCAGTGGAGGATATACTAGAATTTGGTAAAAGATAAAGGCTGTAGTGAAAGGCACTTGTTGCTGAATGTAAGTTGGGTTAAAATGTTAATTCAACAAGCCGTATTAGTATTAGTTGGTATTAGTTTGGTTTGGAGATTGAACAACTGTGGTTAGTTAACCCAAACATCAGAGCAGTGACAGTGTTTTACAGTGGCAGAGGATAAACATTCTTCCCTTTTCTGGCTTTCCATTATTATTTCTCACACAGGGGAACAGTATCTTCCAGCAAAGAGAACAGTATTGGTGGCATTGTGTCGAATAAAGAAGAGGAAAGGATGATCTGCAATAAATAGAGCTGGAGGCTCGGGATTGTAGCCACAGCCCACACTATTGATAACAGCAGTGGCAGCGGCCGCCTCAGTTCCCTCTTCTTTTACTTCCACAAAAGCTTTGTGGACAACCTTTGACAACACCAGGTCTTTGGCGTGAGATATGCCTGTAACAGAAAGGATGAGATTAGAAAGAAATGATCATATACAGTATATAAACTAACTTGTATTAAGCTCACAGCAGAAGCTGCCACACTAGCCTGTTCAAGCAGTGCATACACAGTCCACCCTGGTTATTTATATAAGAGATTGCTGCTGTATTGTCCACCTGGACAAAGCTCCTTAGCGTATTACAGGGTCAGAAATACAGCCCTCATCTTGAGGCAATTGATGTGCCATGCGAGGAGACGGCCTCTCCATGTCCACTGGACTGGACGGCCATCCAAGACCACACCCCAGCCCTGAATGGACACGTACGTCGTAGGCATCCTGCAATGACAACATGGACCTAGAGTGGGACCGAAGATGAGGAACCGGAGTCTGAACCCCATAGTTAGGGAACAAAGAAAGGGATTGGACCTTGGATGAAGTCCCCTTACTTTGAGCCACAGCTGAAACAGTTTAATGTGCAGGAGACCCTCTTTCCTCTTAATAGGAAATGCCATTTTCTGGCCTATCCTTGAGGGTAGTCAGAATGGACTCGATGTGTGCAAGAGACAGACCTGTGTGCCTGTATTGTGACCCATATTACCCCAAAATATGTTGTCTTCTGGGCAGAAGAGAGTCTCTGCCCTAGTGATTTGAGATGAGTCAAGACAACATCCCAGTGACAAAACGCCAGCTCTTGAGACTGAGTAATTCTAAATCTGGATGCCCTGGAGTCACAGAGGAGCCAGACCTGCATCTATATTTTGTGTACGTCTGGGGTGACAAGGCTAGACCGGATTGAACAGCGCGATGAGCTCCCCCAAGTCCTTATGAGGGGGGGCACGACTCGCCACACTGTCCTTCTGTACCACACCTTAGTGAAGCCAGACCTGGTTGGGACTGGGTGACCGACGGTCCCGACACTTGAGTGTGGGGGGAGAGAAACCTGACGACAGCATCTTTCATGTTGCCAAAAAGGCCCGAAAAAAAACAGATCGCCACAGATGATGCTCCGTGGCGACCCTAGCAGCCATAGTCTGGCCGAAGGAACGGGCTGTCTGTTTTGTCGCCCGAATAGAGAAAAAAACACCATGGTGTGCAGGACAGCACCGGCCTGGCCATCTTCCTGGAAAACCTTCCCCACCAGCGTTGATGTCACACGGCACGGCTTGTTGGGGAGCGTAGTTATCATCAGAGATGACAACGCCCCAGGGGAGAGATAGTCCGCGAATGTCTCTTTTACCTGAGGCATTGTGCCATAGCCCCGGGCCTAGCAAAGATCAGCCACCTGATCGTCTAATTTGGCGTGTTTGGGTGGGGGTCACTAAATGTTGAGCCATGCCACGGGTCACTGCCTTGAGCAGCTCCTCAAACTCTACTTTAAAGCAGGAGGAGGAACACATCTCTTCTGCTAATTTTATATTATATTAAACTGTGTGCAGAATTATTAAGCAACTAAATGAAAAACATTTTCCCATCTCACGTTTATTTTCACCTGTTAAAGTAAAGAATAATAAACAAACTCAAAATTTACAAATAAACGTTTCTGAAATTTCAAAAGGAAATAACTCTAAATAACTTTATTTTCCAAACAAATGAAATAACTCGTTCGGTGACTTCTCCACACTAGCCACCATGTAAGAGGTCCCTTATCACGGCAAGAAATATTACAAAGAACCAAGTTAACAAGCACGCGCATTATGTCACGTGCGCTTAAAAAGTGCAGGATGTTCAATCCCAAATCCTTCTCATTTAATTGACTGTACAGGCTTACAAAGGCAACTGCAACAAATTCAGATTCAGCTCATTCTGCACATTAGGCTGTTGCTGATGCATTTACGGGTTAATTTATTTTTATTTAAACCATTAAATCGTTTGTAATGTACCTTTAAGTTTATTTGTTTATTGAAGAATTTGTTTAACAACCCTTAATATGGGCACTCGGCTCACATTGCAAATTTTAAAATCCTCTGTAGCCCATGAGTTTAAAAGTTTCCTCTACAGTATTATCCATTTTTCATCAAAGCAACTTTTTGTGAGATTAATGTTTTTGTTTATGATCCCTAAAACTAAAGTAGGAAAATAGGACAGAAAGAACACTGGCATCAGAGTTTGATAATGGGTTAAGGTTTTTATGTAAATTTCTTACCAGAGAAGTCGCCCTTTGATGGAATGAAAGCATCCACCATGCCCATGATGGTCAACACTTCCACCAGGTCATATGTTTCCTCCATCTTGAATCGAGGAAGCCCCACATTGACTTTAACTTCAGGCATCTTGTCTGGACGAGTCCACTTCACAAAGTTCTCATAGGTCAGCTGCTGCTCCAGCTGCAAAATAAACACTTTTTGATTAAAAAGGCAAAAGTAAATGTTTGTATCTCTGTGGCCACACTTTTATGTGTACTACCTTCTCCAGACCTGTGGAACCATCCTCAATGTCTTTGGGCAAGAAGATGAGCATACTGAGCTCCCTCCCTTTATAAGGCAAGTCTATGACCTGGAAATCAGAAGAACAACAGATTTATTTAAATGAAAACATAAATGATATACTTTTTAACACTATGATGCCTTGAAAAACTTACCTGGCACTTGGCCTCTGAGATAAATCTTAATGGAAACTCTGATGTTTGGTGCATCATCTTCACTGGTTTAGTGTTGTTCTGAAAACAGAGACACATACAAATGCATATTGTAATATTAATATATGTTAATTATCCAACCTTTAAACTCAAAAGCTTGGAGTATTATCCTGAACAAATGTTGTAACCACAGTGTAGTCTGCAGTAGTGTCAGAGTCTGCTTTGTTGGCTGTGGTCTGAGGTGCATGCTTTAAAAGTCGCCCACTGTTGGTCTGATTTTAAGATAAACATGGACATGACTTTTTGCACTGGTTGCAACACATTGGTTCAGTTATTTACGAAAGTTGGCACATCAATTATTACATGTTGTATTTTTCTAAATTATTGTCAGTATTTTTTAACTATTAAATTATGCCTTAAATGTCAACTAAAGATGTAAGATAAAATGTATTTGTAAACGATAATAATGTGTAGCAGGTTGCATTATAAGCCTTAAAAAACAAAAAAAATATTTTCTGTGTAGGTAATTGGCATCATAATCAAGTAAAATTATTTGCATTGTTACCTTGTTGAGTCTAAACTTGGCGTCATTTGTGTTTCTCTCCTTAAACTGTTCGTCCCACTGGCTTTTGAAGTAGATGGCATTGACCAGCACCAGCCTCGTCCTGTCATTCAATAAACCTTTGGCCAGCAGATCCTTAATTTTACCTGATGAACCATTAACACATTGGTTAGTTAATACCACAGGGATTATAAATACATTGGATTAATCACAGATGAATGAGCCAACATCAGTCTGTGAGGATGTACACTTGTTAAAATAAACAAATATAAATCTGTGACAACCTTGTGTCTTCTTCTCCACCCAGGTGTTAATGTTGACCCGTGCACCCTCTGCATTTTTAATGAAGTCCACAGTCTCCAGTTCCGCCTTGTAGTACTTCTTAGTCCCTTTTAAGAAATCCTAATTAAAAAAAAAATATATTTATCAAAAATAAACAACACATTTTAAGTTTATGTTATTAGGTCAGATAAACAGATAAAGTCTAACATCATTTGTGTTCATTGGTCATAGTTGGAGCCGGTTTCAAATTAATTTGGCCCATTTAGTTTAGTTTTTTATCATCATGAAATCATATGAAAAACAAATTTTCAATAAAAAGCCATACGCATCCTATTTTTTGTTTCCAGTATAAAACAGTATCACTAAGTCTTTTTTTTTTTTTTTTTTAGCATTTACTCATGAATGTTTAGTTATAACCTTTTTACTCCCTTTACTCCCTAGCCTTTACTCCATGAACACACATGTCACATGACCAGTAGACTAACTCATACTGGGTTAATCTATCTAGTCACACCACTGATCAACAATTTGATTAATTGTGTTTTTTGTGATCTGGTGTTGTAACTTGACACTTAGAGCCACCACAACTATCTGTATGAACAACAACAAAAAAAAACATCATGTCTTTTTTTACATCTGTAAATAAAAGCTAGTTTATGTTTGTTCTGTCTGCCTTTAATCAGGCACCAACACTTCCCTCATCAATTAAGTTTAAACATCCTAACACATGTGGCTAATATTCTTAGGTCTAAGCTTAGAAACACAAAATAGACACAGACGACACACACCTCAATAAACTGGTAGGACTTCTCTCCGTACAGCCTGTTGGCCACATTGAGGGCATAGGGAGCATCTGGCTTGTTGAACACTTCCAGCAGTGCAGCGAAGCTAGCGTTGACATCTTTAATATCATTAGTCTTCAGGCACTGTGGAGAAACAGGACAAGAGGTTTTTTTTTAATCAGGTTGTATTAAACCTGCCATGGCCTTGTCAGTCTTGGTAAAAAAAATAAAAAATAAAAATGAGACAAAATATTAGTATCTTTGAATTCAAATGTGAACAAAAACTCCTCTCATCACATGAGATTCATGAACTGCCTTGCTCTACTCTACTACCTTAAAACAATTGACTGAGACAGTACAAATCTTTTGTTGACTTTGAACGGCTTTTACCTTTGACATCTGTGTGGCCGTGTTGCCCCTGGCCCCCAGCAGCACCATAGCGAGCGCTGAGGAGATGCTGAAAGGGGAGTAGAAGACATTGGATGCTTCGTTTTTGTCGCCCAGGGCTTTGAACAGAGCCAGAGCAAAGCTGGTGTTAGCCTTGGACAGAGGAGTTTCAGATGCCATTGTGTCTGTTTCAAATAAAGCACAGTAACACATTAGTTATTGCATTACTTTAATAATAGATCTTTGTCAGTGTGTCTGTATCTGTATACAGTCAGGCTCTTTCAACAAACTGAAAGCTGAAACACACTGAAAAGGTATCAGACCTAATGCACTTACCTCTTGTGTTCAGGAGGGTTTCCGTCAAAGGCAGTCTTCAGCTGGAGCCATGAGTTTTTATACAGAACCTAAGTCACACCCCAGCAGTACAAGCCAACTTTTTTTTATGCTCACATTTTTACATAGGTTGCTGCAAAACCCATTTTTACATTGATTATTGTGTACAACAAATACATGTCCTCATAGGGTATAAAAAGCTTTATACAAAAATACATACATACTAAAATGAATAGATTAGCAAAGCTGGAAAAATATACAACTAAACTCCATTCAGCTTAAAAACATGGACAAAATGTCACATTCTGTCACTTGTGCTTTTTTAAATGTCATAATAAAATAATAGACTTATTTAACCTCTACAAAAGCCACAACAAGTTATTAATGCCCATAAAATAAAATTTACAGCACTCATTATGTGACACATGGCCTATAAATCAGTCTGAAATGATATAATGATAATTGTTGTGTACAAGGGCAAAAATATTCTGAAGATGTGGAACAAGGTGCATTTTATTATAAATACTGTATATTATTATCATTATGATTTTTTTGATCTTATTGAGCATGGAAACTGGAAAGTCCTTTGTGATAAACTCTGACAGTTTCATTAATGAGTATTAATCCATGTCAACTTTAACGCCAGCCTTTACAGACTGAATAACTGCGTCACTAAAAGCACAGTACTTTAAAGAGATGTTTGTTCATTTGAGCACACACAGTGTACTATTGTTCTCTAAAGGAGGTTTAACTGGATTGTTGACTAATGTTTTGCCGTTTAAGCGATATATTTTAACCTGTTCCTTTTGAAAGTCTTTGAACAACATGTGGGGAGGGATGTAACAATGACTGGAAAATTGTTGAAATAAGGTTCACAAGATCAGATTTATGAAATAGCATTACTTGAAAAAAAAAATCCATAACAAGATATTACAGACCTTCTACTTCAGTTAAATCTGGGTTAAAGAGCTCCCCCTGTGTCTCTCTAAAGACTCATCACCTACAAGAAGCTGTTCATGTCTCTTTTGAACCTCTACAAACATTTTAAAATATAAAATCCACAGAACTTTTCCTGTGAGCTCAGAATCCAACAGAGGGTGTTCAGGTGTTCATCATTATACAACTCTTTCTGTCAGGAGTCTGCATGTCCTCCGTGGCTTCTTTCCAGGTACTCCGGCTTCCTCCCACCGCCCAAAGCCATGCATGTATAGGTCAACTGGCAACTCTGCAGTGCAGGAAGAGAGTGTCTGAGAGTGAATGGTTGTCTGTGTTAGTATACAAATATCCACTCCTTACACACTTCAGGACTGAAATTTAGTCTAGCTATATTTCAAAACATTGTGCAGCACTACTTATATCAAACTGCTGTCTTTTACCTCACATCTATATTTCTTTCTACCTAAATTTCAGCAGAACATCAACACTGTAAACCCAGGCACATTCTCCTGTCACACTCTGGCTGCTGTTTCCCGAGCAGCTCTCTGCCGCTTGTCTATTTTCTCCCTGTGTTTCTGCAGCTGTTGCAGTCGCTCAGAAGTTAAGCTGAAGGTCGCTGTAAAAGGACTCTTCAGTTTGAAACATGGAGCTCCAGCGGGCAGCTCTGGGCACTCTGCTCCTGCTCACGACACTCTTCTTCGGTGGTGAGTATTTCCCTTTTACACACTTCATGTGTTTAAAACAGACTACTTCATCAACACACACTTATCATACTATTTCAAGGTTTGGAATAGTGTTTCCAGCCTTTCCATATGAAAATGCTTACTGGTTATAAAAAGTTCTCCCAGTGACTACTAATAAAATGGCTGTAATAAACTTGTTTCGGTGTTAAGTGGCTAAAAGATAAGTATTTATTGACACTAATACTGTTTTTACTGTACTGGTTTTATGGCTGTAAAGAAGTATTGCTGTTGTGTAAAATGTCTGAACATGACTTAAATTGTTAATTAATGAGGTTAGTCTAGAGTTTTGAGTGCTTTGTGGAGGTTTCACAGATAGTAGTTTGTTCAAATACAGGTTTAAAACAGACTTGTCCAACAGAAAGGATTAGAACTGGGATAAATTAATGCACCATTTTGTGTGTCGCAACAGCCAAGCCAGACCATTTAGGCCCTAATAAAAAAAATCATGACGAATGAATGTGTAAAATGAAAACATAAAACATATGTTGGAGACCCGCTGATGAGCAGCAGCTGACAAACGTTGGGCACAGCTGATGTGAAATATGATCACAGCGAAAGAATCCACTCACACCGAGTCACCGCTCACTGTGTTCTTACTCTTGTTTATATCAACCAACAGCATTTGATTAGTTCAAGCTGACATTTCTATTATTTTGGTCAAAATGGTCATAGGTCAAAAAGCCTGTACTACTGCAGATTAGACCAGTGGTGTCACACTAGTCAAACATTAAAGATATTTTGACAATGAAATGTTTTTTCCCCACTCATCTCTTAAAAAAGAGACAGGATTGTCATTTGTACACATTAATCAACTGTTCTTTTTATCACCAAAAGAAGGAAAAGACAAAGACTGACTCCCCAGACAACAGAAATATAGCTGTTTTTGTGTGAGAATTTGTGTTTATTTGCTTGTTTTTCAGTTTGCTGGTGCCGAAATGAAGAGGAACGTCTCATTAACTACTTATTTATAGAGAAGGGATACAACAAGGAGCTGCGTCCCGTCGTGAGACAGCAGGACGCAGTGGACGTTTACCTGGCGCTCACACTCTCCAACCTTATCTCTCTGGTACACAATACTTTCATCTGAAAACAAAATCTATATATGATTACAGTTAGTTAGCATTAAAAAAAACATAAAACAAAAGCACTTTATTTTAGTTTTTGGAACATTTACATTTTTCAGAAAGAAGTAGACGAGACACTTCTGACCAACGTATGGATTGATCATGTGAGTAAAAGCTTCCAGTTTGAAGAAGTCAACAGGAGCAACACCACTAGAGACTAAACCATATACTGATCTTAAATTGATTTTAAACACAAAACATTCAACTACTTTAATCTCTTTTTAAATATTGAGGCTATAGATGATATACTGGACCACTCTTTTTCATTTAATCTGAACAATCTAACAATCCTAACCTTCAGTCATGGACGGACTATCGCTTGGTGTGGAACGTGACGGAGTTTGATGACATCAAGATGCTGCGGCTACCGTCCAGCATGGTGTGGCTGCCGGAGATCGTGCTCGAGAACAAGTGAGATTCAAGGATTTCAATTTTGATCTGCAGAGATTTGGGCATCATTTTGACAAAATCAGACGTTTGTGAGATTGTCAGCTAATACAAACTTCTTTTTGTGGGTAAGTGTTGTTTGAAAAAAAGCAAAAAAAATATGGTGCTTAAATGTGGCACATGTACAGTATATAGTGATTGTACTTGTGTGTGGTTTATTAAAATTTTTTGTGCATTTTAATCCTTGTATCCTGTTGTCTCCATAGTAACGATGCCCAGTTCCAGGTGGCGTATTACTCAAACGTGTTGGTCAACGCCAGTGGGTTCTGTTACTGGTTGCCTCCCGCCATCTTCCGCTCGTCCTGCTCCATCAACGTCAACTACTTTCCGTTCGACTGGCAGAACTGCTCGCTCAAGTTCACGTAAGTCCCAGAACACTTTGAAATATTGACAGACATTGCTGTTTTATTTCAGAGGCAGGACAAAGTAAATGTTTAAAACATAGATTTGTTTTTGACAGATGAGAAATAATCTTCCAAGTAGTGATTCTTGGGCTGATATAGTATCTGAAAATATACAGAGTTAAGTAAATATGTCTATAAACTGCTATTCACCTTTTAAGACCATTATGTACCAGACATGTAACATAAAATGAAACTAAATGGGGATATGACAAAAAGCCAGTAAAAATAAGTTATGATCAATTGAAAGTTAAGGCTAGTAAGGCTGCCCAGCAGTCTTTATTTTACTTATTTACCATTTTTTTGCAGCTCATTGACCTACAATGCCAAAGAGATCAGGATGCTGCTAAAGGAAGACTTTCTTGACAATAAAACATTCACAGTAGAGTGGATTATCATTGACCCCGCTGGATGGACAGGTCAGTGTCAGGTTTGATTATAAAATGAATAATATGTCAGAATATCAACCTGTACCACTGACAATTGTTTTTATTGGGAGTGTTTAGAAAAAAAACTTACATGCTGAAGAAAACCATTGTGTTGAAATAGTTTTTAACTTAAATGCTTTGACTCGAATGCAATTTAGCATAGTTAGGATTTTCACTGTAAATTAAAGTATTGGATAAGATATTTTTGGCAGGTGATAAAACATTTGTGTGTATTTTTATTTTACCATCTCTAGATATTTCTAAGTATATCATAGACTGCATGTCTTTATCAAATGACAGGTCTGGTTTAACTTTTTGTATTAAAGGCCTATAATTAATGCTTCATCATTATTCTTTCTAGTTATTGTTAAACAGTTGTCCAGCTAAATAACCCAAATACTCCTAATAAGTTTCATACTGTGTCAAAGTTGAGTAATGTATATTGACATGTGTGTGTTCACAGCAGGATCTGAAATGTCTTGTTTTATGCAAATGGTTGACACAACACAAATTAACTTTTAAACATTGTGCAAGTTGGCTAGAAAAGGTTTAAGATCTCTAAAGAGCAGAGAATGGCTGTCCGAATAGGGTTGCTAATGTATTACCTTAATAATTTAGGATGAAAATAGAAGAAATAATTGGAAATATTATGTGTTTCTTGTCTGCAGAAAACGGCGAGTGGGAGGTGATTCACCGCCCGGCGAGGAAAAACACATACAAACACATTCCTATGGAGAGCAACAAACACCAGGACATTACCTTCTACCTCATCATCAAACGTAAACCTCTTTTCTACATCGTCAACATCATCATCCCCTGTGTGCTCATCTCCTTCTTGGCATCGCTGGTCTACTACCTGCCTGCAGACAGTCAGTCACGTTTAATTATCCCAAAATCTAAAGATTGTAGTAAGGTTTTTGGTTTAATATGGCAAAGTCAAAGTAAATGAACTGTCCATGTTCTTTTGCGCAGGTGGTGAGAAGATGACCCTGTCCATCTCAGTGCTGCTGGCTCAGTCTGTCTTCCTGCTGCTGATCTCCCAGAGACTCCCAGAGACCTCCATGTCTATCCCGCTCATTGTCAAGTAGGTCAACACACAGTGCCATTGCCCAGAACTATATAACAGTTAACCTAAACCCAACTTAAACCAAGTATCCTTTATATTTCTCCCAAAATGCAGTGTGAAAAGTCAAGAACAACTAATAATCAGGAACTAGAAAATATATGTAGCACCTTTAGTGTGGCTCAGTGCAGCTGATCCTATTGTCCTGTTACTTCTGTCTGCATCAGCTTTTTATCCAATGATGGGACAACTGTGTCTGTGTCTGACAGGTACCTGATGTTTATCATGGTGCTGGTGACGGTGGTGGTGTTGAACTGTGTTGTCGTCCTCAACCTTCACTTCAGGACGCCAAGCACACATGTCATGTCTGAGTGGACCAAAAAGGTAGGCAAAGACTAATCTATACAAGCAGAACTGTAAAGTAACAACACACCTTTTTCTTTGTGTCTTACTAGTTTTTTCTTGAGCGACTCCCTCGAATCTTGCGAATGTCCCGTCCTGGAGAGCCAGAGCCCTGCTGGGATGGAGCGTTGCCCCGGCGATCCAGCTCAGTCGGTTACATTGCCAAAGCTGAGGAGTACTACAGCGTTAAGTCCCGCAGTGAGCTGATGTTCGAGAAACAGTCAGTAAGACATGGACTGATTGCCAGGACAACTCATGCTTCTGGTACTGTTGGATATCAATACTATGGGTTTAAAAGACAAAGTTAAAAAATATATTTTTGCAGTGAGACCAATGATGGTTAGTGAACAAAAACAAATGGCAGACCTCAAAAACACTTTTTATAATCTGCAAATTAGCAGTTTAGGGAGGTTTTATTGTATTCTACAAGTAGAATCGCCGGAAAACAATTTATTAATTAGTGTAATAATAATAAAGACTAGTTTCAGCAATATTACAGCTATTAAACTGTATGTAACCAACAAATATGCTTTTGAAGGGAGCCTTTAGACTGTATTTAGAATCTTTTTTATTTTTTTGCTTATATACAACTATAAACCGAGCTGTATGGACTGTTCTGAGATGTATTTCTTCTGTTGGTGTGTTTAGTGGTAAAGCCTCAGGAAGAGGGAAGAGAGATGGAGCAGCTTTACGCAGAAATAAAACCGGCTGTGGACGGAGCCAACTACATCATCAAAAACATGCACACCAAGAATGACTACAATGAAGTAAAACATTACACTTGTTTTTTTTAATTTGGTGGCCTATATTTTTCTGTAACAGAGCTATTTAAGATAATGTGCAAGTATATAAATGTTATTTTTTCCACCTAATTCAGGGTTATCAAAACTTTGTGATGAAAAGAGGAGTTTCAAGGGCCGACTGTATCTTCCGATTTGATTTTTATTTCATAAGTTCAAGTTTTAGTTGGATTTAAACAGGTTTTTGCAGGATTGGAACTGGTTTTAGTTTGATTTGAACCTGTCTGTATAAAGCTGCTGCTGTTGGGACCATAAACAATACATTTTAAATGTGAAGCTTAGGTCCACATAAACTCTCACCTTGTGCCTTGATTGGCCCTTGGGCCAGACTTTGGACATGTCTGACCTACTTTGGTAAAAAAGACCTGCTTTGGTGTTATACATTATCCTTGGCAAAGTTTGAAAATAGATCCAACCCAAACTGACATTTTACTTCTGTAGTTGTGCTTCTGTCTTACTTACAGGTTTATGTTACTTATCTACGTTACAACACAACAAAATGTCAGACTGAACATCGATTAAGCTATTTCAGGAGACTAGTTTATGTGTTCAAGCATCTTGTCACATAAAATCAGAGACACAGAGGAGAACCAACGAGACACTTCAAAATCCTGTTTTTTTTGGTTTAAATCTTTATGTAAATGTTCAGCTCCTTAAAGGTTCAGAGTGCAACTGAACTGCTTTAGACACAGATGGGAATGTTAAGTGTGAATATATACCTTACATTTATTAAATTAAAAGTTGTTTGGAGAGTTGTATTAATATGACAGTATAGTGATAGTGATGGAGATACAGTACATAAATCTGGTGAGTTGTGTCAAAAAAAGGGAAATCCTTTTCAGTTTTTATTGTTAGATACTGTAAAAATGAAGAAATATTGAGACTCCATAGTACACAATGTCATTTTAAATCAGTTTGTTGCTGATTGTCATCGCAGGAGAAAGATAACTGGAGTGGGATTGCTCGCACCGTGGACCGTCTCTGTCTCTTCCTCGTTACCCCGGTGATGACCTTGGGCACCATCATCATCTTCCTCATGGGCATCTACAACCACCCTCCTCCTCTGCCCTTTAAAGGAGACCCATACAACTACAGAGAGGAAAACCCCCGTTTCCTCTAACAACTGACTCAAACTTACGTTATGTAGCACTTTATAACCTGATTGTGTAAAGTTTGTGTGGTGGCTACATTTGGCTATGTTTCAGCTTCAGACTAAACTGAATTATAATAGGGTATGACATGAAGCAAGATGGCCCAGGGTGAGAATTGAATACAGGCTTTAACAGGGGAGCCACTGCGGCACGCCTAAAAGCAACTTATAAGGAAATGGAAAAACACTAGAACACTCTATGTGATTTCTGGTGCCATTAAAAATAATTGTCTCTAAGATAACAACATGTCTGTAGTAACAGTAGCCTTTTTGTTTAAAGTCTCCATTTAAATACTTGTTAAGATGTGAAAGTGCCCTCAATAATGTTTCACTGAAGTTTATTTGTTGGTAGTAGTTAGGACTTTTACTTATAATGTTTTTCACTGTTGGTAATAAAAATGCTGAAAATGAGAAAAAAATCTGAATCATGTTCCAAATGGCACCTTGCTTCGTTTCACAATTTTTTATGGTTCCTTGGGGAATATCTGTCTTATCACATCAATTACAAGATGTTGAGCCTTGTTTGACCCGGACTGAAGGTGAGTGTTCTGTAGCTTTCCATCCAGTTGTTCAAAGCAACACTACATATATTTTAGGTTTTTATACTCTAGGAGACAAATGCCAACAAATGGAAACTGATGTTTGATTGTCACCTTTCAAAAATGGTCTTGGCACCCTAACCTTGAGTCCTGTTGTGGATAGTCTACAATATAAGCTAAGACATTCATAGACCAACCATGTCAGCTTATATAAAGGTGCACACAGCTCTGAATTATTGCAGCTTACTATCCATCCATTCATCTTCTTCTGCTTTTCTGGGGCCAGGTTGTGGGGGTGGCAGTCTAAGCAGAGATGAACAAACTTCTCCCTCCCCAGACACTTCCTCCAGACCAGATGAGAGACATAGTCCATTCAGCATGTCCTAGGACTTCCCCGGGGCCTTCTCCCGGTGGGACGCGCCTGGAACATCTCTAAACAGATGCATGAGCCATCTCAGCTGGCTCCTCACCCTATCTCTAAGGAAGGGTTCCACCAGAGAATAGTTACAGCAGCTATCAGAGTGCAAAAGGCTTTTTTATTAAAAAAATATTTTATTAAACATAAAAAAAATTAAAAAATATTATTAATTATTATTTAAAATCATTTGTGCGACTTAAAAAACTATAGGGACCATCAGTTAATTTGCTGCCAGCTGCACTAATTTTCTTAATGTTTATATATACACTGATTTTTCTAATTTTTATTTGCATTATTAATATTTATTTGAATGTTTAAAATACACTGAATGAGATGTTTTTTGTTTACTGCTCAATGAACAAGCCACTCCCTATTTATGATGACCACCTAGTGCTCTTCCACTATTTGCCTGATGAAGGCCTAATGCCAAAAGTCACTTGTTGAGTCCTATTAAAGTCTCACATTTGAGAGTTGAAGTTAGATGGTGTGCAAAAATCTTTTTGTTGTACGTTTCTCCCTCACACGTACACACTTGTCTCAAGGAATTAGTGCAAAGTTTTTATTCTCTATAGACTTATAACCTGTTTGTTACAGAATATGGAAAGAGTGGTACAATGTTCTATAAATATGCTAGACCTATATTTATTCTGTCAATTTTAATATTCATCAATTTTGATGAATATTTTATTTTCATTCAAATGTAAAATAAAACGGATATTGTTTATTCTTTACATCTGATGGGTTTGTATTTAAGTTTTAACATTTCAATTTAATTGTATACTATTGTAATTATTTTGATTGGATTTTTTTTCTCTTGAGAATGTAAAGTTCATAAAAGTGATACTAATAATAAAACCCTATTTTTTCCCTTCAGATAAAATTTCAAGCATACATCCTGAAACACACCTTACACAGATTTACACGTTTTCTAAAAACCTTTTCACAACAAAAGTCTTAAATATCTTTCAACAGAGAATAGTTACTGCAGCTCCCAGATAGGTAAAGTCCAAAACCATTAAAATATTTTCATTATTAAACAAATACTCAAACAAACAAACTTTCTTGGAGTTCTACAGATAATTCCTTAGACTTCTTGGCTTGGTTCGTGCTCAGACATGCACTGTTAACTGTGGGACCTCATATAAACAGGTGTGTGCTTTTCCAAATCATCTCCAATTGACTGATTTTCCCACAGGTGGACTCCAATACAGTTGTTGAAGCATCTCAAGGATGATCAGTGGAAAAAGGATGTACCTGAGCTCACTTTTGAGTGTCATGAAAAAGGCTGTGAATACCTATGTACATGCACATTTTTTGTTTTAAATTTTTAATAAATTTGCAAAGAATTCAAACAACCTTCTTTCACATTGTCATTATGTGGTATTGTTTGTATAATTTTGAGCCAAATAATACATTTTATCCATATTGGAATAAGGCTGTAGCATAAGAAAATGTTGAAAAAGTGAAGTGCTGTGAATACTTTCCGGATGCACTGTAGAACCCCTTTAAGCCCGAGCCTGTTTTTTGGTGTGTCTGCTCGAAAAGGACATGTCCACAGTAAATTGACTATATCTCTGCAACTACAAGGTGTATTTCAATAATTTTGGTGTCAAAATGAAGGGGGCACTTGTGAGCACTTTGAATGTACAATGGTAGAGTTTCAGTATAAATCAAGATGGAAAACATCAAAATTACGCCAAAAACATCTCTGCCTAAAAAAAAAATACAATATTTGGATTAATATTCCTTTAGATGAAGTCTGTTGAAGCTCAAACACTATTTGAAATCACAGCCACACATTTCAACATTACCTGCGCCAAATATAATTGTTCTAATGTGAAACAAACCAAAACTATTAAGATATTTTTATGAATGGTCAGGAAAAGACTCCATTATAAAAGGGCGGCAGTAGCTCAGTGGGTAGAGCAGTTGTCGTTCAACCGGAAGGTAGGCGGTTTGATTCCCACTCTCACCACAGTTCATACTGTTGTTGTGTCCTTGGGCAAGACACTTAACCCACCTTGCCTACAGTGTCTGTAACACTGGTAATTACTGTAGAACAATGTAAGTCGCTTTGGATAAAAACGTCAGCTAAATGAATAAATGTAAATGTAATAAAAAAAAATAGGGCAGAATTAGGCGTATTTTGGTACCACCTGTTTTTGTTTACCTGCTTGGTCTGTGTTTGGAGAAAAATGTAAATGGATTCTTTGTGCTTGTAGCTGCGTTTCAGAGATGTGCTGCTTTGGCAAAATTTTCTGAGAGTTTTAATCCCTAAAATCCCCCAATTGGGGCCCCCCACCTGGGGGTATTCGGGCTTAACATAAAATTAAAAATATAACACTACAACTTTCATTTATGTAAATAGATGTGTTGACAAGTGAATAACTGAATGTGGTGTAATGTAACTCTTAGACTACTCTAGACAAACTAAATAACTGTTAGAAGCAACAGGTTATGTGACTCTCTCAACCGCCAAATCCAGGTTGCTAATCAGGCCAATTGGACGCACTTAAAACCCAATCAAAGGTCATTTCTCAATATGCATTCTTGTCTGTACTTGTGGACTTGTGTTCTTGTGAAACGCAATCTGTAGCTGCCCAAGAACTGTTCCAATTTAAAGAACGCATTTCTACAAGTCCGCTCGGAATGCCAAGGTGTTCTTTCCTGCCCGTTTGATCAAGGATGCACGGGAACGTAACTTGTGTAGACTTGGGCCATTTCTCAATATTCATTCTTGTTTGTACTTGTGTTCTTGTGAATTCAATTTAAAGAACGCATTTCTACAAGTCCGCTTGAAATGCAGTGGTGTTCTTTCCTGCCCGTTTGATCGAGGTTGCAGGGGAACGTAACTTGTGTAGACTTGAGAAAGCCCGGTATCCCAGAATGCATTTTGATTGTGACAATGGTGAAGGACATAGTGCACAATGGTGAGTTAAAAGTTAAATTATTGCCGTTGTTGTGATACATGCAAGGACCCTCACTAGCGACAGTCTGCACTGATGGTTCCTTGCCGGGAACAGTCTTATCTCGGCCAATTGTTTTGAGATTTACAGCTGGCGCTGATGGTCCTTATATTTTTTAATAAATCTAATTTAATCTAATGGGTTATCATTGTTTAATACTCTAAAATGTTCAGCTTTTTGCACTCTGAGAGCTGGTGTAACTATTCTCTGTTGAAAGATATTTAATACTTTTTGAGGTTCAGGATGCTTTGGGTCAGGACAGAATGAACAAGATGCTAGATACAGGTGGCTGAAATTAGCTTTTGCTGCAGGGTGGCGGGACACTCCCTTAGAAATAGGGTGAGGAGCTCGTCACTCGGGAGGAGCCCAAAATATAGTCGCTGCTCCTCCAAATTGAGAGAAGCCAGCTGAGGTGGCTCAAGGTGTCCCAAGCGCGTCCCACTGGGACAATGCCCCGGGGAAGACATAGGACACGCTGAAGGGACAATGTCTCGCATCTGGCCTGGAAGAAGCCACCTCCGCAAACCCAGCCCCAGAAAAGCAGAAAAAAATAGATGGATGGTCAGTAAGCTGCAATAATTCAGAGCTGTGTGCACCTTTATATAAGCTGCCATGGTTGGTCTATTAATGTCTTAGCTTATATTGTCAAAAGCCATGTATGTTTGATACTAGACTATCCACAACAGGACTCAAGGTTAGGGTGCCAAGGCCATTTTTGAAAGGTGACAATCAAATGTCAGTTTTCATTTGTCAGCATTTGTCTCCTGTAGTTCATTAGCAAGTACAAAATCCCTGAAATTTAAGTAGTGTTGCTTTAACCTTTGAACCTGGATGGAAAGCTACAGAACACTCACCTTCAGTTCAGGTCAAACAAGGCTCACTATAACATCTTGCAATTGATGTGATAAGACAGATATTTCCAAGGAACCATAAACAACTGAAGTGGATTGAAACAAGGGGCCCTTTGGGACATGATTCAGAAAAATTTCTCATTTTCATAATTTTTATTACAATTCTTCATACATTTACCAAAAGTCCTAATTACAACCAAAACAATAAACTTTAGTGAAACATTATTGAGGGCACTTTCACATCTTAACAATGTCAACCACAATTTTCCATGAAGTATTTAAATGGAGACTTTAAACAAAAAGGCTACTGTTACTACAGACATGTTGTTATCTTAAAGACAATTATTTTTAATGGCACCAGAAATCACATAGAGTGTTCTAGTGTTTTTCCATTTCCTTATAAGTTGCTTTTAGGCGTGCCGCAGTGGCTCCCCTGGTAAAGCCTGTATTCAATTCTCGCCCTGGGCCCTCTTACTTCATGTCACCCCCCTATTATCATTCAGTTTAGTCTGAAGCTGAAACATAGCCAAATGTAGCCACCACACAAACTTTACACAATCAGGTTATAAAGTAGTTCACTCCAGGTCAAATCACACAGCTACATAACGTAAGTTTGAGTCAGTTGTTAGAGGAAACGGGGGTTTTCCTCTTTGTAGTTGTATGGGTCTCCTTTAAAAGGTAGAGGAGGAGGGTGATTGTAGATGCCCATGAGGAAGATGATGATGGTGCCCAAGGTCATCACCGGGGTAACGAGGAAGAGACAGAGACGGTCCACGGTGCGAGCAATCCCACTCCAGTTATCTTTCTCCTGCGATGACAATCAGCAACAAACTGATTTAAAATGACATTGTGTACTATAGAGTCTCAATATTTCAAATTTTTTACAATACCTAACAATAAAAACTGAAAAAAATAATCTCTTTTTTGACAAAACTCACCAGATATTAAAGCCTATGCTTTTATCCAAAGCAACTTACATTAGGCTTCTATTCACCGGTGTTACAGCGGGAACACCACTGGAGGCAAGGAGGGTTAAGTGGCTTGCCCATGGACACAACAACAGTATAAACTGTGGGGAGAGCGGAAATTGAACCACCTACCTTCCAGCTCTACCATTGAGCCACAACTCTCCAAGATGTGCATACAATTGTGTTATCTGTAATTTAATCTCTCTCTAATTTTATCTGTGACTATGATTTTATGTGACAAGATGCTTGAACTACAGTCTCCTAAATTGGCTTAATTGATGTTCTCAATGACATTTTGTTGCGTAGATATGTGACTTAAACCTCTAAGTACGACACACGCACAACTACATTAAATTTTATTAAAATGTCTGTTTGGGTTGGATCTATTTTCAAACTTTGCCAAGGATAATGCATAACACCAAAGCAGGTCATTTTACCAAAGTAGGGCAGATATCTCAATGTCTGGCCCAGGGGCCAATCACGGCACAAGGTGAGAGTTTATGTGGACCTAAGCTTCAGATTTAAAATGTATTGTTTGGGGTCAGCAGCAGCTTTATACAGCTATGAAATCAAACTTAAACTGGTTCCAATCCAGCAAAGATCTTCTCATATCCAATTAAACCAGTTCAAATCCCCAAATTAACCTGTTTAAATCCAACTAAAACTTGTACTTTTGAAATAAAGATCAAATCAGAAGATACAGTTCGACCTTGAAAATCCTCTTTTCATCACAACGTTTGGACACCCCTAAAGTAGGTGGACAAAAATAACATTTATATACCTGCACATCATGTTAAATAGCTCTGTTTCAGAAAAATGTAGGCCAACAAACTGAAAAGACAAGTGTAATGTTTTACCTCATTGTAGTCATTCTTGTTGTGCATGTGTTTGATGATGTAGTTGGCTCTGTCCACAGCCGGTTTTATTTCTGCGTAAAGCTGCTCCATCTCTCCTCCCTCTCCCTGAGGCTTTACCACTAAACACACCAACAGAAGAAATACATCTCAGAACAGTCCATACAGCTCGATTTATAGTTGTATATAAACAAAAAAATAAAAAAGATTCTAAATACAGTCTAAAGGCTCTCTTCAAAAGCATATTTGTTGGTTACATACAGTTTAATAGCTGTAAAATTGCTGAAACTAGTCTTTATTATTTTTATTACACTAATTAATAAATTGTTTTCCGGAGATTCTACTTGTAGAATACAATAAAACCTCCCTAAACTGCTAATTTGCAAATTATAAAAAGTGTTTTTGAGGTCTGTCATCTGTTTTTGTTCACTAACCATCATTGGTCCCACTGCAAAAATAGATTTTTTAACTTTGTCTTTTAAACCCATAGTATTGATATCCAACAGTACCAGAAGCATGAGTTGTCCTGGCAATCAGTCCGTGTCTTACTGACTGTTTCTCGAACATCAGCTCGCTGCAGGACTTGACGCTGTAGTACTCCTCAGCTTTGGCAATGTAACCTACTGAGCTGGATCGCCGTGGCAACGCTCCATCCCAGCAGGGCTCTGGCTCTCCAGGACGGGACATTTGCAAGATTCGAGGGAGTCGCTCAAGAAAAAACTAGTAAGACACAAAGAAAAAGGTGTGTTGTTACTTTACAGTTCTGCTTGTATAGATTAGTCTTTCCTACCTTTTTGGTCCACTCAGTCATGACATGTGTGCTTGGCGTCCTGAAGTGAAGGTTGAGGACAACAACACAGTTCAACACCACCACCGTCACCAGCACCATGATAAACATCAGGTACCTGTCAGACACAGACACAGTTGTCCCATCATTGGATAAAAAGCTGATGCAGACAGAAGTAACAGGACAATAGGATCAGCTGCACTGAGCCACACTAAAGGTGCTACATATATTTTCTAGTTCCTGATTATTAGTTGTTCTTGACTTTTCACACTGCATTTTGGGAGAAATATAAAGGATACTTGGTTTAAGTTGGGTTTAGGTTAACTGTTATATAGTTCTGGGCAATGGCACTGTGTGTTGACTTACTTGACAATGAGCGGGATAGACATGGAGGTCTCTGGGAGTCTCTGGGAGATCAGCAGCAGAAAGACAGACTGAGCAAGCAGCACTGAGATGGACAGGGTCATCTTCTCACCACCTGCGCAAAAGAACATGGACAGTTCATTTAATTTGACTTTGCCATATTAAACCAAATCCCTCACTACAATCTTTAGATTTTGGGATAATTAAACGTGACTGACTGTCTGCAGGCAGGTAGTAGACCAGCGATGCCAAGAAGGAGATGAGCACACAGGGGATGATGATGTTGACGATGTAGAAAAGAGGTTTACGTTTGATGATGAGGTAGAAGGTAATGTCCTGGTGTTTGTTGCTCTCCATAGGAATGTGTTTGTATGTGTTTTCCTCGGCGTGAATCACCTCCCACTCGCCGTTTTCTGCAGAAAAGAAACACATAATATTTCCAATTATTTCTTCTATTTTCATCCTAAATTATTAAGGTAATACATTAGCAACCCTATTAGGACAGCCATTCTCTGCTCTTTTGAGATCTTAAACCTTTTCTTACCAACTTGCACAATGTTTAAAAGTTAATTTGTGTTGTGTCAACCATTTGCATAAAACAGGTCATTTCAGTATCTGCTGTGAACACATACAGTACATGTAAAATGGACCCATTTTTTTAGCCCATCACTTTTCATTAACCTTGGACATGTCAATATACATTACTTAACTTTGTCACAGTAAGAAACTTATTAGGAGAATTTGGGTTATTTAACCGGACAACTGTAACAATTAGAAAGTTAGTACCACAATAGTGTCTGCTTAGGTGAAAATAGAAGATGAATGTGCATGTAAGGTTGATGAAGCCTTAATTGTAATCCTTTATTACAAAAAGTTAAACCACACCTGTCATTTGATAAAGACATGCAGTCTATGATATACTTAGAAATATCCAGAGATGGTAAAATAAAAATACACAGAAGCACTAGTTTATTAAATGTTTTATCACCTGCCAAAAATATCTTATCCAATACTTTCATTTACAGTGAAAATCCTAACTATGCTCAATTGCATTCGAGTCAAAGCATTCAAGTTAAAAACTATTTCAACACAATGGTTTTCTTCAGCATGTAAGGTTTTTTAAAACCAATAAAAACAATTGTCAGTGGTACAGGTTGATACTCTGATATATTATTAATTTTATAATCAAACCTGACACTGACCTGTCCATCCAGCGGGGTCAATGATAATCCACTCTACTGTGAATGTTTTATCGTCAAGAAAGTCTTCCTTTAGCAGCATCCTGATCTCTTTGGCATTGTAGGTCAATGAGCTGCAAAAAAATGGTAAATAAGAAAAATAAAGACTGCAGGGCAGCCTTACTAGCCTTAACTTTCTGTTAACCAGCATTCAGCATCTACTCAATTGATCATAACTTATTTTTACTGGCTTTTTGCCATATCCCCATTTAGTTTCATTTTATGTAACATGTCTGGTACATAATGGGCTTAAAAGGTGACCTGATCATAACCAGCAGTTTATAGACATATTTACTTAACTCTGTATATTTGCAGATACTATATCAGAATCACTGCATGGAATATTATTTCTCATCTGTCAAAAACAAATCCATGTTTTAAACATTTATTTATTTCTGCCTCTGAAATAAACCAGCAATGTCTGTCAATATTTCAAAGTGTTCTGGGACTTACGTGAACTTGAGCGAGCAGTTCTGCCAGTCGAACGGGAAGTAGTTGACGTTGATGGAGCAGGACGAGCGGAAGATGGCGGGAGGCAACCAGTAACAGAACCCATTGGAGTCGACCAATACGTTTGAGTAATACGCCACCTGGAACTGGGCATCGTTACTATGGAGACAACAGGATACAAGGATTAAAATGCACAAATACATTTTAAGTACAATCACTATATACTGTACATGTGCCACATTTAAGCACCATATTTTTTTTGCTTTTTTTCAAACAACACTTACCCACAAGTTTGTATTAGCTGACAATCTCAAAAACGTCTGATTATGTCAAAGTGATGCTCAAATCTCTGCAAATCAAAATTGAAATCCTTGAATCTCACTTGTTCTCGAGCACGATCTCCGGCAGCCACACCATGCTGGACGGCAGCCGCAGCATCTCGATGCCATCAAACTCCGTCACGTTCCACACCAAGCGATAGTCCGTCCATGACTGAAGGTTAGGATTGTTAGATTGTTCAGATTAAATGAAAAAGAGTGGTCCAGTATATCATCTATAGCCACAATATTTAAAAAGAGATTAAAGTAGTTGAATGTTTTGTGTTTAAAATCAATTTAAGATCAGAACATTCTCTAGTCTCAAATGGTGTTGCTCCTGTCGACTTCTTCAAACTGGAAGCTTTTACTCACATGATCAATCCATACGTTGGTCAGCAGTGTCTCGTCTACTTCTTTCTGAAAAATGTAAATGTTCCAAAAACTAAAATAAAGTGCTTTTGTTTTTTGTTTTTTTAATACTAACTAACTGTAATCATATATAGATTTTGTTTTCAGATGAAAGTATTGTGTACCAGAGAGATAAGGTTGGAGAGTGTGAGCGCCAGGTAAACGTCCACTGCGTCCTGCTGTCTCACGACGGGACGCAGCTCCTTGTTGTATCCCTTCTCTATGAATAAGTAGTTAATGAGACGTTCCTCTTCATTTCGGCACCAGCAAACTGAAAAACAAGCAAATAAAAACAAATTCTCACACAAAAACAGCTATATTTCTGTTGTCTGGGGAGTCAGTCTTTGCCTTTCTCCTTCTTTTTGGTGATAAAATAAATAGTTTAATAGTTTAGATTAATGTGTACAAATGACAATCCTGTCTCTTTTTTAAGAGATGAGTGGGAAAAAAACTAAAACACTGTCAATATATCTTTGATGTTTGACTAGTGTGACACTACTGGTCTAATCTGCAGTAGTACAGGCTTTTTGACCTATTTTGTTTAAATGGCAAGATAATAATGGAAAATGAACCCAAAGGAAATGGTCATGGGACACTCTGGCTTTATCCATTTGATAAAGAGGATATAGGGGTTTGGGCTGGTTCTCTGACATGTCAAATTTAGTCAAATAAAGTTTTACAACAAGTTTTTCAACATTAAATTTTGTTACAGTACAAACTATACAAATGCAGTTTATTACCAAAATATTAGAAATGTCAGCTTGAACTAATCAAATGCTGTTGGTTGATATAAACAAGAGTAAGAACACAGTGAGCGGTGACTCGGTGTGAGTGGATTCTTTCGCTGTGATCATATTTCACATCAGCTGTGCCCAACGTGTGTCAGCTGCTGCTCATCAGCGGGTCTCCAACATATGTTTTATGTTTTCATTTTACACATTCAACAGCGTCATGATTCTTTTATTAAGGCCTAAATGGTCTGGCTTGGCTATTGCAACACACAAAATGATGCATTATTTTATCCCAGTTCTAATCCTTTCTGTTGGACAAGTCTGTTTTAAACCTGCATTTGAACAAACTCCTATCTGTGAAACCTCCACAAAGCACTCAAAACTCTAGACTAACCTCATTAATTAACAATTTAAGTCATGTTCAGACATTTTACACAACAGCAATACTTCTTTACAGCCATAAGACCAACAGTATTAGTGTCAATAAATACTTATCTTATAGCCACTTAACACCAAAACAAGTTTATTACAGCCATTTTATTAGTAGTCACTGGGAGAACTTTTTATAACCAGTAAGCATTTTCATATGGAAAGGCTGGAAACACTATCCCAAACCTTGAAATAGTATGATAAGTGTGTGTAGATGAAGAAGTCTGTTTTAAACACATCAAGTGTGTAAAAGGGAAATACTCACCACTGGAGAAGAGTGTCGTGAGCAGGAGCAGAGTGCCCAGAGCTGCCCGCTGGAGCTCCATGTTTCAAACTGAAGAGTCCTTTTACTGCGACCTTCGGCTTAACTTCTGAGCGACTGCAACAGCTGCAGAAACACAGGGAAAAAATAGACAAGCGGCAGAGAGGTGCTCGGGAAACAGCAGTCAGAGTGTGACAGGAGAATATGCCTGGGTTTACAGTGTTGATGTTCTGCTGAAATATAAGTAGAAAGAAATATAGATGTGGGGTAAAAGACAGCAGTTCAATATAAGTAGTTCTGCACAATGTTTTGAAATATAGCTAGACGCTAAAAATATAGCTAAATGTCAGTCCGGAAGTGTGTAAGGGGTGGATATTTGTATACTGTGAATTTAGAGAAAAAAAGTTCTGTAGATTTTATTTTTAAAAATGTTTTTAGAGGTTACAAAGAAACATGAACAGCTCTTTATTCTAGATTTACCTGAAGTAAAAGGTCTGTAAAATCAGGTAACTTTGAGAACTGTGTAAAAAAAAAATGGTTGAAAGCCTTGAACAATGATAGACTTTATAAATCACCAATAAATAATCCTAGATTCACTAATACATGGTACATATCGACTACCCACTTCTGCAAATAAAAAACAATGCAGAAATTTTTGCACATGCAGGTTTGTTATGGATTTTTTTTTTTTTTCATGTAATGCTCTTTCACAAATCTGATCTTGTGAACCTTATTTCAACAATTTTCCAGTCATTGTTACATCCCTCCCCACATGTTGTTCAAAGGCTTTCAAAAGGAACGGGTAAAAATAATGCTTAAACGGCAAATTATATAATATACAGTATATATAATAAAATGCACCTTGTTCCATACCTTCAGAATATTTTTGCCCTTGTACACAGCAATTATCATGATATGATTTCAGACTGATTTATTGGCCATGTGTCACATATTGAGTGCTGTAAATTTCATTTGATGAGCATTAATAACCTGTTGTGGCTTTTGTAGAGATTGAATAAGTCTATTATTTTATTATGACATTTAAAGTCTCCATTTAAATATTATAAATGGTTCACGTCATTGAAAACTGTGGTTTAGATGATAAGATGTGGAAGTGCCCTCAAAGATGTTTCACTAAAGTTTAGTTTTTTGGTAGAAGGACTTTTACTAATAATGTTTTTCACTGTTGTTAAATGTATAAAGAATTGTAGTAAAAATGTTGAAAATGAGAAAATATTCTGAATCATGGCCTCTTGTTTCAATCCACTTCAGTTTTTTTTTGGTTCCTTGGGGAATATCTGTCTTATCACATAAATTGCAAGACGTTATAGTGAGCCTTGTTTGACCCGAACTGAAGGTGAGTGTTCTGTAGCTTTCCATCCAGTGGTTTAAAGGTTAAAGCAACACTACATAAGTTTCAGGGATTTTGTACTTGCTAATGAACTAAAGGAGACAAATGCCAACAAATGAAAACTGACATTTGATTGTCAACTTTCAAAAATTGTCTTGGCACCCTTGAATCCTGTTGATAGTCTAGAGTCAAACATTCATGGCTTTGGACAATATACACTAACACATTAATAGACCACCCATGGCAGCTCAGATGAAGGTGCACAAAACTCTGAATTATTACAGCTGGCTCCTCTCAATGTGGAGAAGCAGCAGCTCGACTTTGACCTCCTCATCCTGCCCGTTAGATTAAACTAGATTTATTAAAAAATAAATTTGTGCAACTTTAAAAAAAATAGGGACCATTAGAGCCATAATCTCAAAACGATTGGCCGAGATAAGGCTGTTCCCGGCAGGGGACCATCAGCTCTGACTGTCGCTAGCGAAGGTCCTCACATGTATCACAACGGCGATAATTTAACTTTTAACTCAACATTGTGCGCTATGTCCTTCACCACTGCCTCAATCAAAATGCATTCTGGGATACCGGGCTGTCTCAAGTCTACACAAATTACGTTACTGTGCAACCTCGATCAAACTGTTGGGGAAAGAACACCTCCGCATTCCAAGCGGACTTGTAGAAATGCGTTCTTTGAATTGGAACAGAACTTTGGCGGCCAAAGATTGTGTTTCACAAGAACACAAGTCCAGACAAGAATGCATATTGAGGAATGGCCTTTGATTGGGTTTTACGTGCCTCCAATTGGCCTGATTAGCATCCTGACTATGGCAGTTGAGGGAGTCACATAACCTGCTGCTTCTAACAGTCCTCTTGTTTGTTTGTCGTTTAGTTTGTCCAGACTAGTCTAAGAGTTACATTACACCATATTCAGTTATTAACTTGTCAAGGTGGTTTATATTCTTTGCTAATGTATAAAAAATGAAAAACAAAATAAGTATTCACACCCTTTTCCATGACACTCAACATTGAGCTCAGGTACATCCTTTTCCCACTGATCATCCTTGAGATGCTTCTACAACTTGATTGAGGTCCACCTGTGGTAAATTTGGTCGATTGGACATGATTTGGAAAAGCACACACCTCTGCCCGCACTGACTGCCAGCATTATACTTTAGTGGCTGTTTTGCTGACCTAGGATTATTTTTGATACAATTCTGATTGTATAATGTTTGTGTGGTGGATACATTTGGTTTCAACTTCACACTATTAAGAATGACATTAAGCAAGATTTGAATACAAGCTTTACAAGGTGAGCCACAGAGGCGTGCCTAAAAAACAACTCTAAATGAAATGGAAAAACACTACAACACTCTATGTGATTTCTGGTGACATTAAAAATAATTGTCTCTAAGATAACAACATGTCTGTAGTAACCGTAGCCTTTTTGTTTAAAGTCTCCATTTAAATACTTTAAATGGTTCACCTCATGGAAAACTGTGGTTTAGACGTTAATAAGATGTGAAGGTGCCCTCAAAAATGTTTTACTAAAGTGTATTTTTGGGTTGTAGTTAGGACTTTTATTATTATGTTTTTCACTGTTGGTAAATGTATTTTTGGTTCCTTGGGGAATATCTGTCTTATCACATAAATTGCAAGACGTTATAGTGAGCCTTGTTTGACCCGAACTGAAGGTGAGTGTTCTGTAGCTTTCCATCCAGTGGTTCAAAGGTTAAAGCAACACTACATAAATTTCAGGGATTTATACTCGCTATCGGACTAAAGGAGACAAATGCCAAAAATGGAAACTGACATTTGATTGTCAACTTTCAAAAATTGTCTCGGCACCCTAACCTTGAGTCCTGTAAATAGTCTAGAGTCAAACATGCATGGCTTTGGACAATAGAAGCTAAGACATTCATAGACCACCCATGGAAGCTTAAATAAAGGTACACATGGCTCTGAATTAGTGCAGCTGGCTTTCCATCCATCTATCTTATTACGATTTTTTGTGGCTAGGGTTGCGGAGGTGTCAATCTAAGCAGCAAAGTCCAAACTCCCCTCTCCCCAGACTCTTGCTCCAGGCCAGATGAGAGACTTAGGCCATCCAGCGTGACCTGGACCAGGACCTGCTGCTAGCTAGCGAGGGTCCTTACATGTATCACAACAATGAAAATAATCCAACTTTTAACTCTCCATTGTGCACTTCGTCCTTCACCATTGCCACCATCAAAATGCATTCTGGGATACCGGGCTGTCTCAAGTCTACACAAGTTACGTTCCCATGCATCCTCGATCAAACGGGCAGGAAAGAACACCTCCGCATTCCGAGCGGACTTGTAGAAATGCGTTCTTTAAATTGGAACAGTTCTTGAGCAGCTACAGATTGCATTTCACAAGAACACAAGTCCACAAGTACAGACAAGAATGCATATTGAGGAATGGCCTTTGATTAGGTTTTAGGTGCCTCTAATTGTTCTGATTTGCAACCTGGATTTGGCAGTTGAGGAAGTCACATAACCTGCTGCTTCTAACAGTCCTCTTGTTTGGTTGTCGGTTAGTTTGTCTAAACTAGTCTAAGAGTTACATTACACTAAATTCAGTTATTAACTTGTCAACACATCTATTTACATAAATGTCAGCTTTAGTGTTATATTTTATTATGTGTTTAAGTTCTACAGTGCATTTGGAAAGTATTTACAGTGCCACAGAAAGGTTTGTATTGAGGCACAGATCTGGGAAAGGGTACAGACAAATTTCTGTAGCGTTGAAGGTTCCTATGAGCACAGTGGTCTTCTTTATCTCTAAATTAAAAATGTTTGGAACCACCAAGAATCTTCAAGAAACTGGTTGCCCGGCCAAAGTGAGCAATCGAGTGAGGGCCTAAGTCAGGGAGGAGACCAAGAACCCGATGGTCACTGGTCAGAAGAACAACCATCTCTGCAGCACTCCACCAATCAGGCGTGTAAGGTAGAGTGGCCAGATGAAAGCCACTCCTCAGTAAAAGGCCCATGACAGCCCACCTAAAATTTGCAACAAGCCACCTGAAGGACTCTCAGAACATTAGATATAACATTTTCTGGTTTGATGAAACAAAGATTGAACTCTTTGACTTGAATAGCAAGCATCATGTCTGTAGGAAACCAAGCACCGCTCATCACCTGGCCAGTTCCATCCAACAGTGAAGCACGATGATGGCAGCATCATGCTGTGGGAATGTTTTTCAGCAGCGGGAACTGGGAGACCATTCAGGATCAACGGAGAGATAATCCTGACTAGTCTACCAGCAATGTTAAGAGATGAACAACTCATTAAAACCTGCACCACCTCAGACCGGGGGCGAAGGTTCATCTTCCAACAAGACAGCGACAATAAGCACACTGCCGAGATAACAAAGAAGAGGCTAGAAGACAACTCTGTATATGTCCTTAAGTGGTCCAGCCAGAGCTTAGACCTGAACCCATCTGAACATCTCTGGAAAGATCTAAAAATGGTTTTGCATCAATGTTCACTTTCCAACCTGATGGAACTTGAGATGTTCTGCAAAGAAGAATGGGATAAGCTGCCCAAAAATAGGTGTACCAAGCTTGTAGCATTATACTCTTAATACTAATATTAGACTTGAGGCTGTAATTAGTATCAAAGGTGCTTCAATAAAGTATTGCGCAAAGGATGTGAATACTTATGTACACAGCCTTCACAAATACTTTTACAAAGAATTAAAAAAACCTTCTTCACGTTGTCACTATGGGCTATTGTTTGTATAATTTTGAGGCAAATAATAAGTTAAATCCATTTAATGAATAAGGCAGTCCCCTAACAAAATGTGGAATAAAGTGAAGCGCTGTGAGTACTTTGCAGGTACACTGTAAGTACTTATTGAAGATCTTGAATGCATTCCATAAACATGCCTTAAACATGCCATGTTATTCTTTTGTATGGTTTATTATAATCAAGTGTGGAATAATAATAATACAGTTAACAGTTTATTAAGGAAAAAGATCAGGGTTTATGGATTTGAACATAAATAGTTTAACGCACACACAAACACAAGGAGCTTGTTGTTGCAATAAAGACTTGAACTGGAGACTAGAGAAGTCAGTTTCAGACACAACACTGTTAAACTGTAGATGATGTTGAAATGCTTGAGGGTAAAAGTCCTTGTTTGCCACAGACAAAGCTGCTCCTATAACCAGTCCATCACCATTAAACAGCTATTTAATTCATAAACAACTAAACTGGGCTTGTATCCAGAGGACTAACACTGGGGTTTTGTTCAACAGCCATGAGAAATGACAGGCCTTTTAGTGGTAGGTTCATACTCAGTATGACATGGTTTGATTTGTTTAGCTTTTTGTTATTTTCAAAAACCTCCACATTTAAGGCATTTAAAGTTTTCATTCTCAGTTCTTTTGAATCACTTATTTCTTTTTTCACTACGCTTAATCATAAAACGTTACTTTTATGATAACATATTCTCTTGATCTGATGTGTGTACAAAAGAGGATTATATGAATAAGTAAATTAGTTTTAGTCAGTTTCAATTGTGACAATAATTAACATTTCTGTAAATGCACCAGAATTATTATTATTATTTTCATCTGCAGTTCCTGGACCAATGTTACTGTTACTAAAAAATAACAAGGTACTAATGACAGACAATAATCTATCACATCCCAAAAATTCAACTTAAAACTTACAACCTGTTTTACGATTACAAAGCCACACTACACAGACCAGACAAGAGCATTCAGAGATTTGATACTGTACAATATCCGATCACAGACACCGAAAAGTTGAGTTAATCCTTTTGACAAACCAGTACCTATTAATGTGAACAAAAAAAAGCATTATTAAACTGCACACTTTTATTCCAAATGAAAAAAACTTAAGAACAAAAAATAATTGCACATATCTGACAGTGTGATCCAGTGTTGTATTAGTGAGTTTATTTGTACAGAACAAATACATTTATTACTAGACCTTAAAAGGCAGTAAAGGCAAATTCAGTGTGGAGGATATACTTCATTTTGGTAGATTATAGATCCATATATAACATTTGTAATTCTGTGAGATAAAATCAGTATGCACTAACAACTGCAAATAAGTGTAAATGGGGTTAAAATGTTTATTCTACAAGCCGTTCTGGTATTAGTTTGGTTTGGAGATTGGACAACTGTGGTTAGTAATAATCTTCAGAGCAGTGACAGTGTTTTACAGTGGCAGGGGACAAACTGTCTTCTCTTTTCTGGCTTTCCATTATTGATTTTTCACTCAGGGGAACAGTATCTGCCAGCAAAGAGAACAGTATTGGTGGCATTGTGTCGAATGAAGAAGAGGAAGGGATGATCTGCGATAAACTGAGTTGGAGGCTCGGGATCGTAGCCACAGCCCAGCCCCATGACAACAGCAGTGGCAGCGGCCGCCTCAGTTCCCTCTTCATTTACATCCACGAAAGCTTTGTGGACAACCGCTGAAATCACCAAGTCTTTGCCTGGAGACATGCCTGAAATAGAAAGGATTCAATTAGAATGAAATCATACTCAGACAATGATTCTATGTTTGCCTTTTCATTGATTAATGATCTTGGACATAGCAACACAAAACAATGTCTCTGTTTCTTAGTTTGAGAAACTTTGCACAAACCCAGCAAGTGTTGCTTAAACAGGTAAAATATGATAAACGGATCCTGCAACAAAGAGTCAATGCTCTACAGCAGATAGGGCAAACTACGGCAATTAAAGCATTTACTTAAAGATTGAGAATAAAAAGATCACATATTTGTCATTTACTCTGCTTAACTCTGCAGTAACCAGTTGTTCCACCAGATATTGCTGTTTTATTCATTGTTTAATGAAGCTTTTCTTGTCAGTGTTAAATTGTGGCTCTAGTCCAACAGAGACTTCTATCAATTCTTCTCAGAACTCTCAGTGGCTGCAGCAGATCCTCACAGAAGGCAGCACACGATCCACCAGAACATAATACTTCTTCTCAGAATTGATAAAGTCTTATGGAATTAGCGACAAAATGTCTTCACCTTAAAGACTGAGCTCAGAGGCTTTTTCTTTAACCTTTTTTCACTAAATCCATGTCATTTAAATACTTTTCCTTTGCACTGGATGAAAGTAACCACATTAAGTACACTGCACAGCTCTTGATTTTCGTTCAGAGGATTAATGATGATTTTGAGACCACATAGGAGTTTTTGGACATGGAGTCTTCAAAAGGCACTATGTCCTGAGAAAAGCCACCACTAAACTGACACCAGACTTAGATGCACTGTTTAAAAAAGGAAACCAACAACATTGTTCCCACTAAAATAAAGGTAATGACAGTATTTATTTTGTTTTATTGTTAATATATATATTTAATTTTTTTTCTTAAAGGTGCATTACAGATGATCCCGAGTTTATGCACTAGTGTGTCACTTCTGGTGTTAGCGGTACTGCATTCAGTGTGCATGTTCACTGTCCGCACGCTTGTACGACCCAAAGAAGAATCTCTTCCCTGTGTTCAGTAAACAAACATGCACTCGAATTATGTCACGTCCGCTGAAACTGCGCAGGAGGTTCGATCCTGGTTTGATCTCATTTTATTTGCTGTACAGGCTTACAGAGGCAACCTCGACAAATTCAGATTCAGCTCATTCTTCACACCAGGCTGCTGCTGATGCATGTATGGGTTAGAAAAATGTTGTTTGATCCATTAAAACTTTCGTAATGCACTGGTAAGTTAAAATTTGTATTGTAGCATTTGTTTAACAACCCTTTCAATGCGCAGCCGCATATAAAGGGTTTAAAACCCTATGTGGCCCTTGAGTACAAAAGTTTACCCAGCCCTGCTTGGCAAAGATTGATAATGGGTAAAAATATTTATGTAATTTTCTTACCAGTGAAGTCAGCCTTTGATGCAATAAAAGCATCCTCCATGCCCATGCTGCTCAACACTTCCGTCAGGTCACATGTTTTCTCAATCTTGAATCGAGGAAGCCCCACATTGACTTTAGTTTGAAGCATCTTGTCTGGACGAGTCCACTTCACAAAGTTCTCATAGGTCAGCTGCTGCTCCAGCTGCAAAAGAAACACTTTTTGATCAGTAAGGCAAAACTCAATGTCTATATATCTTCAGCCACACTTTTATGTGTCCTACCTTCTCCAGACCTGTGGAACTATCCTCAATGTCTTTGGGCAAGAAGATGAGCATACTGAGCTCCCTCCCTTTATAAGGCAAGTCTATGACCTGGAAAGTAGCAACAAAAACAACAGATTTTTATAAAAGACAACAATAATTAATACATTTTTAACACTGTGCTGCCTTGAAAAAAAAGCCGTCAACTTACCTGGCAGTTGGCCTCTGAGATAAATGCGTATGGAAACCTTGCTTCTTCATGCATCATCTTCACTGGCTTAGTGTCGTTCTAAAAACAGAGACAATTAAATGCATATTGTAATAATAACAACAGTTTGAAGTATTATCCTAAACAATTGCTGTAACCACAGTGTAGTCTGCAGTAGTGTCAGAGTCTGCTTTGTTGGCTGTGGTCAGAGGTGCATGCTTTAAAAGTCGCCCACTGTTGGTCTGATGTTAAACTAAACATGACTTTTAAAACTGGTTGCAACATATTGGTTCAGTTATTTAAGGAAGTTGGCACATCAATTATTCCATGTTGTATTTTTTTAAATTATAGTCAGTCGTTTTTATCTTTACCACTAAAGATGTTTTATAAAATGTATTTGTAAACAATAAGAATGTGTAGCAGGTTGCATTATAAGCCTTAATAAACTAAATCTAGTTTCTGTGTAAGTAATTGGCATTTTGCATTGTTACCTTGTTGATTCTAAACTTGGCGTCATTTGTGCTGTCCTTATCAAACTTTTTGTTCCACTGGCTTTTAAAGTAGATGGCATTGACCAGCACCAGCCTCGTGCTGCCGTTCAGTACACCTTTGACCAGAAGATCCTTAATTTTACCTGATGAACCATTAACACATTGGTTAGTTAATACCACAGGGATTATAAATACCATGGATTAATCACAGATGAATGAGCCAACATCAGTCTGTGAGGATGTACACTTGTTAATATTCCACAAATATAAATCTGTGAGAACCTTGTGTCTTCTTCTCCACCCAGGTGTTAATGTTGCCCCGTGCACCCTCTGCATTTTTAATGAAGTCCACAGTCTCCAGTTCTGCCTTGTAGTACTTCTTAGTCTCTCTTAAGAAATCCTAAACAAAAAAAATGTATTTATGAGATATAAACAACACAATTTAAGTTTATGTTATTAGGTCAGATAGACAGATAAAGTCTAACATCATTTGTGTTCATTGGTCGATGTTGGAGCCTGTTTACATCAAGCATTTTGGTCCATTTTGTTAAGTTTTTTATCAGTCATATAAAAATATTTTCAATAAAAAGCCTTATGCACCCTTTTTATTCCATGTTGTTTCTAGTAAGTGTTTTTTTATTAGCACTTACTCTTTTCTATGTTTGGTTATAGCCTTTTTACTCAATAGTGTAATCTTTGCATCAGTTTTTCTGGATAAATTCTGAGCTACATATTTATTTCGAAGCTGTCTGATTCACAACTCAGTTTTTGTTCATGAAAACACATGTCACATGACCAGTAGACTAATCAATATATATATTCACATCTCTGATCAACTCTTTCTATAATCTAATTTATGGTTGTTTTTTGTGATCTGGCCACTACAACTATCTGTATGAACAACAACAAAATAAGTTATGTGTTTTTACATCAATACATAATAAATAAATGCTAGTATATCTTTGTTCTGTCCACCTTTAACCAGCCTTCTTCCACTTCCCTCATCCATCAAGTTTAGACATCCTAACACATGTGGCGTAAGTCTAAGCTTAGAAACAAAATAGACACACACCTCAATAAACTTGTAGGACTTCTCTCCGTACAGCCTGTTGGCCACAATGAGGGCATAGGGAGCCTCGCTGGTGTCTGACTTGTTGAACGCTTCCAGCAGGGCGGCAAAGCTAGTGTGGACATCTTTATCTTTAATATCCTTAGTCTTCAGGCACTGTGGAGAAAAGGTTGTATTAAACCTGCCATGGTTAGTCTTGGTAAAATGAAATGAAATTGACTCTTGTCACATGAGTTTCTTGAACTGCCTTGCTTTACTATCTTAAAACAATTGACTGAGACGGTACAAATCTTTTGTTGACTATTAAAACACTCATCGTTTGGTGATTCATTCTGAACACAAGCTGCTGAACTGTGGTCGTGACTTGTGTGCATGTTACCTTTGACATCTGTGTGGCCGTGTTGCCCCTGGCCCCCAGCAGCACCATAGCGAGCGCTGAGGAGATGCTCAAAGGGGAGTAGAAGACATTGGATGCTCTGTCGTTTTTGCCCAGGGCTTTGAACAGAGCCAGAGCGAAGCTGGTGTTAGCCTTGGACAGAGGAGTTTCAGATGCCATTGTGTCTGTTTCAAATAAAGCACAGTAACACATTAGTTATTGCAATACTGTAATAATAGATCTTTGTCAGTGTGTCATTATTTGTATATGATCAGGCTCTTTCAACAAACTGAAAGCTGAAACACACTGAAAAGATATCAGACCTAATGCACTCACCTCTTGTGTTCAGGAGGGTTTCCTTCACAGGTTGTCTTCAGCTTGAGCCTTAGGTTTTTATACAGAACCTAAGTCACACCCCTTCAGTACAAGCCAACTTTTATTTATTTCATTTGTGCCATGCTCACATTTTTTCATAGGTTGCTGCAAAACCCATTTTTACATTGATTATCGTGTACAACAAATACATGTCCTCATAGGGTATAAAACCGTTATACAAAAATACATACACATTAAAAAGTCTAGATTAGCAAATCAGAAAAAAATAAAAATAATAACAAATAAAATCTATACAGCTTAAAGACAGAGACAAAATGTCACTTGTGCTTTTTTAAATGTCATAAAGTAATAGACTTATTCAACCTGTACAAAAGCCACAACAGGTTATTAATGCTCATAAAATAAAATTAACAGCACTCATTATGTGACACATGGCCAATAAATCACAGTCCGTCTGATGCAATATCATAATAATTATAATAATAATAAGAGCGAAAATATTCTGAAGGTGTGTAAAGCCTTATTTTAGAAGTTAAATAATTTTCCCATTGCATCATTTATGATTTAAACACATTTTAATTTGGTCTAGAATCACTATTTTGTCCATACAGGAGCAGAGAGGTTTAAATAGGGCATTGCAAAGAGACACTAAACTCATTCTTTGTGCGGATTAGCAACCTTTAGCACTTTAGAAAAAGACAGGCGTCTGCTTGTCTTTGTTTTGCCTGAAAGTGAGTTGTGTGGGTACCTCCTTAAAGGTAACACCCACCTTACGGCTCTTTAGCCTTGTCATGTGACTGGGAAGACGTTTTCAGCCTACGTCTCCTTAACCCCAGACACGCTTTTTTACCTATTCCTTGTCCCATGTGGATTTTAGCTAAACTAATTAAGGAATTAAGGAAATCAGGATAATCATTCTGGAGCTGCTGCAGTTGGGCTACATTCTGTTGGGATTGCTGGAAGAACAAAATTCGGCTGAAATCGACCTGGTTATGTTGAAATGAGGGAGAAATGGGAACTACTCTAGAACTTTTCTTGTGCTCTCTGCTGTGGATTTCCTCTGGGGTAAAAGAAAAAGGTACCTTCATAATTAACAACCAATTAAAAGAAAAAAAGTAAAGTAATATTTTGTTGTTGTTACAGAACATTTCAGTTAAGGAGTGTATTATGTAAAACTTGTGCTTGCATAATTAAGTCAAGATACTTCACATTTCATAAAGTGGCAGGATCAAGAAGTATACAAAAACTCACTCATTTTATATTTAAGAAGCACAAAACTGTTCCTACAGTCCTGCCATGTAAGAGCTGTGTGTTTGTGTTTTTTTTTTACCCTGAGTTTAGACTTACAGGCTGCTTACTAGTTTACGAGAAAGAGATATACCAATAGGTGGCAGTAGTAGTCAGTTATTAGAAATCATTGTAATTAGGTGTGTCCTCTTGAGATTTTTTTTACACTTACTGTGCGCTCACCAGCTTACTGTTCAAACACTGACAAAACTGGCAGATGCACTGACAGATTAAAGGCGTGCACTAACACAGAACTGAGAGCGTGCTGACAGATCCGCTCATGTGCTAACACAGAAACGAGCATGCACTAACAGACTCTGCTTGCAGAAATTTGCACGTTTGCTTACTTCCCAGCCTGCGGCCTCTCTTTCTTTTTTACTGTACTACAAAATCTGATCCCATCTCTGCAGAGCTGAATATTCAGGTCATGGATAAAAGAAATGATCTGGAAACATGTGAATGTTTTTTTTATGTTTTTTTTTTTGGTTTAACCAAAAACATATATATGTATATATATATATATATATATATATATATATATATATATATATATATATATATATATATATATATATATATATATATATATATATATATATATTTATAGACTTCTTAAAGTGTTGTCTTGCATTATTTGAAAAAATAAAAATGAAGTGGAATGAAACAAACATGGTTCATAATTTCTTCTCATTTTCAGCATTTTTATTAAAATGTTTCTTTCTTTCACTGTGACTTTTTGTAGCTGGACCAAATACTGTATGTTAACTTTAGTCTAAAGTTGAAACCACAGCCCACTTAGCATTTCACAAATTCTGGTTCAGGTAAAAAAAAAAAGATAAGTTGTTCTTTTTGATTAGTGTGGAGTGTAAAGAGCAAAATCAATAAGCAATGATTTAGTTTGATCATTTATTTTTAAAAATGCTCATCTTTGTTATTGAAAGTATAGAATAAGAACTTTAAATCACAGTAAATGTGAATTGATGAAAGATATGGCACTTTATAATTTTCAGAGTAAAATGCTGTTATTTTTTCTTTACAGAACAGAAGATAAAAAAACAAATAAACAAACAAACAGACACAGCCCAGCACAGTCCAAGGAAGCAAAAGAAAATAAGGGAAAGAAAATGACCACAACTATTCCACATAGATAATAATAATGCATAGTACTTATTTAGCACTTTTCTAGATACTCAAAGACACTTTACATATCCATTATTTATTCACTCCACAGTCACACACTGGTGGTAGTAAGCCACATCTGTAGCCACAGGTGCCCTAAGAGAGACTGACAGAAACTTGGCAGACATTTTCCGCCTAAAGACCACCAACGAACATTCCCACATTCATTCACCAGGGCCACAGACACTAGAGGCAAGGAGAGTTAAGTGTCCTGCCTGAGGAAGCAACAACAGCATCAACTGTGGGGAGAACAGGAAGCAAACTACCAACCTTCAGGTAATAGGACATCACTCTACCACTGAACCACTGTGTCCCAGTCAGCTCTTTGCAACACCAGTCATCCAAAATAATAAGTTTGCTCCCAGGCTTTTCTTCTCCAAGTGTATACAGGAGTGTAGTTGTATATCAAGGCTTTTCTCTCCTCTTCTTCACTTTCAAATTTGTGAAAGTTTTTTCTTGCTGCATAAGAACCACACATTAGGCAAATGCTTATACACATACATACACATAAACACTAATGCTTGTTCATACCTTCATTGACGAAGAAGTCTGCCATGTAGAAGGAAACCTTCACTGCTGAAGGAGAGTGCGCGATATAAGCTCTGGTCCATTCAAATGGGTTCATCTCAGGATGCCACTGTACACCGTAAAATGGGTAATCATGTGCTGCCAGGACAAAAAACAATGAACAATAATATATGACTTAATTTAGGTTTTATTTATCTGTTTACCTTCCATTGTCGAAACATGTGTTTTTTCCTTATCTGTGTTTGTGGTCAGGATTTTGTAAAACTTTTTTAGTCCCTCGTGTTTGTTAAAAGTCTGAAAAACAAAATTATACTATTATACAAACTGCACCCAGTTTTATTGTGGAAAATAACCAAGACAAATGAACCATTACCCTGACTTCCACACACTTTCTGTTTGTGTTTACTGTCAGTGGCTCAGTTGCCATAGCTTGCAGGAGTTCATGTGGGCAATCCTTAAAAAGCCTGCTGTCTTTGGCTTCTGTTGATGCAATTATTACTTTGTAAAATGGTAAAATGTTTGAATTCAAAGTACTTTTATTAAAGAACCATACCATTAGTGAAGTCCAGAGGTAAAGACACATCTGTGGTATTAGTCTTTGACAGGAACGGTTTATTCTTATCAAACTTCAATTGGACCATCTTTTCACACCCAAGACACGTGCCCCACACTGGAAAATAGTCACCTCTCTGATTCGCCTGAAACGTGACATTAAGTGTATTTAAATTACCTTCAAAACACTGAGGGACAGATTTTCATGACAAAGCCTTTTGCAGGTAGCACTCTCATTTTCAGGGCATGTCCAGAGCTTGCACTTCGAGGCAAAGTTGGGGGGAATATTATTTTTTGAGATCAACAAATCAAGTTGCATATGCCAGAGCAGAGGTGAAAGCACAGTTTATATTTGTTAATGTTAGATGTTTTAATGGCTAATTTCACCTTTGAACTCAAGATGCCAAAAAACATGTATTTTACAAATAAAGTATTAATATACTACTATATTAAAATATTATATATTATATTACACAAGTCACTGATGATCATGTCTGAACAGTGAACAAAATAAAGGTGTAGGCGAGTGGGGTGATGTTAAAAATGTTAAAAATGCTTTAAGGTGTTTTAAAATGTAGCTAAACTACACTACATAGGGTTGGGGCCTAGGACCCAGTTAAAACCACAGGTTAATATCAAAAGCAGTGAATTAAAAACTTAAAAGTAAATTTACTTTTGAGGCGGGGTACACCCTGGACAGTGGGGCTGACATTTAGAGACCGACAACTATTCAATCTCACATTTATTCACTAGGGACACTTTAGATTTGCCGATTAACCTATACATGCATGTCTTTGGACGGTGGGCCGAGAATGTTTACACAGACCCGTGTAAATGGGTTCATTCTCAGAAGGACATAAGGACATGAGGATTTAAAACATAGGCTACATACAACAATCTACTTAGTGAGATGCTATATGCTCTTTCCTGTCTTTGCATAAAAACGGCCGTCGTTATGTGCATGATAAGCATAATGTAAAGCACTTTTGGGTAAAAAAAGGCGCTGTATAAATACATTCTATTTACCGTCCAAACACACTCCAGAGGATAAACACCTGCAAACCAATCTTATGCCACTATACCTCAATAGCTAAGTTAAAAAACATCTCTGATACTCTTGCATATCCAGAAGTGTACATGCAGGCTCTTCCTCCCGGGAAAAGGACCCTGAAAAAGACCCGTTGAAATGTTATTTAATGAATGTATTTCTGAAAAATAAATTCAAATGTGTTTGACTTTGTAATATTTATATTTTCAAACAAAACTAGCAGAGGTAAGACATGACAATAATTGGACATTTACCCATTAATGGAGTTAAATAGTGTCCTGTACTCGTCATCTGACTGGTCCATCCTGCAAAGATAGAAAAGTATGCTGCATTCAGTACAAAATTTAAAAAAAAGTAAGAAATAAAAACAAGAACAAAGACAAGACCATTGTGAGGAGATACAAGAAACAAGTTAAAAATGTAAACACCTAATCTCATGACCAGTGACAAACTAGAAGTGCACAATATTCTCATGGCATTTGAGGGATGATGAATGAACATGCGCGAGGAAAAAACCAAGGAAAGCACAGTGTGTTTCCCAAAAAAATACGCTGTGGTTGTTCTGCTGCACTCATTTCAAAAATGTCACAGTCAAGGGCATTGTGTATTATGATTTTTTTTATACTGTAGCAAATAATTTTGTAAAGAGGCAGGAATAGGCTTAAAGATAAAGTGTATTGTTACTGATATTGTGTCTATACACAATGGCAATACTAAACTCTGAGAATACAGTATTTATACCTGTTTATTGCAGACATTTACAATCTGTCTAAGCATTAGCAGTCTTTCCAGTTTTGGAAGCCTTTTGTGAGGTTTCTTTGAGTGTGGGTGGATCAGGTCTGTTGGTGGCTCTTCTTTCTCAAGACTCCTTTTACCTCCCACAGAGGAGAATTGGCAAAAACTCGACTCAAAGCTTAAAAGGTTTATTTGGAATGGAAAGAAACCTCGCTTATGGCCTTTTTTAATATCAGATGAGCAAATTATTAGACAAGACTATAGTTTGTCAGAATTGGGATTTTAATGTGTGGTCATTTTAATTGTGCAAATCTTCTGTGGAAAATGAAACCTACAACTACATGTCTGGAAGTCTGTATCAAGACGAGAGTAAAAAACGTAACGGGTATTTTATACAAACTGCAGCATTTTAGATTATTTCATTTGGTAGAGGACTACAGACAGAAGAAACTACACAGGGATTTTTTTGTTTTACTCCTGTCATGTAAAGCCACTAGCACCAGGCCTAACTGGTCTCAATCTCATGGACACAAACTGTGGAGCATCTTGGAAAGCAGCACAGGTCTCAGACAGAGCAGACACACCGGTAAAAACTTTGGGATTGTATTTTTGTGATTCTCCAAACCCCTGATCCATTCTCCTGATCAGGCTACATCCCCCCGGTGAGTTTTCTGTGTTCTGTTTCTAAAGCCCCACTTTCTCCATGTTTAAGCTGAATTTTCTTTATCTTTCTCTGCCTCAATCATAATGTGTATTTTTTTATTTAACCATGCACTGTCCTGGCTGTAGCATAAAGATTTTTATTTTTTAAGTAAACCTGTGTTTTTCTACAAAGCCGTGGTTGTAAAAAATGATAAATAACTCGGTAGAATAGTCATTTGTTAGTAATGTTTCAGGAAACAAATCCAAATAATTTTTAGAATATTTTAAATTATCTTATTTAATTTAACTCAGTAATTATATTCAATTAATAGTAATTTAACAATCAGCTATTTAATAAAATGGATTTATTTTTTATTTTTAACCAGAGCATGTGCACAATAATAATATATGTGCGTGACAAAAACTTTACGTTCTAAATGAATTTAATGATTTCTGCATCAGTGTATGGTCTGCACATAAATTCACCTACATTGGCCTTTAAAGAACAAACCCTTGCCTTAGATCAGCTGTTTTACCCACCTGCGCCATGCCACGTCTCATTTTCTAAACCACCACCACCACACGCTGGCAGTGCCACAGACGGCACGAGATAGCTGTGTTAGACACAAGATAAGCAAGTATATTGATCACCACAAGACCTGCGCCGCCACAAGATATGGCCCCTTGAGTTAAACTTTGGTAAATGGCATGCGCTTTCCTGCACCCTTCTCGGGCACCCAAAGCGCTTTACATCGTGCTTCCACTCACCCCATTCACACACATCCACTCCTGGGGCAGACAGAGACGGGGGCTGCCACACAAACGGTGCTCAACCTTCTCCTACCACCACCAAACACACCTCCACAGTCACACACATTCATACACCAGTGCTACAGCCACTGGAGGCAAGGTGGGTTAAGTGTCTTGCCCAAGGACACAACGACAGTATGAACTGTGTGGAGAGCAGAAATCGAACTACCTTCCGGTTGAAGGACGGCCGCTCTACCACTGAGCCACTGCCGCCCCACTTTCTCACATCACATCACAGGTCTACTAAAGGACAGGTGTGAAGGAAATGTAATGTTTCTCACATTACAGGAACAACCCTGGCTCCAGCTGACTCCAAGTACTTGACATAAGAAGCAGGCATGTAATTTTTTCCACGGGGCGATGGATTTATGACATTCTGAGTCAATACTCCTGCAAAGAGAAATATATATCACATACAGACTTTAGTCAGTGATGTCAGGAATTAAATAGCAGTAACTGTTCCGTTTTTTAAAGAAAATGTTAAAGCAAAGGCATCTGGAGGCATCTTAGTTTTCAAGGGGAAGACGTTTTGTCTCTTTTTGCAAAATACTTCAATTCTGAGTTCATGTGTACGAGAGCTGAGCTTTATTTCTAGAGGGAGGGGTTTGACTTGAAACCAACTCTGATTGGACCAGGCTGTTGTGACTTTGTGGAACGGCCTGGATAATAATAATAATACAAAAACCGCACAACAACTTTGCTGTATTTAAAAAAAAGGGACTGGGGATTGACATTTTCAAAAAACATGAAAGTGAAATAATAAATTATAAATGTAACAAATAATAGCAATCAAAAATAAAATTTGTAATTAGTAAATTAGTAATCTAAATAATGATAATTAATTATTGATGCTAGCATGGTAGAAAAACAATATTGTTTTTTTTCTTCTATTTTATTCATTGTTGTAGTCTTCTGTTTTGTTTCATTTTGTAATATCATGTGTTGCTTTGATTTGAATGTTTAAAAGAGGTGAGCAATTATAAATCTTTGACTTCGGCCTATGTCCCTTTGGTCATTATGAGCTTTTTCTTTTTACGGCTAACTAAACTAAACCATTGATTTAGGTTCCAAAACCCTGTGGCAAATACTACACAGCATGAAAAAGTTGAAAAATGCTCCCAATAAAAAGTAACAAGGTGTAATGTACACTGTCATTTAAAGATAAAAAAATGTTACAAAAGAAGTTTGAAACTAAATTTGGTAACTATCCACAACAGAAACAAATTTACTCATTTATACAATCCTCTATTGTACCACAACAGATCAAGATGATATTTTAGCATGACAGTAAGCTTTCATTTTTAAGTGAAGTAAAAAAGTGAAATAAGTGATTCAAAAGAACTGAAGATGACTGGAAAGCACTATTCCTTAAAATTGAAAGAAACAACAAAAAGCTGTTACAGACTAAGCAAATCAAACCATGTCTTACTGAGCATGAACTTACCAATAATAGGCCTTAAATTTCTCATGGCTGATAAACAAAACCACAGTTATTCCTTTGGAGACAAGAAGACTAATACACAATTACTTTGTGCAAGCCCAGTTTAGATTTTTGACGTTTGATAGTGTGGCTGGACTAGTTTAAGAGCAGCTTTGTATGTGGCAAACAAGAAATTTTACCCTCAGGCATTACATCATACATAACACAAATATTATCTTTATCATCTTTATTCATTCTTTATCATTATTCAGCTGTTACTGAGCTGCTTACTTCTGACTCTAAATGTTTTACAAAAATAAATGTCTTCCCAATAAAGAGAGCACGTTGCCCATTGATCAAAAATGTTTACATGATTACATGAATGAATTTTTTGGCCTGAACACGCACATAAAGTTGACAAAAACGGGTTTGAATGGCCTTTGCATGTTTAATCTGCAGTGACGTTTCTGTATTCTGAGTCATGGGAAAAGCAAAAGAATTGTCAAAGATAAAGGATCTACTGGCAAAGGTAATTGAACTGTAGAATAGAGGAACGGGATCTAAAAATTTCCCTTTCAAAAGCGACACTCGATACTCGTTGGTATGGGAAACATTCTTTGTGTCACTGTTTGTAAAGCACGTCTGTCAAACACGTCAAGAATTGACTTATATAACTTCTGTTGGTGACGTGGACTTGATCACCCACAGCTGCGTGAGAGCACGCGGAAGTGTCTTCATGTTTCTTTGTCTTCATAACCTTGTGTGTGTCCATATATATATAAAAAATACATAATATATTTTTAATGTTAAATGCAGAAGAACATGGTTAAAAGATGTGTTCCTCCATGTCAGAGGCACAACTCTAACCAGGACAATCATGACTTCTGCTTCAAGTGTTTGGTGGAGGATCAGGCAGCCCTGAGTCTGTGGGGAGAGTGCGTGCATTGTGAGCAGCTGTCCATGAAGCTGCTCAGTACACGGCCCGCTGTTGAGCTGGTATCTACTATGGTCGCCATGGAGTGCCATCTGTGGCTGAACCATACTGTCATTAAGGAGAAGCCCTCCTTGATGACGCTTGGTAGACTACTAGCCTTAAATTATTATTTATTAAGTAAAAGTACAGTCTGCAATGTATTTAAAAATTACAGTAACGTGAGTATTTGTCATTTGTTACTTTCACCCATATATATATATAGGCTTCGAGTGGTTTGTGATTTTGGTAAATGTGTGTTTTTATATTCATGGCCTTCACATCCAGCTCATTCAATAAATTTGCCTTGACCCTTTTGTCTAACTTTCAAGTGGCAAGGACTCCATTTACAGACAGAGTTTCTGTCCATTTATCATGCTCCACCCATCTTGTTGCATTACCATGCCCACAGAAATCACTGAGAGCAGTTTTTTCTACCGTGTGTATATAATCTTTTTTATTTTGCTTGCTCTTGCACTGTTTTGCAAAGTGATTTTGTACTTTACACTTGCTGCACATTTCTGGCCGGGCACCAAAACAACACGTTGTACATACTTCAGGTCAGTTAAGCCTCCGGCTGCAACCTAGTGGTGTACTTTCATAAGAAAATACACAAGGTGCTCAGTGTTACAACAGGAATGTGGTCTTTATCTCAAATATGTCACGTACAGTATTCTTTCCAAAACAATGGCAAAGTTTCACGTCACATTTGGGTTCTTTTTGTGTTGGTGCCTGAGAGGGTTGAGAATGTGAACCCTGACAAAAGAATAGAAGAGACCGCTGACTTTGTCTTGTGCATCATTTGACTGCAAGGTTTATTCTGCATTTCACAATAGAACATTGTTATAATGTTCAATAAACTTCTATTATTTTAGTATTCTCATTAATTGAGAAAGTTTTTTTAGTTATTTTACTTTTACTTCCAGATGTAGCTTCTTTGTAATAAATTATTCAAATTTACACATTTTCAAAAAACCAAATCAAACAACTCAAAAATGGCGGAGCAGCATATGACTCTAGTGGTAATTACACTTGCACCTAACCTTAACTTAATATGTGCGTAAATTATACTTTAGGAGCTTTAAGATTCTCTACATGTACGCAAAATTACAATAAATCTATAGTACAGACACTTGTAACCAAAAGTACACTCGCGCTTTCTCTCCACAAAAAAAAAAGGTTTAAGTAAAAGTATCTGGACTCAGTTCTTAAGGTGAAGACGTTTCGTCTTTAATTCCAAGAGACTTTATCTGAGATCAACTGGTAAGAGAGCTGAGCTCATCTCTCTAGAGGGAGGAGTTTCCCCTGAAACCAAACCTGATGGACCAGGCTGTTATGTTCTCACAGGTAATCGGCCTTTAGTCATGAAAGGGAGGTGTGACTCCATATGTGACAGTCGTTAAGGCTCAGGAGAGTTGTTGGTGACATTGCTCCATTCAGGTGCAAGGTGGTAAGTGTCACTGAGCCATACATATGCAGAGTCGTTAATGATCCTGCTCCATTCAGTCGTTGGTGATCCTGCTCTATTCAGGTGCAGGGTCGTTGGTGATCCTGCTCCATTCAGGTGCAGGGTCGTTGGTGATCCTGCTCCATTCAGGTGCAGGGTCGTTGGTGATCCTGCTCCATTCAGGTGCAGGGTCGTTAATGATCCTGCTCCATTCAGGTGCAGGGTCGCAGATCCTGCTCCATTCAGGTGCAGGGTCGTTGGTGATCCTGCTCCATTCAGGTGCAGGGTCGGTGATCCTGCTCCATTCAGGTGCAGGGTCGCAGATCCTGCTCCATTCAGGTGCAGGGTCGTTGGTGATCCTGCTCCATTCAGGTGCAGGGTCGTTAATGATCCTGCTCCCTTCAGGTGCAGGGTCGTTGGTGATCCTGCTCCATTCAGGTGCAGGGTCGTTGGTGATCCTGCTCCATTCAGGTGCAGGGTCGTTGGTGATCCTGCTCCATTCAGGTGCAGGGTCGTTACTGATCCTGCTCCATTCAGGTGCAGGGTTGTTGGTGTCATGGTTCTAATCAGGTGCTATGTTTGCTGTTCTAAGGTGAGGTTCTTTTGTTTTAGGTTTTAGAACACTGTTGTAAATACTAGGCAACATGAATCTGATGCCACCTCCTCTGTTCAACGAGGGCTTTTCCATTTTCACAAAAATGGCTTCCTTCAGCCCTCTCTCAAACCATCTGGCCTCTCTGGTTAAAATTTGGACATTGCTGTCCTCAAAGGAATGTCCTTTTTCTTTGAGGGGGAGGTGAACTGCAGATTCAGATCCTCCAGGATTGGCTCTTCTGTGCTGATACATCCTCTTGTGAAACTGTTGCATAAATTAGCTACAGCAGTCACGTGTTGTGTTGTGTTTTACATCGTAAATTCACTTCAACTTAAATTTACATTTTATCTCAACACTAGTACCGTTTTCATGTGATTCCAAAAAAGTTGCCATTTGGTTTCTCCTTATATTTCTGCTTTTGGAGACTGCCCTCTGGTGGACAGAGGTATATTGTACTATACTGTATGGTGAGAACCTTTTAAGGGGTTCCATGAGAGAGGCTTGCTTGTGCATCATTTGACTGCAGGGTTTATTCTGCAGTTCTGCCCCTTGGTGTTCTTATTTCTGTTATTGGTGCACCCCCTTGTGACACTCCAAAGTATTGCATTACACAGTTAAAGCAACTTGTTTGCTTACTCTAGACAATGTGATAATAGTTGGGTGTCTGTTCTTAATTTCTCAAAATAACATGAAATGCATTAATTTATTTGACCTGTTTTTAACCATTTTTATTAAGTATATGAGCCTTACACTGGCAAAATAATTGAGTTTATGTTATAAATGAGTTTTACCGCTTGTCTTAAGGACATATTGTTGTAAAGTATTCTGTTACTGCCCATCTTTTGTGACTGGGCTGACTTTGGAGTTGTACTGATGTAGGGCACTGCTGTTTTTATAAATCCACGGTGAGGCAGGGCTCCCATGACCTTGAGGCAGGTGTGAAGAAGCCTGTTCTCCTTATAATTTGATGATAAAAATCCTCTGTGTTATCCCACAGTCAGTGCATAGTAGAGGCAGACAAGCTGCACAAAACCATTCTCAAAGGCAACGTCAGCTCTAATGTACTGCTGCTTCATAAAAATACAGCAGAGGAAAAAATTATTTGCCGAGACAGCCTTTATTAAATCCTAGTCTAGATCTCCTTCAGACCAAAAGGACAGGTGTGTGACCTTTGAGCAGGTACCAACACAGATCACTTTCAGGAGAAACAAAGACAAGCAGATGCCTGTATTTTTGAAACAATAACTAAAACACCACAGTTCTCTGCCCCTGTATGGACAAAATAGGGATTCTAAAGCAAATTAGAATGGGTTTACATCCTAAATGATACAATGGAAAAAATAATTTTACTTTAAAAATAAGCTTTTATTTGTCACTTGTACAGATGTAGCCTAAAAATAATTACCATGCACAGTGAGGTGTACTTTTGTACCTGATTGTAAATAAACCATAAGAAAAAACATTAAAGCAAATAAAAATACAATATTACAGCATCAATGAAATAAATCAAATACCTAGATGGATGGAACCAACTGGAATGGCCAGGTCTCTTGTAATAAGTTAATACATACACTTGATTATACAATACATAAAAATGTCCCTGTTAAGTCTGTGTCAGAGTTCAATTCCTTGTATGCTCTTTGTAATCTCCCTTATTTTCTCTCTAATAAAAAGTCTGTTCATTACATGCGCGAATGACCCAAATGTCCCTGTTTTGCTGGTTTACTACAGAAATATAATCAATAGAGGACTATGTTTTCAATAATTTCCTAAAAAATATAATTTATTGCAATTGTCTTTTTTGGAACAAATTATACATTTATAATTTCTATACAACCCGAGTTAAATAAGTGAAATAACCATGTTCTTAAAACTGCAGAGAGTGGACAATGTGGCACTGCTGGTGTAGTTTACCTCAAATACATTTCACTGAAACAGCTTTACAGTAAACATGTCAAAAGACACTTTACAGTAAACATATTAAACCTCACAGTAAAAATGCCAAAAGGTAACTTGAATGACGTGATTAAACTTTAAGAATAACATACAATACAATAACATAAATGCCAGTGTTTCAAAATCCTCCCAATATCAAACAAAGAAGAGTGATAATTCATGGCTTTACTGGGCAGCTGCAGCTGCCACATGTTTTGGTGGTTTTCACTGTAACGCAATGATCCCTACACTATTTAATACTTATCAAAGCTATATATGGTAAAATATTAAAAAATTTACAGCCTTCCGTAACAATAACATGCTAAACACACATTACATGTCTGTGGAGGTTCTCAGTCATCCAGGATGCATTTGCTTTAACCTTTTTTTAACACAATATATGTACCTGTGTGGTTTTTAGAAATAGATTCTGTAGAAACATTTATCTAATCACAATTACTACTGTATAATATCCTATTGGTAATTCATTGTTCTGATACATACTTAACAGTTACTGTCCGAAATTCCAAGATATAGTTTCTCACTGAAATGATATTAGACAGTTTGAGGTCAGTTTAGTGTTGATAAAGACTAGACCGCCGCTCTGATGCCAAAAGACAGCGCAGCTCCTATAGTCATACCTATGGCCACCCACAGGCTCTTTGATGTGTTATAACAACCCTCCTCTTGGTGTGGGTTGGAGGACTTTGAGAGTCTCCCCAAACAGCCATTGGAAAAAGAGAAAAGCATCATAATAAAAATGAACGTTTCATCATGGGAAAGGAAAGAAACAACAGGAAGGTTTCTGCGGCTCTGGACGTTGCAGAACATGAACAGAGGAATAAACCCTGCCCTAATGACAACTAGCCCTGAGAACAGCACTTTACCAGGAATACTTTTTCTGGACCAGCAAAACCAGGCAACACTGATCTGACCAAACCAGTCGCAGATGTTGAAAATCAAAAAGCAGCACACTGGAATGAAAAAAGGCTCCCATTTTCCTCGATTTAATGTCTGGACGTCTGCAGTGACAGCGGGGAACACAGACAGAGTAATTATTGGCACTAATGTTGTAAATAAAGCCCTGAGAATTTTTGTCAGCATCTCACAGACTTGGACACTTGACTTATCTCTCTTTTTTTCAGTCTTCTTCTTTTTCTTATTTCTTTTTTTCTTGGTTTTTGTTGTTCCATCTTGTTCTTGATTTGTTTGGACACTGAGCAGTTGAAGAGAGTCTTCTTTACTCTTTTGGCTTTGGTTCAAGAAATGCTGAGCAAATTTCAAATGGGATAGAGACAAGTAACAGAAGAGTGTGATGAGTGTCCCGCACGAAGCAATGAGGAAGTGGCAAAGAGCTGCTGAATCATAGTCTTTGGTAATGGCTATGGAAAAGAGCATGATGACAGCAGCGAAAAGCCCTGCTGCAGACTGGCCTTGTGTGAACGTATTTCTGTAAATGTCAGGCAGCAGACTCACAAGGCCAGACAGGTTACACTGAAGGAGGGCACTGAATAACATGGTGAACCAGATTAAACCCATGGCAATGCAGAAGAAGTCACCTCCAGCCATTGACAAGGCACTGCAAAGACCTGCTACTGCTAAAAAAAGCAGTGCAATTATGATAAGGTTGACTGTGATGTACTTTCTTAGTGCAAACCTCAGGTGGAAGCGGGAGCTGAGCACCATCGGGAGCAGCTGAGACAACTGGGAAATCAGGGTCATTAGGCTGATAGTCCAGGTCTTGTCAGTCGTGTTGATCCGATACTTAAAGTACAATGAAGCTGTCACAAAGAAGTTCCAGGGCAGCAGTGATCCGAGGCCCAGAAAGAAGAAAATGACCCGCACCAGGTTGTACTGGTCCTCAGGGGACTGTGCTGGGGCGGAACTACAAGGGCAGAGATGTCAGGTTAGATGGATTTACTCATGCTTTTTTCTAAACAATGAAACATGTTTCATTATTCATTATTGTTAATTGTTCTGAATGTCAGTTCAGAAATGAAGCATAAAGTCACACCAACAAAGCATTGTACAAAGGTTTCTGTAAATGAACCACATTGTGACAGAGTCAGAAAGAAATTTTGGTTTCACTTTATTAATCATCTAGGTCAAACTAGGTTTACACAATATATTAATCTAATATCAATGCAATATTAACAAGAAGAGAACATTCAAAGCGTAAACCATAGTAAATGTTAATAAAACAGGAATTCATACATTGCATGTTACAATAATTGGTCAATACGATTTAGCTTCACTGGTGCAACCAAATCAAAAGGTTAGTCACAGTGATAGATGTACATACCTTGGGGAAACACTGGGCTCAACCTGCAATGGTTCTGCTTCAGTCTTGGAAGTAGACTGGATGTTCTGAGAGTAAGAGTCACATTTTTAATAAAGGTGTCACTTTGTACTTTTGCAACACAATAGTACAATATTTAAAGCCATAGCTACATTAAACAAAAAGTACTGCCATGTGTCATTCATGATTGTGCTGTGTCAAAAAAAGAACAACTGACACAACTGTGTGACTAGGTTTGTATTTTAAAACAGTGTTATTAGTTCACCTTGTCCTGTTTGTAGGTGCAGCACAGCACAAGAACAGTCACAATGACAACAACGGTGACCACACTGCCTACAAGTGCACCTGAGGACACTGTAAAAGAGAGTCAAGGATTAAAGTACTCACTTATGTTGGCAGAAATAGTGAGGGTATGTCATGAGATCAACCAAAAGTAACCCAGTCTCACCTTGTACCTGAAGCTGTGTGCTGGCTGTGTGCGTCTCTTTGTCTGTGGTGAGATGACAGGTGTACAGCCCCTGCTGATCTGGAGTCAGATTTTTTAGTGTGAGGCTGCCATTCTCCGAGATGTTCTTTATCAACACCCTCCAAGTTTCTGACACCTCCTGGGGCTGGCTTTTACCGCTCTGGTTCAATATGGTCTGAATGTTGTTAAAGGTCCAGAGGAGGCTCTTTATTGGAGAGAAGGAGGGCGCACAGTGGACTGTTGTCTCAGATCCTAAAACTGTGACTGGAGCTGTAGACAAAATTAAGTTCAAGACATTTGCAAAAAAACTCAACTGTCATATCTGACAAGTGTCTTTCTTTTAGTACAACTTGGCCTCAGTAAGAGTGTTCTTTATAAAGTAATTCTTAAATTACATATGTCAGAATATTGGTAATATATTGTAGGTGGTTAAAGTGAAAGTCTTAAGTTTTAAGGCTGTCAAAGTAAAAAATACAGATAAGGTTAAGTGTGGTAAATTTTGTATTACTAAAAATGTGAAAATGAAAGTATAAATCATATTTAATAATCTGCTGGACTCACAGAGCGGTGTGAAGGTGGCTCTCCTCCAGCTGTAGGGAGTGCTGACGTTACAGGTGTAGTTTTCCTCGTGTGAATCATTGTGTAAAAGAGGAAGGGTGCCTCTGATGGAGTAGAGCTGCTGCTTGTTCTGAAGAACCGTGTTGTTGGTCAGAGGCAGTGGAGACTTGGACAAGGACCAACTGAGTTCAGGCTTTGGATAGATCTCCTCTGAGCTGCAGATCAAGGCATCTCCCGACCACTTTATGTTCACGGCCTCGACTGGAGCTGCAAAAACAGGACCATTTAGAAACACAAGGCTCATTATTATCTGAGTCACCGTATACAATTCTTTTAAGTAGTGGCCGTCTGCAAATCTCATTTAGTACATTAACTATCAGATTTTGAATGAAGTGTACTACGCTCAAGGTTTCCTCAAAAAAATAGTGTACAAGCCAAGGTCACTTAACATAAAACATGCCATTATTCTTGCAACAATAAGTGCATATGACACTTTTAGATGAAGACAGTTACAACCACATGCTTAACAAATTTGTGGTAACAGAAGCTATTGTAATGTTGTTTTTAGATATTTCATTTGTTTTATGGGTATTTTAATTTGGCCAATTCAACAAAAACAACTGAAAGTTTTCTAATACTTTTGGCCACCACTGTTGTTTACTTCCTTTAAAAAAACTTTCAGTTGTTTTTGTTGAATTGGCAAGATTAAAATACCCATAAAACAAATGAAATATCTAAAGTCCACATTATGCTCTTTTAGAAAATATATAGAATAGAGCAGTCATGAGAAGATTTAGATCATTTTCCACAAAAAAACAAGTTAGGCCTATTTGACTGTCAGTGTCACAGTCATGTTTAAATCATCTTCTGCCCAGCACGGCTAATGCGTAAAGGTAATGTGTATTGTCATAAAACAGTTACACAGGAGGCTACATGTTGTTAATACCAGTGGGTTAATAAAGTTTGCTGTCTGTCAGGATGTTAACGGCACAGATATAACCTCAGCTCACAGTGACATCGAACTGACCACTTACCGTTCACTCTTAGGTTAACAAACAGGAACCTTCTGCTGCTGTTAGTTAAGGAGTCACACTGATATGTGCCATTGTCTTGGGGCTTTACGTCTGTGAGCAGCAGTGAGCAGTTTCCTTGAGAGATCTGCTCACAAAACAGAAAGGTCCTGTTTCTGTAACTGTGGTGCTGGTGGAACGTGAAGTGTAGGGAGTGCCACTGGACGGGGATAACTTCAGGTATTTTTGTCCAAATGATTTCAAGAAGGCTGCCCAGGACGGTGCAGGGCAAAACACAGCTGTCCTTGTAAACACAGGACACTTCAGCATCTGCAATACATCAGGGATAGAGAGTATTTACTCACGAAGGAGCAGCAGCAAACCATTTCTCTATAACTTCAAATTTAGCACAGAGCACACGTTTAAGGAAGGTGTGAAGAAATGCTTTAAGTGGTCCTTTCAAAAGTAAAAATCCAATCTCTTGTTGGTTCCTCGATGTTTACAAAAACAATCTGGGACAATTCTGGTTTGAAAAAAATAAGTAATGGGGCAATAGCCACCTCTTTAAGTTAGGCCACGATGATAAGAACTTTTCTGTAACATCCTCCGCAGAACTAAAGCGTATCTAATCCTCTCAAAACAAACCAGAAAGCACAACACCATTAGCGTTCCTTTATGCGTTTGGTCAAAGAAAGGGCTTTGGTTGTTGCGCAGTTAATTCCTACCAAACATTCATCAAATCAAATCAAAGCACTCACCTCTAAAAGCGTAAACAACACAAACTGCGGACAGCAGCAAAGAAATGATCAGACGTAGCCCCGACATTGCGATGGAAGTTTCTAAAAGTAGGTTATGGCGGAATACATTGAAAATAGCCTACATGGCAAATGACCCTATATCAAAACAACATTACTTTCATTTTCAATAGAGTGGGAGGTAAGACTAAGACCTACTACGCCATCTACTGGTTCCCGCTGCTAAATGCAGAAGATCGTTAATGAATAACTTCCCATTTCTACAGTTAAAATTGTTAGTTAAAATGCGGAATTTAATGCGTAATAATTGATGATATGTGCCGTTATACTTTTACAATCTAAAGCAGTGGTTTTTCAAACTACCTTCTCAAGTGGCTTTAGTCCATATAACATTTATTTTTTAGTCTTTAAGTCATTAAAATACAGTGCAGTTAAAAATATAGTCACTTGATGTGTGTTAGGAGTAACATTTTTTCTGTAGGCCTATATTTCATATTAAAATAACCTTGTTGAAACTAGAACTACTTACTTATCTTACTTGGTTATGGCTCTTCCCTGGAGCTGGAGGCTTCAGTGAGTCTCAGGCCAGTGCACATCCACCTGATCACAGCAGGACAATAAACGCTGCGTCGGCCACAAAAAAGTAGCTCGGACTTTTCGAACGATAATGAAAAACTGCACTGAGCTGCTGGACAACGACTGTGTTTACACGATAGATGGGGTGTATTTAACAGCGCTTTCTTGAACCTATACTTGTGCACCAAAAGGGCTTAGAGCTCCTGGAGGTATGGGCCCCTTACCTCTTTTGCCAAAGCCGGTGTGTAATGTTATGTAAAGAGTGTGATTGAGAGAACGTGTGTAGTTGTGCTATTCTGAGATGACTTTTTGTTCAGTAGCTGTCAAGTTTTGAAATTTGTGCATTTATCTTTACTTTAGATTCTAAGCAATTACAAATAGACAGAGAGAGGTTAGGCCAAGTACAAAAGCCTGTAGAGCAGATGCTTCAGACTGTGAGTGTGAGTTAAACTAGAGCCTTAAGTCAGAGCCGAGTCTGTTCACTTAGGTCCAGGGGTCTACAAACATTATAAATACAATATAAAATATTCATAGTATGTAATGTTAAACAGGGCTATGACAAACTAATAATAATAATCCGGTTTGGGCTGCAACTGAGAAAGTTTTTTTTTCAATTTCAGCCCCTTCTCCGTTTGACACGTCTGTTCTATAGTTTTGAAGTTTGTGTGTACCAAAGCCTGTTACCTTGTGCTTTCTGTTAAGCCCTTGGAGGCAACTCCAGTCAAAATCCTGTTTACACATCATTTGCAAGGCTAACATGTGCCTAAAAATGCTTATTAAAAGCCTTCTCAAAGTTATAAATGATGAATTAATGTTATTCACTCGACCTGTGCTGAAATCTTTACCACGATGGAAACATCCGGACAGTCCAGTGGAGACATCACTCAGGCCGGCTGCTGAGGTTAAAAAGTCCATATAAGTGTGCACTAATTTGAACCAAAAGATGTCTTTTAAATGAAAACGTGAGTTTAAGAATTGTCCAAAATGACTTAAACAATATACTATAAAAATAGTATTTGTTCACTGATAAAACAGGACTCCCAAAAATGAAAGCCATTTTTTTATTCTAACATTTACCTTCATGCCACGATCTGCCATTGTTCTCGTCCTATGCTTTGGATAACAATGATGAGCATTTTAAACCACTGGCAAGAAAATCTCACTTACCCAAAGACATGTACTGCATAAAGTTCACTTTTAACTCAAGAAGAGTAACAGGAAAACAGAAATGAACTAATGGAACTTCCAAAATGCTTTATGCACAAATAACATTATTGTACAATATTGTCTCTTTTTCCAAATTAGAATAAAATGATATTTGAATAACATTTACACATCAAGCTGACGGGACTGAGATCTTCATCACAATACTACTGGAAATGTAATAATGCAATCCAGTAATGAACATTCAAGATGTCAAAATGACCATGAGAAACTGAGCAATCAGGGAAAGTTCCACCTCTGAACATGCACTGAAATAAATAAAACACAAATGGTCTTTAAAATCAAAACGTGAAAAAATGCAAACTTAAAAATTGTGCCTCAGAAATTTATAATTTGCACTGCTCTCGTTGGCCTCATAAACACCACATGTTCTCCTATGTACAAAAAAGTTGAATGTGTCAGGGTCTAATTCTGATTTCTGTTTGCATTTTTCACTCCAACTGTCAGGCTACAGCATCGTCGTGGATTCCAGCCAAAGTAAATTATAATATTTACTTTATAGACTGCATTTTATGTCTGAATATAAACTGTCTTCACCTTCCACCTATTGTTCATAATAGAACTATACTGCATGCAGAATCTGTACACTCGCTGTGTCCAATATGAGTACAACGAAGCAGAATGAGTAATCAGACTCATTTCTCTGTAGTAAACATATGGTACTAGTCAAGATTTTCTCCACAGGTGACACAGTCATGGTTGTTGCACCCCTTTTCATTATCCATTCTAAATTCAGAACATCCCAAGAAATGGCCCCTTTGTTTGTAGAGGAACTAGTAAATGATTTGGGACACAGCTTTTTAGTTGATTGGATGTCATCAGTAATACAGTAATGGGCTCATATTTTCATTGTATTAGTTTTGTAGCAATTAAGCTACAGATTTAAAGAATTAGCTCGACTTTCTTGTAACATGTTAAATTATTACTCTTCACAAGAATTTTCCAGAATGACTTGCTTTGCTTTACCTTGTTGCAGTGTAAAAATTACATCCCACAGATGTTTTTTTTTTTTCCCGAACACAGTAAGGCACAGTGACTAAAAGTGTCAGTTTCAGTCTCAAAAGCAACAGTAAACATGAAGCAGTCACTGAAAAACATAAATTAAACTACAAGGTAAGACCAGGGCGAATCCAAGGGAGACATAACAGCAGTAGAGTGTGCTATTTTACATTAAAAAAACAAAAACACAACCACAGTCCAACATGAGAAGTCCTTCACAACTTGAAAAATAGTTACATTTCCTCATTGGATACGAACACCGTATCCATCCAGAGTTCATCAAACAAGCGTCTGATTTTGATTTATGTACAAGACCACTATAGTTATGTGCTCTAAAGGTCGCTGCTTCTCCTCAGGGTTGAAGTCTGTGTGAGAGCTGGTGCTTGCTCTACACTGCTTTCGAGGAACTGGTCCTTTTATATAAAAAGACTTGCTTCCTGTTCAGTGGTTCAGACCTTAGTATATCCAAAATACTGTTTGGAGGGGGCAGGTGGCCAGTCTTAGTAGGCTCATTGTACGGAACTGAGGAGAGTGTGGACAATAAAATGGTGGAACTTGTCGTCTGCTGGAAACGCAGTCTTTGTTTCAGTCAGAGAGTCCAAATGCACCAATAGAACCAATGCAAAATGAGAAAAACAGATGACAGTTGCATATAGTGGACGTCTGGTTTTCCAGTGTTGTGCTTGGGCACATGCGCGGGACAGACTAATGGGATTTTGGAGTGTTTTTAACCATGGGAGGCATGTTAGACCTCATCTTCATTCTCCTCCTCCAGCACCTCCTCAAACACTCGCTCTGGGAGCCGGAAGCACTCCTCGAAGAAGTTGACAAGGGACTGACTCAGATGCTGCCGTGTCGCCTCACTGCGGATGAAGTGGCCCTCGTCTGGGTAGATCTGAGACACAAATGTAAAAGGATTAAAGTTACCAAGGCAAAATTTAAAAAAAAAATTAATAAGATTGAAATTTCAATTAAAGCTTAAAAGAATGGACCGAGTACAAAATCCAACAGTAAACCACCTGTGGTTTGTATTTCATTAAAAAACTGATTGTTCGCCTTATTAGTCTAAATCTCTATTAGGCTGGTTAACCTATTGTTCACATACAATAAAAAGAAGGGCTTTGGAGAATTTTACTGATATTTTAACCTTTATTTACCCGTTCGTGTGACCTAGACATCAAGTTGTCACACAGATGTGTTAGTGCGCCCCTGTTAGGACTGCCTAAAAGGCCAACTCCCAAACTATTTTGATACTGCCACACACTCATCTTTGATAGCTCTGAAACCAATCTGACCTAACCTGCTCATCCTCGCACTTCAAACTCAACTCAGAGTCTCATCTCAACGGCAAATATCTGCTGCTATGTTACATTCAGACTTTTGTTTAGTATCGCTTCACTGTGTTTAGTGTTCACCTGGGAAATAAACTCCCTCAAAAAAAGGGACAGGTGTACTCAGTGTACTCAAGTTCATTATGCAAAAGGTTAATAAATAAATAAATATACCCATTTCCACCCACCTCAGATTGGATTCTTCTGGTATTTGTTTTATTAAACAAGTGAACAACAGGGACAACATGTACATTTTGTGCTTAAAATGATATTATTTATTCTTCATAATGCTGTTTGAGGTAGATGTCTGCCTACTGCCTTTGGGGATCCATTAACAGCTTGGCATTTAGTACCATCAGCTTTACTCTCAGCTAACAAGGACGCATACTTTTGGAGTCTAAGTTGATAAATCTTCTTAAAGCCCCTTTCTTTTTTTTTTTTTTTTTTACAATTTTACTTATTTTGTTTACACGAGAGGGCTGTTTGTGAAGGTGTAGCTCTTAGGCATTCAAAGCTCATTTAAGAAAGGAAGACAAAGCCAAATTATAGGATAGATGACTGAGAGAGCCTTGTGGCAGAATCCAGCTTTTATACTTGCTAATACCATGTATCTCTTATCTGTATCCGGAGAAGAAAGTGTGACTTTCTAATCACGTGATGCATAAGTCACCTGCACATCGGTCAGTAATGAGCTCAGCTGAACATTGAGCGGCAGTGCATTGTGCTGTAATTGGATTAGTCCTGGTGTGAATACAGGAAGCACAGCAGGTCTCATAAGCTTGTTATGTGGCATGAAGGCATTGTGAGGCTAATCCTGCTCCAGCTGAGGATCCCAGTGGGCTCCAGCTCATCCACACTCAGCGCTGGAGAGGCAGGACAGGCAGAGCATCAGGTAACACTGTGAAAGAATGGGCAGCGATCCACGTACCTGTAAGGTGTAGTTGGCCTTTTCATTTATGAGCCGGGAAATAAACTTTGCTGTATGCTGGAAATGGACTTTTTCTGAGAAACAAAACAGAGATTTAGGTTTTCAATTCTATATGCAACAAACAATTGAGTAAATTTGTTTGTAGCCTAGCCAGGCAGAAGCAACCACTTCCTCTAAGAATAGAGTTTAAAAGAATCAGGCTTGATGAAAGAAATCTTAAATTGCATTGCAGGTAATCGATAATGTGTTCAGTCAATAACATGCTTTAAAAAAAACTGGAGAAAACAGAACTCCAGCAAAAAGGCCACGTGTGAGTACAAACAATGATCTGTGTAAATTAGAGTCTGATACATACGGTTGAATAAGTAACTAACAACGAATGTGGGTGGTTTTACTGGATTAACTCAGTCTCTCTACTAACACTTTCAGTTTGAGTGCGTCATATCTGTGCAAACATAGGTGGCCTGGTTTTCCTTTGTTGCAGCTGTTCATGTAATAAACACAAATCAACACTTTTCAGCTGCTCAATGTAAAAGGTAAAGAATACCTTGGTGCAGTTAGACTGCAATGTGCAATGAACGCAAAGAACTGCAATGAAACGTCAGGTCAGAAAAGCTCGACGTACCGTCAGCTGTCGGATGGATAATGAGGAACTTCTTGTCCATAAACTGCGAGGCTCTGTGCTCTAAATTGGCCATCTGAGGAAAAAATAATAATAAAATTATGTTTGTACAAGGCATAGTTGCACATTGTAAAATATGAGTAGCATTATTCATGTAAAAACCTACTGTGTACGCTCTTGGATCAGGTTTAGGAAGGCCAAGATATCGTTCTGAAAATGCAGAGGCTGTAAAAGACAAATCATCAAATTAATAGATGTCACTGAATATAAATGCCTTGACTAACAACCCTAGTGTCATTTGACCGTTCAGAGTGGCTCCATTTGCAAGTTTCTCATCCTCTGTATTCAAATATATTCACCAATCTCCATATTCTTTAGTCTAGAAGCTGCTGCGTGCCGCCTTCATTTGCAATTCCAAAGTTATACACCGCTATGACATGTCTCTCACGCCCTGCGGCAACGCGAGGGGAATCAAATAGATGGGAAATCAGTGGCACGCTGGCTCAGCTCAGCTCCTCCTTAATTTGCACTTCCCGACGAAATGTGCCTACAGCTACATGCGGCAAGTCTATCTTTTCTGTCTCTTCACAGATACACAATTTTACATCTCACACATTTCATTCTTTTAGAGACAGGTGAGGTTCGGAGGCACAGTTATGACTGTGTTTTTGCAACAACACAATGATAACATGTTGCACATATATGTACCACAGATCTGAACTCTAAAGTCATCTTCCATTTCAACTGTATAGATATGACAATAAGACACAGGCATGTGTTAACACTGTGAGGGGCTCGGCTGTGTGGGTAAACAAACTTAATACTCCCACTGCTCGGGAAAAAAAAAAATCTCACCGTATAATTCAAAGTCAGTGATGGGTGAGAGTACCACTCCACACTTTACAGGAGACTCCTCTCCGCTCAGCAACAGACTGGTGACATAGCCACCGTACACCTACGGTTAGGAAACAAAGGTAAAAAAGGATCTTGGCTCATTTGTATGGTAATATAATCCAGTCTGGAGTTCGACACAGCCATGAGGGGCAGAATTTAAAAAGAGGTTTAAAAAGGTTTTTTATTTAGGAAACTCTTACCTTGCCATAAGCTCCAACTCTGGTTTTGTCAATGTAAGGTTCTTTCAAAATAAAGCTGTAAAAGAAAACCTTAGTAATTATTAAATATTTACTATTTAAGTTCTTTTGTCTTGCCTATTGGCTGATCATTTTGTGCATGAAGCATGCCACAGAAAGTGACATGAACATAAACTTGTTTCTTTAAATGTCCATAGCTACTTTATAATAAATAAAGTGTTGTAATTTGACTTGAATATAAGTGAATGTATATATTATATCCTAAAGAGATCACTGACTGGAATTACAGCTGCATACCTCTACGTTCATTTAGTTGGGAAACAAATGAAATGAACTATGGGCATAACCCATCCAAAACCTTTCCTTAACTGTGCAACCTTTCATGCAAGAAATAAATTACATAAAGACATCTGCATTTCTCTAATTAGCTTCATTACATCTCTCACCTTAGACTTTCACCTTGAAGATATTTGTACCTCATGTACCATCAACTTTTAAAAGTCCTAGATTCATCTATTTTATTTTTAACCAATCTGACAACACAATGTTTCTCACTCCACTCTGTTGTGTTTAGTTGATACCATACGTACTTGAGAGCGTCCTTTTGGTCCTGCTCCTCGAACACGCCCAGTCTCTTCTGGATGCGGTGCAGCAGGTTGGTTCCCTGATAACCGCTGCCTCTGCCGTCACAGCGCAGCACCACGGCCCCAAAACTGCTCACCAGCACCGTGGACCAGTCCAGGTGGAACTGCTCTGACACTGTTTGGCCACCAGGGGTCCCATCGCTACATAAATACAATGCCACACAAAGAGGGCAGGTAAAGGTATAGCATTTGCATTAAACCAAACATGAAAATCTTTTATCAATAGCTGTTTCTTGTAAGTTTATGTTCATATTTCTTTCTGTAATACTCATACTGTGTTGAATCCATGTAGTAATACTCACACCAGCAGAAGAAGAGGATAGTGTGATGTCTCCATGAAGCCAGCGGGTTTAAGAATCTGCATCGACAAGGCTGTAACAAATTAATGATAAATGCATTATGCCACAGTATGAGTCTGCAAGCCCTGTTGACATTAAGTATTGCAGACATTAGTCACATCAATTCACCTTTACACTGAAGTTACAAAATATATAAAAAAAAAGGTCCTTACTATAGTCGTCCATGTTGATCTCCTTGTACTCTACTGTGGGCATCTGCATTGAGCCCAGCATTTGCTTCAGGTAATCGTTTGTTTCCAGTTTATACACTTCTACAATACCTGTCGGCAACAAAACAAACTCCACGTTAGTAAATCAACAATATTGTCACAGTATCTACCTCCCAGAGTCTTAAAAAGGGTTGGTTGTTCTGAGAACGTATGGAGCAGCTGCAGCTTTTTGTGCAACAGTAACTGAAAATACAACTGCTCTGATGTTGAACTACAGTGTTAATATGATGGCTGTATATTGTCTAATAAGGCTTGTTGAAGAAAGCAGCATCTAAAAAGACATTATTACTTTATTGGTACTCATAAGTCTATTCTGACAGAGGATATGGTCAAGTAGATTTTGAAAGAAAGCAGAAAAAGATGAGTCCTTTTTCAAGTGGCTATTCAGAAACATTACCACAAACTTGAGCAGTAACTTTACAATAAGATAAAAAATTTATTTTACTCAGCTCATGATCTTTTTGTCCTTTTTATCTGTTTTTATATTTTTTGTCAATTTCAATGGAAGGGAGGCCATGACCATTTTTAAGAGTAGCTTTGATTATTTATTTAATGTAATGCCTTCCCCTCATTTCAGACAGGATAACACTATTGCTTTTACATATTAATCTTTCAGATTTTGAGCCTAGTCAGAGATCATTATACTCCTAAAGATGGCACCGTGTAATGTACATAAACACTGCAATGCTGACACTACTGTGTGTCACATTGTGCTGGTCATAATCTAATGTGAGGGTAATATCATTATGAACACTGTAGCTCATAGACGAACAGTGAGTCAGGTGTGTCCTCTTTAACAAGGTCGTTCTCAGTGTTGTGATTACATTCACTGCACTGAGGTCAGCTGTCAGGTCTTTAACATAATGCACTGTCTACAAAAAGGGATACTCACTCTCGCCGTCCGGTGTCTCGCTCTCTACACCTCTGAGGGTCTTGAATATGGAAACAAATGGGATGTCAGGACCTGGTGAGAGAAATACAGGATAAAATCCCTCTGTTAAGATCTTCTTTGTACTTGTAATAAGGCGCTGTGAAAATGTTCATTCTGGCAGGTATCACACAAATATAGTGACCAAAGAAAATAACTGATTGCAATTAAGCATCTTTAACTCGTTGTGTTAGTGTGAGTTTCAAGATTAAAGCAGTTTGAGTGTGGCAGGTCGAATGGGCACAATGTCAAAAAAATTTCAAAATAGAACTTTCAAGATTTATTTATTACAATAAGCCTTTTAACTTGTGGTAAAAGATGATAAACCAACATTAATGCATGGATTAAAGAAAAATATGACAATAAAAAGGGCCACATAATAGAAGACTAGATTTGTTTTACAGATGATGTAATATAGTAACAGGATTTTATATTTAGATTACAAAATAAAGCAAAAGCCCCAAAAAAACCCAAACTGAAAAAGGAGCAAATCAGTGAATGATGCATTAAAGAAATTAGTCACAATGTACTGGGACACCGCAGCTGCTTTTGAGCAGCTGCCCCCCTTCTAATGGGAGCCTGGGTAAAATATCAGTAGAAATATACTTTGGGAGAGTGGCATTGTGGTCTTTTTAGGGCAGATGTGAGGTCAGGTTAATTGCATGATAAAGTTCAGAGGTGACTGACAGAACCTGGTTTAATCCATAATTAAAATGTAACTAAAATCACAGAAACTGACTCCTGTGACAGTGTTATCCCGGCTGCTGTGAGTCTGTGTCAGTGTGAGGACAGTGTTGTGACATTAATCGAGTTTCTCACTGTGTTGTCCCACATCGTTTCTGCCAGACACAACCAACATGCACAGAAAATGTGTTGGCGCACTCTCAACAGAATGTTTTAGACTAAGCAAGATCAAATTAATTAAACAACTCTTTTTTGTACATAATAACAGCCATTAGATATATTTTATTTATAGAACAGCACTATATTTCATTTGTTGTAATGAAATGACACTGTAGTAATTCCAAGTGCTGAGCCTTATCTAGGGATTTATAAGATCAGAAGGGAAGGTATGCCTCTTAGCTAACACCATTTTTACAAATAAGAGATTACAAAAATATAATTTAGTAAGCTGTCATACTTTTTAGTGAATATTATCAGTAAACCTCAGCCTGTATGAATTAAACAGATGCACAGTACGTAGATGGTACCTTGGCAGTTGAGGAGGAAGTAGCTCATGTTGAGGCTGAAGGAGCCGCTCACATAGCCGCAGCTGTTGGGCAGCGAACACGTCAGACAGCGGCGATTGAACGAGCCAGAGGTGTCAGCGCTACAGGAATATAGAAAAGCATTATGTCATGTTTCACTCAAAAGCATCACCTTGTGGCTCAGAAATCTTTCAGACAAGCTTTACCTGTACAAATGCCTTCGCTTCGGGCCATCCTCAGTGCTCAGGAAGTATCTGTGTTTACACAATACAAAACAAAAAGAGATTAAATGTAGTAATGGCTTTGTAAAAGCACCAGGGGACAGTTCTAATGTATAAAGTAGCATGTATATACAGTAAAATATGCTCAAATGTCAAATTCAAGCCCTTTGCAAGCAACTTCAAAGTCTGCTTCACCAGCGCCATACGGCTGTGCTAATTACATATTCTTTACAGGTACATATTCAAATGTATTACTTTACTTTATCATAGACATTCAAAACATCTGAAGACAAGCTGCTAAATATAACTGAGTGTGTGGAAGCAGGTGTGCTCATGTGAGATTATGTCAGATCATGGCAGCGTCATGGCCTGGACTGAGCTGTAAAACGTTTTCTGATAAGAATGAATCATAGGGCTCTCAGGACTATACCTTTACAGCTTTTAAAGACATTTATTTTGTTTGGTAGAAAGATTAAACGTGGCGGCTAAAGTGCAACTGCTGTCTCCTCTCGTGTCTGCAAATCTGGCAACAGTGTGTCACACTTTTAGCAGATTTTCATGAAACCAAAATGCTTCAATGCTTTTCTCTACAGTCCTGTCTACAGGGCTGCACTTCTTTCAATAAATTGCTGGCAAACAAAGAGGCCAGATGTTTTTTTTTTCAAGCAGCAAAACATTAGTTTTGCTGCAACATTAGTTTCATGTTAGATTGCATGATTAATTTTGGTTTCCATTACTTTTTTTGCGGGTATCACTATTACGATTCTGTAACAATGATTAATTGAAAGTATAATTTTCACAAAACCTGTAATTCATGTTTTTATCTTTGTGAGCAACGTGGAGGTAAAAGTATGTGTAAACCAACGGATCAATGCTCATATTTAAAAGGGAAGGACATTTTCTATTGTGTAGTTCCCAGCCAATCAAAGCTCACAGAACAAAGAAAAAACAAAAAAAACAAATGATATGAGGTGGATAAATATAATTCAAAAGTCCGAATAAATCTGGACTGGACTTTTATCTAGAGAGCGTTAAAGAAGAGGATGGGACATTGACATTTTAGGTGAGATAAATATTTTAGCGAAATGATATGTTGATCCGTTTTATTTTGCCGTCTCTGATAGGACAGACTTGACTCACATTAGCTGACTGTCCTCGTTGTAGGCCAAGACCTGGGTCACGTCCCAGTCTCCTGATGTGATGGACTGCAGTGTATCTGTGCTGGTGTTCACCTTTAGAGCACAGACACATGGAAGTATATCACACATATCCATATCCATAGTGCTGATCAGGTGTGTTTATGTTCCAAAAGTTACATATTACTTTACCTGGGAAGTGGACATGGAGATGTGGAAGAACTTGCCCCGTCCTCCCTGAGGAATGGCCCGAGTGAAGAACAGCTTTAGGCCATCCTTAGAGAACAAAGGGCTTTCATTCTGAACAAACAGAATAAAAAACACTTAAAAAAACTCTACTTTGGTAGAGTATAGTACAGATCAAGGTTCATTAACTGAAATAAAATGTTTGAACTTTATAATCTCTTGAATGTCTAGATTTATGTCAATGTCTTTAATCATTCCTGCAGGATAAAGGCAACAGGACACACATTGATAATATAAAAGATCCTTCTCACCTGTGTTTGCAGCCATCCTTCACTTTCATCTTCATGTTTCTGTAAAGACACAATTATTATTGTTCATTTACAGCTGTATTAATCTTTCATGGATTACTTAAACTGCATCATACCTTGGTACAGACTCCTGTCGTGGCCTCACACAGTGTGAGGATAGAGATGTTCTGCGCTCTGTTCATCCAGTTAATGGCCAGCTTCGTAGCCGTGGCCCATTTGACCATCGTCACATAGTACTCTCTGTCAGACCGAGAAGCAATAGCACATTTTTAAATTGATTTTATACACATTCATGGGTGTTGGGAGTTGATTACTTGAAGGTGAGAGAGACATTTTAAACCAGAAATAAAACTGCATGCACCACTTCAATTATATTGTTTCAAACAGTCATTACAGTTTAATGGACTCATGCAATAAAATACAGAGGTTGTATATAATTAGTTGCAGTACAGGATGAATAAAAAGCTGCATAAATAAACAAACAGACTAAAGTAGCACATTACATCTAATGGACATTAATGCAGGACCACATTAAGTGATGCATCAGTGGAAAAACCAACCCTATTCTAGGATCATCAGGTCTCCTCATCTCAATAGTGTGAAGAGGACCGTTCAGGTTGACCACATACAGAGTGATGACTGGATTCTCCTCTCCGGCCTGGACACAAAAACACAAAACACAGATACTCAGGACCCACTTACTGAATATAATAGTAATTACTCAAGTGGTCATTAACATTAGTCACATTTCATGGTATGGCACAGCACCAGTCAATTCAATAAACACCAGGCTTTCATTTGTAGTTTTATTTTCAAATGCTGTACACAACAAAACAAAAAAAAAAGTGACCACAAATGGACAAACTTGTCTTATTCTCATTTAAACGGCCATATGTCAAAAAACTGAACAGTGAAAGAAATGCAAGAAAACTTTGTGTCACTGTCTCTGTTTTTAGTTCATTGCCATACAGCTCTCACAATGTCTGTGTGTTCATAGATTATTCATTTCATAATGATCATCCTCTTTTAAAACAAATATTAGCTTCTAAAGACAATAAAACGGATGCTACTCATTCAACTGCATTTAAGACCAGGGGTTGCTTTTTTAGCCTGTGCAGTGTCCAAACTAAACTGTAATGTACCCCTTGTTTCAAATGCTGTTGTAGTCTACCTTTGGATAGTGGTATTCCTTCCCCATCGGGTACGGCGTCCCGGTGAACATGGGCAGCTCCATCTTGGGAACCAGAGTGTCATTGATGGTAGCGTAGGCCAACCTGGCACCATCTGGAGACCACCAGTGAGCAATATGGGAGTGGAAAACTTCCTCTGGAAAAGAAACAATCAAACACTGGTTATAATGACAATAAATGGTCTTAAACCTGTCTACAAACCTGTTGATTTCTCTAAAAACGAACCGATCATATCCTCTACATTGTGATTTATTACCGTCACGACCCGTTACAAAAACCTGACATTACCAAAAACAACCTATTCTGACAATTACACAGCACTTTTAATCTAACATTATTAATATTTATCATTTTGTCAGAAAAATGTCATGGATATTTGGTTTTGACCTTGATTGTCATTAAATTATTATAATTGTCTCATGAATAATTCCCTTGACCTTAACTAATGCGGTGCAGATGGACAAGTCAATAAAACATGATTGGGTTTTACGGCACTGTAAAATGACTTTTTAATGGTGCCATGAATAACGCCAGTGACCTCAGGTTTTACAGCTCAATATATTACATTTATTAATGATGAGTACAATCATGGACATGTGACTGTGCTGTTGGTAAATGTCAGACTGGAATAACACAGATATATGTCTCAAGCAATGCAGGTTTTGTGTCTTTACATGTCTTTTGTTGCATGAATGTTACGAAGCAAAAATGACCTGTTTGAGAAGTTATTTTAAATAGAAATCAAATTACTTTAAATTGTTTTATAGTGGGGATTCAGGTCATTAGACTAAAGTCCACTGGCCACACTTGTTTTACATTTAGCACCACATTTTAAGGGTCCATTTGACTTGATAAAGATTGTTAAATTTACAGCAGGGAACATACTATAACATTATTAGAGTTCAGTTGGATATTGTGCATCATGCCCTTGTTCAAACCAAGGATTAAGATTTGAGTGACACAATATGACTTTGCTTAGGAGATACAAGTTTGCAAAAGTCACAATGAGGTGAGTGTGCCCTACCAATCAAAGCAGGCACATCTCAGTGGGCTTAAAGATTTCATTTTTAATGTTAAAATAGCTTATTTTTAAATTACCCTCTAATGACATAACAAATATTAATATAGTACATCAAATCCTATCTTCTGACAATGTATTCCAGAAATTTTAAGCAAACAGCACTTCCTTCACAAAATACAAGTATGAGTGTAAAAATCGGAGAAGTGGTACACTGTTCTTTCCTCGTGCCCCGTCAGCAGTGTGGTGCACCAGCTCCTACCTGACCTGTTTGCTATATTTGGACACCACTTCCTTCCTGCCTGCCTCTTTGTGCCTCTTTTTCACTCTCTGTCTCTTCCTTAAGCCTAGATTTCCAAACACACAGTGGCCAATGTTAGAGTCATAAATCACAACAGCTTTCGGCCTGAAATAGAAGTTGGCCACAGTTCGTAGCACTGAACAGCACTTTCTCCCCAGGTGCAACTATACGCTCTACTTCAACACTTAACTTTGTACCTCTCACAAACTTTTACATCAGTGAACATGGACTCATTATTGAATCAAATGCTACAAAGAGAACTTGACAAAAAAAAATAAAATAAAGCATTGACCCTATATTATAAAGTCTGTGGTTCAAACTTTTCGACCCTTTGTTATAAACTGCCACCGGCTACATCTATATCAACTTCAGCAATTAAAATTTCATTAATACTGTTTATCTGTGAGACTCTGTGTTGGCTCCAGGGAATTAACAAACATCAACCACCAATTAGCATTTTCATTAGCGACGACTGCTTCGAGGAATGACTTGATATGCAGCGGTATTTGATAAACAGCCACAATGCCACCTAATGTACATGTGTTATCTGATGAGGCTCTGCAAATGTGTTGATATTTAAACTGCAGTGAGTCAAAGTGTTTCTGTAGGTGAAAGTACTTTTAACAACTTTAGATGGAAATATGCAACTGGGTGTATGTGCATGTATTAAAGAGATACTTGTGGGCAATGCTACTGGGAAAATTAAGTTGACGATTTTTTGACGAATTGTGTTGCAAATGTGCAGTTAAGATTTGTAGATTTACAGTTAATTAGTGTCATGCTGACGAGATGTTTTAGTCAATACTGCTTATCCCTGCAGTTTTGGTTTATTCAGCAATCCTGGTTGACAGTCACAGGATCAGGCTGGCGATGGCCTTTCTGTGTGGTGCTTACATGTCCTATTTGTTCTACGAGGCGTTGTCTCTGGGTACACTGGCTTCTTCACATCGTCCAAAGACATGGATGAATAGATGAATTGAATCTAAATTGTACCCTAGGAAATGAATGTAAGCGTGATTGGGTATTATTGTTCATTGAATAAAAGTCAGTTTTTGTCAGTATATGTCTCCAACTGTTGGCCCTACAGTGTTTGCTTTGTCGGACAATATTCAAAATCTACATTTGTGAATATAAAACCCATAATTACACTTTATAATACTTAAGACAAATGGAAACATAGCATTATAAAACTGCACTAAAATACTGGAGGTACAAATTTGTATCCAGGTTTAATGTAAAAAACTAGAAGGTTCAATCTGTCTCTGGTTGTGTCCAAATGCATTCTACATAAAACTCTTAGTTAAATTTGATCAATGCTTTGGCTGGTTGAACTGGTAAAAAATAGACCTGCTACAATTCATCCCAACTTTAATCCTTTAATCATCATACAAGCCACAAGATTTATTGCTTCCCGACTGGCATCAAAAGGAGATTTTTTCTCTACAGATCAGTGCAAGGTAGTAACGTTTCTGATGATCCCAGTCTCGTTTTCTCTCGCAGCAGTAATGAGCTTGTGTCTCGTTGCCATCTCATTGTGACAGAACCAAGGTGAGCTGTTGAGCCTCCCACTGCCCGCTGCGATGACTACATTATTCATAAAGTCACAGTCATTACTAATGCAGACGACGCCATGAGCCGAGTGGCCAAAGGGATATAACGAGGTGACACAGTGGGGTAGAGGAGTAACAGGACAGAGACATATCTAACATTGTCATTTCAGTCGATACAAAATGCTATCAAAAGAAATTGTTTGTAGCAGCAGATGCTAGATGAATGGCAGCATCTTACCTACAGAGGGCAGCAGTGGTATATGTTAAAGATGAAGAAAAGTCACTGCAGTGCTTGTCCTCAATTCTATCTGGGACACTACATCAATATATCCAAATTATCCACATTTCATTGGAAAAAAACTAATGCTAGAATCAGCTCCATTCTTGTTTTCTCACTAATGCAGCTTGTATCCAGTCTAGTTCTAGTCTAGTCTAGAACCAGCACAAAGCCAAAATGCATTCAGTTCAGTCACATGGTTTATCTATAAAGGGAATAAGTCATACAGTGCTGACGTGCCCTTGTCACACAGAGGGATAACTTTAACCAGTCGACGTCAGTAAAGTGACGGTGAAAGCTTCTATGAATATGCAGTTATCGCCTGCTGAATGTGACAAAGCAAGTGATAATTGAACACAAAGTGAGAACCATATGATGCAGCAATGTGTCACTGCACAGCAATGGGACAGTGCTATGAAAAAAATGACAAAACAAAATTGTGTCATGTGGGATGAAGGATAAGTATTAAAAAGTGAATGTTAATTGGCTTGTGCTAAAATATTGTGGGGTTCAATGGTTCACAGTAAAAGTGGGTGAGTTAACTGGAACAAGGTTAGTTAGGGAAGTTACAAACAACTAACACTAATGCAACTACTCTACAGTCAGGGGAGAGCAGCCTCCATCTATTATAATGACAGGTGCTTCATAAAACAGCAACAAAGCTCTTCCAGTATGAGTTGTCTGGTATTGATTCGGTGACCCCAGTTTTGTGAAACAGAGCTACTTCCGCTGACATGGAGACAAATAAGGACACTGAGACAAAAAACAAATCTGCGAGAAAGGAGCTTGTGAAGCCAGCACCCACTTCCTAAAAGAGGTCTAAGGCACCCACAACTGACTGAGATTTACAGCCATAACATTTCAAAAACCTTATTTTCTGTAAAAGACACACGCTGAGGTGTTATGCAGTTCCAGTGTTGCTTAATGTAAAGTGAAAAACATTGATTATCTTGTTTGTAGAGATGAAAAGGGAAATTTGTGCCTCTTTATTTGGGCCACATTATGATTTTTGATGTGTGTTCAGTACTTATGTGGTTAAAGGAAGCAAATCAGAAAACTCAACAGGCGGATTTTATCCATTAAGTAAACTGTGTTGTCAATGGGAGACCAATCACTTTCTTTCAGTCCAAAGGCAAGTGACAACTTTTGAAAAATGAGTTTTGTGAACCACGTTGCTTAATAAAACTTCCTAGTGTGCCACTTTCAGCTAGTTTCCTTGACAAAATATTACTGTCTTTTCCCTTTATTATATTAACCTTCATCTCTGTGCCAATATGTGCTGAAAACACGGCCCGCAGGCTCCGTCACAAACAGCCATAATCACAAAACAAGCGTCTCAGTCATCTAAGCAAACATCTATGAGGCAAACACGGCTTAAATCAAAGCACCGTCGGGTTATGTGTGTTTTTTTATTTTTTATCTTGTCACAGCAGAGCCTTAATAAACAGCTGTTTCCGCGGGACGTGTCAGTATCAGTACAGCCTCAATAATCAGACACACGACAGAGACTCTCCCGAGGCATTTTGGGCGGCAGACAGCTTTGGAGTCTTCATTTTTTTTAATTTGGCTTCAATTTGCCCGTCTCTCTTCCACAAATGTACGATTAAGACGCCAAAAGATATGGGAGCCAGGGAGATTATTCGGCAGCCCTTCAGCCCCGGAGCGTCACATGAGGCGGTGTGAACCTCGGCTTGACCTTGGACCGTGCACAGCCTGAGTCATTAGCACAGAAAATCCTCTGGCCGGCAGTCGCGCTGATGGATGTAAACATTACACAATCTGGTGCGTCCTCTAAGCTCCATGCAACACCACTGGGAAAGCAGCCAAATATATTGACAGCCTTACAGACACTTACAAAGCAAGCAGTCTTTTAGCAACTCATATGAAGGCCAAAACTGACTTTAGTAGAGCATTGGTATATGCATTTAAAAGTTAAATCACTGATAATTAATCAATCAATTACAATTTCTGAAGAACCGATGTAGTGGATGCTGGATTTGGTATTTGGACAGCTCTAGTATCAACAACACAAGGTAACAAAAAGCATAAGTGCACAAAAAACTAGTCAGTTAAAAACCTAGCACAGTAATCAAAGCCAAGGATAAGATTTTTTTTTTTTTTTTTTAAGAAAAGGAATCGATAGAAAGGAGGTAGAATTCAGTGTTTGTCAGTCAGGTGTTGACGGAAATTCTCAAAATAAACCACTTTCATGTTGCTTTTTTGTGTTCTCTCATTTTGGAAGACTAATATGTTTGGCTATTGATATGCATCTTTTTTTTTGTCCAATAAATACCATTGTGTTTAATTTACAGCAGCTAAATCTATACTTGGAAACTGCTTGTACTTTTAACAAAAGGAGCAAAAAAAATAAACTTTCAATCTATTACAGCACATTGTTGTATCATCAAAAAGATTGGGTGCTTTATCTCTCTTACTGAAAGATTTATCCAGTCAATAAATGATGAGTGTAAAGTACCAGGCCTTCAGCAGCCCATAAATACATGTCAAAGGGTCGGTAACTGCAATATCAGGCTGATTAATGTTTAAATGGGCCATATTTGATTTTGCGTTTGATGAATGAATGTGGTTTTATATGTCAGGCGAGCTAATGCACAGATAAGAGGAGCCGCAGCATTAAATTAAAGCAGAAGAAACACTCAACTGTTGTTTGTGACCCCAGACAACCTCAGTATCCCTTCTTACAATGCTCTGAGGTGACATCTGTTTATAGTATCAGAGATATGGGAGTGTTTTATAGTGTAACTATGGAATAACTGCTTGTTGTGTATCATAAGCTGTATCTGAGTGCCGCTCCCCATCTCCCATCTCGTCTGATATTAAAACTCTCTTCCACTGGAGCAGAAAGTGCAGGCAGCACTGAGGATATAAATTCATTAGACGAATACTAAAACAGACTCTATTTTACAGAGAGGCTCACAGGTGATCAAAAGCATCACGACATCTGTATCCGAGTGTGCATGCCTCATGTCACCTCCGAATTAATGCAAACCGACTCATGTAGAACATTTATTCATTTTTTTGATCGCTGTAAAGCTAAAGCAAATTGAGCGAGTTTCCATTTTTAATTTACCCACAGGAAATCAGGTCCGTCACAGCAAAGATACTAATGAGAGGAGCGCACTGGGGAGTCATGCCGTCTCATGTAATTACTGTGTCTGCTCCTGTGGACTTAATGAAGAACAACTCTGGTCACAGGACTTTCCGACCGTTTAGCAGATGAGGGCAGTGAAGTCAATAGACAGTGCCACATGTATTCTCTGGACAATGTCTGGAGAAAGTTAGGATCCTGATGAAAAGGAAAATAGCAGCCTAAATTAACCAGACTTTATATAAAGACCAGTATCATTACATGGTGGTAAATTTCCCTGCTCAGTGCTGCTTGTGACTGTCATGAGAGCACGAATATACACTATCATGATATATGGAAATGACTTGGACAAATGGCAAAGTAATCTAGAGGAAAACATTTAGGCCAAAAAAAAAAAACCAAACAAGGTAGGACATGTAGCCACAGAAATGGGGTCACATTAATATATATTTCACACCTAACTTTTTTTAATTATATAAATGCTAAATTAAGAAACTGAAGATGAAATTAACTGTGAAGTCTTAAAGTTAAATATTCACTGTAGAATTCTGTGAAAATCCCAAAAGATCAAAAAGATTTAATTAAGCTACCTTCATTTTGTTTCTGTGTGAGTTTAAGCCACAAATCTAACAATAACTAAGTTCTCAGTAATGCATGCTATCAAGAGGCAATGCAGAAAAAACAATTCCTCTCTTCCTTTTACTGGTCTCATATGAACCGGCACCATTTTGCCGACTGGTTTTAACATAAAAGTGCTTAAATATTGAATCATTTCTTTCTGAGTCCTACCTTCATAAAGCCAGTCGCTGAGCCCGTTGAAGATGACGCCCTCTTTGCCGGTGGACACCAGACGAATCGAGCGGCTCTCCACTTTGGAGCGAAAGTAGATGTTGTTCTCAAAGATGAAGATCTGAAAAAAATCGAAAAGCACTTTTACAAAATCAATAAAATTTTCATCAGAATCTTTTGAATCTTTTGCTGGTAATGTCTTTCAAACAGACTTTATTTGTAGATAGAGATATAAAGTGTGTTTCGTAACTGACCCTAAGTCTCCAAATACAATTTCCCAGTGTATTAGTAAAAATAATGATGATAATAATATTACATAAACATCTTTATTCCCCTTTTAAGACACTCAAAGATGCTTTACAAAAGGTGTACAGACAGAAGAACAAACAAACAGGCAGACAGTATTATTACTATTAAGACCAACCCATTTAACAGGATCTGAGGACAGATGATCTAAAAACAGAGACCTGTGAGAGTGAGGCCAGGTTATCAAGGCTGGGCTTTAAATGTATTTGCTCATCAACCTGTGGTTCTCCAAAGATATTTTCAATAGCGCCTTTTCAAACTTCGAACATGAGCAAAACATTCTTTTCAATTTCAAATAAGAATCAAACCTTGGGAGTGGATTGTGACTTGGACGCTCTGACATGTAACTGTTCGGGGGAGTCTTGTGAGGCGCTGCAGATAAGTGAAGGCCAACTCTTTCATTACAGAGTATAATATATGATCACGGTGCACGGTGAGTGTGCACGGGGCAGGGCAACGCTTGTGCTGGGGGCTGGAATTTTAAAATGTTGCTGCCTTAATGTCATGGTGAAATCAATCTGTGGCTATTACAGAAAAGAGTCGACTCAGTTTCTCAAGGATTACAGAATATCTATAGCCTCCAGCTGGTATCACACTATCACTTTGAGACGGATCTTTTAAAAATTATTCACTTAAAGTGGTTGAAATGATACAGCAGGAGTGTCAAACTGAAATTGATAAAACCCTATAAGTAAATAACAGTTATATCAAAGGCTTTAGTAAATTTAAAACAGCAGATAATGGTTTACGTCATAATATTGAGGGTGTGGTCTTTCCTTTTGCAAATAACAGATTGGGCTTTTTCTAAATATATTGATATAAAATATTCTGCCTTTCATATTAATAACTTAAATGCAATTGTGAGCCAGACAGAAAAAAGATAGTGGGTCAAATGGCACATAATGTAATATACAGCACAAACGTTGTCACAACTACCAGCTGCCTGTCACATTTAGATTAAGGATTATTTCATTTTTTGTGTGTCAAAAGGGGTACGCAGAGTAATCCATTACAAAATTATGGAAAGTGTCCGGATGATTTTCTCTTGAGGAGAAGTTATGGGCCTGTGTGGTTATGTGCCACCTCGTCGCAGATGGAGTCCCTGTAGAAGTTAATCTGGGTCACAGCTCAGAGACAGACCTGGCCCCGTTCTCTGACACTACCATCTACATTAATCCACCTGACAATACATGGAGCAGATTATACAAACTGGAGATGGTGGACTTATATTTAGTTTATATAAGCTTCTAAAAGTTTTAGAGGTAGAGACAGACTTTTTATTATTATTAATAGAGTTAGGGTTAGACTCATGAATAAAAGCCTAAGAAAGTGACTTTTAACCTTAAAATAAAATACTGTGTATAACTTTTCAAAGGAGACAAACACCTGATTTAGGAGAATCTGGAGCTACACACTGCACCTTTACAATCTGTCATGATGTTCACAAACCAAACTCTGTCCTTTTGACCACACAGTTTCCCATTGCCAACACCCGACTGTCAAACATTTGAATACTGAAAGGTTACAGGAACCTTTGTCTAACATTGTTGAATTGGGAAAAACATCCCAAAGCCATAAAGCTTTCATCCAAAGCTGCCAGATGCACAGAGACATGAAAAGACTCAAATAGTTTGAGTCACACAGGGCTGTTTTGGCGACGGTGAATGTGACAGGAGTAAGGGACCTAAACTAAAGGTAGGAGACAATTTTTGGCAAAAATGATTAGACCAGTGGTTAGACTTTGCTTTTTACAACTCACTAAGATCACACTGTAGTTTTATAAACAGTAGTGAACAATGTGAAAGCATATAAAGCTGTGAAAATTCTCAGTCATCCAGGTCATATGGTTGTAGAAGAAAGCATTGGGACATACTGTTCATAGATTTTAAAGATTGAACTTAAAGTTTAAAACTTTAAAGTCCAAAAAAATACATTCTTGTATTGAGTTAATGGTTCTTAGACACACAACTGTTAGAATCATGTCTATTTCACTGACACAGTACCCTCAGCTGGACAGAAACCTCAAATATATAACATAAATACCCCTTTGAATTTAAGAAGTTTAACTTTCAGCCCCATAAAAAGCTTCCCATGTGGCTCCGCAGCTGTTTGTGCTTGTATTTATGAGCGAGTCTACAGTTGTTGTGCACGTCTCGGTGGGAAAGTAACGCCTAATCAAGAGTAGGTGAGATTTGGGAAGAATAGCAGTAGGTGGGCTGATTATGTATATTTTGATGTCCAAACATGATCCCGTGAGCAGAGTGTGCTTTAGCGCTCACTTTGACCCCCCCATCGAAGCAGAGGCCATGGGACCCTTCAGAGAAACCAGCTGCCGTTGTGCTTCATAACTCTGCTGCAAGTACAAACACCTCATGACGAATGGTGGGAAACTTGGGGCTATATCAATCTAGCCACTGTGTTAATTAATCCGCAGACAAGATAGCAGGTAATTAATAGCATTGTGCTGCAGGATCTAATCACTTATAGTGCCCCGCAAAAAAAAAAAAAAACGACACACTGCAGCTCATTAATGCTTTGACAAGTTCGGCAGCGATGACGGAGGCGGACGATGACTCATCTCGGAGGAAACGCAAAGGACCATTGCTTCTCTTCATGCAATTTGTACAACAGCTAATTATTCATTTGGAAGGAAATCTCAGATAATTAGGCAGATTTATAACCTAAGGGATGAAGTAGACTGATACGAAGGATGAGCACACTATTCATGTTTAGTCAAAACGGTGAATTAGTGTCTCGAACTAAACAGATTAAGTAAGGCTTTTCCAAATCTTGACTAAAAGAAGCAAAATCATGTCACTTTTTTGATCTGAGGATGTTTCCAAAATCCACAACGTATTGGACAATGAGTCAAAGTTATAGGATATCCAAGGATGCTTTTGTTAACCACGAAAGTAAGGCTTCAAAGCAGGAATCAGTGTTCATCAATCACTGCAGGATGTAAGGCATAGCAGTGAGAAGAATAAGCTACTGTTTGTTCTGATCAGCTGTTAAATTAATTAAATAGAAGCTGAAAAGAATAGACAGTTTGACACTAACCTGTCTTGATTTGCCGGTGCCCCTTGCAGAAATGGGGCAGTGTATCAGTCCATTAAACAGACACCTAGGACTTTACACTTTAAACAACAAAAACACTGATGGATAACTTGTATAAATCAACATGAATACCGTATATAAATACATTCTATTTGTGATATGTCTCTGCATTTTCTTATGTCTTGGTTACAATCTTTCTTTTGGGACTAAATAATAAAGATTCTTGCAAAGAGTCTTGCAGTGATTTACTTCAATGCAATTTTAAAGGCTAGCTTCAGCTTTGTTCACACAAATCCAACTCATGCCTTTAAACACACCACAAAACATTATTTGATTATCAAACTGAAGTTTAATAATACAATATTAATAGTTACTAAAGGTAACTGACCTCTACTAAAACTATTATCTAACTAGAACCAAGAGAATCCGAAATATAAGCTTTTATTGATTTAAATTTTTTTTAACACTGCCCGAATCGCTCTGTTCTTAACTTCACAGAATTTGGAGTTTCATAGGAAAGCTTCACTGGTGTTGTTCTGTGAGACTTTCTAATTACTGGACTATAGTGGACGTTTACCATTGTCCCACGGTCGTCTGGAGGACATCACCTCAAGAGCTGCATCCATTAAAGATTTAGCATCTGGACTATTGACTCAGCGCTGGAAACAAACGTGGGCATTAACACTCATTAGTCATCTGCTTTAGGTTCAACACATCCAATAGGGTAAGATACAGACCCGCTACTTAGGCACGGTTGTTTGTTTTCTGTCCATTTGTTGCTAACACACTGGGAAGAGGAACTTGAAGTAGTCTGGATGTCTGTCTTGATGCCCTTGGATGTGTTTACTCAGTGGAAAGTTTGCTCAACAATCCCAGACAAATTAATTAAGGCCTGTCCCATTTCTCTTAATGCATGAACCAAAAGGGCATTTAAACAAACTCGTAAACGAGAGGTGATTTATGTTTGTAACTCCTGCCTTTCCAGAATCTATTATGTGCTGGTCAATTAGTGATTGTGATTGGGCATTCAAGGGCGTTCTGGTCAATGTAACACAACTATGAAATCTTTATGAGCCACTGTGTGCATCAATCACTGTCAATCCATGGCGTCAATAGAAACCAGTGGCACTGAAGCATAAGAGTTTGTTTGTTCGGGTTAGCAGCTGGTTCAGAGGTAAATGAAAGGACATTTTTGCAATGGAAATGAAAATATCTCAACTGTGGCTCATTTACAAGTGTTTTGTTGGTGTAACCATCTGTGTTTGACTTTGCAGTGTGACAGGAATGCCACACGGATTCTGAGAGAGTCAGTTCAGACTTTGTCCTCAAAGGTTTTCAAACACTGGGCTACAGCTATTGAAAAAATGACATGTGGGACTATGTGCTGTGAGTTATGTTGCATTTTGGTGATTCATCTACGTGAAGATAGGCAGCCAAGTGTTGTCCTTTTGAAGCCCTATCCCTAATGAACACTGACAATGACGTCCATCCTGCTGTGGCTTCGGGTGTGTGATCAATGTATCTGACTGTATTCAGGTTTAAGTGGACTGTAGTTTTAACCTGTTTTTCTGTCATGTTTGGTGGTGGTACTCACAGTGCTACCTACTAACAACTTTTGCAAGATACAGCATTTTCAGCATGAAGCTTGCTTTAGTGCATATTTCTTCCCATTTTATTGTTGCGTTTACAGCTGCTTAATTGGAGCTCTTACCAGTTGCTGATCTTGTGGCCCCCAGCCAGCAAACTGCAGCTGAGCATTTCTTACTTCTGGAGGGTTCAAGTTCCATGTCTCCCTGCAAAATACACACACGCAGACACACACAAAAACACATTTTCATAAAGTACATAAAAGCACATTTCTATCAAACACAATGGCGGACTCCTTCCTGCGGGAAAAGGACAAGCACATCTGAGAACAAAGGTTTAAGTGCATCAATAAATACAAGTGCTCTATAACGGTGTCAACTCGCCTGATTGGGAAAAGTGCTGGTCAGGCTGCGGCGTTAGAGGTGCCACAGGCTTTATGTCTTTGTCTGGAGCCTGGGATGAATGAGGTCATGCAATGAGCAGTACTATAGCATAAGGCCACTAGGGGGCAGCACACATATAGATTTGAGTAGTGATCTGTGGTTTGCCATTTATAATTATTTTGATATGGTAAGGTTTTGTTACTACAAACTATAAAAAAATAGGAAATAGTTTGTAGCCTATAGTATAGACAATAAATAATCTGATATTGAACAACATTTATTTTCATAATATGTGTATGTATTTCATCTATGGGAAAAGGCAGATGTAACATGCCATGCACTAATTCTTTGTACTTGTACTTGTTTGACCTCCTTCAATACTGCTGTACGAGTACTTTATTTAATGCAATTCTGCAAGCTTCTGTTCCCTTTTTTCTATTCAGCACTGTGTTAAAATATTTTAGTGCAAGTGAAGACAAATGAAGTAGAACTAATGCTCTAATGTGAATTGCCTCCAGTCCTCCTTAGTTTTTCTGGTTTTGGACATATCACTAGTTCAATTATATTTACATAATTCATAAAAATAATGACTGACCAATGCTCAATTTTTCTGAAACACAAATAGATCAGACAGCTTTGGCGTGGGCTTACATCATTTTGTGGGCTAACCTTGCGTTTGTCTATTTTTTTAATATATACAGTTATTATTGAAAAACTCTTCTATTATCTTTTATTGCACAGATTTGGCTTTGCATGCACTGCATCTGTGATTAAAGGTTAAAAAGATACCTCGATAATCTTTGACTCCTCTCATGGCGCTTTTGTTTTAAAGATTAATATCACGTTGACAGGGTTGGACAGTCACTTGGGAGGAAGGTGTGAGGTCAGATGAGATATTTAAGATTAAGATAAAAGTAACACAAATTAAATGGGACACAGCTGCCACAACGTCGCCTACTTACGGAGTCTCCAGACTGCAGATGATGTAGAAGGCTGTGTAGGAGTACTGGTACACCTGAAACAAACAGACAAAGAAATGTCACATTATTCACAGACACTGCCGTCTTATGCCTCATTCACAAGACACACAAATGTATCACTTATTTTTATTTATTTTTTTAACAGAGGGTTTATTGTTCCCACTTTTCTTCTTTGCTTCAATTTAAACTCCACTCCATAAACTACAGCAGCCTCTGAGGGTCAAAACTGATTTCAAATTCCCAGTGGGTTACAAAGGAAATACAATGTTGCATCATTTATACATTATAAAGCCATAAAATGTGCATCAACATTTACAGACACAATCTTAAACATGTAATTCATCTTTTTAGGGCATTTTTTCAAGAACAGTTTTATTACATTTCCAGATATTTTCAATGACTGAGAAAATACCCAGAGTCGTTTTCTCTTATGCAGACATACTGTTCCTTCTGTCTGAATGGTGGAGTCAGTACGTAATTGCCTTTTATGGTTGCAGTGAGAAAGATTTAGAGCTTTGTAGTGGGCGACACTGCCGATCTCAGCTGAACTGGACTTAATTGAAAACCCCTTAACCCACCTTTCAAATGGAGAGGAGAATCTCTAGTGGCTGCTATAAATGAGCCTCAATAGATTTAGCATCGAGTTGGTCTGCGATGGAAGATCCACTTCAAAGGACGGATTGGATGTTAAATAAAAGGTCTTTGCTTACTTTCTTGTTCTGATTTTACATTAGTAAAGACATTATGAATGCTTTATAACCATCAGGCCAGTTAAACTTAACCATAGTGGGTTTTGCTCCTTAATCTGATTTTGTGGAAAGGATGTGCACAGCAAAAATCATATCAAGGTCCTTCAGCCAAAGTGGTCTCAACAAGCTGCAAAATGAACTCGGGAATTTGTAGCCCCATTTCAATCCGATCCATTTACTGGGGTTACTCCTAGTGTCTGAGTAAATTGGCTTTTTAATCAGTTGTGCAGTGGGTTCTGGGATGTGGGAAGCCTCAAATGTCTGGAGTTGTGCAGACAGTTCTGTTCTTGTACAAAAATAACAGCAGTTTTTAGACATATGCACTAGGCTTCCTCTCTTGACTTCTTCGATCTTACTCCTCAACACATCTGATCAACCAGAAGAGTGAATCCTCTATATACTAAATACTAATTAATGTATGTAATAGGCATACCTTTCCATTTGAGGACATTCAATTGAAAACATTTACATTGTGACACTTATCAATCGAGTGAAAAATGGCCTACACAGTAATTTATTTACAATCAAATAATATATTGCACCCACATTATTTTCCTGAATGAATCCTGTTTGTGCTATTTGTGGTGAACACTATCACAGTCTTTGCCACAGGTCATTTCTTGTGGGTGACATTAGCATTCACATGAGGCCTATGGGATGCTATGTGCTGTTGCATGCAAATGTTGTATTTATTATCTAAACGTTCATGACTAAAGTGAAAGTGCATTTGTGAGTGTGTTACAGTGTTTATGGTGCCACGGGGAATGCGCACAGTGCTCGCTGTCATACATCAAGGTGATGAAAATATTGTTGCAAAAGCACGCGGAAGCAAATGCTAGACATCTTCTGTGCGCCATAACATTTCCTCTTCATCTCAGGCAATAAGACAAGGTTATCCTGCACCTGCCTGCATCTTTTAGTATCAAAAGGCATAGTGTGTGTTCTAAAAATCTTTGAAACACATACTTTTTTTGGTAAATAATTGAGTTTAAGTATTAAAAACACTGGTCGGATGGCCTGCTCTGTGGTGATAGCAGCTTCAGTGCTTGTGGAATTTGCTGTGAAGCGATTCCAGGCCCATTTTATGTTGCAAAATGATAAATGACAAGCATTCATGGTTGAATCAAACCAAAATAAAACTTCTGTATAATATGTTACACAGCTTTTTTATTTAAAACCGCAAGTCAAGTGATGTGTAGTTTAGAAACTGTGCTAAATCCCCAGTGAATATTATAATACTTCCAGTCAATCTCATCTCCCCTTGTGTGAGCTCATGTAGTGCTGAGGGGCTTTGTTTGCATTGCATTGCCCCCCTCTCTGCCGTTCCACTTGGCTGTGCTGGAGCGTCCGGCATCGCTGACAGGCAGCCAAGTGCGACAGCCCTCCGCACACCGCCATGATTACTTTCTCCCCTCTATTCCTCCCTTCTTTCTGCTCCGTGAGTCTGCTCCTACGCCCCTCCGCAGTTGACATATTTGGCTGTCAGTTTGTTAATTCAAAAAACAAGCAAACAAATGAGAAGCTCACCGGTGCAACGTTGTAGGCCAGCAGGACGTGCTTCAGGTCGGGTGACACCTCGTACTTGGTGGCTTTGTACATTTCCTGGGCAAAAAGCAAAAGAAGAAGGCAAAAACTATGATACCTTTAGCCATTCATAGTACTTTTCCATTTAACTGCTTCTAAAATGACTGTGTTTGATGGATTACAAAGCTCCTGGAGCAAATTAAAGCTGCATTAATCTTAACACTGAGACTTGTTTACACTGTGGACATGATGTTGTGTATCATCATTAAGGTGCTGCAATGCTGAGGCTACATTTCTGTATGAAGGTAGTATAGAGCTGGAAAATGATGCCACTGGTGGCAAGCTGTAAATACTGTATGTGTTATTTTGTCTGAAAAAGGCAAAGTTTTGCACCCAAAATGTTTTTTCATTCCTCAATCCAATAAATGAACCAGTCCCCTTCCCTTGCATGTTTTTAGTCCTTGCATTTTAGTTGTTTTCCTTCTTAACATGTGGCTTTTTTGAATTGCCTAAATTTGACATTTACATGCATGCACATTAGATTGGATCAGATCCCCCTGTTTGGATACTAGTGCCAGGTCTGAAGGGGGCCAAATCTCGTCTAATTGATATGGGACAGGGATTAAAAGAAGCCATGTCAATAATCTATATAAATGTATCCAAGTTTTGATTGAGCATTAAAGCAGACTTTCTTAACTGTTTTATTTTGCAGATACTGGAGGAAATGTTTGCTAATTTGGACGTTATCCCAACTCTTGTCTTCTTGTCATTGTGAGAGTAAACAAAAGTGAAAAGGACTTACAAATTTCTTGTTGTGTACCAAAATGGTAGTCTCATTGGTGTCAACGCTGAACCTGACGACGTCCCCATCGCGATTACGGTAGAGCAGCTCATTACCTGGAAGCAAAAAGACAGCTGTTTAATGCATCTTCTCAAAGCAAATGGCAACGGGAAAGTGCACTAAACTCTGCAGGGATAACAAATCACCCCCACAAAGATGGCTGCATAAGATCCTGAACAAAATCTTTTATAAAAACACCAAAATGATTCTAGGGAGAAACACAGCGGCAGGGCACACATCTGATAATGAGTGGACACTTTGACTGCAGCCATCCATCGGACCACACTCTGCCCTTTCATAAAAAAAATGCAATTAAAAACTTCTGTAGCAGCAGACAGACAAGTGTTGGACAAAATTTCCTCACTCGACATGAGACTGCAAAAGCAAATAGTCTTGGCAGATAGACAAAAGTTGTGCCCAAGAAAAAGGATCATAAGCCTCTTTATAGTGAGTGATTCCAAAGAAGGCCCAGATTTCATTGCAGATGTTAGAGCCTCCAACCCAAACACAGCCTGAGCCACTGGAGGATTCCCTGGAAGCAGCCATTACTGAACAGATGTTTAAAACCTCTCGCTGCTCCTCGTGCATCAAGCCTTTATCAGAGAAGGATAAGTTCATATCCAGCAGCTGCCCCTTTTCACCTTCAGTCCACTGACGCTACGCTGTCTTATTGCTTTGGTGATCCATAAGCGCATGAGCAACCACGGCATTTGGCGAGGTAATTAGTACCCAGAGATTGTTATGCAGAGTGCTCTCTATCTGCTAGCATATCTAATTGTCCATTAGAGGTGACAAAATTACCATCACAATGGCTTTTATCCAGAACGTGCTTGGGAGAGCAGTTTTAGACATTTTTAGATTGGCACAGCCCAACGCCCCTCAACAGCTTTTGTCTCCTTGTTAAAAACCATCGGCATACTAACAAGGACATAAAATGGGCTGCTTCATTGAAATGAATGAGATAAATAGAAAAAGGCTCCACTGCAGTCTATTCTTGTAGTTCGACTCTCTTCACCATCTTGATAAACGCAGATGAAACTATAAACATAGAAGACAGGCTGAGAAATGGAGAGACACCGTGGTCCTGTTTAAAAGACTGACTGGACTTTCTATCCAATGGTAAGGGACACGTTGGGCTGGCGCAGTAGGGTTTGAGATGGACAACCCCTGAAAATTTTGCATAATACTATGTATTGCAGAAGAGCCCATTAAGGGCCATGCAAGTTGTGTTTCAAAATGAAAAACCATGCATCTGAAGCACACAGAGCAAATGTAGATGGATTGCTATTATAAGTAACTCATGGCTAGAAGTAAAGAAATATACTTCTGCAAAAAAATATTGTTTCGGTTTTATTCATAACTTTCCAAAGTCACCTACTTTTCCAGACTCACAATTGAATGTTTATTGACGTTTTAAGACTCAACAGACTGCAGTGTTTAGCTCTACCTTTTAGAAACTCCACCATAGAGTTGGAAAAAAAAAAGCCACAGAATACTTTTCTCCAAAAGCCTGCCATACTAATCCAAACCAGACAGCGCCACTCCAGTGAAATACACCTTATTTTTCATCATGGCAGTTGTTTTTTTCATTGCTCAAAACCCCATAAGGCCTGCATCCTTTTATACCACCCTTTTCATGTTTAGTCCTTGGCGAATAACAGATCTTCCTCTGCTCTATTCACTCACCCCCGAGACACCTCAGATAGCCGTCAGATCTCATGAATCCTTTCCAACACTGGCCTTTTATAAGCTCTCCTGCTGAGTTCATCATTTTAGACCTTATCAGCTCCCTTCACCCATCCATTCTTTTGTTTTTATGTTGACGCATCCATTCCTCTACACTGCCCTATAGGCGTTACAGCTGCCCCTCTGTATCTCTGTGTGGCGGCTGCCCATTCTCTTTTCCCTCTGCCTTCACTTGAGAGTGCATTTGCCCACGGCACTGTTTTCTTCTCTGATCTATACCTTTCCCTGGCAGTATGCCTTATTAATACAGCCTCCTGCCTTGGGCGCAGGTCTAACCCAGACTCTCTCCTGGGAGCAACTGCAGCCATTAGAAACATTGCAAGGTGACACTACACTACACTGAGCACAAGGATCACATTGAGATACAGTGGACGTTTGCAGAAGCATTACAGAAACTACCACTTAAAAGACCATTTCTGTTCAAGGATTCCTTTTCAATTTCAGAGTCCAGGGCAACATCAATTGTGAATGAAATGTGAATGAAACATTAAACATGGACAAAGATGATCTAAGTAAAATACAATTATGAATGGAGGTCTTTGAACAATGCAATTAATTAGGATTGTTCAGATACCGTTGCCAAAACACAACAGTGCTGTTTTCGAGATACATTTACTACTTTCGACTTAAATGTTTGTAGTATGCACCAAAACAAATGGGACACAGTCAAGGACAAGCACATTATTATGCCACAAAATGGAGCCCAAAACAACATTTATAACATGGGTGATTGAGCTACAGTATGTGGATTAACAATGGTCAATTTGTTGATTAATTAGGCTGAAACATCAGCAACATGGATACGTTTGAGTTACAAATGTATTGTAACAAAACATATTGTGTCAAGACCAAGACTGGTCTTGTTCTTATATTGGTCTCAAACTCATTGACAAAGTGGTCCCTGGATTTAAAATCAACACTGACCAAAACTATATCTGGTTTATTTGTTTCATTCTTCTTATGATGCAAACCTCTATCATTTCATCCGATTTTTTATTGCTAATTTATAATTTTTTTACTGCTTAGTCCCATTAGGGGTAACAGGTGACAGAAGCCTATCCCAGCAGCTTTCGGTACACCCTGGACAGTGGCCAGTTAGCCGCAGGGCTGACATTTAGAGACAGACAGTGACAGACAACCATTCACTCTCACATTCATTCACTGGGGACACTTTAGAGTTGCCAGTTGACCTACACATGCACGTGTTGGGGGGTGGGAGGAAGAACCCGGAGAGAATCCACGGTAACACAGGGAGGACATGCAGACTCCTCACAGAAAGACCAGAGTCGGCCGAGGATGTTTGAGTTGGACGGGTTTTGAACTCAAATCTTGCTGTGAGACAGGAGTGATAAACACTCGTCACGTGCACGGCCCTATATTTTATCCTCCGTTTGATTTTTAGATTTTTTATTCCCTCTAACTCCGCCCATTTTTCACCAGACCCTTACACCTCCATGAGTTATCTCATCCTTGTCTTAACTCAGTCTGTCCCTGCCATGGTCTTGGGAGGTCTTGTTTTCTAAAAGTCAGTTCGAATGGTCTTGACATTTTAAAGCTGCAAGAGGCCTAAAATATACAGTACCAGCTGATTAGAATGTACCTGATCTTTGAGAACTAGTTTCTTTAAGCACTAAAGCACAACAGTTGAATGAAGACACAAATAAAAAACACTGTAAGATAGGCTCGGATAAAGAGATTAAATAGTCCCTAGTCCAACCTATAACCTGTACATAATACATCACTGAGTGATTACCAAACACGCCACAGCCAGATCCTCTGGGCTACATTATTAGCCGCGAGGTGAGCTGGGGTTGTGGTGTTAGTTCTGGACCAAATGGGATTTTTCTTGTCGGTTCCAGGTCATTTGTCCGTGCCCAAGGCTGCCCATGATGGCTCTGATAAAAGCGACACAAGCTGCTGGCAGAGAAATATGGCCTCTTCCTCCTGTGTAGTCTCCAATGCATTAATACAGCCTTAAATCTTTACCACACATGTGCTTAGATATATTGTAAAATAATTCAAAAACAAGGTTTAATTAAAAATCTCGCCCACACATATCTGGGAAATGAAATCCATTGGTATGTAAGACTCATATGTTCAATGGTTGATAAATGAGCAAACACCAATGAAAAGAGGAACAAACAAATGAGTAAGCCCCTCAAGAATAAGCTGCAAAGTGTAAAACTACCAAAGCTATTCATAACAGCCACAAACTGCTGCTGTAAATACCAGATTAGCTCAGTGACCTACACATGCTAATGACCCACAGACTCAGAGTTGGGTGTAACTGTATAGGACCCATTGTAACACACAGTCACCACTTTCTAAACTAATATCAGCAACACTTAAAACAACATTCAAAAGGTTTTTAAACCTCAAATATTTTCAAGGATTTAAATCAGTAACCTCTCCTCAACACAATTAAATATTCTTGTCTATACACCACAAATTACAAACACTAGGATGGGGACTTGCTGTTCTTTCAGACATATTTACAGATGTGTGTTTTAATTCTAATATATGCAGCAGATTTTAAAAGAGGATTTTAAGGTTAGTTTCCTTTAAATCAACATGAGTATGGAGCCTTTATAATTAAAATCACACTGAAAGCTTAAAATATTACCCACATTGAGGATGTAAATCTCCTTCATCTTACGTAATTAACTTGGGAAATGACAAAACACAATCTCAATTTCAATAGGCAGATGTGTGATGTGAAATGAAAGGAGATATGACCAATTTATTAATAAAACCCAGCATGAGACAAGAACAAAAGGCAATTTAATGTTTTTATTCAACCACAGCTCGTTTATTATCTGCCATTTGTAACATACAGCATCTACAGTTTGTGATTATTCAAAATTGCGTTATGGATTCAAATGAGCTCTTTTTATGATGCTGAGACTGCTTTATAAACTCCTCCAATCCTCATAACCTTTATCGCTGCCTAATAAACGAGTCACAGTCCTCCACATCTCAGGATTCCACTTTTACTTGCGTGTCATGGCGTAGCATTAATGTGTTTTTCAGTGCGTGCCACCAATCACCAAACATGGAAAGAATCACCTCTGCTCAGAATAACGGAGCTCATTAGGGACGCTCGCTCTCGTAAAAATAACAATAACACAATGATAATGACTACTACCTTCACAGCCCTTTGCTCTGCCCCTCTTGTTTAAAAGCACAATTCTTTACCTCAATGAACAAAACACTTTCATATTTCTATTTCTGAAGACAAATTGTAATTTCCCAAATCAAATCATATAACAATATAACAAACGGAGTTCATTTATTTCTTAGACTGTAAAATCTTAGTCAAAAAGTAAAGTACTTGGTCAGAAATCTCAGAAAAGTCAATTCAAAATGAGCGAATGTGGATTGTTGACAGGTTTGCTGGATTTTCTTGTGCTGCTGAGTGTGTGCACGAGGCCTACACCAGAAATCTCCCCTCATGCATTTCCTGAATCTTATCTCAACCTCACAAACCCTTCTTTACAAAGAACTTGAAGCATTTCAAAAGCAAAGAATAGAGTAACAGTACTTTGTAGAAGCTACAAAAAGGGCCAGAGCACAGCTATCCCTTGTGCTTGTTTGCCTGTTTATGTGGATTTAAGAGTGTGTCTGAATGAGGTGTCCATGTGGGTGGATGGTATTCTGTTAATTAACACCACCTCTGTCTTCGGTGCTCTCTAAAGGCTGGAAGAGACGGGACAATTGGTGCTTTTTGAAGCTGGTTTTCCTGCTTATATTATGTAGGACTGTGGTGCTACGGGACTAAACTGACAGATAAGAAAAAAGACAAATGCCAGATGACTGACCTATAACTATGCTACTTCTGCAAACGGGAATAGAAGCTTGAATTACAACAGGAATTTTGTCTGATACTTGATGCTAAAATCTTACATTGGTAAACACTGTTGGCAGTTTATGGACAAATAGGTACAGGTTTAATGCTGATTTAGTCTTAGATTAGTATTAGTACGTGTAACAAAACCTCTTAAAATACACAAGTCATTCTAAGAAGCTGAATATGTACATTAAATGAAACTAGTCCCAGGACTAAACCAAGGCTTTCCAGGTCTAGACACAGAGCCATGTTGATTAGTTTTCAAATGTAATGGATGTAACAGGTACACATGCTTAACAAGCAATTAGACATAAGCATTCAGGAACAGAGCAATGCAATATTTTGGACCTGCAACTATCTCACTGTAAGATATTTAAAATCATGTTTAGGATCTAAGATAAAACCCTATTTTTGGCGTATGTTTTATTTTCAAATGTGCAATAAAAGATTGAAGTAGAAGGTCTGGTATAAGTGCTCTAGTCAGTGCCAAATATCAAGGGCTCTTCACTTCAAGAGTTTGGCCCATGACTCTGTAACTGTACTGAGAACCTGCTTGAGAGGTCATAACCCAATCCTTTGCTTTTATAGAGGGTCCCATGCACTCTCAAGAGGACCTTTAGTGGCTTAATGTTACAATACAGTAAGTACACACTGCTACATGTATAGAACATCACCTTTTATAAAATATAAATCCCTCTTGTCTGTAATAAAATTTTCATTAAAACAGGCTTATGTCCACCTACAAACCATAAACCAAACAAACATACATACAATTACAACTACCGGCCTATGGGACACACAGGCTGGTATTGGGCTCAGGTCTATTTGTTCTTTCTCTCTCAGTTCCCTGCCTTATTTCACTCTTGCTGTCTAATAGATCCTAAAAACTTTCACAGTTCAGTGTTGGTCTATTTGAAAAATATTTCATTTATATCCTACTGTTTATACCGTCGATGGAGTCCATGCCAGCTGCTTTGGGCATGAGGTGGGGTACAGAGACCCACAACCTTCTTGCTAAATTTGCATGTGTTCAACTTTCTTAAGCATCTACAAGTCTTAAATCTGCATAATAATGGTGTGCTGTACTCTCCTGAGGATTTTGAAAAACGCAATGCTGTAAGGTAAAACAAAGCCAAAAGAATAAACGTGACGTGAATGAAATTATCTCAAAGTTATGAATTTGATGATTGAATTGCCTTTTTTATGGTGTTGTTTGTTTGATTTTTGTTGTTCAAAACATGAATCATAGACGGGTTGTAAAAAATGACAAACACCTCTGAAGAAGCAAAAAAAAAAACCACTAAAAAAACAGTTTGATTTTGTCATAAGTTGCACTAAAACAAGTTTACAAGCGTCTTCTCTTGATTTTTGGTTTATACATCAGTACATTTTCTCTCTTTAAAACACGGAACAATTCATCAGTGGATTGTGACAGCTGGTATCTGTCAAAACAACAGTCATCACTTTTACCGCTGCTGCTGAGGGAAAAGACGATGAATTTTGAACTTGTCCGCTTAGATAAAACGCAGATAAAACCCAGTCAACATGTCTCACGGTATCTACCTGCTGCTTTATACAGCTTTACTGACGTGAAGTACTGATTGTGTGTGACACTGGAGAAACACCGGATATAGTATTCACTGTTTGTAATTTGATATGTCTCATTAGAAAAGAAAAGCCGTTGGCAAAATCCATTAACAAATGACAAAGACATCATTACTCACATTGTGTCATGGGAGCATTGCTGTAAGGAGTCAATAACTAAGTGAGACAACACACTAATAATCTTCAAAGCTTTACATAAACATTAGTGAAAAAAAGGCAGTGGATCACTTTGAAATGAGGCAATACTTCAACAAACAAAAGCCATTATCTGCACGGTGTCATTCTCAAAGTCACAGCTTTTTAAGAAGGGCCTGTCTGTTGCAGAATTTAACATTTAACACAAGACATGAAGTGTCCCGGAGCTGTGAACAACATGAACACTGCCATTAAAGCGTAAACAGCTGCTGGAAGTGACAGTGGAGTATCCCACCGGACAAACTTCACCTTCATGGTGTGACAGTGGCGCCCCTTTCCTCATACAGACAACATATGGGAGATATCACTTGAGTCTGACTAACTGCGTCATTACTGAACAAAGACAATTACACTTATGTCTGATATTCTCTTGTGAAAAAAGGTCACCACAACAATGACAGTTTAGCACATTTTAGATACAGAGAACTCTTGGTTTATATAATTTTATACTAGTTTAAGGGCATAGCCAACATTGCTAATAACACAACAGCGCAGTTTCACCTGTGTTTGAACAATTCACAGCCATTTATCATTTTCCACTGACTCAATGTCTCAATCATGTTAAATTGGCTTTGCATAATCATTGTTTGAATTCAGAACAACTTTGTTTGCATCCAGTTGGATAACAGGATGGTTGCCAATAATTGTTTAGCTTTTTTGTAGACTACACAATGCTAGACAAAACCATGCCCAATTTCTTATGAAAAGGTGTTGCTATGTTGCCTTTGCTTAAAGTATGTGCAGTATGACAGCGGGTCAGTTTACACAAGACCACAAAACTGTAGCGTGAAACTGTTCAGAGTGGTTGGCCTGTGCTCGCACATCCAGCTGTTGAAAAAGTTGTAATATGTCAGGCCAGGGTGGTGACCTGCTGGGACGTCAAGACAACAGGGGGTGGAGGCTGGTAAAATAAAAATAAAATACAACCTTGAGGTCAAATTCAAATGTTTTTCATTGAGAGGAAATGTTGTCCTTGTATAAACAAAGGCCTACTGTTTTCAGGAAAAGGATCTCAACCTTTGGGAACCACAGACATTGTTGAAAAACCAAGCCTAAAATTGCCTACAAAAACTTTAAAATCATCAAAATTATAAATAAAACCTAAGACAGGCTGCAAAGCTAAATATACTAAAACATGGTCTGTCCATACATAACCATTGCAAGTATTATAATACTTTACTGAAAGTCAATTTTAGCCATAACTACAACCAATCTTAATAACTAAATACAATATTAAGTTTAAAAGTAATGTAAATAGTGTATTATCGTTATATGCTAAAGGCTTACATTTTCACTTAATGACATTCACATTTTTCCATAGTCCATATTTGTCACATTACAATGAGACTTTAAGCAGTTTATCCACATTTCCAGATCTCAGCAGAAATGACTACTCTGAGAAATAGAGTCAGGGATCCTGCCTTCTCCAACCTCTGTGTGGGAAAGATAAGGTACGCCAAACATAATGCCACAACTTAAGCCGATAGTGTTTGAAAAGACCCAAAAATAGCACTGTTATTTCTCATTGCTGCAATAGTATAATATATGTTCATTGGAGGGTGCATTCAGAGCATCTCAGGGGAGAAAGATTGATGGGTGACTGAGGGAAACACACAAAATTAGGTTTTAAAAAGTCAATTCCAGGCCATTACTGCAAATCTTATAGACAGGTCTGAAAACACAGGTTGGCTAGGAAAGCTAGAAATGACGCTAATGAGGATGAAACAATTAGCTTTGGACTTTCCATCTGTCAGTATTAAAAATTAAAAGGTAGGGTATTGTCCACTGTTCCAATACGTTTTCTAATGTTTAGCCCAATCTACAGTACACTGAGAAACACCTTTTTCTATGTCTTCTTGAGATATAGGAACAGATGTTGCCTTCCAGATGTGTACAGTCCAACAGCAGTTTGCAACACATTTTTTTTACACCTTTTGTGGGTTACTGCGAGTAGCAATGGCTGCAAATTAGGCACAAGAGAAAGACATAACACTGAAGCACGTATGGGAACCTGTGGCTAAAACTAAACACCTGAGATATTCCCAATCATAAAATAATAAACACGGTTTTCCATAATAAAGCAGGAGTTTTGGGATATTTGCAGCTGCATTTCAAAAGGGCATCTTGTGGTGACGTGATAAACGGTAGACAAAAATCCACCTCATTAATGCTTCATCAAATGGGTTTGTCACATCTCTGAGCAGTGATTAAGCTCTCTTCAATGTCGAAACCGAAACACAAACGACTCCATCCAGTCAAATAGATCGTCTCTGATTGGCAGCCGATGGTGCTGTCGATGTTCATAGTATAAAAGCAAACACCCTTTTAGTGAGATGTAACAACAAGCAGCACGCAAACGGAAGAAAAATGAGGCCTGTGGATTTAGGTAATTTGGCAGCTACTAAAGCATATGGTATAAAGGCAAGCACATTTCAGCAAGGAAAGACAAAACAATTAAAGATCAAAAACACCTATTTACTTGAATTAGTGTCTTAGATTTCTGCAGTTTCTGATGCATGTGGAAGAAATATAGCTTAATGAATTAGTTTGTACTCATACGCACAACACCAGGTGCACGGCTATTGGCTGTAGCATTCAGAAAAAAGAAAGGTAAAGCCTGCACACTTACACCAAATATTATACTTTTAACAAACAATGTTTCAATCCTAGAAGGATCTTCCTCAAGTCCTATTTTTTTCTCTTTTGTTTGTCACTACCATATATATGTTCTGTTCACCCATTGGTGATCAAGTGGAAACAAGTGTGAAAAAACAAAAAAAAACACGAGTAGCACATTCTTTACATAACATTTTAGAAAGCATTTTAAAATACATAAATACTTTAAAATACACAAAAAAGACAATGGTGTGTGTCCATGGGCACGTTATGGTATTTAAATTCTATTATATAGAATTTTCAAATTTATGAAACCTTATTGTTTGATTCAAATTTTTTTTATTTTATTATATATAATATAAAATGTCTTATGTCATACTTATGTCAGACCTTTAGGAAAGAGGGTTTAGAGAGAGTGTAAATTTTAAAGATTTCTTTAAGAGGAGAACTCCTTATCTAAAGAGTTGGACTTGTTCAATTCCAATATATTTTAAAGATTTATGCTCTTGATATATTGCCAACAGGTATATAACATTTTTTGTGGAAAATGTTGTGGTTCCCCTGATTTTCATTGTTTTTCCTGTACCTGGATGGTTGTAGGTAATGGACAGATGTTTTTGGTGAGGGAAGGTCAGATTTGACCAGCACTTGTTTTAGGTTAGGAGAACCTTTATAAAAATATAGCTTATCTATAAAGTATGTGTGAATAAAGTACCAAAAATTATTCAAATGCTTAATTTGTATAAAGTGAACAGATTAACCATGTTTAATCAGACTTAATTTGAAGGACACAATTTTTCCTCTTGACACTTTTTTGTGGTAAAATATAGTCAAATAAAGCTATATAAAGAAGAAGGAGAACAGAATCTCAAGGTAAGTACAGTACTCGTATGGCAATATCTGATTTTTTTCAAATAGTGCACATACTATAAGCCACTTTAAACATCCACTGAGATCTGCATCATGCACCAAACATAGCAGCGGGACCTGATTTCGTGAACAAACCACCTCCCAACTATTGACAAGTCTGGGGCACTTGATTGTGAGAACAACGGTCAGTGTGTATTCTCAGTGGTGAGCTGATGATGTGAATGATGTGTGTCTGGATTTGAAGCCTTATATTCTCTGCAGCTGTCTTTACTTTCCACTGTTTGGTTAAGTTCCTCACATGTTCCAATAACTGTAGTTTTGATATTAGCGCAATAATCACCATCACCGCTCTTCCCTCAACCCCGCTTCTCACTAAAGCCTCCCGGACTATCCATGATATGTAAACACTTAATATGCATGTGTGAACAAATACATGCAACCAGAGTGCGGTTGTGGCTATACAGCACTCCACACTGCAGAGTACATTAGGTTAGTAGATATTAGGTTAAGGAGCACTTACTGTTGATCCATTTGGCATTAGGATCATGAACCTTGAAGTCCTTTCTAAACAAGTCTCCAACTGTCACCTTGCTCTTCAGGGCCAAGCGGTCATCCTCTCCTGGAAAAGAAGAAAACACATTGCTCAAATACAGTAAATGGATGGTGAACATTTAACTTGTCAGTGAGTTGTATGTCCGGAATGAATAAGCATTAGATTTTTCCATCTGTGTTTCTGCCGTCTTTGCTCATGTAACTTTTAATATTTTGAGCAGAGCATTAAAGTGCCTAGAACCCCACATTTGTCTCCCTTGTGGGTGTAGTAATATATATTTTAATAGAAATTCTGTGTAATATATTATTAACAACCCATAGAATAAAGAATACAGCAAAATACTATACGTTTAACAAATTTGTGAGTTTAAACTGCCAACAGTTCAGTTTCCTTCTTCCTTCTTTTTATTCCTATCCATGTTGTCATGTTGTAATAATAATGCACTAAGAATGGTTACAAAACAATATGATTATATGCTTATTGTTTCTAGTGAGATCTTTAAAGTGAGTCTTTGATGCTTGACGGTGATGATGCGGTATTTGGAAACTGTCCGCTCAAAAAAAAAATATATATTCTCAAAAATATCAAATGTAATTCTTAAATACACAGCTATAGAAATATATGCTTGTAGTGGTAAAGGCAGGAAAAAAGGAAATAAAAGTAAAGAGGTTGCACAAATAAAGGAATATCTATGTGAAGGCTGCCGCTTTCAAAACTGAAAGCATTGCAATCCATCGACATTTTCTTCGAATTCCTCTTATAAAGTATGACATTTACCTGCATTTTTGAAAGAACGGACTGAAAGAACAAAGTGTATTTTTTTTTTACCTGAAATGAACGACTTGTGACACTTTTGAGAAGAAGTTGTTCCTTTAAGAGTGCTCTTTTTCAGCAGCGTTAAAAAAACCTTGAACATACGCCATTACTTCCATTATGTGACACTATTATGGGCTTTTGAATCGAGGTACAATGAAAATGCTTTTAGCTGCTTTTTGGGATCTAAACGACAACTAAATCTGGTTCTTTCCCAGTGTGGAAGATAGAAATACTGAACGTTCACACTTTATTTTACACTACTTTTTATTTTATTTTTTATATAGTGCTTTTCCACCTAGTAGGCACTCAAAGTGCTTATACTTGATACACTTGATACATTGTATCTACCTCATTAAGTACAATGTAACACACTGTGTAACAAATTGTAATAACATGTAACTAAATAGTACATACATAGTTACATGTTATTACAGTTTGTTACACAAAGAGGTAGATACAATTCCTCATGAAACTATATGAATAGGGTAGCATATAGTTTCACCTACTAATGTTTTTCTTTTTTTTTTTTTTAGGTAGCATAAGGTGGAATTATGCGTAATTACATACATCATCTGTCAAAGCTGACAGGTAAAAAATTACACGGTGTATGTGACTGATATGTGACACTTGACGATGCTGGAGACATTTAATTTAATGTTTGAATATCAAAATAAATCTGCCGTTGGCGCATCAGGTAAATGTTTACATTACAATTACACTCTTCGATTCTCATATGTCAAAATCCAACATCTATGGTAAACAATAAATGGATATAGTTACCTGTTCAAACAGAGGACCCCCTCGAAAACGAGATGATTCATCTCAAGGGATTTATCCTCACAAAAATGTAAATAAATAAAATATAAAACCCACAATGTAAATGTAGTGGTAGCACCATATTGAACCGGCTGAGAGTGGAAGACTAATAGGATTTTAAATTTTCACAACTGTGGGTACACTTAACATAGCTCAGTCTGTGTTCTCTGGGAATACCCAACCTAATCCTCATCAAGTTTTATGTGACACAAAGGAGAAGTTTAGTATATGACAGGGTTTAGAAAAGCCCTGAGATAGGTTTTGGAGAATGAGGCAGAACCAAATATAGCAACAACAATTTAGCATAAACAAGATGATTGTGGCAAATGGCAAGCAGTAGTCAACTGCTGTATTTATACAAGCTTTAAGGCTACACCAGCTAAAGGCTACAAGCTAAAGGTTTGTCACATCTAAATGAATGCAGGATACCACAGGCTTTGTTTATGGTTGTGGAAAGGTTTATTGTTTTAAAGTAATTGTGGTTAAGTTATGGTAAAGTTTAACCTTTTGAATAAATTGTGGAATTATTTTAATTGGTCGGGTCTGTTTCGTGTAAGAACAAAATGCCAACTTTAACTAATTAAGTGTCACAATAATGACATCACAATTTTAGTATTTAGAATGGAGACACTAACAAGCACAAGCTTTGGTGGTGTAATACACAGAGTATCTTGGCTTGACTAGCGGAATATTTTGGATGTTATGCGTTTTATTTCTGTTTACTTATTTAGCTATTCATTATGCATGCGTTTATATTATGTTCCTTATGGTTTATACTTTTGTGTGGTTTATAATCAAGTATGGGATGTTATATCAACACATCTAGAAGCATATTAATAGAAAAGAGAAAACATAATGTCAGAGTGTATGGTTTTTAAAACATAATTAGTTGGTTAAAGATAGAGACATTTGTCCCTGGTACAAGGGGTTACTGGAGAACTAGGACAAAGGTTAGAAGGATGGCCTCCATTAGAAGGATAGGGTGTTCTGTCCCACTGAGGAGCAATCGTGAATTTGTGAAATGTCATGTCACAGTGAAAACTATAGAAAAACCCAAGTTGGATTTGAAAACCTTCACTAGAGCTGGGGCAAGTCTACTCTGGTTATTTGTTGTTGTTACAATAGACTATGACTATGACACGACATGTGATGCAGGGATATAGCTTAAAAAAAACCCATCTATATCATTAAATTTATACTCATTCATCTTTTTATCAGTTACAAAGTTTGACTGCCTTTCTTCTGTATGTGTGATCTAAGAATGTAAAGTACAGTGTGAACTGCTCCATCAAAAAAGAGAAAAGGCTGTGAATGTTTCCTGTGCAGAGTCTGACTGTGAACACATCTGCTAATTCTGACGCAGGCTTTGATCCGTGCACTGCAGCTGTCAGAAACTCAAAGTTAAGAGAAGCAGATGGATAGAAAGAGACCCAGTTCCTGCAGAAGCGGAAAGTGACATTAGACATTGTCGTATTATCAATGTCACTATGCACACATGTCACAATGTAATCTCAACAACCACTAACTTCACCAGAATCTACCTCAGGGGTCTTCAACACATCACGACCACTTTACAAGTAGCTTGCAAAAGACTTCTACATCACTCGATTGGCCCAACTTGATTTGTCACTCAGAAAACCAACATACATGAACAATAAATCCAATTCATATGTGCCCGCCCAACCCCTCTGGGCACAAAATGATTATCTGCCAATTTGTTGTCACTCAAAGGGTTGTGCTGCAGTCAAGCTTGATGAGTCAGTGGTGATGTGAGCTCAGTGGCAACCATGACTGCAGCTAAGCTAACAGCAGATTGTCACTGTAGGACTAATTTGGTGTTAATAGAGAATACATATGCATTTCAGGAAAATTGATGAAGCTGTCTGTGCTTTATCAACATATAATTAAAAGGTCCATTCAAGGAGTTTCATTAACGATAGAAATATAAAGTGTGCCTGAAAGTTTCTTGCTCAATGTAACCTTTTCATTACTTTTTCAATTTAGATATGTTGAACTTAAGGGTGACTTTTCTAAGAGAGGATGAGGCAAGATACACATTATTTAATTATGTCTTCCTCAGAGAAACACACAAGTCAGGTTTCTGACTCTATACAGTAAAACAAAATCTAACTTCGCCTCCCTTTTTAATCAAAGAGCCTCACAATTGCAGAAACACAACAATAACTTGCATCATTTCCTAAACTTGAATTGCACAGTTTGTGGCATATTGTGAATAACAGATGGACGACCAACAACAGCTTACTCACTTCCGCACAGATTTCATCACAAGGGACAGAGACACCTTTGAAGGCATCTGCTCTGCAAATCAACTCGCCTTGTGACAGTGATTATGGCAGTGATAGTGCTGTGCGTTGGCAGCAGGGAAACGTAATAACTCACATAAGTTGCAGGCTCTCATCAGATGGAAAGTTTTAGAGGAGATGAATACAGATTAAATATCAATATGGATTAAACAAACACTAAAAGATGAAGAATCAGGGAAGTCGACATTGAAATTTTAAGCCATTTCCTTGAGTTAAGTCTTAATCTTCTGGAGGTAGGGAGCGGAGATATCAGGGAGGAACTTTGAATGAGTCTAAAAAAAGCCCTGGGCACCGGCAGGGTCAGCTCCCATAAGCCATTTATATGCTAATGTGTCTTAACCTTTTTATAATACTACAATGCAATGACAGAGCTCTTTATGACTGAGCTCATCAGCCTGTAACTGTAGATAATGTGGCATCAACTGCAGCTCAAAACCTTTTTCTTTTTTAACTTTGGGATTTAGTACTTAGTAAGATTATTGATGACGCAGTAATGAATATTGGAAAGAATCTTCCAATTACTTAAAGTAACTAGATTAAATTAGCAGAAGGCAACACAGGTTTTGTTCAAACATGGGTTTCTCACTGACCTTTGACTTTTTTTCAGATGCTTAACATAAGTTAGTTAGTCAGAGCAGCCGAATAAGTAAAGTATGTATTACTTTTTAATAATAGTTAGCAGTGATGTAGGCTTAAATAGTAATACTGTTCATTGAGACCCACGTCCAAACTGTTCATGACAATTTATCACCAACATTGAATACAATGTCTCATCTGAAGCTTGGTAAGAAAAGTGGTTTCAGAAGGTGTTATAAAACTCCAAAAATTCTAAAATTCAGTAACTTTGTCACATCTACTAGAAAGTTGAATAAAATGTATTTCAAAAAAAGTTAGCTTAAATAAAAAGACATGAATTGTTATTTCACAGCACATGTCAGCGGTAGGTCACCAAAACTGAAATAGCTAGATATAAAGCTCCAAAAGGCTGATGAGCACGGGTCTTTTATTTGTATCACCCGATTGGTGTCATTTAGATCAAAAATACACAAATTAAGTATTATTTTTAAACATCACACTTTTGTTGGTGCACACCCAGCCAAATGATTCAACATTTTGCTGATGCAACATTTTCATACATGTTTCCATGGCAACAAGATGGTCTTAGTTGGTTTCAAAAGACTGGTTTCAAAATACCCACCAAAGACATAATAAAGAACATGACTAGGACTCCGACATTGTCAATATCTTAACTTACTGTGATGATTTGTAATGTTACCTTAATGTAAACTTTAATTTTTAGCATGTTTTGTATTTAAATAAACTATGCCCTCATTATCCACTTTGTCTCCTTTGGGTTTAGAGTCACTTTGTCAGTCTATGTGACATTTCTCTGTCTCAAAACTACTCATTTGTCACCAGCAAGCATCTGACCTAGTTGTATTGATACAGAGAACACAGTGGCCTCTTAGTAATATCGAGCTATCAGTTACAGCAGACACGGCTTGTCAGAGTGGGAAAAGGAGACCTGGATTTACTGCGAGTGTGTGTGTGTGTGTGTGTGTGTGTGATAGAGTACAAAGTGCTTGTCAGAAGCTGTTAGAAACTGTCTGTGCTGTCTGGCAGAGAAACATCCATCAACAAACCCTTCTAACCGAGTGGAAACAACATGCTATGTCATAACTTCTCACGAGAGCATCACTGCTGCGGTTCGCTGCTCAGAATGGGACGCCTTTGTTTCCCTAAAACATTTCAGCTGGATGTATAATTACAGCAACAATAAGTTGTTATGAATGCCAGCTGAATTTACCATCTTAATGAGAACATCCTCCCTAGAGCTGTTTGGTGGTTACAAAATGTTGATCATGTTGGGATCATTTACAGAAATAATTTAAAACCCAAAGCCATCTTTAAATCTTAAAAATGTAATTCCAATCTCATTTGTTTTGCATAAACTAGAGCTTGATTAAAAAAGAAGACTGGATTTCATCAGGTACTAGAACAAGGATTGTTAAAAAATAAAAAAATCTGGCAGTAAGCATTGTGTTTTGAGCTGTAAATTCACCATTTTGCTCCAAGTCGCTCAGGGATGAATTCATCTTTGAGCCAGAGATAGTAATTCTCCTCAGACAGGACGGAGAATAGACGGCAGCAGCAGACACAGAAGAATGGGACAGAGCTGCCGCCTGCATCTTAACAGATCATCAACAACATTGTGTGTAATACACTAGGCTTGTCAAGGAGTATTTGTAATTTGATTAACACCGTGCCACAGGAGTGCTGTGACTGCAAACACACCATTTTGGACTAGAATCATATAGCTTTAAGAGAGTACGAGTGCAGTGTACAGTGTGATTATGTAAACGGATTTACAACAACAGCCAGGTGCTTATGCTATAGTAGGTATGTCCTAAATATCTGAAGACAATTTACTGCATGTTAGACTGAGCCTTTTAATCATAATCATATCACAAATAGTTTCTACATCTTCAAACAAACAGTACTTTTCAAACTAGGGTTAGAGACTGGAATTGAACCGTCAACATGACAGGAAAAAAAAAAACATTACTTCCATTACCAAAATGCAGATTTTTGATAGAAATATGACATTTCTGCAGTAAACTACATAAGTAAAGGTAAACTTTATTGTCCCACACATGGGAAATTTGTCTTGGGTTTTCCACCCGCGATGCAGACGTTAAATACATCCAACAACATTCATAATGCATTTATTGTTAATAAAAATCAGATAAAATAGTTTTGGAATAGAAACGTTGACCCGTTGTTGTACAGTTAGATAAATTGTACAGTATGGCTCTTACTAGAATCTGTGTTGAATCTGGAAAAAAAAAAAAAATAATAATGTTACTTTTATATGTAAAGAAAGTTAATTTTTGGAACAGAAAAAAAACAAACAGCGAGATAGACAGTCCTCCAAGATTGAATTTCATCCTTGCCCTGATGTCTAGTTCATATTTATGTCCCTGACTGTAACAACCCTGTTCAATAAAACCAGAGCATACTGTCGTGTCCCCAAAGCCTCTAAAACACCACATGTCCTCTGCAAACAGCTCTTATTACTGAAGGCCACAAGGACGAGCCGGGTGTTGAGACTTGGAGCGGAACAATAGTTCTGCTTGAGCACAAGCAGGAGGGACGGATTAGGACGAGCCACAACCTGGACACACCACCTGCCCGATTCTCACTCTGTGTCCCGCTGCCATGTGTTTGGAAAAGCAGCATTGGGCGGCTTGGGTTCATTCGAGTCCATCACAAGCGCTCCAGGACAGGATGAGGTCACTGCTAAGAGGTGACAGGGCTGTTAAGACCTCGCTGCTCCAACACCTGCTAAAGTCTGCTCAAGTGAGTCTCCTGCTCTGACACATCTCTGAAGAATATGTAAAAAAATAAATAAACATTGAGATTACTTTATCATGTGTGACCCTTCATGCCTCGACCCCCCTGACATCTTTAGAATGATTACCTGCAATTGTCTGTGACAGCGAACCATAAACAAAGCCATAGTGTCTGTTGAAGTGAATTATCTCACAAACTGATAAGGAGTTATTATTGACTTGTGGTTCTGGCAATGCATAAAATATCAGGAAACATTAATGAGTGAATATATAAACAGATACGATGGCCCTTTGATTAAACTTTGATGTAAATGTGCAAGTAGAGAACATGAAGGTCACTTTCAGATAAGGCTGCATGTCTTACAGACAGATGGCTTTGATCGTTTGAAGTATACTTATAGAGGTTTTATACATACAGTAAATGTCAGCGTGTCAACTTTAAAGAAGCAGACATGAGTACTGCAACAGAAGCTAAGTGCGTTACAAATGGCACTCTAATATATTTCTGAAAAAGCTTTAGATTCACATCAAGCTTTCAATTTGTTTTGTTTAAGCTCACCGCATTCCCCCAAAACATTCATTTTAGACCAAAGCTAAGGAGGTTTGTAGTCTGGCTAATGCATTTTCATAATTAAACAGTGTTATACAATAAAAACTATGTCAGGATTAGCCTTGAAAAGAAGTGGTTGTCAAGGATACTGTACTTTATCAGAGCACAAGTATTCAAACAACAAAAAGCAGGCAGTATACATACAGTACAGTACATAATTACACATTCAGATGTCAGAATTGCAAGGCAAACAAACCCATCAGTATGCATTTGTTCTAAGACTAGATTAGATGTTTGTTTTTTTTTATATGGTTTGACTAAATAGTAGAGACGGCTTTACTGCCTTAATGAAGAAAGCGCTGTTGCACAAGGTGACTCCACTGAGATTTCCTCACCTTCACTTCATTACATTTGACCTCCGCTGTGTGAAGGCTGGAGCATAGGCTGAGATATTACAGTGTGGCTGTGCATGAGAGCCTGAAACACTGGCACCGACACCATTCTTTGAGCTGTTAGCAGTGAGATTGATTGTGAAACCTAATGGGCATGTCTGTGCATATTAACAGCCTCGTAAACAGAGCCGTATAGGCTTTATAGAGCCCCTCTTCTCCTGTCGCCCAGCGCCACGTACCTGGAGTCAACAGGATGACAGAGGTGACTATCAGCGAGCAGATGACCAGAATGACAAGGAGGGCGATCGCTATTCCCTTCCAGTTTCTCTGTGGAGGGTTACTGCCCACCAGCTCCTGCAACGAGACAGAGGAAAGACATGGTCAGAAATAGCAAACATGAGAAGGTGTCCAAATTAGGAAAATGAAACATGGTTGATTTTCAGGGAATTAACAGTATAAACGAGAAATGAAAATAAAAGTTAACAAGTAAAGGTAAGTTTTGGCCTCTTTAAAGAAGCTTAATTAGGATTTATAACCTGTTTACCATCCAATGATTACTAATTGAGGGGCTTTTGTTGAGCATTTAAAAATTAATTATTTCAAAGTGCCATCTATTAGAGACTAAACTTCAGAACAAAAATGGGGTGTCAGCCAAGGACGAACGTGAGCCTGAGTCACAGCCTTTTTACTCTCAAGAAGACATGCAGCAGTGTTGTCTAGAGAGGAAAGGAGAAGGGAGGGAGGGAAGGTCCTAATGAGGCGAGAATCAACGGCCATCACCTGCAAACGAATGTGACAGATAAAAATGGAGCCACAACGCACCGGCGAATTGCACGCTTGACAACAGCAGAAAGAAGCTTTGGAAAATTGTGTCTGAGTTATGAGGAACCTTGAGGGGCATTTCTTTCTTTCTTGCTGCTCAACAAAAGAACAAACAAATACATTTATTGCAGTTTAATATTGTTTTAAGGGGAAATTGAATTTTAAAGAATAAAATGGAAAGAAGAATGTCAAAACAGAACTGCAGGCTATGCAAGAAGAAAAAGTAGCCAAGAAAGTGGCTTTTTATTCATTCCCAAATCAAATAATGTGCAGAAGAAATGTATTTGACACATAATAATGTTTCAGGCAAGTGGCGAGGATCAGCAAATTAAATACAACAAGTCACAATATTTTATAGAAACAATGCAAGGCAGTCCAGTCAGCAGCTACTGACAACTCTGGAGACAGTTAGAACTTCCTCTGTGTCGTTCAAACAACTTGAAAAACTTATTTTTTCCTATTTTTCTACCCAAGGTACCTCTAATAAGTAATGGGTAAGTCTTTCTGAATACCCCAACCTGCCTTAATGAGGGCAGGAGCTGTGGGGTTACAGGCTTTAAGTGGATAATAGCATTTTTGTTAAATATTCATTGTCTTGTCAGGCAATGTCACATCATGTCAACAGAAATGCCATAGCTTCTCCGTGAGCCTTTAGCAACCACCTAATCTAGAAACTATTTAATTACTGCAACTTTAATGCTCCTTATTTCTTTGACTTAGAGTGTGTGACTTGAATGTGTATGTTGCACTAAAACAAAGCATATGTCACTTTTCTACACATGCCTTAAAAAAACACATGAGCGTGGTAAAAATATATTACAACATAATACAATGCCCATCAATACTTTTGTATGTGCTTCAATACATTGTAGAAATGAGGGATGCAGCATGCACTATCCATTCATCAACTTTGATCAAACAAGAGCAGCTGAATGAGTCGGTTTCTGTTCAGTAGCCAGCTATTTTAATACAAAACAAGTTAAAAGCTGTGACTCTGCTCTCCTATTATTCATGAGTACATAAAATCTGCCTTGTATAATGCGACTGATGAGGCACAACCAAATAAGACTCTATGGAAGCCCAAACTGTTAAGGAAGGATTAATAAGTTCCTAATTAGTTCATAGAGGATAAAAGAATGAAGCGGCATGTGCTTGAGGGACCTGTGGCTCTGCTGCTAATGAATAAACGCAAAAGGCTTTAATGGCGCTGAATAGTTCAGCTACAGAGCAAGCCTTTTAGTGACCTCATTCCCATTCTAATTGAAAAGAGCCCAAGACATCATTAGCCTGCAGATAAGAGCAACTGGGACTGTTTACCCAGAATGGACATTACCTGCATTCATTAAAACAGAAACCAATTACTTAAATGTGGTCATAAGCAGCCCCACGATGAACCAGGAGGAATATCTGTGACTAGTGAGAAAAGGAAGGGACATCCAGCTCTGACAGCAATATATTACAAATATTATCACCCAATGAGGCAAAAAATGTCCTCTCCAAAATGCCTTGCAGTGTTAAAAATATGTTCACCTATTTATGAGGATAGCCCAAGTTTAAGTGTGGCACTCCAGCTTTTTCCCACCTTCCAAAGACATGCATGAATGAAGTGTTAGCTTTGCAATTACCGCTGCTTGTCCATTGTGCACCTCATCTCATGCCCAGACTGGCATAGGCTCCAACACTCTGCAGTAAAGAAAACTGGGTAAACAAATAAATGTTACTAAAGAATACATTTTTTCTTTGCCCAAAGCCTTTCAAAGCTGTAATGATATTTGAAGTACTTGATGAATTTGGTATTAATCTAGTATTAAGTAAATGATAAGCCCTATAGTTAAATGTTGTTTGTTGTGCCCAACAGATTAGTACATAAACAAATCCTACCTTTCTGACCTTTAAAAACAACTAACTTTTTATCTGTTCAATGTATAATTCTTCGTCTTGGACTCTTCAGTCACTTGCATAAAGTGAACTTGAGTAACCAGTTTACTGTAAGAGTCCAATGTATTTATACACTGCTGACAAGCCCAATAATTAGTTCAATTGTTCTTGTTGAGCAAAGATGATTGTAATCTATGTTATGACTCAACACGGTAAAACCTGATTTATTTCCTCTAAATCTATTCCGAGCGTTCTGTCTCAAACAATCAATTTTCCCCTTTACACATAAAATCCTTCAGGAGGTTTTTTTTTTCTGCAGATGAGCGTGGTATAAAGTCCTCTCCTGAAAGCTAAAGGTATATATTATGCAACTTTGCACAGACACAAGTGGGACTCACAGTATGGGAAATGGCAACAGAAACAACTCTACAGAGAGAAGCTTCTTACACACAATAAGGGGATATAAAAGCAGCATGATAGAGCACTAAAGTGTGTAATGCATAATAAAAGAGACAACACAAGTCCCTATTGCAATGCTGAGCAAAGTCTGTTATCACACAGTAGGAATGGCGCTAAAGCTGGAGCTGATTTCATCACCGTCTTATATTTAACAACCTTATCTGTCTTTGAGTGGGTGCACACACATATATTCAGAGTGAGCCAAGAGTACAGTAGACGTGTTGTAAAAAGGCAAAAAAAAAGGGTTCATCTAAATGTCTCCACAGTTTTGTTTCATTATCTATGACACACGAATCAGTGCAGCTGCTCGGTGAAGCATGAAATCACAGCAACTCATTTCCAGGTGAGAAATGTATCTCTAGAATCACACTTATCTGACTAACATTCAAGAGAGCCCATCTTTAATTAGTGACCCTTTTATTCAAGCTCTGCTCTCTGCACAGATAGAGAAATATAAATGTATGCTCGTTTCCAAAGCCTGAATGCAGCAACCTCGCAACATTTCACTGTGTACAGAAAATATTAGACCACAACATGAGCCTATTTCAATAAAATCTACTTCAACACTTGGATCATTTTTGGACACAGTTAAGGCTGCTGCACTTTGAATTTGAAGGACAGAATATAATGAATGCAGAATAGGACTTTACAGTGGATCATAAAAATAAAATGAAATTAAAAGCATAAAAACATACAGTGTATTCAGAGGATACAATTGAGCTATTAGCTTGATGGACAGACTTCATGAAGATATAACCTTCAAACATAAAACTGACTTACACAAGGGAAGTTCTTTTCACACATGTAGGACTCTAATGCACACTCTTTGAGCATACATCATAACATGAAGCTTAGATGGTGCCGTTAAAAAAGAACTGACTGATGGAATAACTTATCAACCATGTATTTACATCTTTGAAGTTGTAATTGTTTTAACAGTCTCGTAGTCTCTGTTGTTGGAGTTGCATTAATTAGATATCCAAAAGTATTTACATTTACAAAATACTTTTAAACTACAAGGTTGCATATTTGACTAAAAGTTTGTAAATATTGTTGCATATGAGGAATATGCTGAATAAAACTAAAGTATGAAAGAGTAAAATGTAACTTTTAAGCAGCAATGTCGCCTCGAATCCAAGTGGTGATTCATATTAAAAGCGCACATGATAAATACAAGCACATTATTTGGAATAGGAAAGATTTTCTAAAGCCAGCACTGTTCTAACACAAAGAATTTCCATAAGAACAGCTTTACAGCATGAGTAAGTGCTACATCTGTGCTTGATTTATTTGGAGTAAATGCAGATGAAGGCTTTGGAAACATCACTTTAGCACCTAAATGGCTCCATGTCTTATGTCTGCACGTTCTCTCTATGGATCAGATGCCCTCGCCTTTCGCAAGGTATACCTCATTAACTCTTATGTGTGCCTGTGTTGTGCTGATATTAGCATATTTCCTATACTTTAGTGCATATTCCATGTGTTTAATGTGTGGTTTCTGAATGCATGAGCGCAGTGGGCCCAATGTGGTTCAATGTGTAAGGGATTGTATAGACCTTATTTCTTTAGCTATGGGGAAAATGCAGTTAAAGTATCACATCAACAGCTTGTTTTCTTTCCAAATTAAACATGCCCTAGCCTCACAGTGTAATGAGTGTCAACATTTAGCTTCAGTGTAATGTACTTTTAATTTGTGCTCTTACCAGGAGACGTAGACAAGCAAGTCAGGGGTCTGGAGGATTGTTTAATGACACTTATGACAAGCTTGAGATGGCACCAGCTGTTAACAAACTGCCAAATAAGTGGTTTGGACTGGCAACGGCTGGTCAGACGCAGCCTCCCGGTCCAACAACAGATGCAAATCATCAAATTATTACAGCGTGACAAAGTCTTATGGTTCCTTAGACACACACACACACACCGAGTGAATAGTAATGAACTGTTAATGTGGCCAGTCAAAAATCTATGCTGCTTTTTACTTCCACAATGATGGCTCTTTTCCTGATAGTAGTAATCTTGATCAGACTCATTACCCAAACCAAAAATCCTTGTTTTAATTCTTCCTTAAATAAATTATTAACACTGTTCAATTACTTGTTTTGCCATACAAAAGGTCCTAACACGGGCTGTACATAAACAGCTTGTTTCTCGCTCACGGCAGGAGAACTCATTTCCACCAGACGCTGTGAGTGTGAATGCGTGGTCGTGTGAATGCGTGGTCGTGCATGCATGTTGTTCTTATGCTTTTTTCCGGCTTGTTTGCTTTATTTGAGAGTGAATCTCTTCCAGTCCATTAGAGAGATTCTAGGGAGGGGGGAGGCGCCACAGCCACATGACCTTCCCTCACAGATTGCACTAGATCACGTCTCTGTAAAGAGTCACCAGTACCTCCTGCCTGAAGAGGAGTTAGCAGAGAAACACATGGGAATACTTCCAATTTATTAGCTTTAAACTGTTGCAGAATGTAAACACTGTCAACAAAACCAATGTGCTATAGAAAACTGCTCATTTAAACACAACTGCACATATTCATAAGACAATTAATCACTAGCTTCCTGTTTCTTTTTTGCTTTCATTACCATAGAGTCAAAAGGACTTTATGAAGCTTGCTCCTCCTATAGCCTTTGCACTTAACATGCATTATGACATGGCAAAACCGGTAATGAGGCACTCACATAACAAAAAAAAGCTTTTTCCTGACTGGCATGTATAAAACATTAGAACAGTCTCGCTACAAACAACTTTATGGAACAAATCTGAATACAGACTGGGTTTCACTGCGTTTCATCACAAATTCAGTGGCATTTTGTCGGCATATCTGTCACAGGAGGCAAAGTGTTCAGTCAAATCAAAGCTTCCTCATCTGTTAATGCCAGCAGCAAAAGTGAAGAAAAGACAATGACTAAAACACTAAAAAAAAAGGTACAGCATTGAGATTTTTGCAGACACAGATACATAGTTGTGTGGTCAGCCTTAGGGTTTTAGCTGCATTAGTATCTGACATCTACTCAAAGATAACACGAGGAATCATTATAGCAATTCATTTCTAAAGTTAAAGCCATACTCTTATAAATGTGTTATGTGCTAACTGTGAGTTAACTTTGAGTTAAATTAGATTTGTGTGGATAATCAGTGAAAATAAACAGCCGTTGCTTCATTCTTGTTACAAAGTTAATCCTATGTTTATTCAGTTGCAACTAGAAACAAAAAGTAAGATGAATGGATTTAAAACAACCGACACCGATTAATGTGAATGGGTTCACTTTACACAGTTTGTCATATGTGCATTCATTGCCAAACATTTAGGCTAAATGTAAATAAAATGCAGAGATGTTACAGTTAACAAATTGTATCACTGATGTTTTCACACGTCTCAGTCAGACTGTAAAATGAGTAAAGGGGAAGATACAGATCATTTCAGTCTATGAGATTTCTGTGTTAAACATCAGTGCCAACGAAAACGGATATTTTATAAATGTTTTGAAGATGAACAAATAAGCCCTCACTAATATGTTTTAAGTGATTGTCATAAAATGTTATTTTTTACAGAAGTACAGTCTGTGAACCTTCAATTCAAAGAGCTGTGGCAATTTTCCATGATTTAGGGACTCAATATTTGAGGTTGCAGGTTCTGCTTGCATTTAATATAAAGGGAGATTAGTGTAGATAAAACATACAATGTTTTAATTCATGAAGCTAAAGTTGTTAGATGCTGACTGTGTTTAAAACTAGAAAAAAGACTGTTAAAAAGTACAATATTTAGCATCCATGTTTTCTGTTTTACACTTATCACAAGAACATGGTGTTATTATCAATAGTTAAATCCACTTTGGCAAAATTAAAGTGGCTCATATACTGTATAAAGAAATACAAAGCACAATAGCTTCCAACTGCAATTGTCAAACTGCTTTTACTAACTACTTTTTAACTAATTCAGTCATGCTACAATATTTAAAGCTCTGATTGGCCATTGTTTTAACATATAAAGGGTCCAAATATCTATCACATTGTCAGCCATAACTAATTCCTTGCAATACACACAGATATTGGAGTTGCTGCCATTACAGGTTTATGGGGGGCTGGGGCCTGTCCCAGCTGCTGTGGTGTGAGACCCTGGACAACCCACAGTTTACATAAGCACTGACGGACACCCATTCACCGTCATAGTCATTCACAATGAACGACTATGACGGTGAATGAACCAATTTACATTTACCTAACAACTTACTTGTTGCCACTGAACTAGAAAATCATTTGTGCTGCGGTGGTGAGAAGAACTGTGGAGAATACACAAGTCCAAGGAGAGGGAGGCACATACTGCAAGGCCCTGCATGTCCCTCAGCCCACCCAGACACATTGGTATTCACTGCGACCAAACAGCAGCGCCAAGGCTCTCAGCAACAATAGAAACTGAAAAGTATCTCCCATATTGTTCTTATCTATCAGCCTTCATTCTATAACACACACTTGTTGTGCCACTCCAGAAAAATAAATTGCCATCACACAAACAACATGCACAGGCTTCCTGGAAATGAAATGCCCACAACCCACTGCTTCCAGGTGCAAGAGGTGTAATAAAAAGAGGCTGCTGCTCTGGTTACTGTTTGTCCAGGCTAATGTATTCTAGCCTGCTGTTTTTATCGCTTTCCCTGGAAAAAAAAATAAAATAGAAACATTCATGTACAAAAGAATAGACGGCCATGCCTCTTATCATTGGCTGAAGTGTCCTCATGATAAAACATGTGTGATTGTTAAAGGCACCCTTTTGTATTTTCAAAATAAAGGCTATTTAAAAATCACCTGGTGGACGGCATCACCTCACAGTCACAGCTGCTTTGTGAGAGATCAAGAAGAAGCAGGATCAATGATGGGTACTTTCATGTTTTATGAAGACTGCACAGCGCCAGCAGCCGCTTACAACATCTTCAAACGCACACAGAGGACTTTTATAAATGATACGCGCAGTCCAAAAAATTATTAGGAGTTCGGTGAGGAATTTTCCATGTGTACACACATCCATGTACCCTCTTCCTTTGTTTGTGTGGCCTTTCGCTGTGTTGCCATAGTAACACATAATTCCCCGTTTACCCCCTGGCCACCTGTTGTTACTGCCTCAACCGAACTGAAAACACGTGAGCAGTGTGTGCTTTGCATGTTTGAGTGATCGATAAAGGATTTGACAGGGTTAATGCATTATAGATAAATATTATAGGAGCGCATATTCCTTATGGCTCTGATTTCAGCCTGAAGTATGTGTTAGTTGTTTGTTTGGTGTTACTTTACAGGCTACTTATTTTGACATAAAACTGCTGCAAATAAAGTGACTCAGTTTAAACTGTAAACTAAAACCTTTAGCTGTAGCTTGTTTTAAAAAGGCTACAAGACATGCTGTATAAAGGCAGAGCGCTTGTAATGATTTCCAGCCATGGCCTTGATCAACTTTAGGAGAAAGAAAACCAAATGTTTTAAGTGTATTTTCAAATCTACAAAAGTTTAAATTGCTTTACACAAAAGGGTTGCTTTGATCTTTTGAAATACAACACAAATTATGAAAAGGCTATGTTTTAGTGGCTATTTTGTCCCGTTGTGAACACAAGACAAATCCCTTGTAGACTTGAGGAGTTTTTAGCATTGTTTTTTACAGAGGATTTATTATTAGAAGTCAAAATGGATTTATTCTGGATCTAAGAAATGTTTCGGATGTTTCCCAAAATGTTTCTACCAATAACTAACTAATAATTGACACATAATTTCTGAAGAAGTTGCATATTGCTGGGATGAGCTCCACCTAATTGTAAATGATGTTTTTCGCATTACTTTCACCATAAGTAGTTGCAGTAGTGTTCAAAAGCAATGCCTTATAGTTGAATGACATTTTTAAGCCTTAGTTTAGGAAAAACTGTGATTTTAAATTTTAAGCTGACTTTTGAGAATAAACCCAAGGCTGGATGCAGTAATCGTTTTTATACCAAATGTGGTTACCTTGGCTTCAAGTTACAGAACACTGTGGTCTTTCAGAACTTACTACTTTATTAAAATTAAGTAGCACAAAGATAGTTCAAAACTAAACCTTGATACAGTTTCTGTATTCATGGTAGAATTAGTCAAGCCAAAATGAGTCTCATTCCACATTTTGGTTTACAATTCATAAAAAGACAAATTAACAGAAAAGAAGAAGTACCCAGGTAGCTGCAGGCTGCAGTGTTTTCTGTTATAGTGCTTTCAGTAAGAATTGATTTGGATTTTTGATTCTTACTTATCAAACTCCAGGCTTCTTAAATTACCCGTGATAATTACAAGCCGCCCCACTAATCAAACAGTTCAAATATTTCCAAGACCCTTCAATCAATAAAGCTTTGTGCTGCAACAGGGCTTACATCAGAACTGGAGCGTGACACTTCGATTACATTTTGGCATTTCAGCTGCCAAATACAAAATAACAGGAGAGTAAAATGAAGTGAGTTCAACTCCAAAGCACCAGGCACCAATAACCAGTCGGAGAGGCTGAACAGAGTCTTAGAGGCAACAAAAAAGGCAGTGAGATCTAAGAGATGGAGAAGGCAGCTGACTCTAACCGACATGTTTATTAGACGACATGCTTTTCACACAAGCAAACAGGAACAACTATGCACCATGTTTGGAAACAAATAAAGTATGTTTAGTCAGAGATGTAAAGGTTTGAATGAGTTGAGTGAACCAGAGGAACAGAGCTTTTCTTGGGTTCTTGTGTTCGATACCAGTTCTTTTGGCTCTGGTCTTTTTTTTTTTTAACGCTACCCGGCAATGTAGACTTAATACACTTGATTTAAATTGAGCAGTGAAGGTCACACTGCAAATGTAGGACCCTTAAATCTGTTTTTGAAATAAGAGTCAGTGGCTCATTTCACTGCTGGTTAATATTATACCTAGTTTGGTTTTTCTTCATTAAACTTTATGCTCGTTAACTTTGAAAAAATAAATTTTGTCATTTTTACGAGTTCAGAGAATATAAATAATAACACAAAAACCTTTCTTCCACTCCTAGTTAGTAGTTGGGTGAAGCCATTCATTGTCAAACAATTGTGTTACTTTTTAAAAATCATAATAACAAAAACTACCCTGATAAAAAGTTTACATATTGCCACCTTTAACATTAATGACTACTTAAAGTCTTTTGTGGTAGTGTGAATGAGACTCTTTATTTTCTCAGATGGTAAAGAGGCCCATTTTGTTTGTCAAAAAGCCTCCAGTTTCTGTAAATTCTTCAACAGAGTTGGAGACTGAGTGGCCAGTCCAGAACCTTCACTTTGTGCTGCTGTAGCCAATGACAGGTCGACTTGGACTTGTGCTTTGCATCGTTGTCATGTTGGACTGTCCAAGTGCGCAGCTTCAGGGCTGATAAGAGCAAATATTCCTGCAGTATTTTCTGTAAATATGTATGCTGCATTCATCTTGCCATCAATTTAAATCAAGTTTAACCAAGTGCCTTTGTAGCTCACACATTCCCAAAACATCAGCTCCACCTCCATGTTTCACAGTAGGAATGGTGTACCTTTCATCATAGGCCTCTTCAAATGTAACGTTTATGGTTTGGGACAAAAAGTTACATTTTGGTCTCATCACTCCAAAAGGCTTTTTTTCAGAAGTTTTGAGGCTTGTCTCTGTGCTGTTTGGCTTATTGGAAGCGGGATGCTTTGTGGCATTTGCGTAGTAATATCTTTCTCGACCATGCAGCCCATTTTTCTTCAAGTGCCTCTTTATTGTGCATCTTGAAACAGCCACACCACTTTTTTTCAGAGAGTCCTGTATTTCAGCTGAAGTAAGTTGTGTTTTTTTTTTCTTTGCATACTGAACAATTTTCCTGGCAGTTGTGGCTAAAATTTTTGTTGGCCCATCTGACCTTAGTTTAGTCAGAATCCCTCATTTTCACTTCTTTATTAGAGTTTGAATATTGCAGATTGGCCTTCTCAATTCCTTGGATATTTTTTTATATCCTTTTCCTGTTTTACAAAGTTCAATTACATTTTTCTGCAGATCCATTGACAATTATTTTTCTCAGTGACTTATAATAAATTACTACTGCAAACAGATCACAGGTAAGGATGGTTACCTTTAATAGCCATTCAAACCCGTTTAAGTCAACTTGTGTACAGGTTATCAGACCAGAATCACCAGGTCGTGTAAACATTTGATCAGAATCATTGGGATAGTTTTGTTGTAATTATGATTTAAAAAGAGTAAACACAATTGTTAGACAATAAATGGCTTTGACCACAACTATGAGTGAAAGAAATGTTTTTGTGTTATTCGTATTCTCTGAAAAATGCCCCCCCCCAAAAAAAAAAAAAAAAAACACAAAATCTGCCAGGGTATGAAAGTTATGAGCACAACTGTATACACTATTGTGCTCTCTTCTGACATTGCAGACCGGTTTGCTCGGCTGTCAAGCAAAAGAGGGTAGAAAGATGGATGTGAGCGTGTCAGAAGAGGAGACATGTGAGCATTAGCTTCTGCAGTGCATCAAATATGAATGGATAGACACCACCAACAGTCAGTTTCTATAGAAGGCAAACCTATATGTCCATCAATTAATAAAAGGCAACCAACACTAGTCAGGGCACTGTGAATAACCTAAAGAAAAGGGTACTGGTAAAAACATATTGACTATATTTATTATAAAAAAAACAACTCAATTTAAGCTCTGAATGAACAGGTTAAAAACATGTGTGCTGGTTCAATATTGACCATGACAAGAGTTAAGGATATTAGCTCCTGAATTCCTCAATGAATATAGCGCTTGTATACTGTCTCTGTATTATCGAGGCCAAGTGAGAGTGCTGTTCACACTGGGCTGAAGTGATTAAAGTACAAGACATACCACTATGGTGTGTGATATTTGTTCATAGTGTTCAATTACACAGGAGCCAGTGGGGACTGCGAGGCACTCATGCATGTGTTGATGCCAATATACACTGAAAAAATGGTTAACAAGTTTTTGTTCATGCAGAATGACTCTTGCGCCAAAGTCAATAGAATATGTCAATTACTGGAGGGTATCCATACCATTGCGACTGCATCAATTTGTCAGTAATAAAAGCTGACTCCTGAGTCCATGCAATAAAGTCTTAATTAAGTCAAGGTTGGTGAAGTAGCTGTAAATAAAATGTAAATAAATTAAGTTTTATTGTAGATTGCAGATACTCTTCACCAACAATATTTATTAACCCAACATCAAAATTTAGTCTAGGATTGAGTCTTGGATTAAAATAAAAAAGCAGTCTTATTACAAAGCCACAATAAAGTGGTTGAAAATTGAATTTCTTTAGAGATAAACACTTGAGATGTATCATCTTTTTTTCCACTAAAAAGGGGCTACAGCAGCTGGTCCAAGATCTAAGTATGAACAACTCCTAGATTCAAAAAGGCCACTCCATGCCTCTCCAGAATAATATTGAAAACTGCCAAAATGTATTGTTGGCTATTATTCAGCTGGTGCAGAACATGCCTTTTTATAAAAAGTATTGTGAGCAATATTTCAACAACTGCTATTATTTGAACATGTAACAAAAAAGCACAATAATGGCGCAAAGTCAAAATATGTGAATTGTCAAAGTCATCAAATTTTACTTTGTGGATCACAGTAACTGAAGCTCATCAAGCAGGGGTATGGAAATCATAATCAAAAACATCAACACATGCAGAGCGTCTGCCTACAGTGAATGGCCCTATGGAGATAATAAAGTGATAATAACAAAAAAAAATAAAAAATAAGCTAGCATTCAAAAAGACAGAAAACATTACAGGATTTGTGTTTGGGTTCAGGTTTATTAACACAATTTTATTTTATTGAGTACAATTTGCGGTTAAACTAATTAGAGTAGCTGTAAAAAAATATTCCCCCACTCACACCCATGAGAAGGTTTATTATCAGATAGTTAATGAGGATCAAACAGATTGTTTGCTGACGATGCTTTACATTTACAGTGTCAGTGCCAACAGACTCCAATATAAACTGATCATTATTGAAAAGTTATGCAAAGAATAAGGTACAGTGAGAAAATAGGCACTAGTAATTACACTGAGAGGAATGATGACTTTGGGAGATAATGGATGGATTTAAAATGAGAGCTAGCATTAAAATATCTAGAATACTGCGAAGAAGGCACTTAATATCAAAGAAATGTTGCAAAAAGATGTCAGGTAAGATAGAAAAGGGAGCATTCAGATATACGTAATGCTATAGCTTAATGAATTTAGATGATTGTAACATGTTGGGATTAAACGCAGCACTGCGTCTGATTCAGAGGAGTACAGATTTAGTTTAGACATAATCTTAATTGAAAAGACCTCCACTGAAATCGAATAGTTTGTTCAAACAGCCAGTTTGCAAACCCTTCCCTTGAAATCAATATTGGTCTGGCAAAACCAACGGAAAGTACAATATGTCCAGCTGCTCACAATCACATACATTGTAATGCGCCAAGACAGCAGAGGAGCTGTATCTCTCTGACCACTTTAGGAGACAAAATACTCATTTTATTTTGGGATAAGACTGCGGTCTGTTTTTGAAGACTGTGAAAATACAGGCAAAAGTTATCAACTTATCCTTAAAGTGGCCTTTTTTTAAAAAGTCTTTCCAGAAGAGGATGTTTTTGAGTATTCATGCAACTTTAAAAACAGACACTTGTTTTGAGTGGAGTATCCTTCACTTCAGCATAAATTTTAAGCATTTTCTGACAATAATGCTTTATAAAGTGCACATCTAAGTGGTATAAAGCTTTTTCTTGTTCAGTTAAGAAACTTACCAAACTGTTGAAGAGTCTAATGTTCAAGCAAAATGAATACATCTCTCAAAATGAAGGCCACACATTTCTTTGGGTTTCTGCTGTAGCCATGAGGCCACTTCAAGGGGTCAGTCTTATTCATGCATTTTTAAAAGAGGGGTAAAGCAAAAAGTCCTGAAATATAATTTAGTAACTTAATCTCCCACACGTTTTGATGGAATGAGGTTGGCTTGAAATCTGATCTTCGCTTGGATGGCTGCCGGCCCGGGACAAAATATAGGCCCAGTGCTTGGCTGGTAATTTGGAGCGGTATTGATTTCCGGGCCTGTCGTCACGCCTGAGGTGACCTTTTGTTTGAGAATAATTGGTCTATTAGAGAGTTTATTCAGGCACCTGCTGGGTATCTCAGAGACTATTATTGTCCAATAAGAATCTCCAGGTGGTAAGCGCTGACCCTACTCTAATGTGAGAGGTGGACAGTCTGACTTTGTGTGGGTTCAACATCAAATAAAGACTGCCTCGGTGCATTCAAGGGTTAACAAGAGCCTTAGGACAAGTGGGATCCTGACAATGTTCTAGAATATATTGCTTTGGTCTTTGCTTCATAACAAGGCAGAAACAGAAAGGTCTCTTTGTACTTACAGAAAATGAAATGTTTATAGAATTCTGGGGCTCAGTGTTAGAGTTGTCGTCCTGTAAGCAGAAGGTTGGTTGTTCAATTCCCGTGTGTCTTCGTTTCCTTGGGAAAGACACTTAATCTACCCACTTAACTCCAGTGTCTGTGCCACTGGTGTATGAATGTGTGTGTAAATGGGTGAATGGAAGCTTGATGAGTGCCTAGAAGGTGGAAAAGCGCAATATAAAATCCATATTTACTATAAAAAAAATCATTACATTTCTCACGTTTCTATGAGATGTCTTGAGAATGAAACGAGCCACAAAAAGAAAAATGTCTTTCAGCAGCGTCAATAAGTCATGGTACTTTTGCAGTACAGTTTAGTAATTACATCTCTAATATCTGAACAGTCGTGATTAAATTACTTATTTGAAACATGATATTGGATATCTTTTACTATTTATCATTTAACGTCAATTAAATATATATCAGACAAATTATTTTGAGAAAGTCAAAGTTTTATTATTCTACTCTCAGCTAAAGATACTGCTGTTAGAAACAAAAGGAAATTAAATGTGTGTTTTAATTAGATGTTTAGTGTATTGATTAACTAAACCTTGATCTATAACTGCCAGACAATATTTTTTTTCTCTTAGTAATCTAGAAGAGATTGTGACAGCCTTTTAGTAACAATTGGTGCTTAAATGGCACAATAAATAACATGAAGAGCATGAAGGTCAAGGATCACTCATGAGCAGAGTAAACAGAAATGAGTGAAAAGTCACCAATGCAACTAAATCTCAAATTCAAACAAAAAGACCTTATATTATATTAAATATCTCAATATAGCTTGAAAATTTGACATATCGCCCAGCTTTACTGCAGACCCCTTTTGCCCATTTTGTAATATTTTAAAAGACAGTTGCAGCTAAAATAAATTGATTGATTGAGGTATGTCTTGAAGACAGCGAAGCTCCGTGATATGACCCATGAAAACTGAGATGAATGCAACACTATGTGAAGCCCTGACAGGTCATTATTTTGTCTAATAAACTCTGACCTCTCCTATATAAACTTTTTAAGGAGCTCTGAAGCTATGAAAGTTAGCCCTGAGTTTATAGATTCATAAGTAATAACTGTATTTGAGAAAAGGTTAAAGTATGAGAAGGAAAAACTGTGCTGTGCAAGTTAAGTATGTCTTTAAAGCGAGTGGCAATTGAGTAAACTGCCAGTCACACTATTGATACATGTCCTTTACCTGTTGCCACCTGGCCACCTTCGACTCGTCTCAAGGTAGTTTCTTAGTCACTAATCGCCGACTGTTCGTGGCCCTGATCCCAAACAAACAAGAAAGAGATACGTGTGCTGCTTCTTTTATTTCTTCATCAGGAAAGATTAAGTGATGGGCACAGACCTTGTATTCTAATTAGCCTTGTAGAGAAGGTCTGCCAATTAACACGGTCTTTAATACACCTTCAATCCTCTTGAATCCTTTTGAATTAGCTTTAAAGCTGTCAGTGGGGTGAAGGTTCATAGTGTGAGGCAAGTATCCTGGTGAAAGCCTTGCACAAAAAACAGAGTACAGGGCAGCAACAACTAATCAGATTCAGTGGTTATAAAAATAATCAATAACTAATTTGATAATTGAGTCATTTCTATCTGGGTTATTCATTGACTCTGAAACATGCCATGTGGGCTGAGAGAAGAGGGTTCTATTACCAAGACAGAGCAATCAATCCACAAAAACAGTAAAGGAGATGTACATCTTGTGATTTTGATGATATATGCTCTATCCACAAGTCCTGTGGCATACTTGTAGCTTCGTCTGGTTCAGTAAAAATCAACATGATCTTTGGTAGTATTATCAGCAGTTTTAACCAGGAACAATAAAACACCTCATGTTTTGACGACTTGTCTTTGTCAGGCCACAGGTCCTAATGCATATACATGTGATTATTAATCGATTAATTGAAAAAATAATATTGATTGCAGAAATAATTGCTAGTTGCAGAACTAACAGAGTACAAATTAAACGTGGACCATCTTGTCCCAGGTATTTTGTGTAGTGTTGATCATTATATTGACGTCATGCTTTCCTTTTTGTGCTGCAAACGTGTGAATCACCATTTTCCTACGGGTGCCCAAACACAATGTCGGCATTAAACCCTGTGACTCACTCTGTGCCGTTTGTTGTCATGTTGTTGCTTATACTGCCCCTTTCTTTCTTTGGAGCCTTTTCCTTGCACTAACCCATTACTAAAGCTCTACGGTCACACTTCACAGCCATAAAAATAACACTTACTCGCAACATGGAAAAAATAAGTAACATTTGAAAGGATTTAGCTTTTTTATAAGTTCAATTTCAACATGTAAAAGTTCAATGTTCCTAATGCTTTTAAACGTGTTGTGCGGAGTCCGAGCAGTTTTCGGCTTTTACTTTCACAGTACGATAAAATTGATTTTCAACATGTTTTTAGTCCATATCGACAAATTACTTTTCAAGAGCATATAGTGCACTTTTGCAAGTGGGGGCCGCCAACGCAAGCCCTTCACCTTTCAATTCAAGCACAACATAAAGCTCACCTCATCAGGTCGACGGAGCCTGTTACGTCCAAGGTTTTCACTGCAGCTTGAATAGTCAGCTCAAGCTCAGTGAAAATTAAATATTAGCATTGAAATTTATTATGTCTCTTTCACCTTTACTTAGGCTTTATATTTGCAGATTTGAAGATTATGTGTTTAGGGTTTTATTAAATTTAAATACAAAAAGGGATGAGACAATCAATATCAATTAAATCATATAGACATCATTTTTGTATAAGGATAAAACACTATTACTTTATCTTATTTTAAGGATTTTTACTAAACACAAACTCTCTATAAGTTAGGGGCTTGGCTAAGACCGGCCCTTGACTTAAGTATTGTATCTCTTCTAATGAAAAATACACTGGTCGTGGCCATGACCTGGTCCTTTATTTTTGATCATTTTCTAAATTTTAACAAGAAATACTATTTTTTTTCTCTATATGCTTGATAACATGTATAAGATAAAAAAGTAAGTGTTCCATGTTGAATGCATGTTCATTTGTTTGTTAAAATTATTCTTTTAGCAAAGTCTTAAAATTATTCGACCTTCAACTGGAACTAAAAAAAAATGACAAACTCAACTAAAACTACATTTGTCTGAAGAGACTTTTTAAAATAGAACACCAAACTATTGGCAACATTTTCAATGCGTGCGTTATTTTAAGCTTTAAGTGTAAAACATTTGGAGGCAAATCTTCGATAAAACGGTGTTAACTCAAACCCAAAGTCAATTTAACATTTCAAATTAAAACCCTTTGGAGGCTTCCCCTATTAAAAAATGTATTTATTCATTTGAGTGATTATTATTAATGACTATAAGTGCAAACATAAATGAGACCCTGCCGTTAAATTTACATTTAGTCATTTAACTGAAGCTTTTATCAAAAACTTACAAATGAGGAAAACAATGGAATTAATTATAACAACACAAGATAAACTATGAGAGTAAAACTATAAAACCAATGTAAAATTTGTCTGTTTAATCCCACTCAGAAATGGGTACAAGGACAGCGCTGGTACGCAAAGTTAACATAAGGTCAGGTTCTGGTTCTAACAGATGAGGTATTTAGTGTCCTAATCTAGGCTGCAATGTAGTACACAAAGTGAAAAAATAGCAAGTATAAATATTTATAAGGGTGCATCTAAGATCTATCTTAAGAGAAAACAAACAACATTTTGATGGAAGACATGTGTTTTCAGGTGTTTTTTAAAGACAGCTACAGAATCTGCTGATCTAGATGATTTAATCCAAGATTAGATTGAGAATAAGGCTCTGTCATATTATATTGCCAGATATACTCTATTAACACAACATAACACTTCTTCGCACTCACAAACATCTTATTAAAATTATTAATAATCTTTTTAGTGCAGATTATATTCCAGGAGTGTTTTAATAGCTACTGCACCACAAAAAAAAAAAAAAAAAATATATATATATATATATATATATATATATATATATATATATATATATATATATATATATATATATATTTATATATTTTTTTATATGCTAGAAATTGCAGGGATTCATATGTCTCTCAATCATCCATAAAGGAGTTTAACCTTTAAAGTAAAGAGCCCAGGATGGTTCCCTAAGGTCACCTGGCCAAATCGCTCTCATAGTGAAACCATTCAAGTGTTTGAATTACAGTAAATTTTTATATCCCACCGTCAAGAAGCCAAGCCAGAGGTTAGTGACATAATAAATGTATGATTAAAAACTTAACTCAATGTGCTCCTAACCTACATCCCGACTCAAAGATTACCCCTGAGAGTAGTTTTCTCTTTTTCCTTGATATGACTGAGTGGGAGAGAACAGGTATTTCACTTACACAGACAGAGGATATAATGTAGTGGCAATTGACAGCACCCAAAGGAACAAAAAACTGAGATAATAAACTCTAGAGCACACACAATGGGGTGAGGGAAGCACTGATATCCTCTTTGGTAAAGCTTTATTAATGTGGTCTATAGCTATAAGTTTCCTCTTGAGTATATAATGCAATAAAAGAGGCTAAATTTTACAAACAAAAAAACACAAAATTCTATGTGGCTTGTTTTTCTGGTAATTAGCACACATTGTGAAAAAGCCCGTTCCCACTAATGCCACATTTTCATATCAGCAAAACAAAGGCAAAATCAAAAGCTCCAATCAAGCTCCCTGTGGTGTGTGATGTTTGAACAAAGTCAGGCAATCTCTTTTGCTGGAACATTCTGAAATTAGAGCTGTACGCTCATTTACCATAATGAGACGCATATTAGTCGAGCATTGGGTTTAATTTCAGGCACTGCTTCACAACGGGAAAAACATAAACAAGATGGCGATGCAGTTAATGACCAATAATATTTTCTCCCCTTTTTCCACTTTGTCTGTTTTAATCTGTGCGTGTTTTTTCAAAAAGGATAAATACTGAGCCAAAGCATCACCATAGAAACGCAGTCCCTCTGGATGAGTGTACCCAGCACATGTCATGATGAAAGTCAGTAGTTTAGGCGCAAGTACTGAAAATCACTAACGGGACGGGTAAGGGCTGCCAATGTTTTGACCATGGAAACCAGCGGGGAGTTAACATTGTCGCCTCTGACCACTTGTCGTCCACAGTTCTTTTACATCCGTGCCAGTAGATAGAGCTGACAACATGACTGTCAGCGTGATGACAAGGACTCGCTTTTGAAGTAGAGAGAGAGAGATGATGCTGCAGCAAGACGCCTACTTTCACGCTCCCATCACCATAATGTGATGAGCTGTCACATTACAATATTCTAGTTGGTCAATTTGGAGTGCCATCAGCGTTCCCTGGTGAGGAGAATTATTGCAGTCATAACAATAACACTAAAGGTTTGGAGGCTATAAATGTCAGCAGGAACATGGGATGGAAGGCCGAGCAGGGGCTTTGAAATTGCCAGCTCATTCCTCTAGGCTTTTGCAAGGCACTGCAGCCAGATGCCATGAGTTGGGCACAGCTTTTAGCCCCCTGCAGCTCACAGAGTGGGCTGCTTTAAATGGCAATTACTGTTACTAAAGAACACAGTGAGGAATTTGTTGTAGAGCTTTCAAAAATGACCATTTACAATAACATAAAGGCAAGCCCAAGGCCCAGGATCACAAAACCAATTTGAGTTAAATGGCACAGAGCAGCAATCAAAGCAATAGCTCTTGAGTTTTATCAAGTCACACATAATGAGACTCGGAGGTCCATATTCAGAGGTGATGCTTGGGGACTTATCCTCAGTTTAGCTTAAACTAAATCACAAACCAGGGGGTTATGATCTGAAGCATGTGAAAGATTATCAGACCCAATTAACATACTGGAAAAGAGATTTAAAATTGTGATGCATTATCAAAAAGTCAGCAATAGCAACAGCCTCTATAACAAGTAAAGTAAGAAAAAGGATTTGGCAGTCATGAGACTTTAGGGGAATCAGATTTGAACCCGAGTACCATGTGGTAAGAGCTAGTATTTTTATGGGATTTATTGTATTTCAGGGACTGTGAACAGCAAAACTTTGCATTGCAGTTTGTGGACTATTTTTGTAGATGTTATACAGTCTACAGTTTTGAGCGCAACGTCTGAGTTTAAATAAGACAATGATAATGAGATTCAGTGCTCGCTTGGGCTGTGTGTAACACTTTGAGCTGTCAGCGTGGCATAAACAACCTCTGGCAGCGTGTCCAATGAAGCCGGGGCAGCAGCTTCTCCTAATTCGTATTTGAGCCCTACAGGCAATTACCTGCTTATCGTTCGTGACTAGCGCTCGCTCTTTTGAATGTTTGTCACCGTTGCGGAGGTGGTGCTGGGACAACAGTGGGACCCTGAGGCGAACCGACGGTGAGGCTGGTCACGCTCAACGTTTCAATTAGAGACTGGTTGCAACATGACGCATCCTGATCGCATTCTTGCTCTGCAGCTCTGAGCCTGTAATTACAGCAGGCCAGAAAACACAGCTCAAAATGGACCGAGGCGCAGATACAGACATTAACGCTCACATGCATGCGTTATAAGCCTGCACTGATAAAATGACTGATACAGTTTCAAGTCTGAACCATGATTAATCAGACTTATCAGGAAAAAAGTGCTTTCCCTAAAGGCGTTAAATGAACTAAAAACACTTTGCTCTTGTTGTTTATCAGAAACTTTTCTCTCTTTCTGCGAATCTCTCATAAACAAATTTATATTATTTACCACCATCTGAATCTATTCTAGTAATTCTAACTTGAATGCAAATAAGAGTGCAAAGAAAGTACCAGTTTAAAATTCCTGGCGCGTTGCAATAGCTATGAAAATAGTCCTCAGGCTGCTGTAGGAAAAGCTCAGTGGTGTTTATTAATGGGAGGTATATGCATACTCAGTGCTGTCTCCTATAGCTCAGAGACACAATTAGGATACAACAAAATAGAGAAAAAACTTTGTGAAAGAAAAGAAATGCTGACCTTTTCTTAAATGTGGTGGCTCTAGACATCTTTTGGAAACTCTTCCTGAGGCTGCCACACACACCTGATGTCAACTGTGACTATTAGCAAGATGGAGGATTGTCATGGCATTTAGTTTGACCGTTGCTCCAAACGCTGAATATTTATTGCCATATTAGTGCACGCTCCCCAGCTCTCCAGCCGTGAGAAGCCATTCTGACGGGGGAACATTCAAATCATGACAACAATCATGATGAATCACTGCAGTGGCTGTCTGACAATCTCGCCTGTAATCTGCACTTCAGAGGCCAACATCACGACTCAATTGTTCATAATTGCCCTTAGGATGAACTATGGCACAAACATTAGGGCCGTCCAATTCTCCTCTAAATCTATCTTCTATAGCCTCTTATCAGTCAAGGGCACTCAGCAAAAACCAAGAATTGCTCTATTATCTATTTGCATTCTGAAAGTGAATCATCTTGTCACTCTTTGCTTTCCCAAAACCTATTTTAACCACGCATCTTATCTCTGTACTGAAATGGTATTGCACACTGAGAAGGGAAAACACTTGATAACAGAAGCTACAAAATTCATTTGCAAAAGCGATGGATTTATTCTTAAACTTTACTTTTCCCCAAATATTAATAATTGTATTAAAATACAAATCTGATCCTATACACAACCCGGCAAGAGAACATTTAAAATTATGCCAAGACCATGAATACAAGGGTAACTGGAGGTAGGCTTATGCATATTAACAGCAGCCTCCTGGCTTTTGACATTTTCTGCATGTTCTGATATTGTGGTTAACACAACATTTTATATTGAGGATGAGTCTTCAAATTTATCAAGATGAACATTAATAACACATATGGATATATAATTGGGGTGTCTGTATCCAAATACTGTTATGAAAGTTATTATTCAACGTGTCATGTCTGGTTAACAGGTTCTCAAAGTTCAATCTAATTTTTCTAGCAACAACAAATGCATCAAAGACAAACTGTGACTCTAGTAACAATGTGCATGGTCTGTCTTCAACTGTCATTAACTGTCCACTGTCCAGTATGTTCCCCACCTCTTGGCCTTAGCAGCTGACTCCAGACACCTGTCATGCATAACAAAACGGAAATGACCAAATACAATGAATAATTGACAGGTTTAAAATGTAACAGATCTTGTAGTGTAGTTTTATTTATTATTTATTTTATTTTTTAAATCACTGGAGTCAATAGACAATATGATTAGGATTTAAAAAAAAATCTTTAGACAAAAATGAGGGGCTGGTCAGCTATCTATAAATGTCAGTCTGTTAACTGTCATACAGTCATGTTGGATAGGCTTTAGTTCCTTGGAACAGTAAACACTGATAACTGAAATTAATATTAAATATGATTAAACCTATAGAGTGGGAGTGGGATGCATCATTAGACGCAAGTGTTATTGACTTTTATTCCGAGAAGAAGTTCACTCTGGGCTACAAAGGTATCCACTAATTGGAAGCGATAAAGCACTTGTTTTTCACATGTATTAAATTTTAATTAAAAAAATAATTCTTATAATTATAAGTTGCCCAGCAGGTGACCTTGCTCTTGACACGTTTCTGACAACGCTTAATAAGAAAATTAATTCCTGCAATATAGAACTTAAATCTTTTGTATATTAAAGACATTGAAGTCAGAGGACAAACTATTACACTGAATTTCCAATGAAGCCCTGCAATAACACACTTCTGTGCAGCAAGGAGGTGAGATCCATTAACGGAACAAAAGCCAAAGCAGGTGCCACGCAGATGATCCTTCCTCATTCCACTGTGTTTTCTGAGCAATGTGTTACTTTAATTAACGCCTGTTTAGGCACTCATCACTGGAGCTATTCATCAGCAGACCACTGAGGCACCGCAGCAACGGCAACCAAACAAAACAACTGATTAAAACCACATTTGTTGTTTCTATGGAAGATTACCCCGGAAAGCATAATGTACAAATCAAATATAATCACTCCTAACTAGCTCTCAGCCTCTTGACGAGCATGTACCTGCCCAACTTGTGTCTACCGTCAGACGCGTGCATTGACTTTCAAGTGCTATCATTTTATGCCTTGAGATATCGTTTGCTTGCAGACAGACAGCGTTGCAAATAGATAGTGGTTTGTCAATTTGTGATAAAACCACTGCAAATATAAATATGACACATTTTGTAAGTACTGTTAAGTTACTACATAAAAATTGGTGTCTCATGAATACATAAGAGCTGTAAAGTAATATCTAAAAGGAATGTGCTTTGGTGCTTTGAGCTCTGGTTATATTTTTTGTAAGCTAATCCCGAAGAAAATAGATTTGTATCACGTGATGTGAGAATGACATGTCAGTTGTTTTCAGATTCCATTGTTATGATCAAGTCACAAGAACCTTCAATTAAAAAGATTTCCTTTCTGTAAGTCTCTACCGACATCGATGATAAGGTTGAACTGTAGAGCATTATTATTTTACATTAGTAAGTGAGTGAAAGTCTGAAAACCCGGTGTGGACAGTGTTCAACATGACGGTTCTTGACTCTGCATAGATACTACCAGTGCATCCCTGGCTTCCATAATGACACCCGGACTTGTAGTCAGCTGCCAATGAAGATGAAATAAAACAATATAATAGTAAAAACTGTGTAAAGACTATTAATTTGAAGCCTGCAAACAGCCACAGATGACTCCCATGCTTGAGCCATGCTTTGACTTGTGTTTGATTCATTTCTTGGCCCTGTGGTGCCAGTTCTCTCCAGGAACACCAGTGTGTGCTCCGCTCAGCTGTTTTGTCAAGCTGCCTCTGAGTCCTCATCTACACTTCTTGGCTCTGAATCTTCCCAACCCTTCTCCTGGCAATGCTTGACTGTGATACAACAAATTCAGCTTTAATAGGGCAGACCTTGATTTTCGGCTCACATCTTTTAGCATTTAACTCTCGCTATGGCTCTTGAGTTACACTGAATGCAAAGAAGCAGTAAGAAGCCGTTTATGGAGGCGTTGACGGAAAAGTTTTACCCATTAGACATCTGCTGCTGTGATCATGCTATAAAGCCAGCCTCAAAGAAGAAGAAGAAGAAACATATAAATGGGAACTTGAACATCCCAATTACTGAAAGAGTAACATCATTACAGTGACCAGAAGAAGACACTCATAAGTTCAGACCAACACTGGTTGTAGTATTTGAAACTGTATGTGGGATTGGGACAGTCATGAGAGCACTTTTATTATGTCTTGGTTTACCATCCAGTGCATAATCAAGGACGTTTTTAGATAGAAAGCAATCTTCCAATACAATAAAGAGCATGAGTCATTCAGCACCACTGCTATTGTTTTGTTTTTACTCCAAGAAATTAAAGTCATGTCCATTGAATCCAATACAGTGCTGTCTATGAGGAAGGTCTTTGTAACCATATTGCTTTCTGTTTTGGTTCAACCTAAAAGAAGCAGACTGTAGTACAGGACAGACAAAGACTGCAGCGTATTGTGCGCTCTGCAGAGAAGGTGATCGGCTGCAGTATCCCATCTCTCCAGAACATGTACGTCTCCAGGACTCAGGGACGAGCATGTCGGATCACAGCCGACCCTTCTCACCCTGGACATGGACCATTTGAGTCACTCCCCTCAGGCAGGAGGCTATGGTCCATTCAGACCAAAACTTGCCGCCATAAGAACAGTTTCTTTCCCTCTGCCATTGAACTCATTAAAACTTCATAACATTTGTCACTTTAATAAGCACATAATATCAAGAACTATCCATTGCGCTGCAAATTTTGCACCATATCCAACAAACTGTAAATTGAGTGTATATAGTCGAGTTTTTAGTCTGTATATTTTTAATTATCTTGTATTTTATATTATATTTTATGCATGCCCTTCAAGTTGCACCTTATTGCCGAAGCAAGTTCCTAGTTTGTGAATCTTGTTCACTGACATTGGCAATAAACGTTTTCTTATTCTGATTCTGATACTGATATGAGAACAGTTTCTTTGTGTTTTACATTGTACCATTCACTTGTTCTGGCCTTACCCTGGTCTCAGCCTCTCAAGAAATTGACGTAGTGTTGGTCTTGTTTTGTGTGATATTTAATACATCACAACATACCAAAAATTTCTCTGCAGCGCTGTGTGTACATTAAGCGACAGCACTCTCCCTTCACATTTGTCCGAGGCATGTATGCTGTGGAAGTGCATTACTGGCCCTACTCAGACCTAACCCCTGGCACCTCCAGACCCCCCACCTGCTGCAGTAATGAGGGTTAGTGGTGTTGTGGTCTCAGCAGGCTGTGGCTCTCTGATTACTTCTGAGCTGTTAGCAGCAGTCGCTATCTCTGCCGAGTTGCCCTCTATCTTCGTCCTCTGTCCCTGGACCATAAGCCCCGGCGAGCAGACCATCAATCAGGGGGCCACAACAGGACCTCACGTAATCACTCCAGCTGTATGTGTGGGTTTGTATGTGAGAGAGCAGCCATGTAACACAGCTGCAGATTTTAAAATGTAATATGCTTGAGGCAATTTGTCACTTTGCTCAAGCGTGACACTTCAGCGAAATCCAAGCAACATGACAAGCAATATTTATTATTTACAGCAGTGTTTGCTTTTCTACCTGTGACAACATGGAACAGCTAACATTTGTGGAAAAAGTAAAAAGAACGTTCAACAAAAACCTGGTGAGAAAACAATGGAGTATGATGCTGGTGCTGAACAATAATAATGTGTCATAATAATGATGTGCATAAATCCAGACAGAGAACTTTGCACCATTTTCTGTTTCAAATCATCCACCACCTGCTGACATCACATTTATCTAAAAGTGCCCATATTTTAGAGTTTTCATTGAAAACTCTTAACCTGTTCAAAGCTTAGTTACTGGATGTTTTCAGTAAAATTCCTGTACTTTAGGATGACGTTAAAAATGTTTCCATCCTTGTTGCAAATTACCATTGGGAGACACCAGTGTCTCATTGACCTAGTATGGCTAAAATAGATTTGCTGCTGTGAAAGCACTTTAAAATCCCAAGGCACTGTTTCAGCAACAAGCCTTGTCATATTCTTTTTATCAATAAACAACCAAGAGGTAAAATGCAGTTCTTTTTATTAATTAATTGAATATTTTCTCCATTTAATACAATGTCCAGTACAATAGAAAAGGTAAGACCTCCAGAGAAGTCAGTGACAAAGTCTAACTCAGCTCTCAGCAGGCAGAGACCCTGACCTCTGCAGAGAGTGTACGCTTGTCCCTCTCTCACATTTTCTACTGTCTTTAAATGACTGCAGCACTCAGTGGATACTGCCACTCAAACCCAATAATAGGTTCTGTTCATGAACCGACTGAATATAAAACTGCAATGGAGTGACATTGGAGAGTGGAGTGAAATATACATAAAAAGCAAGAGACGTTAGACAAAATACACTGCAATGAGAAGACTATATGCATGTCAACACAAAACAATACTTAACATATAACTGAATAGTTCTTCTAGTAGCTTTATTTATCATTTTAAAATTATGGCATCGGTGGGTGCCTTCATGGTGCCTGTTGGTAGTGGGTGTACTAAAAAGACACAATCACAGCAACAGACGCTGGAGTTTCAGGTCAAGCTATTTTATCATTATTGTCTGTTTCCTACAATTACTGTCAATCTCCAGTCCATTAATGTCAAAGAAATCACCAAAATACCATTTAGCTTTTCAGCAATGCAGTCTTTTGAGTAAGTGTGCAGGCATTACTTCCTTTTATCCTGAAGCTTTTCAGCGATGCCCAATGCTCATGGGTTAATATCTCAAATATATAGGGTGCTTGAAGTCAGGGATGCCACAAATAGCCTATATTTACAATTTAAGAAATTAATATGTAATGCCCAGCTGGTCAAAAGAAAAAACATGTTTACAAAAACTATCCAGTGGCTGTTGTATCCCGATTCATATCTCTCATGTCTCTTTGGAGGTGGTCAACAGATGTCTCAGCATCACTGAGTGAGCCATAGAGAAAACTGAACCATGCTGCAGCAACAGTGTCTCACCATAAGACACAAGACTGGACACACTGCTTGGACAATCCAGCAGCCTAATGACCCTAATGATAAATCATCAGACATTAAAGGCAAGTTGTTCACGAAAATGGATCTGTTTTATCGTCTTATTGACAGGTGCTAATGTGAAAACTAACGCTATTTAATCCAAATCACTGCGTAATAACGACCTCAAACAAGCTTTTTTATTCAATACCAGTGTCCAAACATGGCACGTTACATCTCCCCTGCGACACAATTCAACGCGTAAAGTCCGCGTATGCACACAGCAGTGATGTGCAACGCGAGTGCGTGTGAATACAGCAGCCGGTCCCGTACCTGGTCTTGCTGCTGTGCCGCTTTCGGCGGCGCGTTGCTTTCCTTCGCTGTGGTCATGATTCCTTTACGTACAGCTGGGAAATACAGCGGTCTCCTCCGGACACAAGGAGGGGGGAATGCAAATAGAGACAGACACAGGTGCAGCGGAGAAGCGGAGGAAGAGTCAGTATTCACGGCGTTTTCAGGTTTCAAATTCGCGTCCAGCGGCCAAGGTAAGGAATAACAAGAAATGAATTGCAAATAGACGCGCTGCTTGAGAGGAAAAGAAGCAGAAGGTATTTGGCGAAAGCGAAAGATGGAAAGAAAGAGGAGGAGACAGCGGAGAGAGAGTGAGAATGAGGGGCTGGCGTCTGATTTAAACGCATGATGGACTGCGTAAAGGGCGCCCACGCAAGTCAAACAGCGGAGGTGATAATCACGTGTTGCAGAGCATCAATTAAAATGCACAGCCTCATTTACCGCCTTTATGTTCCTGCTATTCACTCTAAAAAGTAAATCACATATATATTCAAAGATGCAATTAAACTGTAGCCTATGTGAGAATGACAGTTTATTCTATTAACTACAATATAATCTTTATAGCAAGTGACTTTACCTCAGCCCTGTGTGGCAGTGCCAGTATAAACATGATATACAGATTAACCGTCTAGATATGGGTATAAACTGTAAGCCTATAAGAACTCTTCCTTAACCCTACACTTCCGAAGCAGGAAAAACTACCAGTGTCAGTCCTTATCACCGATTTCTTTAGATAAGCATATAGCCTGGAGGATCACTGTACTTCATCATCTGCCTGAACCTCACTGAAGCTGCAGAGGCAAACGAGAAGATTTTGTGAAGTCATAAAATAAACAGTTTCTCAAAACAAAAAACAGTTTCTTCCCAGGGCTAGCAGCCTCCCCTATAGCAACAATAACCTTTAAGCAGTCACTGTAAAACACTGTCAAATATTTTGAACATACACCTCCTTATTGTCAGAGCTGTGTGTTCACTGTACAGTTGATTCTTTATGTGTACAGAAATTACTGTATATTTTAGCCTTTTATATAGCCAACTGAGAATTGTATGGTGAATGATGTTTGTGAAATTACTGTTTTTTTAAAGCTTCTATTCTATTCTATTCTAATACTGGGGTTCAGACTGTTGCATCATTAAACTATATTTAAATACAATAAAACTGACCAAGACCACAGGTTTTGCAGAGGGCTAGTCACAGTACACTTTAAAGAGGAAAATAGTCAGAGGTTGGTGAACAGTTTGAAAAGATTGTTTGGGAAACTACTGTGTACTGTTTTAATGGACCTGTAAATACATTTGCTTTTATTGTTATGCAACCAGTTCTTCCATTATTTAAAATAATACCCATAGGAGACCTTACTGTGAGCAAATGCAACCAACACAGAACTTGCCTGTACATATCATGAACACTGGGCTAGGTTTCTATTCAGTAGACAGCTGTAAAAATCATCTTCTGGTGCTTTGTGAACAATTATATCGAAAAGCTTAGTAGCTGCATTGATTGTAGAAGAGTATGGCAAGCATTTTTACTAAAAGCCACAGGAAAATAAATGATTAATTATAAAAGCACAACACAACTTCAGCATCCTTCTACATTTGCACAAGAGCAAAAATAAGCAGCATGTATACAGGCCTTTAGCCTTCTGTAATAGACCAAAAACTGAGACACAGCTATGAAAGTCTATTAATAGTTTCAGTTTTTTAGTATTTTTCTATTAAGATGCACCCTTATAACTATTTATACTTATTTGTTCACTTTGTGTGCAACATTGAACCCTAGATTAGGACACTAAATACCTCATCTGTTGAAACACGTAAGAACCAGTCGTTCACCTCTGGCTGGAAACACAGAGGAAAAGTACTGGTACATTTGCAGGAAGTGCCCGACACAACTCGTTGGCTGACCTTATGTTAACTTCATGTTGTGTACCAGCGCTGTCCTTGTACCTTTTTCTGAGTGGGATTAAACAGACAAACTTTACATTGTTTTTTTTAGTTTTATTCTCAGTCAGAAGTTCCAACACTCGTACTAAAAGAGCAGGGAGAAACTGTTTTCAGAGTAACAAGTAAAACCAGAGCAGACCTTGATTTTGAAGATGTAACAACTGCAGTCTGTAAAAACAATGTGTGAAATAATGTTTGGGACATGAAACTTATGATCCTAGGAATGAAATAGCACATTTTACATTCTACTGAGGCAGAAAGCTTTGAGAAAACACATGGGTTGAACTAAATCCTTTCCGGCTGAAATATAATCAGCAATAAAAAGTTAGCAGAGAGTCATCTTGTCGTCTACGTTACACGATAAGAAGCTAGTTTCTTTCACAAACTTGTACCATTAATTACATTTACAATGAGCACTGTGCAATCCCCATTAAGCAGCAGCAGGAAATGGCTTACTTTGATTAGCCTTGAGATGTACTTGATGTTAATTAATACCTTTGTCTCCAGGTTGACTCCTATATATATATTGTTAGTTTGCAATGTGCTTTTCTGCTAATTAAAATCAGGTGGTTCCTCGAAGTCAATTACCCAGCAATCCCACATGAACGTACGGCGGTTGTCACGGTGACCAGCAGAGCACAACGTCCTTCAACAAGGGTCACCACTAGGAATACTTCCACTGGCACAAAATGTTATTAAAATACAATTTGTTTGAGATTTTACTAGGTGTGCCGTTAGCATAAGTGGATCTGTTAATGACTTCATGAACACATCCAAAGCAATTGCATAAACCACTTTCCTCTGCAGTTAATAGTATTTAGCAGCAGCTGTATCAGTAGCCTAAGTAAGCTATTAAAAGCACTAGTTTCCTTGATCAGTTTAATTAATTGGGTCTATTTAAATGTCAATTGAAACCGTCTCTTTAAGTGAAAAACACACGTGGATCAAAAATAATAAAACGCTGCTATTTATTAAATACTGGCTGTCATTAAAGCAACACTATGCAACTGTGTATGCACTGAAATATATAGCTTAAACTCAAAGTGTGTACCCTCGAAGTCATACTGAGGATTAGCTGAGATCTCACAGTCCCATGGGCATGTGTATCAAAACAGCTGCACATTAGAGACTTTTTTAGACCAATGACCACTTAACTCACAGACCACTAAACTCTAAAGACTGGTTTAAATGCATTAAAAAGAATAACAACAATGGAGTAGTGGTTCTCCAGTTTCACTTTAATGGTTGTTTGTTTAATCCCCGGGGCACCTGACATGAGGGGCCTTTCCATTTCCATGTCACCGGGGGTTTTTCTCAGGGTACTCCAGTACTTCCTCCCACCGTCCAAAGACATGTATCAGTGAATTGGTAGCCCAGTGAATGAATGTGGTTAGTATACCTAACTGACAACAAGAAGGTCAATCCTTTCTGAGTTTTGCATGTGCCCCCAGTGTGACCATCCAAAAACATGCCGGTAGAGATGAATGGGTGACTCTCAACTACCTAAAGGGAATGTATTGTTGACAGTCAGAGTATATATCCAAGTGTATTGTGATTAACTGGTGATTGTCCTGAGTGCACATTGCATCATTCCCAAAGCAGCTGGAACTGGCCCAACCCCATGTGACCTGAAAAGTGGTAGTAAATGTCTGAATGAACATACAATACATGACACTAAGATTGAGCTTTCTAATTGAAATCGCTTAAGGTAGGTGCAACAATATGTGCAGCACTGTGATGATGTGAAGCCCACCTGGCCCTCACTTAAGGCTCCACACCACATTAGCAGCCTTGTCTGACAGCCAAGCCTGTGTTTACCATCAGCACAGTGATGTATGACACTAAAACAACCTCTCAACACCCAATCAATCAGCTCCAAACTTATGATGGCCACTCTGGGCCAAAGCCCTATTGGCTGATGACAGATGCGATGTGGTCCGACCGCAGCAGCCGAAAACACAACAAGCACCTCATTGCGGAGTGTGTACAACTTTCCTGCTGTTGAGTTTGACAAATGGACACGAGACAGTGGTGATGAATGCTCCCTGGACGGTGCAGTTTAAACACACAAAAGTCAGAAATTAACAAAGCAACAGTGCCAACTTACCCAAAATAAATGGAGCCATCCTCACACTTTAGTCCAGCAATTTCTCTCTGAGAGCCAACGTAGCAGCCAACCTAATGAACTGGAAGCCCTTTTGCCTAATTAAAACTTCAGCTAAATCAATACTTGCCACAATCATAAAATACTATGTACTGGTGCATTATTTTGGCACTGATTACAGGCGTCCAATTACTAGAAACAAAATAACTGCTACCAGCAGATGATTATGTTGATAAAAATAATTGCAATTGTAAATGCTGCAACTGCAATTAACTCTGCAATTGTTAAGCCTGTGATTAATACATACAGTACAATCAATATGCCTAGGGAATATTCTGAAAGCCAAAGTCCCATTTTTCTTCCCAATCCCATCCTCAAGCCTCATCTTCGCTGAAACCAGCACACACTTAATTCAACAGATAACCAATGGCCACAAATGAATAAGAAATCCACTTCACTTTGTCACATCATACGGTGCATACCAAGCAATTTTTGTGTTATTCTTAGTTGGCTACTATTCATTTTAAGACATTTAGTTCATCGCCGAAACAATCAAATTATCAACTAAACAGTTGTTAACATAATTACTTGTCATCTTTAAACAAGTGATGTTTTTGAAGTTTACATTGATTTTTTCTGCAGTGACATCACAGCTCTATTTGTTCAAGCTTTTTGTTTTTGTCTGATGGGTAAGCATATGCCTATGGTAGAGACTAATTTGAGTTTACAGCTGGCATTACATTGTAAAGCAATAATGAGCCACTTGGAATGTAATTAAAGTTTAACCCGAAGTGTAATTATATATGGTTTATTGTCACCTAAAGGTCTGGCTTAATTGTTTACCTCACATTTGTTTAATGGTGTCGGAGATTTATGGTAAAGTGCATTGAGACAGAGACAATATCTGTTAGAAAATAAAGTCACGCGCACTTGAACTCTTCAGTCTTCAGAAACTTGGACTCATTAACAGTAGTGTACACACACACACACACACACACACACACACACACACACACACACACACACACACACACACACACACACACACACACACACACACACACACACACACACACACACCTGCACTTCTCACTGATGAGTGACAGCTCAGCAACTCTAAGCCCTTTTAGATTTTATTGAAACATGCAAGTGTGAATCTCCAAGTGTGGACAGAAGGACTAGGGCTATGGCACTTGCTTTTTATACTGCATGCTACAAGCACAGTCTGAGACTGACAGTTGTAATGACCTTTAACTGTCAAGACTTTGTCAGAAACATCTCTACTGAGCTCACTCTGGCTCTATATAGAAACAGCCCTGGAGCTCCTCAAAATGTGATATTTTAGCTGCACAGACCTCCATCACTACATGCATTTTTATCTATACCTTAGCCAATTAATGTGAAGCTTTTTGAGTTTTCAGTAAGTTTGCTGGCCTCAACTAATCAAAACTAATCAAAAGTGTATAAATTAAGTGAGGAGATTATTTTTATTTACTTCAAGGCAACTTAGAAGAGTGCAAGCTTAAACAAATTAAGTTGAGGTTAGATAACAAAACTAATACAAATTCTACAGTTTCCATCTTGGAAATAATAATAATAATAATACCTCAAATTTATATAGCGTTTTTTCAGGGGACGCTTTACATACATACACAAGAGAAATAAAACAACAAACATATTAAACATACATAACATATTAATTCAGAAGGTTATAACAGGTTGTAAGATTTCTTGAAAAGGTGAGTGAGTTTTTAACTGTTTCTTAAAAGTTTCCAGTGAGTCAGAGGTTTGGATCTGTGGGGGTCCAGAGGGTAGGGGCTGAATGGGAAGCCATTGGAGCTGCTGGAGGATGAGGGTGATGTGTTTTCTGTAGCGGGTGTGGGTGAGTAACCGGGCAGCTGAGTTATGAACATACTGAATACATGCTGTTATTACTTATGCTTATGCTGAGAACATTTTGTTTTGATCAGAAAGAGAAAAGACAACATAACCACCTTCAACAACAATCCTGTTCTCGCTGACTCACTAACGTTAGAATAATATTTACTAAATTTCTGAGAATACATTGTAGTTTTAAATCAGGGTATCCAAAGAAAGGCACACTAAAACAGAATAAACCCAACCTGCTTTTACACAGAAGCAACTAGTGCAATGCTCCATTAAAGCACAGTGAATAGGAGGCAGCTACACAAGTGCAAACTTCAGCAGGTTTTGTTCTTCTGCCTGAATGAGAAATAACCCTGTGAGTCCAAACTGGCTAAACATCACTTTTGTTCCTTAGAGACATTACAATAATGTCTGGTTCCTGTAAAATGACTCATGGCTTTAATAGAGAACACTGAACAATGCTTTTTGCACCAATATTAAATTTACTCTGCTGTACTTTTTACAGTTATAAATGGTTTAGGTTAGTTTCTGTGTCCTTAGGTCTGGATATTCTTGGACAATGATGGTTTGTCATAATGATCATTTGTTTTGTAAAACACAATAGGACTTTTGGACGCTGTAATGATTATATAGGATGTTACATGCATGTTTTAGAAAGTAACCTTTATGTTGTTAAATACTTTCTAATTGCTAGTGTGATTGCCCTTTGTTTTTTGTTTAAGGCAACAGAGCTACTTCAATAAATGACAATTAACAACAATTTATCCTTGTTATTTGGCAGTTCTGTCCTTAGTTGAATTACATTAGACATAATTAGTTGAACGTTTTGAAAAGATAATTGTTTGTGTGGGCAGCTTTGTGCTGCTATGCTTTCTTTTTTGGGGTGTTAAAGCACAAATTAGTTTCCAAAGGCATATTTAAAATAATGTAAAGTAAAGTTTCAAGCGTTAATGTCTGCCTTTAGTGTTTACTATACCACCTTATGTCAGTAACATAGGCAGCCATTATTGCTGGTCAGGGTTACTTCATATTCCCAAAACTGCAGCTGATTTGGCCAATTCCTAACACAGACCACTCTATTTCCTTAGGTAGCATACAACCCTAATTCAAAAAACTGTAAGTATTCCTAATAGTGAGCTAAACACAAAACCACTTATGTCTCTTTCATACACAGCTTCATGAGGTTCACCAAGATATTGTTTTTAGCTGCTGCAAGGATGGGTGCAGCCTATTTAAACATAACATTATATTTTAATCCAATTGTAAAATAGTATAGAGTTGATTCCTACATCCTACATTTCCTCCGTTAAAAGTGGTTTGTATTGAGCCGGAGGTGTCTAAATGTTTGGCTCCCAGTCTCTAGTCCATCATAAATCAGAAGTCAGGAGAGCATTTGTCACAGTGGACTGTGTGTCCTTTCATCACAGCAGGTTTCCCTTTTTGCTCAGTCTCTCTTTCCAACTCAGCCCTCATTCCCTCCACCTCCACGCTACTTTCATTCCTCACTGAAAAAACCTTTGTTGTGAATTTGTCACTGCACAAGCCTGTGTGCTGCTCTAGACGTGCCCTTGGGTTTGCAATGGGACGGCCTGGTGGGGAGCTCTTTCCAGGTCTGCAACATGAAGAGAAAGACGGTTATGCAGCTAACTTTGTGACAGGTGAGCTGTTGAAGCCTCAAGGGAAATTTGAATATAGCGAGTTTACAGACACACGCCACCTTGAAACGCTTTAGTGTTGCACAGTGCTTCAAAAAGACAAGTAAAAACTACCACAATGCAAGATGAGCACGGCTTGATATCGCCAAGGGAGGAAAACATTGTAATTGGATCTTCTTTCTTACTCTGCTCCCATATTTTACTTGACACATCCAACTAACAAAAGCTGCCCTCTCTCTGATATGTTCCTCGTTATTTCACTTCAAAATATTGCAGCGGAGCAACAAGAAGTAAATCTAAAACTAGAGCCTGAAAATAGTTGTGTCTCAAAGCAGAAGTCAAAACAGAGTTGCCGCTTTAAAGGCAAGTCTTGACTTCATGTACAGCTTTGAAGATGGTACAGGTGAGCTGATATAAGATATATAAATATAGAAGTCAATAATCCAGATAGGAGGCTTAAACCCACTGTGATTTCTTTCAAATGAGTCTTAGAAGGAGTTGAACTATTACAGGTGGGATTGCCAGCAGGAAAATTCTTCTTTTTCGAAGCAGGTAATAAAATCTCTAAAACTTCACATAGCCAAAGACAGCAGATAAGCAACCAACTGGTTAAGGAGCACCAGTTCTAACAAACCCAAACACCTCAATGTATTTGTTATATAAGGTTTTTTTTAGAGACTTCTGCTGCATATTTCAGATTATGAAAACAAAGACTTGGTCTAAATTGAGTTGAAGATAAAGCAAAACGGTTTGAGCATTTTCAATAAACACAATTTAGGTTGGCGAGTTCTGCAAGATTTCATCAAAGTGATTTTTGTAAGAGTAAGAAAGAAGAAGTTAGTTTTAATGTGTATATATAATGTAACAAGTGGGTTGAGTGTCTTGAGGTTTCTTTTTATCATTTTGAAGAAGTAGGAGAAAATAAATCAGTGAGAAGACTCATCAGTGAAAAAATAAAAATACAAACAGAAATAAGTCAAAATCAAATAAGTCAAATCATAGCTGTCTAATCCCTACTGGACTCAAATTTTCCAGAAGCCCAGCCACGGATGAGTGTGTTCTCAGTGAGTCTAGAGCTGGAACTTCTTAGACCTAATCTATTTGTTCACACAGTCCAAAGTCAGAAATTGGATCACCGTGTTCACCTGTTGTTTCAAGCACTTAATCAAAAAAAAAAAAAAAAAAACATTGTCTGTTTAAATTTACTTGCTAAGGACACAAGATTAAACAATCATTACAAAGTGAAAAGAATACAAATCAGAAATGATGTGTTTGATCCAAACTTAATCAAAAAGCTGAACTCATGTAGCTTTGGAAAAAAAAAAAATAGCCACAAGTTTTTATTCACAAAGTATAAATCCAATGAGCTGCCATTAAAAACGACACCGCTGAGAGCCACAAAACAAAACCGTCAGTTCTGTTTCAGGGTGTTTTTAAACGAGGGCCAGTAAATGACAGCCTGTGGATTCTCAACAACTCATTACCTCAGTCTTTTCTTATTGTGGGCATTGCCGGCAGACCTCTATGAACTCGACAATGAAAAAGTCTGGCTGCCTGGGATTAGGTGTCACGTTGACATTTTGCTTTAAAGATTGCACCGCCTGTTGCTCAGGTTAAACACCTAGTCAAAAAAAATACCATGGCACAAAATGACTTGAGAAAATATAGGGCTATTCATTTGTTGGAATATTGTACCAAGTTATGGGCATCTATTTTAACAATTAAACCATGTACTATATAAAGAGAAGATATATTTATACAGTTTAGCCGCTCAATGGTAACATAGTTTATATTATATTAAAGTTCATGTAGGGGTTCTGCACTTCAAGTCCTTGGGGGAGGGCATAGGTTAGTGGGAAGAAATAGTTTTTAGTCTGTTACACAGTATTTGACTGTTTCTTCACTTCCTGGAGGGCAGCTAATGTCCAAGGTGAGGTTGATTCTTTGAACTTCAACTGGCTTTTATTTGGGGTTGGCCAGAAAGGTCTTGATGCTGACTAAGGCTGACCTGTAGAAGTTGGTGATCAGACGCTGAGGGAGGTGGATGTACTTTCACTTCCAGAGGAAAGTGGGTATGCCTCAAGTCTCGACTCTGTATCCATGTTTCCTTCACTCGTGTCCTCTCCTTGTGTCTTTACTTGGTGAAAAAAATAAAATAAAATAAATAAAACTTCTCAATGCACTTATGAAACAGAACATTATAGATGCATGTTCCTTGTCTCATCCAACAGTGTGTGGCTCCGGTGTATCCTGAAGGTTTTTATAGATATTGGATTATAGCGTACATTCACCTGCAACCAATGTATAAGAACATATCTAGGAGAGATGGGTAACATTTTATTATAATAACTAATTACAAAAATAAATTTGTTTTTTATTTTATTTTCCTGTAAGAAGAAAGTTGGGTTTGATGGTGGATGTATAAAATGCAGGACTTGGTTATTTGACACCACACTTCGCATCCAAACTCTTGAAGACCTTTAGGTGCTTTGGTTTATTCTCGGAAAACAAAGTTTGGTTCAAATATGGATCAATGCACTGTGGTTGCTGTTTGATCAAATCTCTGCTGATACTCTTCCAAAACCTGGTGTTTTCTTTTTCTCAAAATCAACCCAAGTCCTGACAGTTCCTGAACTAAACCACAAAAGTGATCAGTGACAGTTATAGTGGTTGAAAATAGCCAGTTCAAAATTTGCAAAACATACACAATCAACAGTATTTTGCTTGGGGCTGACCAATCAATGTCAACTTACTGCTCCAATTTTATTTTACTTTTTTTTTGTCACCACGGTTCCATCATCTGGAATTATTTCTCTCTGCTTAAAAATACAGCAACCTCAAAGAGATAAAAACTGAAAGTAGAGCAGCCTCAGAGGGTCAAAACCAAAACTACAGCAGCTTCAAAGAGACAAAAAAGAAAGTTTTAGAAAGTCAAACCACTAACTACAGCAGCCTCAGAAGGTCAGAAATAAAACTACATTATGCCATAAAGGATCACACCTGAAAAACAATTTGTTTAAAAAACTAATGAAATATTGCCAATGAAGTTCAAGGTTTTCCAGGTTGCATGGAAACCCGGAAAATATTGTTCTGGGAAACACAATGTCAAAAAGAATGACGTGTTGACAAAATGTGCAAATCTAAAAAGCACACTGAAGAATGTAAGAAAAGTCATCACTATGATTCCAAACACAGATGTCTAAAATAATAGGAGCTAATGAGCTGCTTTATCTGCATCGGCAAACACAGGGCAAAAGGGAAAGGACTGCAAGTGACAGCCAGCAGCCATGAATGTGTCTTTTGGACAGACAATGTCCTCATCAAACATAAGGCAGACTGTTCACTGCCCAAGGTGGGACTCTTGACCTTCCACTCGGTGTCCCAGAACTAGACTAAATCTGTGCAATTTACTTAAAGCTTATTCCAAAAAAAAAAAAAAAAAATCTGAGAAGCAGCGTAGAGCTTGAAGAAAGTCAGATAAGAAATTATTTTATTAACACACTTTGAATACTACTGCTGGTGTTAGAAAAATAAGCACAGTAGCCAGTTGAAGCACATAAACAATAGTGACCAGGGATTACACCTCTCAGTGGCTATGAACTTACAACGTAGTCATTATAATATGTTACTACTACAATAATAATACTCTCACTAGAAGCCTTCAAAAGTTTAATATGTACATGAATATCATTTCTACTGTTTTTTTCTATATGTAGTAATACTAATATTTTCCTAAAACAATGTTTATTTTATAGGATTATATAGGTGCATTTTAATTTGTTTAGGTTCTTCTTTGGTAAATCATAATTATTATTCTGTAAATTGTGGTGGCACTGATTACAATCTAAAATGGTAATAGCACTCACAGGTACCCCATTAAACCCTATATGTTAAAGAGTCTAAAAATGACTCAACGGTAATAAAATCCATAACCTTAAACATATTTTTTTAGGTAAGTAAACTTGGTCATTTTGTGTTCTTAGACCATCGTTAATCTCTTTTCTGTAGCTCTATCCAAAACAGGTATGGCAAGGTGTTTTTTCCTAAGATAGATATCAGTATATTTATTTATATAACAGCAAGCCCAAAAAGAAAAAGTATCAGGATCAACATTTCTCTGCAACATTTACAGCTACATTTGACTGTATGTGTGTGCTTCTGACAGCATGGTGCTCTGCAGCTCTGGCAGCTCTGAATTCCCAGGGAGAAGCAGTGATGGTCATAAATCACAAACTATGTGTGAATCCAAAATGAAAACTCGAGCTGCATGCGGATGGCAGCTGACAATGACAGGCTGGAAATACCAATCCACAGTGCGTGTCAGCGAGCAAGGTGTGCGTCTGGGGGGGAAACAACGAGATGTGCACTCAGAGTGTCAAATCAAAGGCAAATCAAAACAGCACATGGTCTAGTGATCAAAGTGTCAATGAGGACCTGCGAGGCACCGTCACTTCCCGCTGAGCACAAATACACGCTGCTGGAGCTAAGACGCAGGCATCCGGAGAGGACTGACGAGACTTCACATGCAGTAAATGTTTTCTCTACTGACAAAACAATAATGTCTAGGGAGGTGATGGAAAAGATTAAGCCAGCAATGTGGATTATTTACCACAAGGGAAATTCAGGTGTACGCTTCTGTGATTCTGAGATTCATTAAAGATCATTATCACGTTAACGTTGATGGTTAAACTAGCTTCTGTACCCTCGGTGGCCCTTTGTCAATTGCTCGGCTGAATTTGTGGACTGACATAGCTTGCTGCATAATCATAATCACTGCTGAGACTCTCATCCACGTATTCATTATCCCCCGTACTCAACTACTTCAACAGCCTCCTCTACGGTCTACCATCCAAAACACTCCATAAACTCCAACACATTCAAAACTCTTCTGCCCGTCTGCTCACTCGAATCTGAGAACACATCACCCCAGTCGTCCCCATCCCTCATCGTGTTTACTTCAAACTGCTCACCATCATCTACAAAAGACCTTATTAACCTGGCCCTGCCCATACCTGAACAAATTCCTCACTGCCACACCTGCACAAGAACCAATGACAAGATGTCCCTGCCTTCTGGAACTCCCTCAAAACCCACCTGTTCAAAACTGTATAACACCATTATTACTATAATATTTAAATCCAGTGTTAAATGAGTCTTGATATTGGATGTTCTTGAATGAGGATAATGCTAAAAAAAAAAGAGAAACATGAGAAAGTCTTTTAATTACGGGTTTTGGTTGACTGTGTTAAAGATTCACACTGTAAACCGTGACTGCTATGATTGGTTCAAACACTGCAGTAAGCCTATCATTGGATTAGGTTAAAACATATTTTTGCTCTAAGATTCTCAGATTCTACATTGTGTCTCACTGTGTTAATTAATATTATGTGTCAAGTTCAAAGGCCAACAAATCATGCATGCAACTTAATGAAAAATCTGTGAAGTGTCCGCATCTGTCTCAGAAAATAAGTGAACTTCTGAACAGTATTGAGGGTTTCTGTTTTAGTATCAGTCTCTTGTCGAGTCTCTGATGCTCAATAACATCTAAATAACTCCCAATCAGGGATCATACCTAAATATGGTATGTTCAATTATAGACTCGAAAGAAGCTGAAAGGCTTTCCTGCTTGATCGCCATGACAACATCAACTTCTCATTGATGTCATTATGAGAATCTCATTAGGCAGCTGCGATGCCGTTATCAGAAATCTTTGCAAATGATGCCAAATGTTATTTTGAAGAGGAATAATCTGCCAGAGTTTAGTTTAATTCAGTAGCTCTATCAAGACAGGAAGCCCACCTCCGTCTACTGCCTTTCAATAAAAGCTACGACAGGAAAGCGATAATTAGGAGACATCAATGGTAAGGTGCATAATGGTTTTGCTGGGAGGTTTGAGGCCAATATGCCCAAGGATGCAGCTGTGCACAAGGATCAGAGGGAAAGAGATTTCTAGAGTAAACGCAGAAGTAGTGGATTAGATTACGATTTGTCTTGCACAATGTTTACAGAAGGGACAAAAAAAATAAAATGATAATAATTCACTGTCAGTTTTAGTTGCCAGACACAAAGATAAATCTGAAATACAAATCCCTAGCCTTGTTGATAGGAATGAAAGACATCATCACATTTCATTTTTTTAGCTTCACCTTTGACAAAAACCAACTGCTTTGTGTTATCACGAAGGAGGGAATGGGAAGTGATTGTTGGGCCTTTTCCTCTCTGTATTTGATCTTATCACAAACTGGTAGCCCTGTATAAGGTCACAGTCTTATCACATCTCAGAAGTTTTATCACCAAGCCTTAACGGTTGTCGGTCTTCTCTAATTCTGCCATTATCTGTTGAAGCACATTCTAGCAGCAAAACCTAACACCTCTGGTGTACACGTTTTCAACATCACAGTCTGATAATAGGCTCTTACTGACTTGACGGGTTTCATAAACAATAAAAACATTAATGAAAATGTGATAATTTTTGCATTAATGTGGCTGGTTGTAAAGAAGATATAGGCCTGATTAAGTGGAAAAGGTGAAAAAGATTTTTTGTCTGGGTATTCAAAGGATTATTGGGGTTGGTAGCTGCTAATATTTTTGCATGATGATCTATTCATGATGACACAGCAGCGCACATTTTAACATTTATCATTATCTTTAAAAACAAGTTTAATAAAGCATATGAGTCTTGCGCACATTGAAGTCACGTTTAGCCAATAAGCCAGTATAAAATAGTCGATTCTTGTTCAGTTAGACATGACAGAACAGCCCTGAATTGTATTTGTTTGAGTAAATGCCTTTGTATGACTCAGCACAACAGAAATTTGGTCATCCGTGGTTGTTTTAAGTAACAATAATAGTGTCTCAAAATGGACCCAATATAATCCACAGTGATTTATTCACACAAATGACATAAGCTAAACCAAATCCAAATGGAAATTGTTGCCAAGTCCAAACTAAAAAATACAAAATCACCAAAAGCACTTAAGCACAGTGGTTCTTAACTGGCCTCATGGTAGACCCAAATTTTTCATTTATCATTTGGTCCAACACATAAAAGATTGAACTTGTAAATAATGTCACCACAATATAATAACATTTGTTTGCATTTTGCATTTATTTTTATATTCAAGTACATCTATACTCATCTGAACTTAACCCAGTATATTGATAATTGGCAATGTTTAAAGCAACATTAAACAGCACATCATAATGAAGGTTTTTAATAACAAATTATTTATTTATGATTTATTTTACTTTTTTTGTTAACCATACACTCGCCAAAAACATACCGTCAACCCACTTTTGGTTCTCAACCCACCAGTTGAGAAAGACTGCTTTAGAACATCCACATCCATCTGCACTGAAGGCTTGGGTTTTTTTTTTGTAGAAGATCAAGTCAACGCCTTGTCATAACATGTCCTCCTTTTGTTATTTTCTTCTGTTTTATAATCCGTCCTGCATCTTGTTAGACTTCTTTAAAACGTCTAGTTTTCACAGTGAGAAGCTGCAGAACAGTAATCGAGCCATTAGCATCACAGTAAAAAAGGCTTGTCATCTCAACCATTATAACATAAATATTTGATTACAAAATAAAAGGTCTCCCTTGTAAATTAGCTTGTCCATGCATACAAATACAAGATTTACCACAGTGGGTCAAACTATTCTATGCCAACATTAAAAACAGTGTGTTCTTTGGGGCTCATTAAATATTAACAATGTTGTTGCTAAATCTTATAATGTACTCTAATGACCACAATGCATAACCTTAAATCCACGCACAAAGAAAGACATTTCTCGATTTGCAAATGAACCACGCAAAGTGTACACGCAGCCATCAAAGGCCGTTATTAGCCGACAGAGGGAGAATGGTGCTCATTATCACATGTTCATGCAGAATCTCATTAGCGATTTAACAAAAAGAGAGAACAGCATATGATTGTGGATATCAAAGGACTTTTCATTCATAAAACATTGAATTTTCACAGGTTTTTTTTTCTGCTCACTAACATTTCAAGCTTGCATGTAGACATTTTTTGCAAAACTTAAATCAAGGTCTAGACACAGCAAGGAAGTCTCAACTGAAGACGTGTAATATAAATCTATGTTTCTTCTCCTTTATGGTAGTGTAATGAAGAATTTGAAGGTTAAGGCTAATGTCTGTCTAATTGTCTAATTGTCTGACTTTTCAAGATCTTTATTACTGTGAATTGTTCTTGCCTTAACACACAAACATGTAAGAGTTTATGTTTGGATACTAAAGAATGCCTTTTTATTTAAATAACAAGCATAATGACTCTTTAAATTCAGCCTTTGTAATAAGAAATGACTACACTTCTGCTCTGACCAAAGTTCTATGTGTTAGTTTGCAGTAATACATTTCTTGTTCATATAAATCATTCATATAAATGTGTGAAGAAGTAACAAAGCCAGAGAGTTAACACCACTACACAGAAGACAGCACCTCACTATGGCACTGTCTGGATGGTGTTGATTGGACAGTGAGACTGGTAACATGAGACGAGGTCTGATGTTTGCCTTTAGGTGTGACTCCACAGACTCAGATCAAGGAAATAGGATGATCATAAAAGTGCTCAGTCTTCTGCATTATGCCAAACTAATGTGGTCCAAAAGTACGGGATTGGCCTAACAAAAAACTGTAAATTGAACAGCAACTCTATAGACCCTTCTTGTGTTTGTAACTAATGTAGTTGAGTGCGCATTTCGGTGCCGGAAGTTAAGCTGACAGCAGTAAATTTTCAATGGTAGAATTTAGCATTAGCCACCAAACACCACAAACTGTGTACAAACATCTATTTTTCAATTTTTATCTGGGTTATTAGCAGACAAATTGTAGCAAAGTGGTGGGTAAAAATGACAAAATGGAGGAAATGTGGCTAACAAGGCCCTGACTCAGTACTGCCTAATGTTTTAGTCAAAGTGTGCATTTGTTAAAGTGCACAAAGTGTCCAGGTCTGTTAAACAGAAAAATGACTGTACAAAAAAAGCTGTCAAACAATGCAGTCTTTGGTTCACAGAAAAATAATGCATGCAAACGCTGTCGTCACTGGTTGTTCATTTTATCGTCCTTAGATGCATCAGCCGCATTGTTTTGAGTGTCAAAATAAAAGAGACTGTGGGTAATATCCTTCAGCAAAGTCAGGTCTGATGCACGTCAACTCCATAACCATTGTCCCTTGATAACATTTGCAAAAAGCTAACGTATGTGAGCAACAGTGATAGATAGAAACTTAGCATGTCTATATCTGCAAATGGCTTAAGGTGAATGCCTATTTCAAGTCATACCTAAATGTATTCACATAGTTTTGGACACCATTTTGTTGAATCAATGCCAGGACAAGGTTGAGTCAGTTGGCCTCTAATATATTTCTCTGCTGTGACCAGAGCGAAAGAGGTGCATGAGCTGTTTAGGAAAAATAAAGGCTTAGCACTCACCCTATTCTTCTGTCAGATGTCCCTCCCTTTAATAACTGATTATCACTTTCAATAAAACCTTGTTCACTTACACAAAAAACGTCTTCTGCTAAGCCACAATTTTAGATGGACTGAAGTTTTCAAAACCATTTTACAATTTAATCTTTCCTTTCTATTAAACCAACAATAAAAAAAAAAAAAGATTCAACATCTGTTTATAAATATTCCGTAACAGTGTGTAACTACATCAACTTTAAGGGAATAGATCTAAGAAATATGGTGTCCTCCATTTGGTTCTGTATGAACATTATGTCTAATACATGCCCTTTTTAAGCTGTGGCTACATCAGCTGAGGGAAAAAGACTTTAAAATCTTCATTGCAGGAAAACAAGAAAAACTTTTAGCCATGCATTCTAGTCTACAGTCCACAAAAAAACCTTAGCTTTTAGCAAAACCATTACATTTATTTTCAATCCATTATATTTATTTTCAATCTTAAAACACAATGTTTGCTGTTGTAAATAATTGCATTAAGAAAGGAAAGCAAATATACTGCACAATGTTACTTAGTTTTAATTTTCTTCACTCTTAGCTCTGAAATCATTAAACATAAAGGAAACACTTGACAAACTATGAACAAACCTGTACAAGGTTTCCTCTTTCATTAGAGCTCCATCAATAGCCACAGAGCCACAGACACTATCTTGTGGGACTGGTTTTCTTTATCAGACGTAATGCTCAGAATAGGCCTCAATATATATTCTGTATAAATACTGTATGAGGCTATAAAGCACCTTCTCTAAGTGGGTCATACATTACTGTATTGACAGAGCCATTTCTGCTGCTGCATGTAATGGCATTCAGCTCAAAATCAGATAAAAGACTTTGTACCAATAACTAAAACATGATAAAGGGCCATCAGTTTAAGAGTTTATATAAAGTTTATTTTACTTTAAAACATGGAACAGGCTGGGAACTCTGAATCACACTGAGAAAGTTGAGTAAGCCTTTCTGTAATGAAGATTTATAACATGGAAAAGTCCAGTCTTAACACTTACTGATTGTCTCTTGTGTTTCATTTTCAGGTACAGAGTAAACTGAAGTGGACGAGTAGTTTGTGTAACGTCAAATTAATCTGGGTTCTCTTTAATTGGAGATTTGGGAAGGTACTTTATAGGTAACCCTATTTAGTTTTAATTTATGAAAAAATCCATGCATAAAGCGTGTACATGTGGAAAGAGGAAGGATAATAACTAGACTAAATTGCAAATAAGTGTACATTGTCCACTGAATAGAATACATTCCAGGACTACTGTGTGTTTGTTTTCCATCTGTTAAAAAAGCTCTCAAGATATACTTTATCTTCATCTTTGGCTGAGCGGTTCGACAGATGAGCGATGCTTATTAAAACCCACCAGCAATATTCTGAACAAACTTTATGATGATACTTTATGATTTCAAGCAGCTTAGTCATAACCAGAAGTAGCTTAAAGGATTTTTCAGAACAAAAGTAAAAGACCCTAAAAAAAAGATTATAAGAGCGAGATCATGAGAAAAAGTTGAAGAGAAGACAAATGCTGTTATTTAATATGTCCAAAAATCTCCAGATTCAAGGATTGATGGTGCTTCTGGGACAAAAATATGTATCTATATTTGCCTTCTCATTCTGTCTCTGGCAGTTTATGTGGTTTTATGTTAAAAGGCAGAAGGCAGGGGATTGGAAAAAGCACTTGACTGGCTCTGCAGAGATTGGGGTTCACATCCCAAGACAATCAAAGTGTTTTTGTTTTTTGTTCCTTTATGACAAAGTAGACAGGAATCAAAAGGCAGAGAGAGAGAGATTTGAGCACATCCTTCCTTATAGTTTACGCTCAGGTTTCTCCAGGACATTTTAAACTCTGGACACTGATTCATCAGGATGGACTTGAATAACCCAAGCATTTTCACAAAGAATGTCCAGTGGGTGTTTTATCAAGGTAACGGGGCATAATCAAAATGGAAGAGAACGTTTCAAATGTGCAGAAACTGAGGAAGTGGGTGCTATTAATATGCAGCAAGGGATGAGAGAAAAGTTTAGCATAAAATACACCATGGACAAAACATGACAACCTTAAAATAAAATTAAACCTAACTTAATTAAAAATATGAATAAACTATATAAAGTATCAATACCAAATACTGTATTTCCTGTATATGTTGTTGTTTTGAAATAATCTTTCAACTTAAGCAATAGACACCTTTTGTCTGGAATTATACAGTAATGACATACAAACTTAGGCAAACTTTTTCTGACCCTAAAATAACATCAGTGTTGCCATGGTATGTTAGGATATTACTGAAGGCTACAACAGATTTTCAGAAAGACTGACATAAGCAAAACAATATTTAAATGACCGGAACAAGAGAAAACAACCATCGCTCCAGGGATGAAATGTGCAGAGCTCGACTGACCCCAAAATGACTTCTCCTTCACAGACTTGGAGACAGTGCCATAGGAGACAAACGGACGCACTGGATCAGCCTCAAGGGAGGGGTCGACAACATTTACTGTTACAAAAAAGTAATCAACACCTTCAATTAGATGTAGACAAGCCTTGGCTTATCACTGACTAACAATGCCTCTGGTTTTAATATGATGAGGAGATTATAAGTGCAGACAGGAATAAGGCTGGCTAAAGTAGAAATATTGACATGAGTGGAAAAGTTGTTGTATCCATTAAACAACTAAGACAACTACAACCACTACAGAAAATAAGGGCTGAGCAATGACAAAGCCTATTACAAAGAAAAGAACAGATATAGACTTTTGCCTTACTTGCTTGTTTAAAATTTATTACTTTCACAGAATTTGCATGGGTTTTTTGGTGAACTGTGTTGAAATGGTTGAAACGCAGTGATTTTTCAGTGATCAGATGGGGCTTAAAATTCCAGTCCTAAAAGTTGAATCAAAGTTATTTTGCAATATTCAACTAATTTACTGCATATAGCTTGTTTGCCTGCAAGCCTAATATACATCACAACAAAAAAGTTCTAAAGTACAGAGGGTCACTGGAGCTACAAGATATACATGTTTTTTTTCATATACAAGTACAATTTAGATGAAGAATTAACATAATAAAAAGGCTTACCAACACACTGAGTTTAAGGAATTTCCAATACTGTAATTTTATTTCAGATTGTGAAATGTTCCATTACTTATTTAAACTGTATATTGAACTAAAGTCATGTTAGTCGACTTCTGAAAGGAAGCTGCAGACTGAGGCCAGTTGTCTGTGGCCTGGTCTTGATTGACACTCCATCGAATGGAGTCAAGTGGGTGGAGCGCAAACAGAGAGCAGATCAAATAGTGGCAAGTTTAAAGGTCGACAGTAGGAGATGGGAGTTTAGCCGGTGCACACATAATGAGAGATATGGAGGAAACAGAGAGCCCCTGGGAACGAAGACGACAAGATTGATGTATGCTCAGAGAAGAGTAAACAAAGTATGGCCACAATGAGTATCAACATGCTACCAACCCCTGATATGACTTCAGATTGCATTTGGAACAGACCATTTCATTTGTATTCAGTGCCTGACTCTGAGCAGTCTTTACCCTTTTAAAGCCATCCTCTCCGGGGAATGCAATATTGACTAGGCGTCCCCAACATCTCCTGTAGCATTTTGGCCCTATAGCACTGCACAGAATCAGGTTTCATTAAGTTCTCCGGGGATAACCTTCAAAGAAACAGACAAACTTTGAGGCTGGCTGCTCTGGGAAGACAAGTTTAATGCTGTTCTTCGGAGGACAGCTTTTCAAAGGCAGTAGAAGTTGATCTTTTACAGGCTCATTACTCTGATTTGCTGGAAGCAATAAGGACAAGTCTTTATCAGCAAGATGGGGAGATGGGACAAATCAAGACAGTAGTAAAGCTTTTAAAAAAGGACTTTAGAGATATTTAGAGATCATGTACCAGAGCCATCTTTCTTTGAAACACCCGTAACCTGTTTTAACAGCTTTGCTCTCCTTTAAAATCTAATAAAACAGAAGCAAGGGCAACATTTTTCTTCAGTTCAGTCCTTAACTTTTATATTCCAAGTAACCACCATTTGATTTGTTTTAGACATACATAACAGTGATACTTTGGTTTGTAAAATACATTTGTCTTCTTTTGGCTCAAACATTTTTTTTAAATTTCCTTCCAATGCTCCTTCTATTACTTGCAATAATTGAACTTATAAAAACTAGCTTGTATTGGCAAGGTAATGTTTGTGGCAGCCCTGCAACTAACTGGCCACTGTCCAGGGTGAACCCCGCCTCAGGCCCAAAGCTGCTGGGATAGGCTCAAGTCACCCGTGACCCCTAACGGGACAAAGCGGTAGAATAAATGAAGGAATGAATGTTTGTGGCTCTATAATTTGACATGTAATATATCGTATACAATATTAAAGAAATATTGTTTACACTACTCGTGTTTTATGAGCTTTGCTAGAGTCTACTCCTGCTGGCTCAAGAAACATCACAGAAAAGTTCATTGCAGAGCTAACAGAAGTATACACTGACAACCGTATGCATTGACCAATATATATTTAGCAATTGACCTACATAGATGTCAATGGATGGTGGAAGGAAGCCATAAGTGTCCAAAGAGAACCCCCCGGAAACATAGAAAGGCCATATACAAGAAAGTCATTTTTTTCATTTTATTAAGTTTTTTTTTTTTTTTTTTATAAGCCTTTTCCATTACAGTGGGGAAAAAAAAACTAGCTTTAATGCAGTTATCTCTTCCACACACACAGGCAGAAGTTCCTCCCATCATTTATTATCTGACTCACCTTCCAGAATCTCTTGGCTGTCTCCACCCTGGAGGGTTTCCGGAAGGGCCCCAGCGGTGTCCCCAGCGGGTGTTCAAACATCATTTCTCAAAGGGCCTGCGGCAGCTAGTTGACCTCTTGCCGCCCGCTAAGCTGTCACTGGGACAATCCAGCTGCTCTGCCACTCAGAGATTGTCTGTTTTGACGGCACACCAGCTTTCTCTACTTATGAAGCATGCCGTCGCCACACCCATAGCCATTACTCTGCGGATTTCCCAGCAAGTGCACGCAAACAAAAACACCGTGCCAGTCCCTCTGTCTCCAAACACTGCTTCATAGCCCGCACATTAACGGACTCCTAATGGAGACCAGAGACAGCCGCGGACAAGATCAGCTTTCACTTTGAGTTTCAGGGGCAGGCCACAGCATGAGAGCTCCCATAAACAGAGACTTAACTTAACTTTAAATAACACAATGCAATTAGTGGTTTAAGCTAATGAGCAGGAGGGGTTTGGAGATGTAGAGAGAAGAGAGGCTGTGTGAGGAGAACAGAGGTAATTCAAAACCTCCCCTGTGTGATGACACTGGGGGAAGAATCAGTGCTAAAGGGTTTATTTAGACATTAGAGCCTCAGTAAGATGGACTGGTGTCATGAGAGGGTCAAGTGGTTGGGGCCCGAGCTAAAAATAAAAAGCTGGAAGAAATAGATCCCTAAATGTTTCTGTTTTTTACAACACAAACTATGCATTTCTTGTTAAATCCAGTTATTGATTATTTACTGGAATTTACAAAATTAACTGTTTACTGTTATTAGAGAAAAAGAATCACATTTAAAATGTGTTGGTCTGGTCTAAGGCTTGTATTTTTTTTTGTAAAAAAGTAATGTAAATGCTGCTTGATCTTTATATGGTTGCAAATAAAATGTTATGATGCTGTGATATTAAGGCATACTTTCAGGATTTGGCCAAACAACAATACAAAGCCTTTTGAGGCAGCACTAACAAGCTGCACATCAAGGACCTGATCATTAAGACATACAGTAGGTGGTGTCCAGGATAATTAACAAGCCCATTTAAGTCCATTTAAACATTAGTGCCAATGCAAATGATAACACATTTCAGAAAGATAACCTTTTTTTAATGCAAGGGTGGTAGAACTTTAAAAGAAGCAATGCGTCGCTTTAAGTTATTAGCATCACATCATTTTAAATTCCAAAAATATACATTCTCATATTGATTTAATGATTCTTAGACACGTGATCAGTAAAATCATATCTATTTCATTGACACAGTGGACAGAAAACTCTGATATAAATTATTTATAATTCCATGTCACTGGGACAAGCAGACCTCCTCCTTGGAGACACACTAAGCAGCTCATACAGAGAAACAGAGGGAGCAGAAATAAGCCAATACACTGGACCCCAGCAGAGTTTTATTTGCACTAAAATGACCCTAGCATTTTAGAAGACATGTTAAAAGTTATGCATGCTGCTTTAAATACCACCATCAGTATCCTTATCGTTAAAACAAAACCTTTATTAATTTGTAATTAGTCTGATGATATATCTGAACAATATACAATAACAATATGTTGGTGGAAAAACTGCCAATGTTAAACTGAATGGGTAGGATGTACTGTGCCTCTTGAGACAATAAATTACAATTATTCTCTTGTGCGACTATGCATAATAACCTCAAGATAAAAACTCTGGAACGAAGAAACCCAATGAGCTGGAAACACTAGCTCTAACCTGTGCCAAATGATGACCCCAAAAGCTTGTATAAAGAGCTGGTGTGTGGGCATCATCCCTCACTGGGGAACTACTTGATCACAGTTAATAAAGAAGCCCCACTCATTCACTCGGGGCAGTGAGATTTGCATGAGCGCCCACACAAGCCCAGTCTGAACAGTGTCTTTTATGATCAAAGATTAAGGAGAATACATTTACACAGTGCTGACTATAAATTTAAATTACAACTATTATTCATTAGGGATTGTAATTTCCCAAAGGCTTGTCTTTATAACAATACTTTAATCAGAAAATACAATTGGTAGCACATTCCTGCAGTAGAAATAGACCTTTTAACAATCCTTTAGCTTTAAGTCTGTCACTGAACAACTTCTATAACATGTTTCTCCAGAGTCGTATTGAATAAATGCATAACAAGAAGAGTATGAAATTATGACAGAACCTCAAGTCACAGCAAAAACAGCTTCTAATTCGCAATAAGCTCTGTGCCAAATTCACTTAAATTCAACTAGTGTCTGAGGCTTTGCTAAATCTCTGCTAAACCAGAGAGGTATACAGAGAGCCTGCAGTGACATGAGCAACACAGCCATATGGAAGGAATTTAATGTATTATGTAAGCATTTATAGGATATATTTTGGAGCATTTAGCTTGACACAATGAGCAAATGTCCCAAGCAGGGAATCAAACCAGAACAGAAATCTGTGTAAAAGCCCTGAAGATAAATTACCCTGCATATTAGCTAATTACTTGTGAATGTGATAAAATTTTACTTAATGACAAAACAACTGTAGACAACAGATGAAAGACATTTACAAGACACGGTTTACTTAATTAATTTTCTAAACCAAAATATCTAAAACATTGGAGCAAAGACTGTCTGGTTTGTCCAAAACTATAAATTCCCTTGAATGATCATGGAACAATAGAACACATGTTCTGTGTATAGGGACATTTTGGAGTCTGCATTTGAAGATCTACAGCTGGATTGAAATTATAGTAAACAGTGGCACCTAAAGATCACAAATCAGTTTTTTTATTCAAGTGGCCAAAATTTTTATTGATGTGACTGCAAATGAAATGCAATATAAACCTTTAAACCAAGGCTAGAACCCAAACAGGTTGTGTTTACAATATAAGCAGGTACATATAGCAAGACTAAAGGATACATTAAAAGATTACACTTATTTAGTTTTAATGTTCACGAACACTGTTAAAGTATATTTACACTGCATTAATCAGACTAAACATGTGTTTTCTGAAATCATAAAATGTTTAAAATAACAAATATTACGGTAAATGCTGTGAGCTTCATTGGTTATCACTGACTGAAAAATGCTCTGCTGTCTGCTCTTTTTCAGTGTATACAGGGCATTACAGTATCTATCAGTACTGTATTTAATGTTCACTATGTCCAGCCGGTGTTGCAGTCGCATCCCAGACCTTGAGCGGTCAGAGCGAGGCTGACATACAGTGACAGATAAACCGTGGAAACTGCATTCGGAGGCTGCTCTACAGCTGACAGCCCCTGAAATGGATTACTAATGGATCAGATGGAGCTAGAAAGACAAACTACCACAGAGGGGTGAGAAGGCTGTGGAGGCTGTCTGTTTGATGAGAGAAAGGGGGAATGAAGATAGGACTTAGTGCCAAGGAAGAGGGCACAGAGATTGTTAGGGAGGGGCACAATGTGAGCCACGAGCAATAGCAGAATGAGGGAAAATAAATAGAAAGGCATTATAGATTGACACTTTGGGAATCTCATGGGGGCTTTTGTGAAAAAGGCACAGTGAGCGCTGGCTGGTGGCCCTCAGTGAGAAAAATCAACTGGTGACACAAAAGACAGAAGATGGTTGGGGGGAGTACTGTTTGCATGAAATATATTTATAAAGCATATGATAAAGACAATGATTTATTTCAAACAATGAATTTTTTTTCTGTGAACAAATTATGATAATATTTGTACAAGCTTTTAAGAAATGGCATTGTGACATTATGTACCTTGTGGAAAGATAATAGGCATCATTTAATACAGAAAAAAATATGTAAACATTTTAGCTGAACCAGTTATTACTAATAAATGGAAAACGCCATTTTTTTTTTGTGAAACCAAAGCACTTTTTCTCAATTATCTGTTGTAACTCCTCTCTCAGGTGGCAAAGCCCTAGGTTGTACATCCTTTCCAGACCCTAACTTATAGCTGAAGATCAACAATAAAACTAATTTGGCAGATGTGATATTTGAAAAGATTTTCCCTTGTTACCTATATATTTTCAGATCAAAGCAATGGTGTTCTGTCGAATGCTTTGAAATGTCACCATGTTTGTTTCATGTCTTTGTACTGACCAGTGTACAAAGACCATTGTTGCGCTACGTTCTGTTCATGCTGCAGTGGTTTTGTGCTGACACAAGCCGAGTGCCCATCACAGGGGAGTGTCAGCGCTGTAATGATCTCCCTCCTGCAGACCCAAGTCGCACAAAGCTCATTTACAAGTCCACATCCCCAGGTTTTGCCAGTGCCACACAAACACAATGCTGTAACTGCTTCATGACTGTTTTATTTGCACTAAAATGACCCTAGCATTTTAGAAGACATGTTAAAAGTTATGCATGCTGCTTTAAATACCACCATCAGTATCCTTATCGTTAAAACAAAACCTTTATTAATTTGTAATTAGTCTGATGATATATCTGAACAATATACAATAACAATATGTTGGTGGAAAAACTGCCAATGTTAAACTGAATGGGTAGGATGTACTGTGCCTCTTGAGACAATAAATTACAATTATTCTCTTGTGCGACTATGCATAATAACCTCAAGATAAAAACTCTGGAACGAAGAAACCCAATGAGCTGGAAACACTAGCTCTAACCTGTGCCAAATGATGACCCCAAAAGCTTGTATAAAGAGCTGGTGTGTGGGCATCATCCCTCACTGGGGAACTACTTGATCACAGTTAATAAAGAAGCCCCACTCATTCACTCGGGGCAGTGAGATTTGCATGAGCGGCCCACACAAGCCCAGTCTGAACAGTGTCTTTTATGATCAAAGATTAAGGAGAATACATTTACACAGTGCTGACTATAAATTTAAATTACAACTATTATTCATTAGGGATTGTAATTTCCCAAAGGCTTGTCTTTATAACAATACTTTAATCAGAAAATACAATTGGTAGCACATTCCTGCAGTAGAAATAGACCTTTTAACAATCCTTTAGCTTTAAGTCTGTCACTGAACAACTTCTATAACATGTTTCTCCAGAGTCGTATTGAATAAATGCATAACAAGAAGAGTATGAAATTATGACAGAACCTCAAGTCACAGCAAAAACAGCTTCTAATTCGCAATAAGCTCTGTGCCAAATTCACTTAAATTCAACTAGTGTCTGAGGCTTTGCTAAATCTCTGCTAAACCAGAGAGGTATACAGAGAGCCTGCAGTGACATGAGCAACACAGCCATATGGAAGGAATTTAATGTATTATGTAAGCATTTATAGGATATATTTTGGAGCATTTAGCTTGACACAATGAGCAAATGTCCCAAGCAGGGAATCAAACCAGAACAGAAATCTGTGTAAAAGCCCTGAAGATAAATTACCCTGCATATTAGCTAATTACTTGTGAATGTGATAAAATTTTACTTAATGACAAAACAACTGTAGACAACAGATGAAAGACATTTACAAGACACGGTTTACTTAATTAATTTTCTAAACCAAAATATCTAAAACATTGGAGCAAAGACTGTCTGGTTTGTCCAAAACTATAAATTCCCTTGAATGATCATGGAACAATAGAACACATGTTCTGTGTATAGGGACATTTTGGAGTCTGCATTTGAAGATCTACAGCTGGATTGAAATTATAGTAAACAGTGGCACCTAAAGATCACAAATCAGTTTTTTTATTCAAGTGGCCAAAATTTTTATTGATGTGACTGCAAATGAAATGCAATATAAACCTTTAAACCAAGGCTAGAACCCAAACAGGTTGTGTTTACAATATAAGCAGGTACATATAGCAAGACTAAAGGATACATTAAAAGATTACACTTATTTAGTTTTAATGTTCACGAACACTGTTAAAGTATATTTACACTGCATTAATCAGACTAAACATGTGTTTTCTGAAATCATAAAATGTTTAAAATAACAAATATTACGGTAAATGCTGTGAGCTTCATTGGTTATCACTGACTGAAAAATGCTCTGCTGTCTGCTCTTTTTCAGTGTATACAGGGCATTACAGTATCTATCAGTACTGTATTTAATGTTCACTATGTCCAGCCGGTGTTGCAGTCGCATCCCAGACCTTGAGCGGTCAGAGCGAGGCTGACATACAGTGACAGATAAACCGTGGAAACTGCATTCGGAGGCTGCTCTACAGCTGACAGCCCCTGAAATGGATTACTAATGGATCAGATGGAGCTAGAAAGACAAACTACCACAGAGGGGTGAGAAGGCTGTGGAGGCTGTCTGTTTGATGAGAGAAAGGGGGAATGAAGATAGGACTTAGTGCCAAGGAAGAGGGCACAGAGATTGTTAGGGAGGGGCACAATGTGAGCCACGAGCAATAGCAGAATGAGGGAAAATAAATAGAAAGGCATTATAGATTGACACTTTGGGAATCTCATGGGGGCTTTTGTGAAAAAGGCACAGTGAGCGCTGGCTGGTGGCCCTCAGTGAGAAAAATCAACTGGTGACACAAAAGACAGAAGATGGTTGGGGGGAGTACTGTTTGCATGAAATATATTTATAAAGCATATGATAAAGACAATGATTTATTTCAAACAATGAATTTTTTTTCTGTGAACAAATTATGATAATATTTGTACAAGCTTTTAAGAAATGGCATTGTGACATTATGTACCTTGTGGAAAGATAATAGGCATCATTTAATACAGAAAAAAATATGTAAACATTTTAGCTGAACCAGTTATTACTAATAAATGGAAAACGCCATTTTTTTTTTGTGAAACCAAAGCACTTTTTCTCAATTATCTGTTGTAACTCCTCTCTCAGGTGGCAAAGCCCTAGGTTGTACATCCTTTCCAGACCCTAACTTATAGCTGAAGATCAACAATAAAACTAATTTGGCAGATGTGATATTTGAAAAGATTTTCCTTGTTACCTATATATTTTCAGATCAAAGCAATGGTGTTCTGCCGCATGCTGTGTGTATGCGCTGGCTCTGTGTGTATGCGCTGGCTCTTGTGTGTATGCGCTGGCTCTTGTGTGTATGCGCTGGCTCTTGTGTGTATGCGCTGGCTCTTGTGTGTATGCGCTGGCTCTTGTGTGTATGCGCTGGCTCTTGTGTGTATGCGCTGGCTCTTGTGTGTATGCGCTGGCTCTTGTGTGTATGCGCTGCATGTTGTGTGTATGCGCTGGCTCTTGTGTGTATGCGCCGCATGCTGTATGTATGCGCCGCATGCTGTGTGTATGTGCCGCATGCTGTGTGTATGTGCCGCATGCTGTGTGTATTCGCTGTCTCTTGTGTGTATGCGCTGTCTCTTGTGTGTATGCGCTGTCTCTTGTGTGTATGCGCTGTCTCTTGTGTGTATGCGCTGTCTCTTGTGTGTATGCGCTGTCTCTTGTGTGTATGCGCTGTCTCTTGTGTGTATGCGCTGTCTCTTGTGTGTATGCGCTGTCTCTTGTGTGTATGCGCTGTCTCTTGTGTGTATGCGCTGGCTCTTGTGTGTATGCGCTGGCTCTTGTGTGTATGCGCTGGCTCTTGTGTGTATGCGCTGGCTCTTGTGTGTATGCGCTGGCTCTTGTGTGTATGCGCTGGCTCTTGTGTGTATGCGCTGGCTCTTGTGTGTATTCGCTGCATGTTGTGTGTATGCGCTGCATGTTGTGTGTATGCGCTGCATGTTGTGTGTATGCGCTGGATCTTGTGTGTATGCTGTGCATGTTATGTGTATGCACTGCATGTTATTTTAACTTATAAAACAAACAAAAAAAAATAACCCACGCAGAAAAATCATCCTAATTAGGTCAGATTTAGTGGTGTTTGAATTCCAAGGCTTAATATATCTGCTAAAGGGAGCCAATACTGTGTATGAAGTTGGGCTTTATTATCCCCCCACCGAGGTTTGTTTGATCCATTTTCTTTTTCAAAGCAGTTTATTGCTTTTTATTTCTTCGCACCACTGTTGGCATCAAAAATGACTTATGATTGTCCTCAATGTATCCTAATAGAATTCAGACGTACTATTGAAGAGCAGTTTGATACACATACAAAGTGGTCTCCCAAATTCTGTGCACTTTTGGATGAGCCAACAGTGGCACAGTGAGAACATGCAAACTCGAACACCGAGAACTGCATGTCCTTTTCTCGTGCCACACACTGTGCCAGCGTTTTGGGGGGATTAGCATTCAATTGTATTATAGAGTGACTCATTTTTACAAAGCTTAGGAGGATAATGTATTCCAATAGACAGTTTCAATGTGTACCATCACTGTCAGTGAATGCCCAGGCGGTTTTTATTTTATCTTTGTGAGCTACCAGCAGTAATCTTACAACACATGCGAGTTGCATATCTGGCTCGAAGAAGAGAGCTACTGTATATTGGTTCTATAAATAATATCTATTGAAAACACAATACTTTAGATGATGCAGGATGGTTGTTTTCAACATTGCAATAATATATAGCCTATTGTATTTGGACATCGTCTCTTTTTCTTATTTGAAACTTATTACCAACATGTCTTGTAATAACATGTTGGAGAAAGACCTTGCCCCAAAGAAAAAAGAGGCGATAATGACAGTAATAGTTTTAATAAAAAAAACAAACAAACATGTATATTAAAAAGTTTTTGGGAAATTTGTTTTTAAAACAACTTTTTGGTTCACAATCTTGTCAAATTATTTGTCCTGTACAACTGTGTTCATGCACATTTTTGTTTTGTTGCTTACTCGGCTAGTCCTAGGTCAGGTGTACTGTCGACATATGCATATTCTAAAAGGAGCTTTACTTACTCTCCTGAATGCCTTTTGAGGGTTGTGTTGTCTCCACTCTGAGCCTGGTAAAGATCTGGTTGAACTCTACTCACTTTTGCCTCTTTTTTTATGTAATCCTGCTCGCCACAGTTCATTCTGTCATTGTGTCCTTGGGCAAGACACTCAACCCACCTTGCCTCCAGTGGTGGTCCAGCTGTGACACTGGTTTATGAATTTGAGTGAGTGTATTTGGTGGTGGAATGAAATGGCTGCCACGTCTGTCAGTCTGCCCCAGGGCAGTTGGCGCTACAAAAAAGGAGTTTACCACCACCAGCGTGTGACTGTGGAATGATTAATGGACTCTGTAAAGCGAGTTGAGAATTGTGAAAGGCGCTATATAAATCCAAGCCATTATTTTTATTTGCTGGTCCTACCAAAGAACATAATTACACCTCCAATTCACAGTAACATAACTGCTAATGGCATGTTGGGATTTGATGGATGCACGTGAACAAAAAGAACCAACATTGGGGTTGGGATCTCTGACATCCCAAAAAGCGGATAAAATTAAATGTGTAAAATAAGCCTTTTGCAGACTTCTGCTAAAAGTTTTTCTTATACATATATAGTCTGGCAAACCATAAACCCTAAATCCTAAATAAACCCAGACTATTTACTATTAAGTTTCTGTGAAACTGCTTCTATAAACCAGTCTAATGTTGTAAAGATGTGGTGTCAAGACAGAACAAAACAACAGGACTAAATGTGCAACAACCTGGTATAAAGATGAGTCACACTTTAGTTGTTCTTTCAATGTAATCAGTGTAATCAATACCTTTTTTTTCATAGATGACAGTCTGAAATTGCTGAACAAAGCCGTTTTCTTTTCACAAACAGCCTCAACTAGTCCTTTTGACAAAATGAACTCATTTCACAGTACAGCCGACCTTTCTGTAACATTTCTATTTTTGTTGTTTTATATGACGTTCTTTCATCCACAGCTCCACAGCAAGCACACATTTCAACAACTGCACAAAAGCAATATTCTTTCAAAATAAAAATGTATGTTTTTTTCTTCCAATTCCCTTCGGTTCATATCTGAGTGGAATTCTTCACACATACAGGGAGGTGAATTCATCATGTACCCAGTCACAGGCTCAAAATGTCCTGTAATAGTTATATGGATTCAAAACAAATGGAGCCTGGGCCATTTTACACTATGGCTTTGAAAGTGAGCCTTGGCCCTCTGCATGTTGTGTGTATGTGCTTCATGTTGTGTGTATGCACTCGGATATTGTGGTGTGAATGCGCTGGTGGTTGTGTGTATGTGCTTTATGTTGTGTGTATGCGCCGGATATTGTGTGTATGCGCCGCATGCTGTGTGTATGCGCTGGCTCTTGTGTGTATGCGCTGGCTCTTGTGTGTATGCGCTGGCTCTTGTGTGTATGCGCTGGCTCTTGTGTGTATGCGCTGGCTCTTGTGTGTATGCGCTGCATGTTGTGTGTATGCGCTGGCTCTTGTGTGTATGCGCTGGCTCTTGTGTGTATGCGCCGCATGCTGTATGTATGCGCCACATGCTGTGTGTATGCGCCGCATGCTGTGTGTATGCGCTGGCTCTTGTGTGTATGCGCTGGCTCTTGTGTGTATGCGCTGGCTCTTGTGTGTATGCGCCGCATGCTGTGTGTATGCGCTGGCTCTTGTGTGTATGCGCTGGCTCTTGTGTGTATGCGCTGGCTCTGTGTGTATGCGCTGGCTCTTGTGTGTATGCGCTGGCTCTTGTGTGTATGCGCTGCATGTTGTGTGTATGCGCTGGCTCTTGTGTGTATGCGCTGGCTCTTGTGTGTATGCGCCGCATGCTGTATGTATGCGCCACATTCAGAAACTCTTGACAGGTCAGTGAAAAGGAAACCAAAGTAATTCCAGTTTGTGAACAACCTCAGAAACAATTCAGAGTATTGTTTCACAGGATAAATACAGGCTGCCAAACAGAACCCTTTCATGCAGAAAATGGGTTTCAAATAAAAAGTACTAGGTAGAAAATAACTAGTCAGTTTTACACCACTAAAATATTTACCTCAATACGTTTTAGTAAAGCAGGAGGATCAAAAAAAAGCAGTAGTTACAATCGATTTTGTCCAACATTTTTGACCAATAAATCTAAATTTGTGCTAGAGTGGTCTTTTCACTGAATACTCTTACTTCTGCCTGAGTAACACTAATTCAAACAATAATTTTCCTTAAGTACAGATATTGACTCTTCCACCTTCAGAAGTTAAAAGTCAAAACACATTACTAGATTTACAGCTCAGCACTATTTTAACAAGATCCTGACACACCTGATTATACATAAGTTCAAGTAGACTTTCATGACTGTTGCCTGTTATTCCAGCTGCTCTTAGTAAAACAAACACCAGAAGCCCTGCTCAGAGATATTCAACACTAAATAGGCTTGAACCGAGAGGCTAATCAAGATGTTTACGATGTGTAATTGCTGAAAGATGTTTCAAAAAGCATAAACACTAGAGAGGGATAATGTGCAATAAAAATAACCAGGCAGACTGTGGGAGGGAGATGTGAGGGGATAATGGGGCTTTTGTAATTGTAGTTTATTAGCAGCAGAGAGGATGATAAAAGGGATGATGAAAAGAGTAAATATATGGGTTTCAGTGAAAATTAGAACAAGATAAGACTTTTTTATAATTTTTTGCTGCAACAATATATGCTTTGTTTTTTATCACACTTGCTCATCCCTTTGCCATAACACTTTTTTGCCATAACAATTATTTGCCACTTTAGCAAAACATTAATATCCTTAATTTGTTTTTCCAAAATGAACTTCAAGACAAAATGTTCCAATAGCTCTTCATTCACTGAAAGTTGCCATGGTAACCAGCTAATCAATGTTACTTGACCTTTTCCAGTCACAGTGAGGCTCTGATCGTTAATTAAGAATATTAGTTTTATGGCAGCAACCTGTTTTCAGAGGCTGTATTCTATCAGCTTACTATGTGAAAAATGTTTTTTTGTGCATCTTAATGGGTTCTACCACAGCTCTGTTTTTTTTTTTGCTTTGTACATAAACCAGTAGTAAGTTGCTATAATTGTATGGACATGCATTTTCTTGTCCTCTCCTCACACAATACGAAATCAGCAAATGCAGTGGGATGAAAACCTTTCATCTTGTCTTAAATCTGTGTGAGAGTTCGTTGGATATGTGCAAATATTGAATAACCTTAAACAACCAGAGGCTATTAAAGAGGACGTACGTGTTCCTTTCTTGTCAAACAAATCTTCCAGTGATGCAGTGAATTTAAGAGGCTCAATGTAAAACAAACTATTCTAATTCACCTCTTTTCCCAAATAAACCCAGGTCAGTGCTTCAGCGTCCTGTCCCCTGTCTGTATGTGATATGAACATCTTCTTCAGACAACCTCTCATTAATAATGCACCCTCACACTCTATCTCTCCGTCAGATTAACACTGTACTAGCAGCCGAACAATCCGCCATTTCCACTCCCTTGTCGATGACACAAACGGCTTTTGCTCTTTCCATTTTCTCATCAAATAACAACATGCCACAGCACTCTAAGGTGTTTAACATTTAGGCCAGGCTGGTTAAAAGCCTGAACACTTGACATGACGGAGCCGCCTGAAAGAGCAGAGTTTAGATACACATCACAGTGGCTCTGTCTTTTGAAGAGTGTCAAAATAATAGACACGTTGTATTCTTCTTGTGAAGTCTGTAGAGGTTAGTCACTTAGATATAGAGTATGTCACCAGTCATAAGCAGAAAAGACATTTGATTTACGTCTCAAGTGTACACATGTCCAACTCAAGAACAGTGGGTCAAATACAATGTCTTTTGCAATGTTTATCCAGATTCAAAATGCTAATAGCTTAAAGTAAAAAAATGTTGTGTTGCCATTTCAAATCTCTATCGTCCAATTAAAAGACTGCAGTGTAAAGCTCTGAACTGTTCTGCACTGGTGACAGAAGTGATGCAGAACATATTAAGAATCATTTGTATGTCTTTGTTAATGGAACTGTCTAAAAGTGTGCCTAATGACCCACACCATACCAGTTCAAGCTAGTCACCTCTTGATTTGTGGAATAATCTGTTTGCCTTCTTAGATAAAGTGCTTACCTCTAACAACATTAATGTCAGAGACTATTAGGATTTTTATCTAGCCCACATCAGCCGCACTTTCATTTTTTACCTCTTATGATATCATCATGTTCAGCTCAGCCCAGCAGAGCTATTACCCTCTTGATGCTAAAAACAGCCGCTCTTATGGAGTCATGTTGCAGGAAAAGGTCCAGACAGATAATTATAGGCCCGTCTGAAAACCACTATTGCTATTAAACGCACTTGAAAATGTCCAGATAAAAAGTGTATTGTTACTGCATTACAGCGAAGTAAAGCATTAAGTGTTATACTGTTTCGATTTTCAGACAAACTAGTCAAACAATTTATTACTATTTACTTTTCTATTTTCAGCATAAAAAGACAAGCACGAGATAAGCATAATGTACTATAAGGTAAATAAAGTGAACCACTTTCAGAGCTGTGATACTCTAACAGCTAGAATTCACGGAGCTAATGTTGTTCATAGAACATATGTTTAATTTAGAAGCACTGAATTGAAGTACATGGTTTTATTTTCACAGAGTTTTATCTGTAGATAATTGAAGCTGCTGTCAGTAGACATGTGTAGCTACAGCTCTGCAAAAAAAAAAAAAAAAAAACAAAATCAATTCTTGGAGTGCTTCTCTGCTGAACGATGGGGAGAGGGTGTTTCTTTAAACCTACCTCAATCAAATGTGGGGATTTTCACAGAACTACAGCATAAAGCAACATTTTACCTCAAATCCTTGGATTTATTTGAGTTGGATATATGTATAGGGATCAGTACCTCTCTGTAAATAATGTACAAGGCTTGCAATAACCTGCAGTATGATCATTTAACAGGAAAGATACATAAAACACACAGAGATATACAAGATCAAATGGAGGATAATTGTGTAATTTAATAAAAGACCTCAGTAAGTCTATTATAGTCCAATTTCCCCAGTAACCCAGATCTACAACTTTTACAACATGGCCTTATTCGTCACAAATACTCAAAATAGCTCAAAATGTTAATTTACTGAAGAGTAGCTTCTGCAGACTCAGTGTCCAGGAACATGCCTTGGAGGGCAATGGGACTCTGCAAATGCCGCTGTGAGCAGTGAAGCAATTTTCTTTATGTTTTGATATTTAGATAAATTAACAATTCTGCTTCTTTGTTCCAGTGAATAAATAGAGAGTTACAGGCACTGTCCTTTTGTATTAGCCATCTCGGCTCTTCTTTTTGACCTCATAGAAATGCATACTACCTGTCTATCAGGACAGTCAGATTTCCAAGTACTGCTTCATTCACAGTCATTACGAAGCCCCTTCCTCAAACAGACCATGATTCAGAGGCTCTCTCTTTCCAGTAAGGCCTCTGCTGTGACACGACAGGCTTGGCAGGCTGGGTCACATCCTGTCTTTACTGTAGTTCACATACACTTTTCATCTTTTATTACATACTATGCTATTCAATTATCTGCTTCTGGTTTTGATCAAGCGCCTTCCTCTGTTGGCCTCTTTGCCTTCGAGCCATATACTTCATCTCGTTTGTGAAGCTGTCCCTTCCTCCCGTTCTCCTCCGTCCCTTATGTGTCGCTGTACTCTGCCTTTCATCATCCCTCATCCACTGTATCATTGATTTAACCTCACTTTGTATGAGTGGCCCAAATCCCAACTGAGGCACTGTGTTTCAATGGCAGCTTAAATCCTCGTGCTCACTCCAATGGCAACAGGACAGCCTCTAGTGGCCAATAAAAGCCCTACAATGGAGGTTTATTTCTTTCAAATCATTATGCTGCATAATGGATGCAATAAAATAAACTTGAAATTAATCTTAAAGAATTGGCACTGTTTAGCAAGATAGAAAGAGAAAGAAGTGCTGGGCATAATGACATTAAATAAAATATAAAATAAATAAGGAACTATTTTAATGTTGAGATATTTTGGTTCCACAAAATCCTTGACATATACACTTTGATTTTTGGAGTTTGCTGAAGAAATACTGGCACAAATAACTTCAAACAGCCTTTGAAATACAATGAAAAAGAGAAGACATGACTATACATGTGAGAACCCACAGATCTAAAAGCAGAAACCAAACCTGCAGGTGTACTCACACTGGGGCTAAACTTAGTTTCTGTGAACAAACAACAACTCAGCAAACTTCGAAGACTTTCCTCTTTTGGGAAAGCTTTGAAAACACATTACACAGCAAACAAGTTAAAGGTAGAGTATGTGAATAGAAATATATCATTAGTGTTCATACATTTGTTTAGTATTTAATCATATGTTGTATTATATCCAACTGTTCCAATGAAAAATAAAGTTATTTATTATTGGACTTGCAGCCTGTTTTACTGAGAGCACTAGTGTTTGTCAAAAAGGCACACTAATCCAGGACAAAAACAGTCAGCCTTTCAAATTTTGGTTTCCTTAAAATCTCCAGACACAAAATGTCATCTTAAAAACAAACAAAAAAACACAAATGCAATTTTTTACTAAAAGCAAAAGACTTTATTACTGAGGCACACAACAAATCTCTTGAGTCCCATTGTCTCCCACAGAGGTCTTGCAGGGGATTATTATTTTATTTTTGGACAGTATACAACCTCCTTGAACCACACTGTCTTGTGTCACTGGATTGAGCTCTGGTTATTTTGAAATCTGATTTTATCTGAGATTGAATACAGTGTATAATGTATTCAAGGCCGTGTTATACAAAAGCTAATTAAACATCATCAAAAAACAATGTTGAAAGAAAAAGGTTCTAAGTGCTTATAAAACAAGAGAAAATGTATGTTATAATTAGACAAACAACTTGTGTTTAATTCAATAAAAAGACATCAGCCCTAATTATTTAATACATCAGTTTTATGTAAATGCCAGCCTGAATGCCTGAGCTATGTGCCCATGTGCTGTTTCCCTCCTAATCTTAAAAATACCACGTCCAGTCATAAATAATGACTAAATCAGCACTCTGCTTTTCTGACCCATAAAAGTGAAATGTGCCGCAGCTCTTAAGGCGTTTGTGTGCGTGCGTCAAGGAGATGGATAGGCCAAGAGCTTAGTTTAAAAATAATTAAATAAAAAAAAATCTACCAGTGGAGCGTTTTGGAGTCTGTCACCCATTGCTGCTCCCCCTCTCTTCCTCGCTGCAGTGAAAACGCCTTGTGAGGAAGCCGGATATGAATTCATTTTACGCCACGATGAAGTTATTAATGCCCACCATCTGTTATCGTCAGCGAGCTGCCAGACGAGCAGGAGCAACACAAAGAGGAATACGGCGCCGGCCCAAGAGAGTTGCACACGTCAACAGTGAAACAGCACCTTGGTATTGATGAATTGCCGTTTTAAAAAGTATCTTTAGTCAAACTCTTTTTAGTGAATAATCCTCTTTTATTTCTGCATAAACTACTTCCATGTATGGCCGCACAATATACTGCAAATGTATTCTCATATCTGCAAATCTATGTCTAACACTAAGACATGCTTTTATTAAAATATCTTTAATCGCAATAACATATTCCAAGTGGACAATTGTATGTCAAAAGAAATCAACCAACAAGAGCTTTCATTTACTTTGGCAAGTCTAAATGAGTAAAAAACTAGCAACGCAAAGGATAAAAGCCAAGCTTTGTATTTTTTTTTTAATAATCCAGTTCAACTTAGATAGTTGCAGCAGTGCTCCCCACCTGTCACTTTACACCCCCACCATGCATGCAAAACGAATCATTTGAAAAATGTATGATAGAAAACCAGATTATGATGCAGGGCATTATAACTGCTGTGTATCAACAATGAAAGATGACCTAGTGTAAGATCTGTTTGAATGAATCCTGATAGAAAATCTGTGATTGGGATTGTTGTGACTGAAAAGGGTCTTTTATCGGTGACGAGCACAAACATCACACGCCCAGACCCTCTAATATTCCCCGTAACAGACTGTAAAGGCTGGAGCAGGAGCGTGGCCAACTGGTTCAAACAGACCACCTACTGCAGGACCACACGTTGTGAGCACTCAGACTATGCTAAATACTATATAGACCTACTTGTACTCTATGCATTATATTTAACACATTGTGAACGACCATGTATTTATATATTTAGCACTACCTTTTAAAATCCAACATAACGCTGTCTATAGTCACATGACTATTAGAGACTGCTGTGATTGTTCCTACCATAAGGACCATGACTTATCATATAGCTCTGATCTGTTTCTTAAGCATAAGAACATTTTTACATTCCAACAGCTACATAATTCATAAGTGGGTAAAATAACTTGCATGTATACATGTCATGTTCAATCAACAGAAAGGCTGTGATCAATTGGGAAGTAAGCGGGGGGTCAGTGAACATTTAGTACTCGTGTGAGCCCAGGATGTTGTTACTGTGGAGTGCAAACAAGATAGAAGCACTTAAATCACAGCTTTCTGATTGGAGACTCTGCCAGCAATTTGTTTGGCTTAAATCCAGTTGTTTCTGGAAAGATCCTCAAATACTTGCATCCTAAATTACAAGCAAAGCAGCAGGTGCCAGAATCAAGTGTGTAGATGGGGACTCCGGCATTCAATTGCTATTATCGATTGCCCACTTTACATTTACTAATCAAGCTACTAATGAAACCTAAACACAGGCTGTAATCAGGTGGTAGGCGGAGAAGTACAGCTCATTATTTAGCACTAATTGAGATCACAGACTTGTAAAACTATACAGCCATCCTCCTAACAGGGTTTTCTGTCTTTTTGTAGGTAGTGACAGATCCAACAGTGATCTGAACTCACAGTAAATGAATCATTCATGTGGCTGTCAGCGGTATACCATGACACAACTGTAATACAAATGTGCACATCACTGTTTACACAGGTTTACCCAAATCCAACTGCAACTAAAGCAAGAACAGCAGAGCGAATGAAACAAACACTACCACAGCCTTTTTAGAGTCTATAGGATAAAGATTACAGTAAAAACTGACCACTCCATGATTCTCTGCATTGACTTTATTAATGAAGAATTTGATTTGAACAATAAACATCAAAATACCTTAAAATAATGGCCTTGTATGTGCCTCTTGCTTACATTTCCCACTAAAACTATTAGTTACATTTAATATGAATTGTTTGGTGTTTTATTAACTTCTCCAGTGTCGGGTCAATTGGGACAGCTCATCCAGGTAACTGCATGTCTTTAACTAATAAAATTTTTACATATAGTGTTGGCCCTGTTAATGTCTTCTGCTCGTCTTTCATGCCAGTTACATTGTTGAATAAAAATAATGCTTGGATATGTGCGTGTGTAGAACCAACACAACAAAAATGAATGAAACGAGAAAGTGTTTTAACACTCCCAAGTTTTACAGACAACCCACACAACTCATGCATCCTTTTCCACAAAGTCCACCGTGTTTCAGCTGCTGCCCAGAACTGAACCCACCTCAGCACATCCCCAAAGAGGGACCTTCTTTACTTTTTAAACATCCACTAAAAAGCTCACAAACTTTGTAGAAATTGGAGGGTCAAAAGAGTATTGTGTTGCCGTCTCTACCCTCGCCATTAAAGCATTACAGTAAATTACTTTCTCCATTAACAGTGCAGATGTTGGGGTCTGGAGTCAGTAAAAGTACTGTGTTCTCGTTGCACTGCCCAAATGGAGCCATAACTTTTTTTCTCTCTGGGAAAAGCAATAACGCAGTATCTAAATTATTCTTTTGTAGTACAAGATAATATAACAAGCTGAAGTTTATCTGTGCAGTGACGTTCCCATGACTTATTCAGAGCTCTAATATACTGCCAAATAATCTCCCTTTTGTTGACACTGTAAAGGCCATTCTAGTATAATACACTTATTTTCTAGAGTTATTATTTGTGTTATCATAAAAGTTGAATCTGAGATCAGGCGGCTTATTAAAGGGCATATCAGGGCATGGCTGTGCTCATACCGCTGAGAATGAAAGTATGTGTGTGTTATTGAGCAAGGATGACCAGTGTGTTTTTCCTCAAGGTGCATTTGCAAAGCCATCAGTGTAAGTTAGAAGTAAAAGCACTAAGAAACTACAACAGAAAGAAGACAACATTTTAGCAGGCGCATTTCTACAGTGAAGGCATCTCAGAAAACTACCGTGCAGCATATTCATCCACACACAGAGTCAAGTGTAGGCCGTGCCAGAGCTTTAAAACTGGGGGGAGGAGCGGGTATAACACACACATCTCATAATCGAACCCTGTCCAACAATATACTATGATAGTTCAAGACCATTTTAATGTAAGACAGACAGCAGACTTCAGTGTCTGTGTCACTTTTAAAAGGTTTTTAACCAGTCCACACTCGAACACAACACATCTAAAACTGTGAGAATAATGAGAACATTCAGGAACACACTGGTTTAACATACAGTACTAGCCTGGACATAATGTAGTAGGAGCTTCCTCCACCTTTGAAATGCATGTCAAGTTTTGAACAGGAACTATGTTATACAGAAACTTAAATAGTGGTCCTACAGAGTGGATCTGAGGGTAAACGCTGCTCAGCCCACACACATCCACCTCAGTGTGTCTGAGGTCTAAATCTGAACATTTCCAGACAGTTATCTCTTGAGCCTCATTAGGACAGTGCTGATGGGAACGGACGCAAGAAACATAGATGTTTTCTCTTGTAATGGAGTCTGGGAAGGAAAAACTAAATCGCTCCACAGGGACTGACGTCTGATGGTGAAGCAAAAAGATATTTTCTTTCTTCCTGACTTTGTGCCTTTTTGCTGCTTTAAAGGCCTTTGGAGAGAGGAGCTAATTAATGAAGCTGAAATGTGAGATTGCACTTGCTTTAAAAATGAATGTGCCGTGATTCAGCCGGGAGCCACAAAGCTTTACATAATATCATTATGTGGATAAATGTGTGAAAAGCAACACAGTAGTAATGTTGAACCTGAGACGGCAGCACAATAAAACAACATAAGCTTTGAAGATGGACAACTTTGAGGTGGACAAAATGCTGCCTGTTTGATTAAAATGTAATGAGTTGTTTTCGCAGCAGGAGATCCTCATCAGAGGGGATTTTCTGGCTGAGATCACCATCAAATATATTGACAGATAAGGATTTAGCCGGCAAAGGAAAATAAAGGAAGCTCAAATCAAAAGAGATAATGAGATGTTGTTTGTCTATTGTCTTTTTGAGAGACGCTAATTCCTCTGTTTGTCGACTACAAATGTAGAGCAATCATTGAGTTGAATGAAAATGAAATGAAAAAAAACATGGACAATACTGGCTGCAGAAGAATGAGGACATTGTTTCTAAAATGATGGATATTTGTTTGTAATTAATATCATATATTGTGTCTTTTCATTAAACATGTGGTAATACTTTCAATTAATATCATTATAGTTACTGTATCAGCAGCACTTTAATCAATATATGGTCTATTAGGTTAGGTTATTCGGTTAGGTATGATTTTTTAATTAAGGTTTTGAGGCTAGACATGAAGTTAATGTAAAAATGACATTAAGTCCTGGTTTAAGCTACAGATTATTAGGATTAGAAAATGGTGTTGACAAAAATGTAAGACTAAAAACAGTATGAGAGAGAGAAAAGGAAGAGGAAACAGATTCAAACCTGAACTTGAACTCAGTTTCCTCTGAATAATTGAAATACCTTTTACCAGGTGAGCCACTGAGGCTTCACTTAATCATGTGTCTGACGCAGGCCTTAAGCTAGTATTGTCAAAATACGTACACAGCTCTTGTCAACATAGTGCATAGTACAGCTTCAACCAGTCTCTTCAAAAGTTGACAAATAGTGTCAGCTTAGCAAGAAGACTATAATTAAATAACTTTACTGAAAATAAACTACACATCAACATTTCAAAAAAGATAATTAGCAACTACTTGTATCTTGCTGGTAAGTGTGAAACTGGCAATTATGCAACATCAGCAATGTATTGTTAAAAGAGGAGTGACAAGGAAGCAGATAAGACACAAGAGAAAAGAGGTGTTACACCAACATGGCTAACAAGTATAGTGTAAAACAGAAACCATAATAATGTCTTTGATAACATCTCAAATAAAGCATTAATCTCTGACTAAATGTAATAAGAATCCTCGGCAGAAAAATGAAAGCTTTTCTTTCCAAATTAGACCCAAAACAACAAAAGATAGACTTTGTAATTGCCTCTTGTCAATAAAGAGAAGTGTGGTGTAAAGAGAAGCAGCCGAGCATAAAGCCTTGGATAAAGTTTTGAAGTGACATAGAAGGGCTGTGTGTGTGTGTGTGTGTGTGTGTGTGTGTGTGGGGGGGGGGGGGGGGGGGGCCTCTAGCTCTCATCCACACAGCGTGAAGAAAATGTCACCTCTGCCAAACACATTCATTAAGGCCACATAGCTGGAGAAGAGCCATATCAGCTGGGGCTGATATTAAAAACTGGGTTTAAATCGACTACTGTGGCACTCCTATGGATCAAGCCTAACTTTTCACAGTTACTTTACCAGCAATACTGAAAAGTAACATACAAACACTCTGCATGTTGACATTACAGAAACTGACCCAATACAAGTCCTTGTTTTAACACTTTTCAGGAGAAATAACTAAATTTAAGATTAACTGTGTGCCAACTTTTATCATCATTTTTTTTTTTTACTAAAGATCACCAACAATCCACTTGTTTCTCTTGTTAAAACATAAATAGAACCAACCATCTGTGAAGTCAAATGTAATCGTTATGTACAGACGCAAACAAAAGTCCCCCACTGTAAAGTCTTTGGTTTTATGTATCTATCAACCACATCGACCAGTGTCTGCTCTACTGAGACAAAGCATTTGCATTTGGAAAATAAAAAAAAATATATAGAAAAATGCAGTATGTGATGTATATCCAAATACACATATGTAAATTTGTGCTGTGTTTTAATGAAATGCTGAAGACACACTTATTTTGGAAGAGGATTTTATAATCACTACAGGGGCCTGACGTTTAAAAGTCTGCGCCTGTCAGCCTGATGAATAGGGACACTGCTTCACTCTTTGTATTGATTTCACATCATGTTCGAGCTTGCAGCACCAACAAACACAAAGACAGGTTCAATAAATCAATCCTGTGTTTTTATTCATGTGAATCTCGACCAGTGTTTTACCTGCTGCAGCCTACTGTGATGCGAGACATTACAAAACTACCAATTATTATAAAAACGAATTACAATGAAGACTATATACACTTACTACTACAATGCATAACTTAAATAACACCATCTTAGTCGAGTTAATAGACCTTACTCATATAGCATTATCCATGTATTAACCATTCAATAAGTAATAACCTCATGAAAAAGCATGACATACATCAAAAAAAGGCAACAGAAATAATTATTTACTGTAATATCTATTGCTGCTTATCCTAAATAGCTAAATAGATAGAGTCTAGCCATCTAATGTGACTAGATTAAAAGGTTAGTGACAATAGTCAAAAACTACCAAGAGAAAATTCAAAAAGCCCAAGTCTTATCATTACAGTTTTCAAAAATAATATTTTTATCTAGGTACAGTCAGTTTAAGTAACTTAAAGAAAAAATGTCACTTTCTATGTAAATCGAGCCTGCTGCCAATTCACTAAATATGTATTTGAACTCAAAGGGAGGTTAATATTTTATTTTATTCTGGGTCACCTTCAGGTTGATGTTTTAATCCGGGCTCGTGTGCTCAGAGCTGCTGTGTGAGCGTGAACCTGTGCCAGATATTTAGAGGAGAGCAGTTTGGATTAGGTCTCTGTCCATTGTGCTGAAATACACACAGCTCTCTATGGGCACTACACTTAGTTGACTCTGTCCATGGTTCTGAAAACTCACTGTGGATGTCTATGGACACTACACTCAGTTGACTCTGTCCATGGTTCTGAAAACTCACTGTGGATGTCAATGGGCACTACACCCAGTTGACTCTGTCCATGGTTCTGAAAACTCACTGTGGATGTCAATGGGCACTACACTCAGTTGACTCTGTCCATGGTTCTGAAAACCCACTGTGGATGTCTATGGGCACTACACTTAGTTGACTGTCCATGGTTCTGAAAACCCACTGTGGATGTCTATGGACACTACACTCAGTTGACTCTGTACATGGTTCTGAAAACTCACTGTGGATGTCTATGGGCACTACACTCAGTTGACTCTGTACATGGTTCTGAAAACCCACTGTGGATGTCTATGGGCACTACACTTAGTTGACTGTCCATGGTTCTGAAAACCCACTGTGGATGTCTATGGAAACTACACTCAGTGAAAACCCACTGTGGATGTCTATGGGCACTACACTCAGTTGACTCTGTACATGGTTCTGAAAACCCACTGTGGATGTCTATGGGCACTACACTTAGTTGACTGTCCATGGTTCTGAAAACTCAATGTGGATGTTAATGGGCACTACACTAAGTTGTCTCTGTCCATGGTTCTGAAATACCACTGTGGATGTCTATGGGCACAACACTTAATTGATTCTGTCCATGGTTCTGAAAACCCACTGTGGATGTCTATGGACACTACATTCAGTTGACTCTGTCCATGGTTCTGAAATACCACTGGACGTCTATAGACACTACATTCAGTTGACTCTGTCCATGTTGCAGAAACACACACTGCGGTTGCGGCTCTACACTCAGCTGACCGGTTTTTTTTTAAGCGCACATACTGAGGTTGATTAGTGCCAGGGGTCTGCACTACAGACAGTGTGGGCATGGCCACATAAATTAAGTTTTAAACATTAACAAGCCAAAACTACAATAAAGGGAGTATAGCAAGACAAAAGGGAACTGTGAATAAATTATATTACTATTCAGAAAATAAACACAAATATAATATGTAAATTAATTATGCATAATACTAGAATTTATAGTGGCCAACTGACCATGTTCAAAGTCATAACTGTACAATGAGAGCCGTGTTGCAATTGACTATAATACAACAGTGCTGAGAGGCAGGCAGCGCCATTATAAATCCTTCATACGCAAGTAATGCGTCATGAACTGACAGATAAACTGACCAATAGAAGGGATCATGCACAAATTGACAAGTTTAGATAAGTACAAAATGAATAAAAAACACAGTGGCTACTTTGTCGTATTATTGTAAATGAAAACAGTCACACGTGTTGGTGTAAATGAGAAGTGGCTCTTACGTCCTCGTCGTCGTGTTGACGGCGGTAGTGGCGCTGCTGCCGGGCTCTGTGGCGCTCCAGACCCCGCTCTCCATCCGCGTTCTGCCCGAGCAGGTGACTCGCCTCCGGAGGTTTTGGAAACGAGTTGTTAGTGTCGATGGTCCCGCTGAATCTCTGATAAAGTGACGCCATTTCCACCTCCCAAAAAAAACACCGAAGGATAACTTTCTCTTGATCAATAAAACTCAGAGTCCGCTTACTTGGATATGCTTTGGAATCAGTCCAAGTTTCCAGTGTTTGTATTCAAAGCACGTCCACTTTCACTTTCACTGGTCACGTCCCATCGACAGAGCAGCGACGCACACTTCGCTAACTTTGCAAATCTCTGTCAGAACTAATACACGCTTTTACAAAAAAAAACAAAAAACAAAAACGGGTAGAATGCCAAACCACAGCACCAGCCCTTGAGCACACTCAGTGCCAATTCCTCCTCGTAGTATAGACAAAACTCGCTTTAAAGGCTACATCCTCCTGTCACGTGAGTAAAAACTGACGCGCCTCACATCTGGAGGATATTCAGATACATTACGCACAAAGAAGCGCTAAACTTAGACTCACTTTACAGACAAAGTGTGATCTTGTGTCCCGATTGGTACCTCGTGTTCTGTACCTAAATTTGGGTTAGAAGGGTTGTTTTGCAGAGAACACGAGCGCCACCACGTGGACCCGCGTGGATCTGAAACATGCTTTAACGTTAACAGATGGGGCACATGGAAAACAGTGTTTACAAGTTAGACTAAAAAAATATGTTCCACGTGCTACGTGTCATTTTCCATTTTGTTGAACGTGCTATGAATAACTGCAATACATTTACAATACAATAAGAACATGTCCTGTTCAGTGACGTGGAAAGCAGCTAGTTTGTAAGTAAGAGTAAGTTATCTGCAATAAATAGGATTTCTTGCTGTCAAAGAATAAACATGGATTATTGTTTTCCAATCAGCCTCCTGTTGTCAGATAAATTGAAATGTTGTTTCATATTTACACAAAAAAACAACACGCATAAAAAAATTAAATAATAAACGCTGTATCAACAGTGCATTTGACAAAGAAGTCTTGGAGCAAAATGGCAAAGAAATGATTGTCAATTTGCTCAAATAATAAACAAAAGTTGGAAAAGGAAGAAAGACCACTGCTACTCCACTACCTCACTAATAACATTGCAAATGTAGTCTCATTGCAAAGTACAGATGTTTATATTTGAATACTGTATACAGATAATAATAATAATAATAATAATAATAATAATAATAATATAAAGGAAAAACTGCTCTGTATAGTATACTCATAAAGTTGTATTTAAGCCAATTGCAGACTGGAAGAAACAAGAAAACTGACCAGAGTTGGGGCTTCATTTCTGTCAGTGGTGATATTGTGTCTTTTTTGTGAACATGTTTCCTTTATTTAAGACCACAGTTTGTATGATCAGTAAAAGTGGCATAGCCTGCTTTATATTAGAAAATAGAGATAGGTGTTTTTTTTACAGCAATCATTTCTAAAACAAACCCCTTTGTGAAGCATGTACTGTATCAATCTAAAAATAACCTCTATTAACCTCAGGCCAAGTCAAACAATTCAATTCAGTGTGTGTCACCTACATTATATCTGGCCTTTAGGATACACATGTTACTCTGCTTGGACTTGAGCTCCACAAAGTTAAAACACACAGATCTCAGGAGGAAGTACATCCACTCCAGGAGCCTCTCACAAAATGCAAACACCCTCCTTCACTTTCGATACCCACATCCACTCAGTCCTCGCAGCTCAGCAGAAAAGCCTCCACATCTGCTCACACTCAGCACTCAGTCAAGATGGCTTCCTAAAAAGATTAAAAACACATCCTCCCGCTGCGTGACTTGATTACTCAGCTTCGTGCTTCTCTGCTTCAGGAAAATATTTTATTATTGATTTCCATGAAAAGGTTTTATGAAAAAAAAAAAGAAAAGAAAAAGTCACCTGTATGTTGCTGCACACCAAGTCTATCTTACACTTTGGCTCAGATCCTAGAAACAATTCAATTTTCCATCATTGTGGTGATTTGATTAAAGGGAGTGGGATTTGTCAAACTGCAGGAGCTCCTCAAGGCACTGACACTGGACATTTTCACGTAAAAGTGAAGACTGTAAACGACAGAGGGTTACACTCTACTCACAGAAACTGATTTAACTGAAATATTTTTATTGAATAGAGCTTTTAAAAGGCGTGAACTTAATGTTTAATAATTTTAGTGATAGTGACGTTAAGCGAGTTTTGAAGAGCGTCAAATTTGCCCTGGAGCTGCAGCAGAGGCTTCTGTCTGTGGGGGAGCATTGGCTCACATCGACCCAGCTGAGACACACACTTCCAAGATGAGGCAAGTATAGCATGTTTAAAGGTTTAGTTAGGACTTGAGAGGATCTTTATGCTCAGTTGTAATACTCATGACATTGTTATTTGTTGATATTTAGGCTAATAACTATAAGCAATGAAATGAAGAACATGTCACCCACCTAAGCCCACATAGGATGCAGTGTTAGAGATGCTTATTGTCAGTTTAATGTGACATGTGTCACTCCCTCCCCAAGTCTTACCCATTTTTCTTTATTAAGCCTGAACATCAGGAACAAAATGCTCACTTGAGCCAATATAATCAGTTTTAACAAGCACCAGGGCACCTGAGATAAAGTTATGACCGAGGCACTAGTAATTGGTACCTAATATATGTCTGGACTCTATCTGGTGTGTTCAAATGCAATTATATACATACATCCTATAGCATATGTACGTTCTCCCTTCATCTATGTCAGCATCCAGTGACAAAACGGATCATTCTGTATTACAATAGTGGATCGTTTTCATTTTCATTTGTTGAAAATGACTAATACTGAGAACTGCTATTTATTCTTCAGAAACATAACCGTTGTTTCTTTTTTCAAGCAAGTACCATAAACACTTAATTCTTTTGCAAATGGTAGCCTCCCTTTGGATTTTGGAGCCTTCAGCTTGAGTCCTATGTGGAAAACTTTTAGGTATTAGTCTACTAGACTACAACTAAAAGCCAAAACCCCATTGACAGAATACAATTGGACATGTTACTTGATGACAGAATGGAGCACAAAGCGGATTAAAACCACTGTAGCGTCATTCATTTGGCTGAATGTAAGTGTGAATAGGACTTTTCCTTTCTGTGCCACAGGGGACTCTCAGCAGCCAGTTACAGGGGATTATTTTGTGCTTAATTCCCTCCATTGTGAGCTAATAAACACTGCTCCAAGTGTCATTTAAGGTAATACTGATACATCAGAGCACAGATGGGCTTAAGGGAACAAAAGTGAAGCAACACTGGCATCTAGTGGGTAGTAGTGGGTCCTTTAAGTAGATTTACTGCTGAATAAATGCTTTCCTTTCTTTGCTTGTATAAAAAACATATGTAAGCACTCCTCTGATTTCACACCCTATTCCTGGCTGTCATCCACCCGCCATGTTTTATGATGGATAGTTTCTCATTTCATGGTGCTGTGCGAGAGCTGTACTTATCAAAACACACGCCTCCCTGGACTGGAACTGCTCCGGTCCCTGCAGCCTCTAAATCTATTTCTCCAACACAAATTGAAGGTAGCTGTGATTTGTTTGGGCACTGTACATAGTATATTCCAAAGCTGTGCCATTAGTGGTGGGTCTGAATCCACAGCAGACAGTAATTAATGTGGCGGAGGGAGGCAGTCAATCACACAGGCCTACGACGAGGTGCATGATTTGAACAATAATCGTGCTGTGGCAGATAACATGCTAATGGATTTATTAGCTCCCCATTATTGAGAAAAAATGACTCGCACCCTAGTTAAAAATATTTTTACTCAGAGCAAATATGACTGGGTCCAAGCAGCATTCGCTCATAAAATATCACTTAAAATAATAATTGATAAATGGATGGTTTTGCTCAATAGACACATTTAGATATTATCTATAGACGTAAGTTTAGCTGAATTATGTTTAGTACAAGACATTGGTGTGAGTAAATACTGAGGTTAATGCAACAACAACATGAGTGAGTGCTTTAGGCTGCATTTGAAAACCTACACATACAGTACATCTCAAAGTTGAAATGTCAGTTTTGAATACACCCTGGCCAGTGGACCCATTGATTCATCAGCCACAGGTACATGCACACACCCGCACTATTGTGAAACCTGACCTTTGACCTGCTCTGTGACGTGCCCCCTTCCCCACAGGACTCTGTTCCACTTATGATGCCCCCCTCCTTCATCCTTTCAACCACCTTGATGCACGTCCACCATCGCTGTCTGGACTTCCTAAACTCTGTCCTCTTTCCCCGGGCTGCTTTTATCTTTTTTATTTTATTTACTTCCCTTAGCCTGATGGAGGGTCTCGGGACAGGGGGTGCTGTCTGGTGCTGTCTGTTGAGCCCTTTGAGGCGGCTGTTGTGATATTGGTCTAAACAAAAATAAATGTCTTGTCTTGACAGTGTATAAAAAAAAGGCTATTCCATATTTATTTTGTGGTGAGACCACTTGTTGAATGTTACATCATTCCTCTTTCGATGACATTACAAACATAGGGGAAAAAGAAGAAAGACAAGCTGCAGTGAAAGATGAGGACAGGAGTTTGTCTGTGTCTGAGTTTATAGTCAGAGGTCATACAGTTTTGAGGACCATATAAAGTAAACAGATTTCCACTTTTTTATCTGCATTGTGTGTTTTTTTTTGTGTTTCTGGGCTTTCAACTCTAAACTCTTCCTTGGCAATGTTGCACACACTGTAAAAATAATACATAAATGCCACTGCCACACAAACAGCAATACAGAAACAAAATGTCTATGGTTCTATTTACGGCAAGCGCTGAATGTTTCTGCATTTTAATATTTGCTAAAATAGTAATGTGGCAATATCCTGTTCCCTCATAAAAACAGATGTTATAAACTAATGCAAGAACTTGGGTTGTGACAGATTTATTGTCATTTTAATTAGAATTGTGGATTAAGATCCTGAATGAGTTGTAGAAATTAAGTAAGAAAAAGTGATAGTAATTTGGGCAAACATCTTTTTTAGAGTCAATAAAATAGAACGCATCTGAATGTGAAGTTCTCCATCTGGTGAAGTCATGGTGCTGATTTACTGATTATATGCAGACATATGGTACCAGAGTAATTAATCCAACTCTGAAATAAAGACCGGGGACTGAAGTTTCCCAAAATAAAGAATAAGTGAAGTGCAGGAGAAGTACGACCTTGTCAAAAGTGGAGAGAAAATCCCTGAACTGAAGCTGTGATGGCAGCAGGGCTTTCACAGCGGGAGCAAAGGTTCAGGTTAAAAAGCGCGAGACGGGGCAAGAACTCATGAATTTCTAGTGCAGTGTGACATCTCTCTGTTGCAGGCCGTTTCTCACAGAGCGCAGTCGTAAAGCTTCAGCCTCAATCCTAGGCTTCACAGAGAGGATCAATTTGACCATTACCCGATGTATTGGGGTCTGTTGGACCTCATTTTACACCCCTTACATTTGCCATGAAGTGTTATAGGAGAACATTTTAATCCAGCCACATCCTCAGACAACTTTGAAGCATTTTTGAGTATTACTTTACACAAAACCAGTGCGACCTGTGTAAGGACCACTATTATGGTCATTTGCCAACCACATAAAATAAGATTTAGAGCAATGTATACTTTTCACAACTTGCATCCACTAATAACCTCCTCCTGCAGCTGCACCACTACAAACTCAGATGAGACTATACAAATATTTTAGACATAATAGTCTATGTATGAAGAGCTGGTGAGATACGTTTTCCACTGTATAGCAGCGATCCTATCACTCACAGTTACTTGTTACTCGTCAGCCCGACAACCAATAGAGTCTTTTATTTTTGCTTTTTTTAACTTTGACTATTGTCTGGCAAATAATACTACTTGTGTAGTTTTCTTGTACGTTGGCTTTCCTTCGTATATGTTTAGTTTTGTTGCAGTTTTTTTCCACTGCCAAACCATGATACTTTTCTCTGTGTAGACGGAGCAGGAGTTGGAATTTACTAATAACGTGGTTTATTTAGTATTTCTAATTACGGTAAGGAGTGTTTTTTTTTTTTCCTTTCTTACCTTACGTTTTGTTTTAACTAAGCAACCGTTTACCGTTTCTAATAAGTAAAAAAGTTAATTACCAGTTTCTCAAGTAGCTTATCCAGTCAGGTTAGCTTTTCCCTAAAATTCACCAGATCTTTAAAGCAAAGGAAGTCAAATATGTGTCTCTTTGTAACATTAAACCATAGTCTGGTTGTATACTCTTTTATGATCAGCTGATGGTTTAACAAAACCAACAGAGAGGCCTATAGTGAGTGACCAAAGTTATTTTTCAATATCCCCCTTTCAACTTGTGACCATGGCCACAATAAAACTAAGCTGATTGTGCTAAATTAACTTAATTAGTTTTTCATTCATTCATTCATTTTTATTTTTTAGTTCAGTTTTTTTATTGGTCATAAAATAAACAAAAGAACAAAATACATCTATTAAATATAAAACATTGACCAAAAGGGTTTTAGGCTAAAGTCCAGACTTATGCATTAATAATGTTTATTATATTACTTTTCCAGGCTTTATACATAAAAACTCACATTTATAGAAGCCATACATTTGGGAAATAAATATGATCCAACTTATTGATTTTAGGGTTTGCAGTTTACTCACAGGCTCAAGTTTGAGGTTCTGATTAAAAGCCCTCATGCTTTCTGTGAGTGTTTGTCGCTGCAGACTGGTTTTGAATGACAGCCGGAGATTGAAGGAGCTGGAGCCTGACGCTGTTAGACTTAAAATTAAATGGCCAAATTAATAGGTGCTGTCACTTTGCTGCAGAGAAACCACCTACCCTCCTCAATAACAACAACAACAACAACAACGCAACAACACCTTTTCCTTTTTGATAGACACTTCCATCTGCCCAATCCCGACAAATCAGAGCTTTACAAACCAGCTCAATGATAAAAATAGCATGAGGAAGGGAAAACGTTTGGACAATTGGTATTTTGCTCTTATTGCAGTTTTATGATGTGTCTAGATCAACTGTAAAATGCATCAGCAATGTGACATGAAGCATGGCAAATTGAGTCCCAATCCTATTTGAAATGGGCGAGATAAAGTTGCCGGGGAAATTTAAAGGGACAGAGTGAGCAGGGATGGAGAGGGGATTGTCTGCAGACGTGAGCTGCAACATGCGGTGATACATGGAGCACATACAAAGTGTTTGAGACAAAAAGGTAATTTACAGATGCATAAGGCTAGGAGTGAAAAAAGGCGCTATCTAAAGCTACGGCATTGATTTGGATTCTGTTTGTGAAACAGAGCCAGCAGACTAATTTCACGTATGGTGGAGACGCTGTAGGAGTAGAAATAGTCACTTTGCCGAGGGCTGATTTGTCATTCTGGCGGCTCAGCAAAAACTCAACAAATGCAGTGGTGAGGACTAAAAAAAGTGAGTAGAATCCTAAATAAAAAATACATACACAAAAAAAAAGACATAAATGTTTAGTCAATTTAATCTGTGGAAGATTCTGAGTAAAATATGACTGCATTATTCTGGATCAACACAACAACAGACCTCTAAACATAAATTATATTATTCAGATTGTGTTTAAGTTTAAGTACAGAGCAGACATCACACAATGTGCTAAACTGATACTCTCTCCGGGTTTGTGCAGTTAGAAAAAAAAAACAACAACATGGAGGTAAAAGCTACATTATAAAGATGTGTGCATTTGCTGTATAACTCTGTATATTTGCTCAATCTCTTTTTGAAACTTTCCCTGTTAATATTCTGCTGTGATCACACTCTGACTCTTCAAACAGCAATCATACTGTATTTCCAATATGAACTAAAATATAGCATGCTTTATCTCTTAGTACTGCTGTACCACAAACTTCATCATGAGTCAGAGAAGAATACAGGTTAATGCACTTAATAAAAGTGATTCAAATGCATGGTTATGTTTGAAGTGATATAACCTTAACATTCATAATTGAGTTTTTCTTGCATAATGAGACTTTCTAAACAGGTGATAAAAACAACGTTGGCGTCCTTTTCTGGCTGGGTGAGTTATTTCTGTTTATTTTTCTTGTTGTTCCCTGTAGACTGCAGAGTGCACCACGAGCCTTGTGTTGATTTGTACCTCCAGATGTCCTCAAATTATATCCAAGAGAGTCATACAGAAGCCAAGGCCAGACTAAATGAATGAATAACACTGGGGACAAGAGAGCAGAAAATAAATAAACCAACTCTACGTGGAAATGTGAAGGAGGCTGCGAGTGCAAATGATGGCATTTAAAATCCGCTATAGACACTCCCTGATTTGAAAAACTTTTATTACAGGGATGACCTGCCGCCTTGATCTGGTGGCATTTTAATTTGTTTTCATAGTGGATGTCAGTCACACTTTTGACTCGGGGCCAAGTAAACCGGTCGTCCTGCGTTAGCCAGACTTTCAATTAGCACATACACCCAAAAATCAATGCATTCAATCCTGCATTAGTCATTTCTGAGCGCAGCTTTTTAGTTTTGTATTCCACTTTGAAAAGGTTGAGCGAGTGACTTAAAAAAAATAAATAAATAAAAAAAGTAATTATTGATTGATTTGAAGAGAAATAGGACTTAAATGCCATAGCAACCCCAAGCTGGTGACAAATGTCCTCAGAGAAAATTGCTTATTCATATTTGCAGCCTTTTGACGCATGTTGCATTCAATCATCTGTCATTTCAAAAAGAATCAATATCAAATCTGGACCTTTTTTCCTCAAATAGATCCTTCATTTTTTTACAGAACTAAGCTGAGACAATGGTAAAAATGGAAATGGTACAATGGTGAAAAACCTGGAGAGAATATCAAAAAAGACAGTAACAAGCCATTCACCCACAACAAACCGCTGGCGAGAGAAATGGGCTCTCGCGTGAAAAGTCTTGATTACAGATGTGTGTGGGCTACGTAGGTAGATATTCAGATCTCTTTGGAGGGTGTAAGTTCTGCCTTTCATTAAAAGAGCTGCACAGCTTTGTATTCAAGCACTTAATTATGTCAGCATTTATTTCATAGATTAAGTCAAGGAGGCAGCGGTGTCTTCACATAATCTACACCACAGAGGAAACATGAGAGGGGGAGTTATATCAGGGACCTTTGAGGTTTATTTATGCAGTGCAATAATGGTATTCTTGTAGCTGGTTTCTTGAAATGTAACAGTGAGAATAACCCTCTTTTATGCTCACAACATGTCTCCAGACAGAGAAAAAAAAAAAGACGACAAATGATAACAGTTCACGAGGTGGAAACCATTTTAATGCATGGCAGCGATCAGAATTAGCCACATTAGCGGAGCAATGAGACGTCTTAACGGTGATATCTGCCTGGGGAGGTTATGAATGGGGGGGCTAGAGGAGCTTTGTATTAAATCTGGTCAATAAAGCCAAAGACAAGCTCCACTGCTGCTACCGGGCTGTAAATCATCTGATCTGCGAGTTTCAAAGGCGTAAGATGGATATGTGTGGACCGAGCTATTCAAATGCATTGCTGGGGACATGCTGATGAAACACTGGGGTGGTACAGAGGGACTGAAACTAAGACAAGAGGAGGCCTGTCAGTTTGTGATGTAGCATCATGCAAAAGGAATAAAAGAGCCATGTTTAAAATACGTTCCTTGTGGAAAAATGAGGTTACAAAACACACACTCAGCAGATGCAAAGAGATGACACTCACTGTTGATGTTTTCAGGGGTTACTGTATGTACCGTTACGTATCATGGAGTGTTTGGAGTAATGTCAGATTAATGTGACTTTTCCAGTATTTGATGTTTGCATGAAAACAAAATATTCACACAATAAAGTAAAAAGCGGCCACTTACTAGTGCTTTAGACTGATGTTAAAGCCCCTTTTTAAAATGCAGAAAAGCAGCCCCATCTTGGACTTGAGCTCAATTTTAATTTGTCATATCTCATTTTTTGACATGCAGGTGTCTGGATTTCAAATCAATTTTGTCCAGATCATTGTAAAAAAACAAATTTTAGCTGATCTCAATTAAATAACTCCTCTTATTCCACTCTGTTCACCAAACACTACCTCAGTCTAATCTTAGGTTAACACTGGACTTGTGGTCTTTGGGGATTTTCAAAATGTTTCCTGCTTTTCTTCCAATGTCTCATATACTGGTCTAGACTGAATACATTTCCCACCGTCTTGATCCTGACTCAGATCTCTAAAATTATTGGTTTTGCATCATAATATTTTCCCAAACAACCTCCCACAAATAATTAAGCCGCCTGAGTTGATCACACAGATAAATGAAGCTCTTTATTTTGCTAAATATGTTTTTCAAAAAAGACAAAATTGGGTCCAATATTTTAAATGTTTGAACAGATGGTATGTACTACTTATTTTTATTTTTTACCCTTTAAAAAAAAACTTTTGTATCTCATGGCAGGGAGACACTTATAGTCTATGAAAGGAGGAAAAAAATGTGTTTTTCATTAAATCCTACAGTTTGAAAAATCAAAACGTACTGTATTAGCCAAATTAACCTTTTTTAATCAAGTAATGAATTGCATTTACATCGACCAACCCCACAAAAATATAATCTAATTCCAATCCAAATAGGCTAATGTATTTTGTTAAACAAACTGTTGATTTCAAAAAGTCATAACTCATAAATACTCTGCATTCTCCAATAAATATACAGCCCATATAAGTCCCACTTGTCAGAGCATCCTGACAAGTGTGTTGCAGCAGCACATTTCATCCTCAAACGAGCCAGCCAAAGCACTAAAAGAGTCACTTTTGTCCAAACTGCTGATGTGACAAAACTGTTATGGGTTTCTAATCGGAGCGGAGAAGAGGCAAATGAAGATGAAATAAATGACCAGTAAAGGGAGGAAGGGAAAAGAAGAAGGGAGAGACCTTAACAAGACAATCCTGAGTGTGATTGAACCCCCGCCTTCGAGAAGCCTTGAGAAATCAGGAGGAGTTATGGCAGGAGCAACAATGGTCCATCAACAACAGACCACCTGTCACTAAAGCAGTGTGACGATCTCAGTCAAGTGGCTGGACTAGACATACGCTGATCAAACATGTTACCAGAATGAAGTCTGTCTAACAAAGTCAATATTTTAAGCATAAGAGATGATTGCAAATAAAAGTAAAGTAGCATTTTGGCAGCACATGCAAGCTCCCAGAGATGAGACAACTGATAAGCCGCAGTTGCAGCCAAAAATCCCACCCAACACTTTATCAGTATGCACACTACATTACTAGTGCAGCTTGATTCTTACCATTTTGGAGGTGGTGGTATCGATCTGCTGGGTGGCGATTAGCATCGACATGACTGAAGTGACGGTCCAACACACTCCTCTTCGTCTCGAGACAGCAAAAGTACTCCGGACAAGTGTCGAACGAGTGGGAGGCTTCACCTAAAGTGGTAGGATTAGTGGGACCCTCTTCTGCTGCTCCAAGCCTTAGATTCCTCCTCCCTCTCTGTCCCGCTGTCAGCTGACTCACGCGCTCCGGCACTCACCAGCCAATCAATCACATCGAGGCGAGGATTCGGCGGGATACGCTGCGATCCATTCACAAAGATGGGCTGCATAGATATGTGTGTGCTCCCTCGATTTCATACACCTCTGCTCTGTCTCTCTAAAACCCTCCTCCGTTACTTCTTTCTACAGCACTACCAATTATTCTTTGACTTTTCGCCGCCTCTCGCTCGTTCTCATTGACTCCTTATAGGTTTCATCGGTTTATGTCATTGCGATACAAATAAGTCTTGAACTCTCACTTGCAGACTGAGCCGTCCACTCTCTGTACACACATTCTTTACTGTTCTCCCTCACCACTGAGCTCGTCCCTGCTACAACCTGGCTTTTTTTTCCCCCCTTTTTGGCAGGTTCAGCACCTAAACTAAAAGGGGGTTTTAAGTGTAATCTTTTGAGCTGGCCATGAGAAAGGCATCTGCCAGTCAGCATGGCCAAGGACTGTTCTTTACATCTCCATCAAAAGCTTTACTGAGACGAATGTGTGTGCATGTCCTCTGAGAGGTGGTTGGTTGGAATAAAAATGCTGGCAACATAGTCTCCAGAAACGTCTTACCATTTTACTTTTGCAGTATTGCACAAAAGTAATGATCCCAAATGTAAAATGTTAACATTTGACTTTAGGGGAAATACTGCATTTTTTTGAATTTATGAGCTTTTTTTAACAGACATAAGGTAGATGCAGAATTACAGGTGTACCTGCCTAAACATGTTTTTTAAATATTTATTTTAATAGAAATAACATTAGCCTTGCCATACTCTTGCCATACTAAAAAAATGTTTCACTTTATATAAAAGTCCAACCCCAGATGGTTCTTTGTAACAAAACATCTGGCCTTTCAAGTTAAGGATCCCTTCACAATAATTCCTTACCAGTAAAATTCCTGTTTACCAATCGATACTGTATCTAAATGGAGTGGGCTTTGTTTCTGTGGTTATTTTCATGTCCATGCATCTAGGGGTGCTTTATTGTGCATCAGCTGGAACTGCCTCCAGGAAATCCAACTCAAATTCACAGACAACAGACAATGTCTTAGAGGAAAAAATGACAACAAAACAGCAACCACAAAAACAAAAGCATGAAATGTTCAGTCAAGTCAACATTATATATAAATATAAATGTTTTTTAAACATTATACTTGTGACATAAATACATAGCATTTAGGAAGATAAAACAGACAAGCAACCAAACAGCAAAGCAGAAACCATAACGAGTTTATAGATGCTGCCAACATTCGAGGGAAGTTATATGACATTAAGGGATTGTTTCTCCAGTCGAATGAAAATGTCTGCTGCTGTCAACCAATCTGCAGATCAATTTAATCAGCCTCTGTGATGGCTGTAATAAACCGTAGGATATATACAGTATATGGGCAACACATTGCGCCTCGTAAATTACCCCAACCTCCTCCGGGAAGATTGGTCCCAGGCACAGAGCTCAGCCAGTCTAAATTTATGTAGCATTTATAGCTACAGAGGGGTAAGCCAAAAAGCCAAAATGGAAAGGCTATAGGTGCACACAAGCCAACACGAGCCAGGTCAGCGGCTACTAAAAGGAAAGCTGTGAAAAAGTACAGAAGAGGCTCTAAATCCGCTAAAAATATGTTTCTGAACATTTCAATTTCTTTGGTCAATATTGCTCCAACAAACTTTCAAGGGCGAGTTTATTCGGGTCCAAAAAGTGCAGCCAGTTTGTATTGATGAGCAGCACTACAAAGTTGACAGGAAATAAAAATCTAAAACTTGCATGACTCCCTTTGTTGTCCTGATGGAGAAAGCACTTAGAGCTGCCATGCTAGCAGGCGGACAAAAAGGATTCAGAAAACTCATAAAGCAAAAAAATGTTTTCTCAAATCAAATCAGTCCCGTCCCATGTATAAATGTTCTCAGTGGAAGAAAAGGGAAGAGACACAAAAGACGAGGTGAGATCAGAGAGGTAGAGCGAGAGCAGCCTGCAGACAGGGATGAACCGATACTGATGATGGCGATGATGGCAGGTATTTCCTTTGATGTAAATGAAGGGCCATTTGGACGCCTGTCTGTAGGAAATATGTGACTGATAATGTTCCTAGCATTTTAACTTAAAATCAGCCTGAACCTTGAATGAATGAATAGTTGAATCTGTCAAATTTCCAAGGAGTCAAAAGCTGATGTAGATGATTTATTGCAGGCTATTGTACAATCGTGTAAGAAATGGCTGAGCAAAGTAGGTGATAATACTGGAAGCACTTGTTTAATTTCTTTATAGAAAAGATAGTATCAGATCCAACATATTAAGCCAATTCATCTTGATCACCATTTGATGTCTGGCTTCATTATGATTGTTGCTTTAACAGGAAATTTGTTATTTAAGTTGGAGCTGAAAACTTTATACACAGATTAAAGCAGTATTCGACTTTTCAGGATTTCCTGCATGAAAAGGTCTGTAACTAGACTGGTGCAGACTTTAACAGTGACAATATCCAAACTTTTTGCAAAGTGGGCCACATCTGATGAAAGGGAAATTTTGACTGTCTCTTCTGATTTTATTCTTATTCTACAAGTACAGGTTTTAGTCGGTTTTGAATCTGTTGGTATAAACCTGCTGCTGTTGGGGCCATAAACAATCACTTTTTATAATAGAAGCTGAGGGTCATATAAACTCCCACCTTGTGCCGTGAATGCCCCCGGGCCAGACTGGATTATATTATTTTATCAATAGTTCAACCGGACCTGTCCATAATGCTGTTTTGTGCAGTAAAGTTCCTTTTTTGTCAAGTAGAAAAGGTATTGCTAATTTATTAACAATATGTTTCACCTTTACCTCTTTCAGAAAATAATTATATGGTGTTTTATTCAGTGTTGTTTTTTGCATCACTTTGATGTTTCAGCAGCAGAAGGACTTCTTAATTAAATACTACACACAGCCACTGAATGGAGGGAATTAGAAACAAAGCCCACACTAAGTACATGCCACTGTTCAACTGAGACAAACAATAGGTCCAGACAGAGTATACCGCAACATTATAGCAATTGAGGAATAAAATAAACTATAAATTCAGCAATAACCGAGGGACATTTGATGAAACGCTGGTTGTAAAGTCTCAGCAGGTCCATCTGGTCCATCTCAAAAACTGGCTCAGTGCAGACAGACCATTTTTCACCCTGACGTCAGATGTTTCACTCCACACACTGGTGGAGTAGAAAAAGCCATTTACTCAGAATTTGGTCCTCCTTGAATCTAAATGGCTTATATGTTATGGTTTATAAAGTCAACAGACCATGTGATTACTTCTATTTCAATAACCAAAGCCAAATTAACAAAATGAACTTGCTCGATTGATATCCTTGTTGAATTGTTTGTGGATGAAATTAAAATGAATAAACAAACAGTGTTGGGAATGAGCTGCAGTGACGCCCTGAGAGGCTGTGTGAAATGTGTCTGATATGTTTTTGATTGTTAGAAAACAATATGGTCAATAAACAACTGTAAGAGCTTGACACGACATTAACAGGTGAATGTTGAAGCCATGTTCGACACAGTTGAAACAAACTCTAGGGCAGTTCATTTTTCAGCACATTTCAAGCAGTTTGCTAGAAAAGTGTTGCTAGTTATCAATAGACAACAGAGAACGTGTTCTTCAAGTTCAAGTTGATCTATTGATGATGGCTTTTGGGGACTGTTTAGAGAATGCAAGCTTTTGCTGCTGTAATGGAACAGGTAAAAAGTGAAATTTTAATTAAAGTACATCATTTTTAGAGTCCACAGAGCTTTATCAAAGAAAACCCACTAGAGTAGATGCTATAAGTAAAGGTAGCTGAAGTTTTAAAATGGAAATAGATGGTGCGGTGTAAAACCTGGTTAATAAGGATGTTTGTGTAATATTAATTTGGAGAAAAATATCTTTAACATTCATAACCAGGCTAAAGGTTGTGATATAGGCAGCCTAAAAAGCTCAAAATAATGCACCAAAACTCTGTATTTGCATGAAATTATCTCTAAAGTAGCTGCATCAAAGTAATGTCAATTAAAAACTAAATTGTGATCAATGACCAAAATGTAAATAAGGATTTATAATAGGGACCAGTCAATGGAGTCGGAAACTGCAGCTGCGGTGAATCCGACGGCGAGTGTCCCGAGTTTAATCTGGTGCTCCTGCCGTTAACCAACACCTGGCTGAGCCCAGGTTCTTCAGCAGTAGCCCAGTAAAGCCATTTATTCCATTATTGAGCACTGACTTTTCAATTCCCCCAGATCACAGGAGAGGAGTGAGGAGACAAAATGAAAAAAGTCCCTCAGGCTTAAAGAGGCACTGAAGGCAATTCCAACATATTGTCTAAAAAGATGAGTCTGGACAAAGCTAGAGGCTTCCAGGTACAACTCTAGGTACTCTTTGGGCCCAAAAAATGCTTCAAAGACAGCATTAAAATTCAAAAATTGAATTGATATTTGCAAAAGTGCTTTCTTAATTGAACTGATTTAAATCACTTGTTAAACTTGGTTAAAGTCACACAAATGCATTTCCGTTCAGCATTTTGCCAATTTAATCTGGTCTCTGAATTGAATTTGTATTACAAGCACACTTAATAACTTGACATTCAGCATATGGCTCTGTGCTATTTAGATAAGTGATGGTCCGTCTTTGAACACCCACATGCTTCGCCGCCAAATTGCCCCATTGCTCATAATAAAACCTGTGTCTGAGAGACTTGTGGCCGTTATATTTTAGTGAAATTGTTATTAATAGGACTGTCAAAGTGTAGTGGTAGGTCCAAATTTAGGGATACAAGAGGGTAAAAAACAAGGGAAAGAGTCTTATAGGAGGTTTGAAAAAGGGGGAAGTCTAAAATGCCATTCATTTCAGTGCTCGTGAATAAAAGATGAAAGTTTTGACATAGATCCAAGTTTGGGCTCTCCAGTGGCTCATCTCATTTACTATAGAGGCGGTTTGGAGGAGAACAGAGTGCCTAAGTACACTCTAAGGAGAAGATGATGTGGTATGCTCAAGGAAATCTCTCATTTTTAAAACATCAAGGACATTGACTGACACTCTAGTAAGAGAAAAGTCCCTAAATGCTGTATAATATGACTGTATAGAAAAGCCCAGTCCATATGTCTTGCTGTCAAAAAAGTGCCTCCGCGTCATTAAGGGCTTTAATCAATCATGGGACTTGGAGCTACAGCAGTGCCGCAGATAAACCACCAAACACCTGTGTTCATGTTTAACAGCGGGCGTCTATCAATCTGTTTAATAGGCTTTTAGCAGCAATTTAAAGCTTGTTGGTTTGGCTTTCCATGCTATAATTGTGGTACTGTTATTCTCCACAGAAACCTGCTAATGGGATAATTTTATTAAACATTGTCAGTAAGGCACTTTTGAATATGCAACAAATAATTTAGAAATGGAAATTTGGATGAATAACTATGAGCAACTGTGAATACGGTTTTATTAACTATGATGAACAGTTCTACAAAGGATGTTGGAGATCTTTAAATCTATCACCACAAACAACAGATGAAGCTTGGCTATAGCATGATAACACTGGGGTAACAAGATAGTAAAAATAATAAGAAGTAGGCCTAAATGTGGTAGTAATTCCAATAAAATTAACACCTAAAGCATGTTAGTAGTAACCAAAATAAAAGTTTGCTTTCCATTTGCAATTTCAAAGTAAAAATATTTGAAACAAGACCCTTTTTCTTTCAGCCTAATAATTCAGTGACATAAATTAATTTATTACAGACCATTTCTGCCTGATGACAAACATCAAGCATTTTCTGCTGTATTGAAGCACAAAAAAATAGCAAGGCATGTTCATTTTGAAAGTATATACATATTTATTACTTTAAATATTTTTGGAGAGAATACATTTAAAAATACATTACCAGTTTTAACCAGTTTTTTTACTTAAATCCTAGCAGTTCAAGTTAAAATGGGGAGAAAAGGGCAATAAACAATGGAAGAGAGACAGAACTTCATAACACTTCAAATGTAGGTCTTTTCTATAGAAACTGATAGTCAAGGTGTCAGTGAGTACAGTTTCCTTCACCAGGTACTCACAAACTGAGGGGAACTCAAGCCACGACAAAATCAGAAGACAAGTTTAAGAGAGTCAACAGCTTTTGTGATAGGCGGCTCCCAGGACAACAGCTTAATAGTGGTCATACAAAGCAAGTCTTTGAGTTGCAGCAAGAATAAGTCTCCCCCAAACCAAGATAGTCATGTAGCCACTCTTACTCTAGTAATAATTTTGTTGACTTCTTATTTCTCTCCTGCTTAAGTATCATTATTTTAAAGTAGCTATACTTAACGGAATACAGACTTTGACTTTTCTGCCTGCCTCTGTTGTATATTTAGTCTTAATGCACATTACATAAATAATAAAAATAAAAAATAAAACGTAATTATACTAATGTATTGGCTGACATTTTCAAAAGGTTACTCTGAGATCTTTATGTCTGTAAGGTTTCCTTTGTGAGAACTTCAAAAAGCTCCAATCATGTGTCTGACCACTTATGTTAAAAATGCAAACAAAATATAAATTCCTCATTGAACAGGTAGGTTAACATCTTTAAAAGATTTGTCCCAAAGATTTGTCTTGGACACAGGCTGCCACACAAAGAGTACATATATTAATTTAATGAGACATCCACACAGGTCGATTAACTGTACTCAACACTGCATTCAGCAAACCAATCTGTCTCAGGCAAAATAGACAAGGGGCGATGCTCCTTTTGACTAATTGCCTTTAAAGCTGACGCCTACTTCACAATAAAGGTCAAAGTAATTCACTGACATCAACAAACAGCTTGACCGCTCGCTCAAGGGTGTTTAAACTAAAACATTGAGACATTAATTCAAGGGATCTCGTCTATTAGCCTCTAGCCTGTCACGAGTCAAACAAGAGAGAGAAAAGCCCACTCCTGCTGCATATAGTTCATTTCATACTGCGTTGACGAGGGACAGGGATCGCCAGAGACTATACGCTTCAGGTCGAGGACTTTTTCCAATACTCATAAATAGTCATACGTTAGTTTTGTTAGATGAATTCCTCCATCCGTCCTCTGGAGTATGGTTTACATGAGAGAAACGAGTACAAGGTCAGAATAACTTGACGGTCAGGTCTGGAATTCATGGCCATTCGGAAGCGTCATGACTGATGGGTACCACAGCCAATCAGGGTCTAGCAGCAGCAGAGGCCAGTGAGGTGACAGATGGAGCAGAGTGTGCAATAAGTTTAATAATGTAAAGGCTTGTTGTACGCAGAGTCAAGGTAAAAGACAGGAGGAGGCAGACGAGGATGTCGTGATGATCTGTTTAGTTTCAACAACAACATAAGGTCAGCTACTTTACCGCTAGGAGAATAAAAACAGACAGGTCCCTTTGAAGGTTGCTACTGCAGTGGCTAGTTTTAAAAATGATTATAGCCCCTTTCACACTGAACAACAAGCAAGTGGCAAGTTAAGTGGCGTTCACTTACTTGACAGAGAGAAAACAAAACAGGAAAAGTGTCTGGACAGGGCTGTGCCGCAAAGAAAGCGTTTAGATGTTAGCATATGTTGGTTAACATAATGCGTATTAATAACTAAAATGGATGTATGAATGGGGATTTCACCTAAACCATTCCATAGTAAAGTTATGTCAATGTACAGTATACATTACAGTACACAGTTCAATGTCTCTAATATCTCTGTCTGACAAGTTAGTATAGAGTTCAAGTGTCAGTGGTGCAACGATAGTCCAAAGAGTATGTAAATGAGGTAGTGTATGGAGAGTACGTGTCTATAAAGAATGACCAAAGTGCCAAAGCCTGAGCTGGTAACTGGTATAATAAGCAGTACATGCCCAAGTCTGCTGTTAAACATTGTACATTAACCAGCCATAAAAATATGACCACATGATCATATTTGTTAGTCCACCTTCTTCTCCAAAACGTCTTAAAACAATTAAAACGTGAACTAAACTAGACCACTGAAAGTTCGGACCCCAAGGCTTTAACAAGCATTTCAAAAGAATCTTCAAATGTTGTAGGTCAGGTGACTGGAATGGACAAACAAAAGGTTCAGATTTGTTTGTCCATCTCAGAAATGCTCTATTGTTGAAGCTTATCCTTTTTGAGTCTGACCATTGTCAAAAAGAAACAGTCCACTGCAGTTTTGCATGTGCATACGAGACAAGAACAAAACATCCTGTTGCTAGAACAAAGATGTCCTAGATATACAACTTTTGGTTTTAGTGTAATTTATGTTATGGTTTATTGTTGTATATTTACAGTTTAAAAATTTCTCAAATCTAAACATACAATATTCAAATATAAAGACTATTTCAAGCCAATTGCGACACTTGCGACACAATATTTAAAATAGTTTATTCTTCCTTTCAATACTTCTAAACTTCCACTGCACTGTGTTTTATTATTTCCAGTTCGACATGGATTCTCTCTGCTCCAAAACCAAGGTATTAAATTATTCAACTTTAATAATCTAAAACATTATATGCAATTGCTACAGAAAGAGTTTCAGACCTCACAGTCTGATAATAAATGTTCATAATATAAAAACTGCATTTTCACCCTACAGCTCTTTTGTCATATTGGTGCTAGCAGCTATAATTTCTTTTCTCTGTGGGCATCTTGCGACCATGACCTTTGTGTCATAAACTCTCAGCACCTTTCAAAGCAATCTCAACTCTGTACTCTAGATGAAAAGCAATGCAACCTGGTAATAAAACATCAGAAAAGAGATGTTACAGCTTTAGACAACGCTTTTTCTTTTTTTTTTACTTACAGAGCTCATTTGGTCTTGAACAAATTGGGAGTCTAGATAAAGGCTTTCCAAAACTCTGCAGGACTGACAATGCCATCTGATTTGTCTGTCTAATAATGTGCTCTTGGAAGTTTGCTCCTCACTGATTTATTGTTCAATTTTGGCTTTCACTCCACAAAATTTGGTTTACCAGGTCTATTCAGAGGTACACTGATGTGTTTAAACTTGTTAATTAGCCAGTTCCACACTGTAAACTAAACATAAACTAGTTACACTTTTACTAATATACTGTATATGATCACATTTACGACAATTACCAAAGAAGTCTTCGATGGCAAACTTGCAGCTTGCATTTCTTTTCATCTCCCAATTCTCTTCCGATCTCTCCTACGTAACCCTGCAAGGACATTCTGTTGTCTAATAACCTACACACTGGAAATGTTCTATGGAGCTTTAATTTGTTATTCCTTCATATCTTTCCAGGTAGATAAATGCAAATACTGCTTTTTATAGATGATGACCAAAGTTCACATTTCGGCTACACAAACCCATCACGGTGGTTTTCCAATGCCAAAACTTCATTCATTCATGTTCTACTGCTTAGTCCCGTTAGGGGTCGCGGGTGACCGGAGCCTATTCCAGCAGCTTTGGGTCTGAGACAGGGTGCACCCTGGACACTGTTCAGTTAGTCGCAGGGCTAAAAGACATTCACACACTAGGGATACTTTAGATCTGCTATTTAACCTATACATGCATGTGTTTGGACGGTGGAAGGAAGCCAGAGTACCCGGAACCCACAGTAACAGGGAGGACATGCAGACTCCTCACAGAAAGACCGGAGTTAGACAAGGGTGTTTGAGTCGCCCGAGGTTTAAACTCACAACCTTCTCATTGTGAGGCACTAACCACTCTGTCACGTGACCCCAAACTTCAGCATTCTGGAAAACGAAAAATGTCGCACTGACGGCCACTGGGGTGAATGATAAAGACATATTGTGCAAGAAACTGTTGGATAGCTCCCCCGAACCTTGGAGATCTCCACTACTGCACCACTGACAGGTACAAGGAAAGAAATGGGGAGAGGTGTTGTTCAACAGACGGTGGCGAAGGAGAAGGAGGTGCTGCCAGTCAAGCGTTGTTCCCCTGTAGACGGGTCCAGATGTCCCCTTCCTTCCTGTCCTGATTGCATTCTCCCAACTTTACCCCCGGGATTAGAGTAAGAAAAAAAAAAAAAAAGGTGGGTACACAAATGCCTAAAGAAATACAGATCCCTCTAACTCCGCCTGCTCCACCTCCTGCTCTGTGTGCGCAGCGCTGTGAGCACTGTGGGGATATTGAGACAGACATATCCCTCCTAGATGAAAGGGCCATTTCAGTCACACAGGCCCCAAAGGTAAACGTGGTCAGAGTTAGCAAGAGGCTTTCCATTTATTGCCGACCCGGAGAGAAAGACTCAAAGGCAGCATAACAACAGTGACTGCAATAAAAGGGCAACTGCTCCACTCACACTTCTGACAAGCTATTTGTGGCTCTAGCAGCTCATAAAGATGTATTCTTATTTTTCATGTTTGTAAAGCAAACTTTGTCCCACTAGACATCTCTGCGGTTTGCCTCTGTCTATGCATTCCCAGAGGCAGCATTTCATTATTTGCAGATATGAAGACCCGCCGCCATTCTCGCCTGTATCATTCATTATTTGGGCAAGAGATTATGGCTGAGATAAAGTTGACAGCTGGAAATCTCTGTCTGCGCTCCCTGGAGATTTGTGCGACAGCTTCTACATAGATCCTATCAACGGAGATGGTTAAACATGTCAGCTCTAAATGAATCCAAACGCAGATGTTTAAAGCAAACAAAATGTAACAGATATCTTAACGATAACAGTGGCGTAGTTACAGCTAACAGAGCGGTGTGGGTAATTTGTTTTTGGCTGTAGATTAAGAGTTTGTAACATTATATTGTTGTTTGGGTTCTAATAACAGTGTATAATGGCCACTCCAAAGCTGAGCCTATACCAGCTGCTTTAGGCATGAGGCGACGTAACCCCTGTTAACTGAAAGGGCCATCACTTATAGACAAACCCTGAAATTCACTGTCACATTCATTCACATCAATTTAGGGTCACTAATTGAACTTTACAGGCCTGTTTTTGGACAGTGGAAGTGCTGAGAGAAAATCCTATGAGAATTTTCAAGCACATTGAATAGAAGTAGGGCTAAACAAGAATATATGCATTTTGTTTGAAGATGTAAAAGTAATAAAGTCCAGTCATTTCTCAACAGAAATTCAAGAATGCTTGTCGTATAGGGCATACAGGAATTTGTCTGAACTCATGGATGTGGTTTGATAATTTTTAATTTGAACTTTCAATCAAAGTAAATACAGGAAACAATTTAAAAAAAAACACTATCACCTACAATGATGCTTTTCCATACACATGCATTTGATTATAAAATATGGACTTTAACATTAAACGTTTTCTTCAGTGTTTTGACTAACCATGGTGAAAGTGCAGTTGAGAAGTTTCAGACCACATTGATTTGTTACACTGCAGTAGACCAGCGGTACTTTTGGAACATGTGGGCACCTACAGTAGCCCTGCTGGGACATGTTGTTGTCGTCTTTGAAGAAATAGGGGAAATGGCTACAAAAAAGTGTCCACTAGGTTTGTCCCTGAGGACAGTTGTAGGTACAGGAAGTAAAAGATTTCTTCACTGGGTTTAAAAACAAATTACTATTTTTTTTGAAGATGGATTGAACTGAATTTGGTGACTGAATTTGGATGGATATGTTACAGTTAAAAGGTACTGTATACTACAAAATTAACATTGTGCAATTTTAAGTACTTTAAGGAGCTCTCTAAACGATCTATTTAAAGAATTATTATTCATTTAAAATTTGGATCAAACAAAACACACTCCCCACATTTACCTTAAATCTTCTATCCTAACCCCAACCCACGTTTTATCACTTAACCTTTAAAACGCAGTTCTTTTAAACAACCACAAGATGCCACTAATTTGTCGCACCGTTTCTGTAAACTCTTGTTTTCTGATGTAGATGCAGGGTTTTATTTTTAATCTGATATCAAAGAGACTGTAAGCTGCAATAAACAAGACAAATACTTGTAAACCCCTACAACAAATAGTCGTTATTCTGAATTTATGTCAGCAATTTGTAATAGTTCCAACATGACTTATTAACCATCCCACCCCTTTCCACCTGCAGCCTTCTACCAGTTGTGATAAGAAATTGAATAAACACTGCACAAATCATTCCCCAGAGTTTCAGCACAATCCCTCTTCGCAGGTGTCACTATCTCGCTCCAAAACACAAACAAACAATAAACAGAGGGTATACACCATCTTGCTAATGACAACTTGGGGCTGACACAGTTTGACAAACTCGTCCAACACCACCTTCACGAGACAACAGTATTCATTTATATTCCTTTCCGAGAGAGAGACATGCAAAAACGTCAATGGCAGATTTGTCTCTACACCATTACGCAGGCAGGGATTGAACATCACTGCTCATGGTGACAAAGTCATTTTAGAAGAAGCCCCACAGAAATGCTGATATATTTCCCGGGAGACAGTGTGGATTTCTCTACAGCTACGATCCTCACCGAGAACACATTTAGCCCATTTTAGCATCGAACCAATGCAGTCCACAAAAAACTGCAATGAATTCCAATAAGACGCTTGGAAACAGAAGTTAATTCAACAATTACACTCAACTCTAAATTGGTTGTCAATTGGTTGCAAGTGAACATTATGCTACAATAAAGATGTAATTTACTGTACTGACAGATGTTTTGTTTGGGGTACAACCTCAGTTCTCTCACAATACAAAAAGTTTGTAATTAAAACTACACTTTTTAAATTAAAACAATCTGCGTATTAGTTTAACAACTTCATGATTTTAACTTTTTCCATTTGTAGTCAGAGTTAATTAAAACAAGGCGAACAAATTTTATCAAAAAATAGAACAAAACCCACATTTTGACATCTGAAAAATGTTGGGCTATTTAACACAAGAAACCCTTACAGAACGAGGCATTTGCATTTCCTAATTAAATGTACGTCTACTGTGAGTTCATTATGCACGAGCGTCTTTGTCGAGTTCGTGTTCGGTGAAGGATTTCTTTTCTTCTCACAAACAGAGGCAGGTTCTTCTTGCCTCTTTGCTCTCCCCTGATATGTCAGCAACTTTGCAGCAACGTGTGGACTGTTGCTGGGATTTTTCCAATAATTACAGAGTGGCTGATTGGCTTCAGACATGGGCTGCAACAACAGAGGAACACTGCAGTCCACACACTGCCTTTTGGGATGCTGACACACAATGTACTGCCACAGAAAAGTCACAAAAACAGATCCCTTCAAGCTCCCATGTCAATCAAACCTTTAATTAAATGACTACAGTGTTGCCAATAAATACTGAACACGAACGGTCTGTGGAGGTAAAGCCACATGCTTTGGAGCCTTGTCCTTCCCTGGTGGTAAAGTCATTAGCTGTGCAATTAGCAAACACTCTAATCCCAATATTTTGGGAGATATTGGGATATATTAAGAAGGCAAACTCAACAACATTGCGAGTTGTTCTTAACCTCTGCTTATCTTGAGAGAGCCAGTTGTGCAAGAAGCAAGCACTCAGAAGAGCCAGAGTTTTAGAGAACTATTGTGTTGAATTAGAATTTATAGCAACTGTCTGTCAAAAGTACATAGGACTTTAAATTTATGGATTTTAACAAGTAGTGAAATAAGCCAAGAAAAAGGCATTATAGTGAGCTCAAATGTAACCAAATAGTTATAATGGTGCAAAAAGAAAGAAAGAGAATTAGATATGCCCTATAACTACCAAATATATGAATGCTATATTATTGTTTATCCAATTATTGTGTCCAGAAAATGTCCTCTACAGATGGTATCATGTCCCATAACAAATGTAATTGCTGTATGTGAACTGGCAGGAGTGACAGACGAGCTGCCATGGACCAGGGGACGGCTGTCGAGTGTCGTTTTATTTGATTGTAACCATACTGCTGTACATACAACTTCTGTAATATGATTACACACGATTAATGTATGTGTTCTCATCTGCAATAAACTTACAAGACAGAAAAAGTAACAGATTTTGGAAATATTAAAAGGTGGGGATGTTGTGAAGGACAGACTTGGCGTAGACTCCGTTGTGAGGGAGCCAGCTCAGGAATATGGCAGCCGTCTCTGGCACTGGACACGTCGACTTTGTCAAAATGACACACAAACAGTAAATATGTTGTCATTCACACTTTCCACAACAAGTAAGAAGATTAATTTATATCATCACGTTTTTTCACGATCACTAAAAGACAATAAGCAAAGACCTTAAACAAGCACACATATTTCTGTAAAACACTAGATGGTCAGCTGAAGTTACATTTCTTCAATATTTACTCTCACTCTACAGCTTATCTTTTGCAAATTGTGGAGGACAGAGCCTATTCCAGCTGCGCTGGGCTTCAGGGGGGCACAATCTCAGCATTGCCATTTAATTTCAGAGCTAACACTTTGAAACAACATTCACATTCATCACTATGGGCACTGGGATTATCACATAAATTTAAAAAGACCTCAAGTCACTGCAATTGCATCACTTACTTAATAAGTTTAATTTATTAAAGATAAAACATTACATAGGCAGCAATAAGCACAAAACTATGTATTGCCATTTGGTCTTTAAATTAATGCTGAAAAATCATTACAGTATATGCAGCTGAAAAGTAGAGACAGACATTCTTTTGAGGTTTTTTTTTTCCAAAGTACATTTATTATCAGCAACTGCTCTGCATTTTTAACTTTTCCTCCTAATTACTTTCCCTGTAAACTTTCTACGAGGCAATTATCTTCTTGCCTTGCTATGTCGCACACGCACACACACACACACACACACACACACACACACCATTTCAATTCCAGAGGCAAGCTTTGATCACCACTACATTAGCTTTACATTAGAAACAATCATTAGAAGGACATCATCCCCACGACCAATTTGCCTTCGGAAAATAGTGGCGCTGGAGTGTGCCGCAGTCCAGAGACGAGCAATGAGCCACACCAAACTTGATTAGGCGTCGAAACAATGTGTCATTCCTCGTGGTCAGACATTGAAAATGAGCATCTTGTTTTATAATCTAAAGTGCTGGTGGCTAGGAGACTTGAGGGGGTCATTTTCAGCTTAAGTTATATGTTCAGATGACAAAACACAAGCACAACAATATACTCTTGTTATACAAGTCTAGACAAGGAACAGGACAAGAGATCATTTTTGCTAACCTTCATGGCTCAAAGATAATTACAGTTATGTTTAGGTACAATTTGTCTGGAATATGTGATTTGCGTTAAGCGTGCAGTGGGTAGTTTTTGGTGACAGTAGAGAGCTTAAGGATTTTTGAAAGGTAATTTAGTTCAAAGTAGGCAAGATTTTATGCTCAAAAAAGAAACAGTAATGTGTTTCTCCTCCAACAGTACATATTATGTCATGGCTTTAGAGTCAAGCAGTTGCACGGACTGGAACACGAGGTGATTAAATTATGGCTTCCCTGGATTATAAGGAGCTTTAAATGTCTATTTTTTTTCCAAAATAAGCATTGGCAAGGACTTCTTTTGATGTATACTTTAATATTTTCTACAATGCACCTTTAACACTGCTATAATGAAAACATAAAACAAATCTGTGCAAGAACATGAAGAAAATGTCTCGACCCGAGAAACGGTCCTGGTAAACTATATTTATATGTCTTCCACCAGACGACCCACAAAGGTGGTGCTTTTTATGAGTTGCTAAAAATGGTGGCCATGTTTGAAAGGTCTTCAGGTAGATAATGCACTTTAGAGACAGTAAATTTGCTCCGCATCATACCTTCATGGCACAATATTCATCTTTAAAGCACAATGACAACCTATCAATAAAGCGTACCTTATGAAAGTCCATAAAAAAGAAGAGCCTTGACATGCACTATCCCATGTAGCTGAGATGGGCACATTTAACAGTATCGAGCCTTTTCATCATCAGGTCCCATCATAAAGGGCCATCGAATCTACCTTCAGACAGTTTTACGAGAGCATTACGACCACCATTTTAAAGCTCGGGCTAAGTTTCAGGCAGCAGATGGGAGTGAACTTTAAACTCAGCGGGGAGCGAGCAGCACAGTCCAGCTGACAGTGAGGCCGGCCTGCCTGATGTTTGATTAAGAGGGCACGTTGACCTTTAGAGGGCTCCAGGGGGCACTGAGAGACACCCGCACCTGACAGCGAGAGGGCTCAGCCTTCTCATTACGACCCAGATCTATCAATCTGCTCCAGAGCTGCTCTCTCTGGTTCACTGTGAGGAGAACTCCACAATGAGGAGGATGTCATTGAAGTGTCTGAAAGTATAGTGTAAGGAATATATGAGGAATACTCAGCTAAATGACACAAGGTTGTAGGGTTTTGCAGATAGGGTTATATAGACTGTGTAATTAACTCAAAAGGTGAATGAACAAATGGAAGAATATAGACATAGATCGATAGAGACATTTACCACATTAACTGTTGGTAACAGTAAAAGCACATTGATTTGTCCCAGATGTGTCCCAGCTTTCTAATTATTACTTCTTAAAGTTTCTAGTAAGCTTTGTTAACAACAAGTATTATTTTTAACAAAAGTAGTTTTGATCCACAAAGCTAGACACTTATTCAGAAAAGTGCATGAACTGCCTTAAAACAGTCTATTAAAAAAAAGCTGACACTTATAGCTCCCCAGAACCCACTTTAGTAATACTACTACTACTACTACTACTAATAATAATAATAATAAAAATGTTAGATTATTATGGATGAACAGGAAGAAGCCGGAGCCAGTCAATAACTGTGATGAAATGAATGTGTATTGTGGCACTTCGGTCGGTGCTTCTACTGTTCATGACAAGTAAGCCATGTCAGACCCCAGGTATTTTTCTTAGAATCGATACTAAATGACACAAATGCTGCCCAAGACAGATTTAGTCTATAATTACAAAAACAAGAGCTGACGTGACACAATCAAGGACGTCTTGGCTTAAGTCGATACTAAAACCATTTATACTTTTAATTATAAACTAATAGGTGCTTTGACACTCACAAATTAAGGGCTTAACAATACCAAGCCTCCAATTCTCTTATTTTAGATGAGATACTTATACGCCAACAAATCGATATTAGTAAAACATGAGCAGTACATGAGAGACTGGATAAAAGAAGCCATTTGACATTGTATTTCAGCAACACAGTCACACAGAGGTTATTCGTGTCATCCCGGGCATATTGCTGTTTCAATATACTGCAGTGTGTGTAAATTTGACAATATCATGTGACCTCAGTTTTTACAGCACTTCAGCTGATATGGCCATGTGTTGATGTGCAGCCGACAGGTCACACTAAGAAGAGGCATTCTTTTCAAAGAACAAGGGTTGAATATCTGACACTATAGACTCTCAACATTTGGGATGGAAGATAAAAGATTAAACAGTGCTTGTCATAGGAGTGGGACAGAGCATGTTTTATTGTGTCCATGATACATTACACATAACATAATATTTATATTAAAGGCTGCTTTAAATTACATCATGTCTCATCATGACATTGACAAGCAACAGTGTGGATTAAAGGCAGGACTATATGCACTAGGTTATTCATTTCAGTCAGATTATTTTAAGTAGACACTACAGTGATACATATTTTCATTTTTTTTTTACAAAGTTTTACTATCTTTCAATTACAAAATATGGTGATAACATCTAGCTAACAATATGTACAATGCCAGACATCGTGAAAAGATTATTGTGCAGCAACATGATTTAAAGCTGGGCAGTGTGACATACTGCATGTAATACTTTTAATGCATCCTAAACAAACTGAAAGTGCGTTTTTAACTTTAATGTTTTCCTAGCAAGTTTCTGGGCATTTCTACTTAAGGCGCATTCATTTATATATATTATAACATCAAATGGTGATCATGATTTTGAACAAGCTCCAAGATTTCTTCTGAAAGACTGACCATTTTTGGGAGATTGTCCAGGTGTAATGCGTTGTCCCCCGGTTTATATCTTGCTAATTTCATTATCAATTATTATGTTGTGTGAGCCAGCATTAGTTTAGACACTCTTTCCTTCAGTGAAACCTGGTCTGTGCTGCTGGTGGACACCTGCAGGCGAGCATCTGTCTCATCCACAGGGACCGGCGCTCGAGCCTGTGGAGCTACTGTACGCCATTACTTCAGGTTCAGTGGGCACCTTGCACTGGACTACAGTAGACCGCCTTAAGATGAACCAAACAGAAGACTATACTGTAACTGGGGAGAAAAGCACCGCAGTAAATGTGTGGTGACTGCGGTATAGATTCATTTTTGTATAGTAGCCTATATACTGTTGTTAATTTGTCTCGGTAAGTTTGTTTTTTCCAATTTTACCTTTGTTCATGTTGTCTTTGTATTCTTGCTTACTGCTTTATAACCTACAGTTGCAGACCTTGTAAACAGCACACAAATAGTTTTGATAACCTCTGCCTTGACCCTAAAAAGCTGCAGTGGCTCACAGCTGTAATAAATCTCTACTGTCTCCATATGATGCCATTTCACCTTGTCCTGACCCTTCTTACTTCTTTCTACTACACTGACCCTTGCAAGCCTTTGTAACCAACGTTTGGAAGATAAATCATTCACTTCTGTATTTGGAATTTTCCATCTTACATTTTTTGTTTGTTCGAAGCAAATGACATCTCTGTGAGACAAAAAGAACCCAATAACAAAAGCGAATTCTTTCAGAGCTGAAATACAACTTGGTGATGACACCCTCGGAGCTAATGTGCAGAGAAAATGGCAATCCGTGAGGCATTTAAGAGCCACCCAATTAATTCAAATGAATCCCTTACATCCCGATTATAATTAATAATATATCAGCTGCACAAGGCATGGAGGCGCAAAAGTTAATTTAGCAGCGATGAGCGTTCTCCCAATGCAACGGATGGTAATATTCCTCTAATGTTTAGGGAATACATAACGTTCCCCTCTCCAACAGGTGCTTTTTCATTTTCTGTCTGGCTAGCTTTAATGATCTCATTAGACAGCCATTGTGACTAGAGGCTGCTTGTGGCCCCTCTGCCACACAACAGGGAGCACAATAACAGTGATGAACGCGAGGCAGGGCTGCTCTGTGATGTCACGCAGGCTGCTTACTTACAAGATGGACACCACTCGCAGATTGTTCCAGAGAGGATAATTGAATTCCCTGTGTACAGCTCAGTACAAAAAACCCTTTACCCTGCTTCACACAGACCTGGAAACCTCTTCCAGTGAGCGGTACATCATTACCCAGAATTCTTGCCGGCAGTCTACCCAACTTCCTCTGCCAAGAATCAAATGGCACAGATTAATCATAGACTGTCTGGTGGTTACAGGGGAAATGCTCTTATAGGACGATCATATAGCTTCTACACACACAGACTTGTATTGCAAAAAAAACCTCAGAGCAGAAGACCAATCATTTTTTTAAACATGCAATGTGGATTCATTTGAGGTCAATTACACTTATTAATGTCTAATTTATTACCGGTGTCTAATGTCCAATAAGTATATGACAAAAAACTTTTCTTCTATATAAATTTGAGATTTGCGGGAAATTCTTTAAGTGGAACTTTAAGACAAAAAGTTGTTGATAACTGTATACATGGTGCACTTGTTTTGTAAACGTGCAAATTGTCCTAAAGCGTGTAAAAAATTTTATTACAATAGACATTTGCACGTTCCTTACGCAAACAATTGTACAAAGAAAAGGCTGCACAAAAACACCATAAAGAGTTGCAAAGTGTCAAAGAAGTTGGAAATTCTGTGACCTGCTTCCATCTGAATCATGGGTTGTATATACTCTGTAAATGTGATGTTTACAAAAAGGACATATTCTAAAATAAAATAAAATTAAAAAAAGGAGACATTTTTAAAGAAAGCATCCTACAATTTAAGAGGCCATGAGATCATTGGGAGAAACAATCTGTAACATAATTAAAGTAAAATCTCCCTTAGGAGTCCCTTAGAAGCCGATACTTGAAACAATGAAAACTGAAAGTCATTTGAAAGGTAACAACTGCATACGCTGCAGGTAGAAAGTTTTATGTAAAAACTACAACAGAAGTAATATTTCCTCTGTTTGTGATGTGGTGGTTATTGGAAGCCTGCTGATTCTTCTGCTAACTCACTATTCTAGCCAGAGTCAGAATAAAAAGATGTTTTCGGGTTGCCTGCTTTGACTGAATGTTGCAAATCTTGGCACAATTGTTTCCCTCATCTTACTTTTTAATGGGTTTCCAATCTCCCTAATAGTGTCGAACTGTGTGCTCCAATTTGAAAGTCAAAAAGTTGGCAGTGGACCTTTTTCCCTCCCTCCATCTGTCTCTGTCTCTGTCAGTGTTATTGCTCTAAATTGTCCACTTGTTAACCTAAACCCACATTAGATTAGGACAATTTAACTCTAAGAAAAATATAATAGGAGTGAACACTTTGCTGAAATGAGATTACTCCCAATGGCATGAGTAACAGACCTAACAACAATACATGATCATCAATTCCAAAAGCATTTCCAGACTTCCTCTCCGAAAATAGAAACAAAACTTAAGGAGAAACCTCTGTCTCTTTCGTTCGCACTGACTTTAAACCCAAGCTCAAATGTTAGCTGCTGTAACCCTTTGATCTGTTCTACTGTACAATGGCCTCTCTTTGTTCTGACCGCTACTATGTTTCCTCACCTGCAGAAAGACTCCCACAAAAGCACAGAATACAAGCTAATTTATCTGGATGTTGAGCTAGACAATGTATACTGGGACTGTGCTCAAGGTTAAAGATAATTAAGGCATTATACATCAAATAAACCGTTTATACAACTAATCCGTCATACAGATTGTGTCACATTGGTTTTATTCTGAAGTTTATGAAGTTGTTAGAAGATGTTAAACTGGGGAACATGAACAGGTAAGAGTAAGTTAACCACACATGGGGTCTTTTGGTTGGTATTTTTAACAGTGAGCACCTTGACTTTGTTAAAGAATACTTTACCTAAATAAAATGCAAAAAGAGCTTGGTGAATGTAATCATAAAATGTGATCCCATCTGGAAGTCTAGACTGAAAAGTAACAAAAGCAAAAAGTGCAAGGAATCAAGTTGATGTAATTTAAAGTCAAAATTGGCAATTATTACTCAAGTAGGGAAAAGTAAAGTAAAAAACAAAAGCGAAAACAAATACTACAACTACCGTTAGTAATGTTGAACTACTAACCACCTCTGGCTGCAACTATAACAGCTTTGAATGCTGGCAAGGGATTCAAAATAATATGAACAAACTCCTTCAAAACCTCTTTCACAATAATGGCCTTGTTTTTTTATCATGCTCTATTGTCTGTTCAGTGGAAAATCTCAAATTAGGACGTCTGCAGAACAACAAATATCCTGAGTGTGGTGCTTGAGATCAAACCATGCTGTCTTCAATGGATGAGCTCTCAGACTGGTCATACTCCAAGACTGTCTTCAGATGGAGCTCACCACATAAAATGAAAGAAGAGCAAAAATAACTGTGAGGCAAGCTTTAATGGATGCTTTGAAAAACTTTGGACTGACATGAGTCGTGGGACAACACACTGCCTGCAAGAGGTGGAAGCCTTATGTCGCTTGTAAATTTAACATGGTTCACAACAACCTTCTTCTAAATTTAGGGTTCCATAGGTTTTTTTAAGGTGACCCAATAACCCAACACTAGACATACTATAAAATACAGTACACTCTAAGCAGTCAATTGGACTTCCCATCAACACTTCCATTGGCATATTGCAGCTCAAAACCTGCCTTTATTTCCAACCAATGTGCATCTTCCAAAGTCAGTGGCTCCTGTAACAGTAGGACAGCCTTCATTTGTCTAAGATGGATCACTAAACAGAGAATCATCATGGCCACTTGAACAAGCCCAATTATGGCCTGTAGTCATGAAAAGATGAACAGTGAAGCAATCAGACCATAACAAGCGCTGCTCCTCAATCTCAACATGCAAACCACGTTAGGACAGATGGGGCTCCCTCTGCTCCTCTTCACTGATTATTTAGGAAAGAACTCCTGTCCATTTCCCAATACCTTCTATTAATGATAATAACTTTAAAACAGTGAAGCAAAATGTGACACAGATTCCATAAATAATGAATATGAATTGAATTGTTGTTGAAATAACCACCACACAGACAATGAGGTCATGCTACAGTATATTAAATGTGTGTCTTCACTTTATGCTATACCTGTAAAATAAAAAATGTATATTATTATTTAAGTTAATCAGTGATTGTATGATATATAAACAAGGATTTTTAAAGGTTTTGAAAGTGTTATTTTTTGTTATTTTTAAAAAATCACTGCTTGCAATTTACTGAACACCTCCTCATACTTCAACTTAAACTACTCTGAAACCTATTTACACTCGAACGCTACAATAAAAGATACTTAAACCACAAAAACATGGTTTGTAGGAAATAAGAAAATACATCAAAACAGTTATGCCTTAAAAAGTCAGAGAAAGCAAGTGTCAGGAAGTTGCTCTAATTAAAATAGTGTGCTTTACATTTTTATAGCGACACATAATTAATTTGGACGCTATTAGTGTTGTTTTTGTTTTTTTTCCTGTAAGATTAGATCACATCTTCTAAAAAAAACCCTCCCAAAAAAGTGTTACTAATGTAGCTTACTCTGTTAAAACTTCTTACCTCATATTCAAAAAAATTTATAAAAAAAAGAATAACTGTCCGTCTGCCAGTAGCGCCTGATTGCTCGGCAAACAAATGGCCAAAGGGGAAACAGTCTGTATGATAGATTTCCAGTGTGCCTAATGAAATGCTGCTGTTGCTTCCTGGCACCGCTGAAAAACTGTGGGCCGCATAAAGGTCAGTATAAATCAAGCTCCTAAGTCTCAGCCTCCTGGATCTGTAATCTGCACAAATCTGACCACGCAAAGGCAAAGAAATATCCCCCGAGTATTAACAAACAATAGAAACCGAAAATGTTCTCAAAAATAATAAGGGCTAAGCTGGTGCAGTCACTTTGAACTGTACGTCACACACAAAAGAAACAAAAATGGCAGCTCATAAGGCCCAAACTCATGTTGTGTGATATATAATCAGTCAGATATATATATATAAATCAATCACAGAATCTACTCTAAAAATAGAGTGGATACTGGGTTGATTTCTTACAGCAATGGAAAGTGCCCTTTTTTAAGCTATTCACACACAACAAAAGTGCTCCAGTACAAAGGGGTTAACAGCATTTTCAAAAGTTTAGAGATAAGAAGTGATGCTTAAACATTCGTCAGAGGCAGACGGTAGGATGATAAGATCCTTCCTGACCTTTATGATAACCTGGAGGAAAATGATCACGATTTGACAGCATCATGGTATTGCTGGTTCACTTCTGGATGTTTTCCATTTCTATGTAAATCAATTGTAAGCAAATGTTTGGATTATTTCAAGATTTGAATACAAATAGAGTTCTTTCAAATAAATGAACTGCTCTATTCATTTGGGCACATCAACAAGTTGTTTGAGAAAAAGGACTTTGAGAGAGACACTTCAAACTCAGTCAGAGTCTCTCAAATGTCACCCAGTCATTGCAACAGTTCAGTTTATTTGTTTCAGCCACACACTACGTCCTTTCCATCTCAAATTGACAGTAAATAAATAAATCTGTTTTGTGAGTGTATCTCATCATATTCCAAAACCATGTCATGGTTTTAGTTATGTTAATACTGCAAATACAATGAAATATGAAAAAAGACCAGTTCTATTCATCTAGTCCCACCTGGACATTTATTACACAGAACCTTTGGAAAATACACTATATTACCAAAAGTAATCACTCAGTTATCCATATCATTAAATTCAGGTGATCCAATCCCTTCCATGGCCACAGATGTATAAAATCAAGCACCTAGGCATGTAGACTACTTCTACAAACATCTGTAAAGAATGGGTCGCTCAGTAAATTCCAGCGTGTTACTGTGAATGATGCCACCTGCAATGTCCAGGTAAATATTCCACAATCAACTGTTAGAGATACTAAAACAAAGTGGAAGTGAATGAGAACAACACCAACTTAGCCACAAAGTGACAGGCCACATAAAATTACAGAGCGGGTTAGCAGATGCTGAGGCGCATAGTGTGTAAAGGTTGCCAACTGTAGGACAACGGTCTGAGGCTATAATCCCGCGTGTTTACATTCATGATCTGATGTTTTAAGTATGTCCATTAACATGCATTGTCCCAGACAAATATATTATTATCTGTCAATAGCTACAGACCTCCAAACTTTTTGTGATCTTCAGATTAGCTCAAGAACAGTGCGTAGGTTTCCATGGCCAAGCAGCTGCATCCAAAGCAAATCCAAATGCAAAGCGTTGGATGCAGTGGTAAAAAGCAAGGCGGCGCTGGACTCTAGAGCAGTGGAGACGTGTTCTCTGGAGTGACCAATCACACTTCTCTGTCTGGTAGTCTGATGGACTGGGTTAGTCTGGGTTTTTAGTGATTGCCAGGAGAACAGTACATGTCTGACTGCATTGTGCCACATGTAAAGTTTGTTTTAGGCTGGACTATAGTGTGAGGTTGGTTTTTGAGAGTTGGGCTCGGCCCTTTAGTTTCAGTGAAAGGAATTCTCAATGTTTTCAGCATACCAAGACTTTTTGAACAATTTAATGCTCCCAACTTTGGGGGAACAGTTTGGAGACAGCCCCTTCCTGTTCCAACATGACTGTGCACAAAGCAAGGGTCAGAAAGACATGGATGAGTGAGTTTGGTGTAGAAGAACTTGAATGGACTGCACAGAGTCCTGACCTCAACCCGACAGAACACCTTTGGGATGAATTAGAGCAGAGTCTGCGAGCCAGGCCTTCTCATCCAACATCAGTGTCTGACCTCAAATGCACTTCTGGAAGAATGGTCAAACATTCTTATTAACACACTTCTAAACCTTGTGGAAAGCCTTCCCAGAAGAGCTGAAGCTGTTATAGCTTTATAAGTTGGGCCAAAATCATATTAAATACGATGGTTAAAGAATGGGATGTCACTCATGTTCAAGGTAGATGAGCAAATACTTCAGAAGAATAGTGTATTTTCCCTGCAAACACTGATGAATCAATGAAATAGAATAAGCCATATTAGCCATCAAGACTTAGGTTTGAAGAAGAGCTAATGGAAATGTTGCACAACCTTTGACGTCACATAGTGGACAACAGTAAGATGATTATTTGATAAAGTGAAGGAAAAGTGTCATTAACTGCAGCTTTTGCTTCCATTATGTGCCATATCCCTGGGGCATTTTCTAAAGTCATTTCATCTAAAAGCCCTAAAAGCTGGAGTAAAGAGAGCTATGACGATAACGCTGACTCACTTACTACAAGACAGCAGGTAACAGGTGCACAAATAGCAGATGTCTGGAAAACCGCGGTGTAGCAGGCAATCAATAACGCAGTGTGCATGCGGAGGCACACAAACAGCATTGTGATTTCTCTTCCTCTTCACGTGGTTTAAAAAGAGCTGGCCACAAAAACAAATGAAGTGAGCTATTGACAGAACACCTACAAGAATGGCTCGCAGCCACCAGGTTTGTATTGAAAAGACATTAACTGTGTAGTGGAGCACCAAATCATACAGAGGGGCTCTCCATCAAATGCACTCATCAACCCCCAGGTAAACAAGATGGAATAAGCTGTTGGACATGGAAAAAAACAGGCATTTTTAGACTTTAAACGGGTCCACATTTGTCGGTGCAGACTATGAGGAGGTTTAGCCTGAGCTTATCAATGCATTATGGCAAAAACATATTTTTCCTGAAAGGTCAACGGTTTAACACCTACAAGCTCCATTTTAAAGGTTCTACAATTTGGGAGAAAATAACTAATAGTTTGTGGACTGTAACATCTGTAACATATTTTGTGGCTTTACATCAGTGACTGTAGGTTGCTTAAAGACGAACAATTGCACAGTTGTACAACAATATTCAGGCTGCCATAATGTCTGACGATTGAGGACAGTTGTAGAGGTTTCTGCAACAACCTATATTAAAATCCCAATGAATATATTGTATAATATCCTTTCACAGCAGTATTCTAAAAGGTCTGTGTAAAGAAGTCTATGTTGTTAGCACTTTGACTTATCCAAAAGGCCTCTCGTTTTTTCAATCTTTCAATCCCTCCGTTGTTTCTCCATTTTCCTGATCCCATAAACACCACTTAAGTTGATTCTTACTGAAGCTTCTTGTTGTTTACAAGAACTTAATCATAGCCTTCGACGCATTATTGATTCATGTTGCACAGTGTGACAACATGACTAAAGGGGCTTTACTCAGACTGGAAAGTAAATTAATCTAAATAATAACAACATCTAAAACTGTGGTTGTAACACACATTACGATGTGCAGCTAACAAGGGCAGTGCTTTTTAGGATGTATAAACAAGCAAGCATCTGTCTGCAGACATAAAAGCTGATGTGTCATTAGTCAGAAATAAAGGCAGCATAATCGATTTTAATGCAGTTGCACGTTTGAAATTAAAAAAAGAACCAGTGTTTACCAAGTCTTAACAATGTTTGACATGACGACTGGGCACTTCCTTGTTGCTGCTTTATATACTCGAGTATGTGCATACAATGTGTGTTTTGTATTCTCATGGCAGACAAACAAATCATTATGTTATGAGTGTGCCCTTGAAGGATATGCGTTTTGTCTCACAACAATTAGACACCAGCAGAGCAGAGGGGAACAAGTAGAGTCGTTTCACAAAAAGGTCTCACACTTTGTAAATACCTCGTGCCAAAGTGAGACAGACACTCACAAATGAGTCGACAAGGAGCTGGCCACAGTGTTGTGCTGGTAACAGGCCGCTGTATGTCTCCCATGGTAACATCTCTGCTTTTATTACCCCTTAGGCATTCAATGCAGACGTGATTAGCTGCAATTTCCTGAACAGATACAACCCCTTGAGGGAGGGGTAGCTTTGGCTATTTGAGTACACTACCTGGTTCTGTGTCCTCACTGGGCTGTAATAATGTCCAACTGTCAGGCAAAGTGCTCACAAATCCTGCTGTGCAGACGTCTCCCTGTTATTGAGAGAACTCCCCCACCGAGTAACAGTTAGTCTACGTCCCGTGAGTAAAGGCTTATATTGCAAGAAGCAATCACGTGCAGCAATAACCCTGCCAAAGTACATCATCTGCTTTGTCGCTGTGTACTTCCCATGTTCCATCTTGCTAAATAACACCTTTAGGGTCAAATTATTTTACAACTCAATGATTCTATAGCCAAACATCACTGGAACAACCATTATAGTATATTGTCAATTAAATCTGATCATGTTTCCAAAGTGTACAATGTGTAACAGAGAAGGTACTACCATGAAAACAGGTTGTACAAAATGTGTACTCTGACATACAGAAGCGTTCTGGAGAGTTTAGCAGGTAAACTGAACTGACAGGAGACCAAAATACACCAACAAATGTCAAGAGTCTGGCGGCAGGCTGCTCTTAGAGATGAAGCCATTATGGTTTGTCCATTTCATCAGACAGTGCACTTTCACTGCAGTACGACCGAGACCATTTAAGAAAGAACTGATTCATTTCCATTTTCAGACAAAAGTGTTGTACATTAGGACGTGTTACAGTTTAGTTACATCAGAATTTATCATTTTGGAGTGCTCAAATGGAGTGCTTACATTTTTATCCTTTTTAGGCAAAGAAAGAATGTGACTGTGGCATTACTTAAATTGGCACTGCGTACAAAAATGTACATTCTCGTATTGACTTAATAGTTCTTAGACACGCAACTGGTAGATTCATGCCTATTTCACTGACACAGCACCCTCAGCTGGACAGAAAACTATAATTCCATGCCCTCTTCAGATCTCTTCTGAGTGGCATTCATAGCAGCAAACAAACAGAGAGGGCAGAAAAAAGCCGATACACTGGACCCTTGCAGAGTTTACTTTGGACAAAATGCACTAAAATAAACCATTTCAGAAGACATGTTTTTTTCTTCCAGACTTGCCGGTTTTGGACTTTTTCTTCAGTCTGTAGATGGATCTGTGCCATCTAGTGGCAAAAAGTTACGCTGTGCTGCTTTAACAGTGTGTCAGATAGAAGATAAAAAGAAGTTGGGAGTATCAGACCTGACAAAGAGACATATGTTTAATAAAACAATCCCACTTCAAATCATTTTATCTACTATCAGGACATCTGTGACCTTGCTGTATCCCTTCTGTTGCTTTTTGTTAACAAGAGTGTCAAACATTTAATATAGTTTTTAAACTACACTTCAGATTGTTTGTGGTCTATTTAATTTTGAGGTGCCTTGACAAATAGCATTTAAACGTGTTTGTCCATAAGCTCACTGACTACTTTGAATGTACATGCCATTACTGTAGCAGTTAACGAAGAAGACATGGGCTGCAGAGTGAAACACAGTAAAGTTATTCAGTCCAAGCATTATGATTGGTTGAGAGACATCCTAAAATTACAATTGAAAAGGCATCTAACAACTGGCCTGTTAATGAGCTCCTGGTTAAAACACAGGTGTAAAAGCAGATTCAAGTCATCTATGAATCACTGCACAGTAAAATACTATATACAATTCTGTCTGAGACCCAAATATCATTTACTGCACTATTCTAAAGAGTGACACAAACGTATATGCCCACAAAGTACACGCCATGGGTTTTTACAGAAATGATTGTAATCCTCTCACTCTTCTCTTGGTTTTAAACAGAGAAATAATAGTAACAGTGAGTGGCTGGTTAACTTCTATTTTTAAATGTAACCAACGCCATCATTCATTTCTAGTTGCTTAATTATATTTTCCATTTCGATTCTTCTTCACCAGGCGCTACAGGCAGGAAATAAGTTTTTCATTAAAGCGGGACTGGACTTTAGAAATGTTTCCTGGTATATCTCTTCCACTGCATGCTTTTCTTGGTATTAGTAAACTGCAATACTGAGGTCACAGCATGTTTTCTGTGTGTGTGTGTGTGTGTGTGTGTGTGTGTGTGTGTGTGTGTGTGTGTGTGTGTGTGTGTGTGTGTGTGTGTGTGTGTGTGTGTGTGAGAACAGACTGCAGACACAGCTCCATGAACATGTCTCTCAGCACATGTTTATCTGGGTTATGGTGCCATGCTAAGTGGAAGCAGTTAGCCAGCACATGTTTCAGATGTTTTGTTTAAATTAGGAACAATAAATGACTTTGTACAACCCTCTATGGCACTGAGATTTTCATTTCAGTCAAGTTCAATTATACCTTTCCTTACTAAAACCTGTCTAACTTATTTTAATACAGCACAAACGACTTTCAGGATTACAAAGCTTTATAAAAAAGAAACAGTTGGTGTTTCCTTTTCATTAGTCAATAAATCTAAAGAACTAAACAAACATGTGCATATCTCTCTGCAAAATAAAAAATACTGCAGCAAAGGGAGACTTCTCTGGTCAAGGCAACATTTAGGAAAAGCCTAACTCCACGCAGCTGTGCCCAATATCTTCTAAAATGGCCCTAGGTGTTTGCACAGTGCAGAGTATTATCCAGCTATAAATAAGGCAATAATAGAGTGAGTCAGGAATTAACAACTGCAATAAAGTCAGTCCATTATATAAATAATAAAGACTCAGAGCACATTAAAGCTAGGGCCCATGATACTGATAAAGAAGTGCTTTTAGTAGTATTTATTCCTTCACTTATATGACCACAGAAGCCTGAAGCTGAAAAACACAATATACCCAGCACCTCAAAGCTTCAGATGCAGTGAAATATTAATGCCCCCCTCCTTGGGCTAAAGGTTACCTGCCCCGTTAGCTCAATAAGAAGACAGGGAGCCCAAAATTCAAGTAGCAATAAAGATGTACCTCATAAAAGGCAGACAAACTTTATAAACTCGGGAAAACAAGGAGATTTATGGCGTCACTTTCGATTCAAGTTGGGATGAGACACGTGATTCTAAAGTGGAACAAGTGCAGCAGAAGACGGGCATCACAGCGAATGATTAGCAACAAAACCGCAAACAGCCACGCAAGGCAAATGAACCAAATACAAACGCCTTACCATCATGTTGCCCTGCATCTTCGCCGTTTCAATCAGGTTCTTTTCCTTCATTGTGTCGCGTTAATCTTCTAAACGCTGCGTAGTATTTGCAGACTTTTTTAATCAGCTTCCCGTGCTCAGTGGAGATTTACAGGCGCCAGCGTTGTGAGCCACTTCATAAATGGGTGGACTTACAACCATACGATTGATTACAAGAGGAAGAAAAAAAACGGTGGAAACAACGTGGGATCTCCTCGCTGTGGTTTATTCCACTTCCTCTCTTCCGCATTTACGCATCCAATCCGGCAGCGATCGCTAAACAATAACGCAGTGGATTCAGCGAAAGAATAAAAACCCTTCTCGCTTTTATCCGTCACGGGAGTATTGGCAGTCTGTGCGTGTTGCTAGAGATCCCCCGGGAGGCATCTGATCACACACGAGCAGCGCCGGATGATGGACAGACGTTTTCATTCAACGTCTATTTTACGGCTCTGCAGTGGAAAAAAACAGTGATAATGGTTCCAGAAAAGTTTACTACGACAGAATCTTTAATATTGTGACGCTCTTATTATCTATTGACCCATTTAACGTACTTTTTTAATTATTCCTTTTTAGAGTGGGGGGTAGGTTCACATTTTCACTGCCAGTATTTTATAGTTTTATGTGACTGTGGTACAGAAATGTTACTTAAGCCAAAAACAGAAACAGATTTGTGGCCAGTAATCCATAATTCATTACAGCTGCCCCACTTCTGTCTAGGTTAAAATGTGTTTTATTTCAAAGTTTATTCACTCAATTTGTTATTCTTTTACATTTTGTGCCACTATTTTGCAAACACAAAGAACAGTAAAGGCCCAGTCTGTCATCTTTTAGAATATACTGGCAACAATGCAACACTAAAAAACAAATGAAGATATGAAAAGATAAAGGTCACTGTCCCTGAGGGGAACTTTGTGTTGGGCGACAGAGCTAAGGACACTTTGACATTAACTTGAGGCGCTGTCCATGGTGCTGACAAACCCACAGGTACTAAGTTACTCTCAGGCATAGAAGATGACAGCGTTAATTGTTCTATACTCTGTGCTGTGGCTTATATATAATGTTTTTTAGCTAAATTCTATATTTAAACCATCTTTTCAACTCCACTTCCTGTGTTTAGAGGCACTAAAAATGTCTGATGAGTTTTGTAAACTCAGCAAGAGCAGGCTTCCTCAGCCGTGAATTGTGCAAACAGCATGTCTTGCGTAAATCTCATTTTAAAAGTGCCTGGTATTAATTACTGTGGATACGACTGTCAAAACAACCTAATGGGAGCATGGCACTCCCTCGACTCCATCTGGACTGCTGACAGAGGAAGAACACAGACGCTACACACAGGTGGCTTCACTGTGTCTGCAGTTTTTCCATATTTTCTTTGTAATTACTATATGTTTTACCTTTTCAAATGCTTTTGAGGGAACTTGCATGACACAAAATCAAGGTTCTATTATAAAACAGGAGGTCAAACGTCCCTATTCAACAACATGTTCAAAATGTTTTGTATTGGTCTTGTGTTTCTCCATCACTTCCTGCTTGATCTTTAGAAGCGCAACATTGTTAATCATTTTTAATAGACATTGTGGTCTATAAGCCAAAGCAACCAAAGTACACAACTTTAGGCACAATTCCCGGGCACACCCTGGACATGGCCCTGCACACCCCTGAGATCCCAGATGTCTGGCCCATAATATTATTTAAATACATTTTTTTTACAGCAAGTGCATTTCTCTTCATATTTAATCATACACTGGAGCATTATTTTCTGAGAGACCTTGTAAAGCTCTCATATGATTACAGGCTATTGTTCTATTATTTTGTTTTTGTTCTCAAAACATCTAAAAAGACAAATGGAAAGCAGAACAATAGACCTGCCAAAAGTAAAGTGGAGTATACAAGGCAGTAGGTGGAAAAATATAAAAGATTTTTGATATTTTATGACTCTCTGACCCATTAGGCACTCAGTCTATTGTCTGTTTCATCACAAATGTAAATTTATATTAAAAGGTCCTGTCCTCATCCTCGTGATGTGGGGTGATGGAGAACCCATAGTAGCACTGAAAGTACATAAAGGAAATTGTTGGCCAACTTGACATCAGGCCCTATGGAAGACACATGTGCTATCCACTTTGTCACTGTACAGCCCAGATTCATTTATACACATAATTAAAAAAAGCATCTCTATGTAACTTCATATTTGGACTCTTTTTGAATCCAAATGCTGCCTTGGACAACACCTCCAACACCGTAATCAGCTTCTGTTGATTCCCATTCAAGACATGTAATGCCAAGCTGGAATCCATTGTGCACAGGTGTAGCAGCCAAGGACATCTGTAACAACAAAACTGGCCGAGCAGCAGCATCAACAGCTGTGTCATGTTAAAACTCAGAATAATGAAAAGAAATGGCCGGCCAGGGAAGAGGAAAGCAGTCCTATCCTGCAAAGATCCATTAAAAAAGGATTGAGGAGCAGAAGTGACAGAGCAGCATGGGAGCTCTGCTGGGGAGAAAATCTGTTGGAGTGTGCTCGCCCCCAGCTTCAGTCCAATATGGAGCAGCAGCGCTGAAGGGCTGCCAAAAGTGAACTGCTGAGTTATATGAAAAATCCTCATAATTTAACTCCCACCACATAAAACATCAATACATAATGAATAGTAATGCATACTGTTCACTGGGGGCAAAGCTAACAGCCAGGTCTTTTATTTGGACTTGAAGAAGCGTTTAAAGTTGATGGTTTTATTGTCACCACTGATCCATTTAACTGAAAAAACATTGTTTGACTCTCAGCTGCTTATACAAACACACACATGGTACAGATTATGGTTATGTGTCCAGTCTGTCTCATGAGAGCTTTGAGTGGTATGATATTTAGAAGGTGTTAATACAGTTATTGTAAACGATTGATTTATTGCACGCACATGCATTAGGAACAGTTTAATCACTTTAATTACCTATTCCTTAAACATAAAATATCGAATATTGTTTATGCTCAAGGTAGTCCCATTTAGTACTTTACCTAAAATTGTTAAATATAATTAACAATCATTAAAATGTTATTGATATAATAAAAATATACTTCTGGTTTCAACAGATGGTACACCAAAAACATCAGTATGCTAGAAATCTCACTTTGTAGGTTTGTACCACATGAGCAAACAGGTGGCTCCTTTAGCACAACATGCTTATTACTGGCAGGTCTTAGGACAGAAAGTGTTGTGATACTGAGCCATACAAACCTAAATGTCCTGTCTAATAGTTCTTTCTAAACCACAAGACTACATAATACAAATGTAGACAGAAACACAAAACCTGTGACCTGTGTCCTAACTGCATGGCTTGAGCAAATACTTCACAATTTATTTATTTGTAAAGGCTGAATTTTAAGGTTGCAAGCTGCAGGAGCATATGCCAAGTCACTTAGTGCCTTAGACACAGTGCAGACATTTAATGACATCTATTAATATCCATGCCTCAGGCCGGTCTAAGATAGTGAAATGAGTTTGCACTGTATTCAGAAGAGAAGCGGCACAGGGAAACCACAGAGAACATGCAAACACAGAAAAAAAAGCATGTCCAGCTTGGAATTGTGCCACAGAAACATTAACAGTTGTGTTTATTTATTCATTAGAGACATGCTCTAAGTACAGACTGAGACAAGCCGTAAGCGTTCAGACAAAAGTGATTAAAAACCAGCACAAATCCACAAACACAAAAGTCCAAACACTATAGCTCCATCCTGACAGCTGTCTTCCAAGGCAATAAACTCCTGTGACACCTTCACAGGACAAATCAATGCCTCCATTAACAACTTAATTACTTACTGTGAGATTGTGGTACTGTAATAACCGCTGTTTCTCTGAGGAGGATGTATTCTGAAGAAGAATATCAATAGGTAAAGCATCTCCCCTGTGTGTTCTCCAGACAATAAGCAGCAAATGTACACACCGTTAAAATACATTTTACCCAACCTATGACCAATCCATTTTTCGTGTTGGGGGAAATGATAACACCAAAGACTGTTGTGTTGGGATAAAATTATGTTTTAAACAAAAAAAATACAAAAAGGTGGCAGTGATTACACTTGATTGCTAACGATTATTGTAATTTCTTTTCATACTTTGTCAAATGTGATCTTTTTTTGGAAGCTGGTTAGATTTCTGTGACATGTAAATACATTTAGGGTGGTTTCTTAACTAAAGCTTAAAGCATATTGTATAAAGATCTGCTCTATAAAGAACAAGTACAGTCTTAAGTCTTGGTCTTCTAATTTCATTACTATCCATTACCCTTCAACATTATAGTATTACCCATGTGCTCTTTTGGGCTGTGTTCAGCTCAGCTACGTTTAATTAAGAAAGTTATCCTTTATTCCAACCTGTTTGTGGACAAGACTACCAGAACAGGTTAAAAGTGTTTGTCCATCTTTTCAAACACAAACAGTAAGTGTACGTTCTTCTGTAATATAAAAAAAGTTTTAAATGTCTAAATGTATTTTATAAGTTAATCAAATGCAAGAAGTGGAAATTTTTGACTGACATAAAAAAATTTGTTTGAGTTTTTAAGCTAACCTTAAATGAAAAGTAACGTCCGATTTTCAAAAGTGTGAGCACGTACAGAAAGCTGCCCCTCTAACACTTTAGTTTCCTCTTCCATTCAGAGCAGTGAATGTGACTCGGTGCCCTCTCAGAAATGCTGCTTGCTCCTCTCTGTTGGTGGGAAGCTCCATAATCTCGATAAGAGGTTTGTGCTGACCTGCCGTGCCCCGTCCTGTCACTGCAAAGGATCGTCCGTGTCCCTAATGAATTCAGGTTCAGAGAAAGAAGGAGTAAAGGCATGTAAAGTGCACATTAATCTTACAGCTTCGACGCATGAGGTCTATTAGCAGTTGTGCAGCCTTGAACAGAGCCAAAAATTTTGCAAACAAATGTGTCATTTGCTTTGAAAAATGTCAGAATGTGTGCCAGTATGTGTTATTATATTTTGTCTGTACAACATTTTGGCATGTTTGAGGGTTTATGTAGATCCTAAACCTTGTTAAAGTGCTGTCAGTTGGTAAATCACACACACTTTGGGTAGAAAGAATCATGATGCTCTAAATTCTGCTTTCTGCAGTTCAGCATATTCCCTTTCACTCGCGATAAAATGTGACACGCACTAAATTGTAGCGCACACTTTTACTTACATGCAGCAGCTTCTTCAGGGCACTTGGCACAGAAAAGTTACAGTAATTATTTTCCAACTTAAGGAGACTCGGGTCGCCTCCACCCGTCACACGGCAGCTAAGCACATCTGAATATTAATGAAACAGTTGCCTTGAACAGCAGGCGTTTGTCAGGAGCTTGGATCAGATTCATCACTTTAACCTGCTCGGCTCGGGGACGACTGATGAGCTCCCGCAGCACAAGCAGCTGGCGAGACTTTCACAACTCACACTTGAACAGTTTAAAACCATGTAAACACAGTGTGGAGGGGCGAGTATGAGGAAGAAACTCAACACAGGCCTCACTTCAAGTTTAGGTGATTCACTTTAAGATAGTTACTTCATCCAAGGGGCCTTTAATGCATGCTGAGCCAAATAAAAACACATATAATCCATCAATAACACAATTACTAAAGCCCATTAATCCATTTTGTTCAAACAAAATGTCCTTTAAACAGAAAGTATCAACTGTTTTTTTAATTGAATAGCTTATTGTGATAGGAATCATTGGTGAAAAAAACAAGACCTTAATACATCATCTAGGCTTTTATCAAGGATTTAAATGTTCAGAATGTTTGGTGCATAAAATAAGGGTTTATTGTCTTTGAAACAACAATGAAAAACAGTTTAGCAGCTTTACTTACATTAGTAATAAAAATACAGTGAGAAATACAATAACGTAAGAATATTAATAAGGATTTTTTTAAAAAGTAACAAAACTGTAACCGCAGCATGTAATAGTCTGTGATAAATATAACTAAAACATAAAATGCGAGAGAGGGTTGATGGAATTAACAGTTTGGAGGCACCACTTGGCAACATTGGATCAATGGTTACACATCTGCTTGCACAAATGCAAAGTTTAAGGGGGCAGAGATAGACTTCTGGGTTATTCACCATAGCCACACCCCAGAACCAGCCCAAAACAACTTTCACTCAATTATTTTTTCTCATGGGCAGGCTACAGTTGAACACTCTGACTTTAATCAAGGAAAGACATAGCTTTAAAGTTAAAACTTTTATATTGTAAAAAAAATATGATACCAGCAGAATATCACACTTTGTCTACTTTGTGAAATTGTGCCTGTATCTAAAGCATAACTTTTAAAATCTACATGTAAAAACCCGTAATCACAATCTGTATATCCTGTAAAAGCACATTTTCTCCACAAAACACTTGGATATCCAAAACCCCAAAAGTATGGTTAACTCGTTTTTAACTCAATCAACTGTGATAAAAAGTGAACTTCATGTTAGTCTCTGCTTGTAGGTACATTAGTCACAGAATGCACATTTCCCCAAAAGTATAAACAAACCCTCAAAGGCTGAGCTTCAGCAACATTTGCCTGTGTGAGTCCCATTCTGCTGTAAAACGAGTCGACCTGCGTACTCAGTGATGCCAGCAGTCATTAAAGCTGACTGATGGCTGTGAGGAGCTGCTGTCTCCTGCACATGTCTGGATGTCTCACGCTTATGCATCTGGAAGTGATAAAGTGATATGATAAACACAGCTAAGCTATTTTTCATGTCGCTGATTGGTTTTATACACTGTTCATCTGTCCTAATGTCAAATCTAATTAGATACATTAACAGAGGTGGTTGTATTCCTCGAGGTCCTGTGACAAAGCTGAGTGTCAGTGCTTTTTTTTGTGTTCAGGTGGAAAAAAATCTGAATAAATTGAAGGTAAATAAAGGAGAACAATGAAACCATTTTGCTTTGTGGTTTCATACATTGAGGCTGAACAATTGATGGCTCTCATTATCATCTGACTTTTAACCCCAAATACCAAAGACAATATATGCACAAACCCAAGAAAAATGTTAATTACAACCTGCAACTTGTGCTTATCACATATTACCTTTGAATGCAGCACTTGTTCCGCGTCATTTATTCCTTTCACACCATTGTGGACAGCGCTTGTGCAGTGTGGTTTTTTAACATGACACAGGACGCAGCATAAAAGGGCATAAACCGTGGCTGGTCTTTTTAAGTGTGCTGCTTATGGACCATAAATAGAAAAAAATAAAGGTACCTATAAGAAGCTACAGCTTTGGAAGAAACTAGAAGAAAGGAGTGTTCAGTCTAAGACAACAGTGTAAAATTCTCACATATTCACAACAGAAATTCATATCCAAGTACGTAAGTAAGTAAGAGTGAGTACTTATTCCAATTTCTTTATTTTTTTATTTCTGTAATTTTTATATTATAATAAATCTCAATGACACTTCTTTACCACAAGCTGTAGTGAACTGGTGAGTAGTAACTAGTTTTATTTACTTAAGTACTTAAGTACTTAAAATTTTACATTTTTGGAGGCTTCATATTACCTTCTTTATTACCTAAATGAGTAGTGGTGCATTTATTCTTGAAATCAATGATAACTCAGTAGGATTTGACTACTTTAACCACCTTTCTTTTCGCAATTCATGTCCTTTTTGCTTTTGACAACATCAGCATAAACAAATAACAATATGATTTATCATGTGTTTTATTCCCTTGAACAAAACAACAGTCTTTTCTAAGACGCACTAAAGTCTCCCATGGAAATTTCTACACCATCAGTGAAAAATGATACACCGCGGCACAGCCTCCCGTCATCGTCCTCTGTGTAATTTCTGCTCATTCGGAGGCGCTGCTGGTGAAAGGCCGTGTTTCATTACCAACCGGGGCCTGTAGATGCCAGAATGAACGCCCATTTGGGAAGATTAACTACGGGAATATGCTTTAGTGTCTGATAACTAGAGCTCCATATCATGTTGCCCAAGGTGGTTTCTGGGGCAACGGTGTGGCCATCAATCAGCCGGCTGTAATCTAACTGGAAATCGTTGTCAGCATGCAAATTAGTGTAACATTTCACACAGGACCAATGTGTAGACTAGATGAAAATTGAAATATGTCTGGCAAACAAAAAAGTTTCACAATACAGGTTGTAGTGCTTTATTCTACTCTATGTACATGTCCATATTTACTCACAAGAAACAGTATTAGGCAAGGTGTGCTTCTACTGCTTCACATTGTAGCTGTTCACACAAATGGCTTAATATCAGAAAATACATCTAAAAGTCAGATATCTAGAGGTATGAGGATTCTGTAAACTATTTCTTATACAGAATGAACAGTGTGTGATTTATTGAAGCCAGAAAGCTAATCAAAGGATGATCTATGTATCAAACATATGCTTACTTTTTAAATATGAATAGGCATATTGGGTTGGTATGAGCCGCAGAATGAGCTGCAGAGGCAACTGCGGCTCATTCTGCACATCAGGCTGTCGCTAATGCATGTACGGGTTAGAAAATAACTAAAGAACTGTTATTTGAACCATTGAAACTTCTGTAATGTATCTTCAAGGTTACTACAAGGTAATTAAATAGACTGGAAAAACTGGATGGATAAGTTATAAATAAGGATAAGTCACATTAACAAGCTCTTACAAATACTGAAAATAAAAAGAATGACTTTTATTTCTATCTCTTATCCTAAAAGTCACAGCACCTGAAGCCTATCCCAGCTGCTTTGGGCTTGAGACAAATACTTGAGACAACAATCACTCACAATCATTCCTTATGGGCATTTTAGAGAGAACAATACACCTGACGTCTAGATGGTGAAAAACAAAGGCATTGTCTATTCTTTGTTCCTGTCATAGATTGTAAATAAACATGGATGCAATCTGCCCATTCGTCCCCTATTCGCCGATATTGTCGTTATGAAAAAGCAATAAAATGGTGGTTACATCCGGACTTTTCCACTTTTACTCCATAGTAAAACAATAGTGTTCAAATAGCATAAACAAACGTATTAATAAAAAATTCACCCCAGAGTTGTCACGTAGTAAAAATTTAGCTCTAGAGACCAGGGCCATCTTGGACCAGGCTGTAAACATGATTTTTTTTCTCTTGTAAAGTTGCCATTGTGTTTCTCCTTATAGTTCCGTTTTGGAGCCTGCCCTCTAGTGGACGTGGTATATACTCAAGGACCGTTTAAGAGGTTCCATGAGAGAGGCTTGGTTCCTGTGCATGTTCCTGTTCCTTTTTTTTTTTTATTTTAGTATGTTTTTAATCTTACTATTTCTGAAAGGTTTACTTTATCTCAGTGCTACCAAAACTGATGTCTGGGGCAATGGGGGGGCTACCAGTGGTTGTAAATTAAAATACATATAAATAAATTTAGATTGAAAGTACCTACAGTAATTTAGTTGCTTGTGAGTGAGAGACTAAACACTCAAATCCCACATAGTGTCCAGACAGACTCACTCTGGACTGTAATAGCACTAGTTTTAAATGTAAACCGATGTTGGACAGATGCTAATATACAGTATATGTGTATATTTGGGTTGGATATTGTGAAATTGTAAAATTTCTCTGTGGTGTTAAAAATATCTTTAGGCCATTTATAGCCAACAGCCTTTTTTGTTTTTGTTTTTTGAATATTATTTTCAGAGAATCATTCCCTTAGTCTTGTATTTGGATGAGAGTGTAAATGACTGGGATGCCTCACAGGATTTTCAGATTATTCGGGCGCCCCGCGGCACTCCTGCCATGCTCTCTTATTTCTCATTATTAAAACTGTTTCCCTTTTTTTCTAATGTGAAGAACGTATTTAACTTGGGGGAGAAATTCAAATACATTTCTTGATTTTTGGTTAGGTTTAGTGACAGACATGATGAAGGTAGAGCATCATTAACAACACTACAAAATGAATCACTGAGTCTTAACTAACGTCCTGCAGTGAAGTGTTGATTTATTTATTGATCATAAATGTATTATTTAAAGTCACTAAAATATTTGTCTTCATTTCTCAATATGGCAGCTCTTGTATAAATGTAAATGTAAATCTCAAGCAACAGACAGCACCCTCTTGTCCACTAAATGCACTGCACAGCCCAAATCAGGTTAGTTTAAAATCTGACTCTGCCGTTTTCCCACACTGCACCTGTCCCATTGTCTGTTGTCTGCGGCATGCTGCTCATTTTAGATTGCACTGTCTCTAGAGGCACAAATCCCATTAAGTGAAACTAATACAAACAGGCAGCAAGGTGAGGTTCCGCAGTAGTGGAATATCACAAAGTGTTATGTCTTTGTAAACTTTAATAATGGCTCAAGTTTTGAGTTTGAGTTGCAGACATGGCTGAGAGCTTCACCGAGCACCAAACAAGCCATTACTATTGGTGGCCATTGTTCAGTATTGGCGCTGCACTGTTTATCCATCTGTATTAATGCGCTTGTGTGTCTATAGATGTTTTGGCTGCCTCCTGAGGATGATTTACAAAGCATTGATTTGGAGGCTCACAGGCTGCAGCACAATAAAACCGTTGCTTGCGCTCAGACGGCGAGTGTTTATTGTCAAGAGGAATGGCATCTTGTTTTAGGGCAACGTAGAGCACTATGGAAGTTAACATGACAAATCATCTCCGTTTAAATGCCAGGGACACAGGGACAAATGAAGCTTATGCCATCGGTTATACACCAGCTTTTAGCAATAAGTCAACACAACAGTCTGAGCCAGTTTTATGAAAATGGACTGTGGCAGGGCCATGTTATACATTTCAATATAGGGCACAGATTGGAAGAGCAGAGAGGCAAGGACAGGGTTCCAAAAAAAACAAAGTGTGAAGGCAGGGCCAAGCCAGCAGTGTACCGAGCAGTCAGGCCAAATGGAGCCAAATGACCATCGCAGTTCAAATGATTGTGTGACACACTCAGACTGAGCAGGAAAAAGGCTTGCATTCTGTTTTTTTAAGAAAAAAGGTAAAGAAATGTTCTAAAAGCAGTGAAAAGCCTTTGACAGTAAGTGTCTTTCAATAAGTTTCAAATGACACCAAAAGTTGTATTATAATCAGAACCTATTCTCTAGCCATCCATCTAACTTTAATATAAAAGTTAAAAATCATACAAGTATAAATGGGAAGTAAAAAGCACAGTTTAAGAGGGATAGGTAAGGATGTCCCTCTTGTGTGAATACATATTAGGTGCCTGCATATTTTCAATGTGGTTGGCCAATTTCATAACAATATATTGCAACAGAAAAGTCCAATCCTATAAAATACATTTTACCTAAACCAAAATGTAAAAAAGACTTATATTAACTACAGTTTAATTCCCTGCTCTTTCCCAAAATTTCATGTCCATTTCTCTGTCTTTCAGGCTAGATTCAAAGCAAAAGCAACTTTTGTCCTTATTCACATAGAGTTTCAAAAAGGCTTAGTCCTTGGATGTCCAGAGTTTCTTTTTGCTCTTGAGCTATTAAATACATTTGTGAATGATTTCCACTTACATGCACTTGCATAAAAAAGATTCTTAAACACAGCCAGAAACTAAATCATGTCGAGGAAGAAGTTGTGCAGCGGGTGACAAAAAAATATTCTGGATTTTAACTTATTACATTCAAAGCCTGTCCAAAGCTAACATCCTTTAACCTGAAATTAAGTGATGTGATTTTAATTAAAGGAACTGACCTGAAGGTTTCTTTGTTGCTCTGTGCATGGCGGTGTGTGCTCAGGCACGTATCTGCAACAGAGAGCTAACAGAAGGTCTTTGAAAGCTTACTCTTGAAAGGCTGGGCTTAGAAGAGGGATATAAAGGGATTTCAAAGACCCAAGATATTCCCTGGAACATACTTAGGACTATAATAAGAAAGAGGAAGAATTATGGCTCTATATATAAGAGTCTGGCTACAACAGACATTGGCTGCTGTTTGTAAAGTGCTCTTGTAGTGCCTTTTAAAGGATTTGGGGAATAAAGTCAAAGTGAATTAATAAGTGCACACACGTTAATGAAATGGCTGAACTTGCTCAACCTTGAAAACACAAGAAGTAGGGTACAAGTCATTGCTCGCTTGATTTATGTTCTAAATTTACGCTGATCGATAATAATAACATCCATATTTAATAAAACAGGTCGGGCTGTAAATGTCAGGGCTGACTCATGGCCAAGATATGGATTTTTATAAAACCAGATCCTTATTGTATATGTATAAATAGACCCTTTTCCAAGTCATCCTGAAGAAACATATGGCAACAAAGGCAGTGATATTTTGATCATGTTGAATGAAGTTAAAAAACACAATATTAAAAATTTTGTCACCTTTATCTTAACAGTTAGAGTTCTGTTCTGGTCGAGTATGTCGGCTGCTGTCTGCCATCTGGGAAGGCTGTGTGGGTCAGTGATTGGATTTATCAAACGCAGTTATCCAGTCAGAGCAGCACCATGTTGATTACGTTTCTAATGGTAAAACGGTTGCTACATCTTCAAACCGAAAACACGCCCACACCTGTTCTTGCCGCCACGTCATTGGACACAAGAGTTGGTAAAGCCAGGTTTCAGACTGTGAGTACTTTGCTTGGAGCCGGACAAGATGTATTTTTACGAGTTTGTAAACTCACAAATCTTGCCCGAATTCAGCTGCAGCACAAAGATTTTGTTTTTGTGTAGTAGATGTTGATTTAACAGTCTTTAAAGAGGAAGCACAGGTCCTAAAACCCTCAATATAAAATTGACTGTAGCCTAAAAGCTCGAAAGAAGAGGAGATGCTTTTTGAGCCACTTGCTGATTTTCTTTACCCTCATTGACAGCACAAACATGTCACAAATTAAAACAAAAACACTTTGATTGTCTTGGGATGTGAACCCCAATCTCTGCAGAGCCAGTCAAGTGCTTTTTCCAATCCCCTGCCTTCTGCCTTTTAACATAAAACCGTTTACATTTGCCCAAATCTTTTTGTTTAAACAGAATTTCCAATCTGAGAGTAAGTAATAAAAATGAATTGCTCACATTCTCAAAATCCATGCATAGCTCAATATTCGACTCTACAGGGGAACAAAGGAATGTTGTGTGTTACTGGAGGCATCTTTGGTTCTCTCAGACTAAACGACTGATCAGAGGTGTTTACTGAAGTAGTCGTGAGTCAGTGGTCGCTCACACAATTCGCCAGAGCCCATTGTGGTCCAGACAGGCCTAATATGTGGTTGGTAAATAAGCTCCAGGGATGAATGTGAAGGTTAAAGGTAGTAAAATTTGAATCCACCCACATATAAAACACCACAAGATAGATAGTAAAATGTATACGTTATAAATTCCAGGTTCTTTAACATTCATTTTCTTATATGTATGCTATTTGGTTTATAAAATGATGAATAACACTGGACCTTGACCTACTTTTCCCCTGTACACCTGAACAAAGTTTGTTGGAGGGAATTTTGAGGAAAATATTTGACTTAATGATCCCACTATCCAGCATTTCCTGCATCTTTTTAGCAATGTAGACACCTGCACTGACAAAAGGTCAGTTTTCTTCTTCAGATTGTAACTCTCTAAGCTTTTGAAACAGCCTATCAGAATTTCAGCTTGGCTCCCTGTTACATAACAAGGTAGACATGCAACACATTCTGCCTCTCAATGAGCCCAATAAAAGAAGTAAAAGTTTTGCAAAAAGTTGAAACAGCAACTATGTGATGTTACCGCTTAGAGCAGCTGATCTATTGAAGCTGGTCCCTAAAGACAAGAAATGCTTGAGCTTTTTTACAAGTTTGCTGTGTTGGTCACATCACAAAGCACCATCTGCACCACTAAGCTACGCTTTAATTTGCTCCTTACTGACTCCTTGGCTGTGGTTGGCTTATGTAATTGTCATTCAGCAAATTCGAGGCTGAAAACCAAAAAAACAAACAAAAAAAAAGAGACATTCTGGAGCTTTGCTGTATAATGACAATAAAATATAAAATGTATGTGGTATGACAGATTAGAGAGAGGCCCTGTCCACATAAATGTTACATCCTTTCAGAATAGTGTTGAATAAAAGCATTTATATTTTGTTTTTGTATTAATTAAATCTTTTGTTTATGTATATACACATTATGAAGCACCTCTATCTGTGAACATCTCTGTGGATATTGGATAAAGGCCATTCAACATTATATCTCTAAAAGGTGGCACCTTCTTTTTTGAGGTTTTGTGAAGTACAAAACTATGACAAAATCAATTAAAACTAAAACTGGGATTTAATTATCTCTTTGTTTACGGTAACTCCGGAGAATTAAGTCCATCTTGCTCAGTTAGTTGTTACTTGTCTCTAAGATTAAAAGCAAACACTAAAACTCACCAAATCCTCCCGAACACACACAGTTTCAGTTCAGTTGATCTTGTGAGACCTGAGACAATCAGTTTAAACGAGTCTCTCTGTTTTTTGGATCAAAGGTCATAAACACGTCTTTATAAGAACACATTAAATAAATACCTGTCTGGTAAGAAAACCTATGGAGCCTTGATGTGATTATGTACAAACACAATTACATCAATGCAGATTACTGTGGTCATTTTGCACCAACTTAAAATTATACTTACAGACAAAAAAAAGTATTGGGTTTATGCAAAACCCTCTCACTCCATTTTTTCTTAAAACCATTTCTCTGTGATTACTGCAATAGTTTTACCTAAAACTGTAATTTTCCAAAAGTAGGCTTCATAGGTCTCAAACTACACCATTTAAAGTCTTGCTATTAAGAAACCATTATTGTAAAGCTCTCACCATATCAGATGTCTCATTATCACCAAGAAAGCTGTGTGGCACTGAGGAACATGACCCTTTAATTGAGCAGAGGGTAAAGTCCAACCTGACCCTGAGCCACTCTACTGTTACCAAACATCATTACATGATCAGAATACACACAGTGGATGTAATGTAGGCTTTGATCAGACTTCAATGTGGACCTGAGTCAAAACCAGTCATCTTGTTAAAGTGCAAATATCTAAATGATAATAATAAATCATGCAAATGTTTTACATTATTTTACACTTTTTAAGATGGTTTCTTCGTATTTATTGCACTGCCCGGTCAAACATACAAACCTTCTAAATTAAACATCCTCAAACCAAAATTATTGGGATTATCATTCCTTAACATAAGAAAACATTCACTCTGAGCAGTTCAAAGTCACCAATACATGCATGTCTTTAGGACAGTAGGTGGAGGGCTGAAAAGAAAAGAACATACACAACTCCACTCTGAAGACTACACTTGGCCAATCTGGGAATTACCGACAGGAAAGAGAGCCACTGCAGTCCACTACTTCTGTAGTATATGTGATATCCAAGCTTTCAATGACAACTTAGGACATCTATTGGACACTGGAAGTAAGTAGAGGGACAGTGAGGTAGATTAAGAAAAGGGACTCCACTTAAAAGTAGTAATGTTTATTACTTGAGTGCATATAAATAATAAATGGCTTGATGAGTCAAAAGCCTTGGATGTGAACAAAGACATGATGTTGTTGGAGCATACTTTGAATCCTCAGCGCTTTGTCTGATGTTCAGTCTGATGGACGGTCCTGCCTCTGGGGACACAGAGCAGACATTCTTGTGATTTCAGATATGGCTAGAGCCTGTCTTTTTCCAGTGCTGGCTGTTTGTCTCGCTGGGCCTTGTTGACTGCTTGTGAAACGCCACCAGATGGGCTGTCATGACCCCAGCGTTTTGCCAAGCCAACTGCTCACTCAGGGGGTTGGTGAGGTCGTGGTGACTCATGCAATTACAACCCCAGGCGTGTCAATCACCCCACAGAAGCAGAGAGACCAGATTTCTGCAGCACAGTGTGGGTACTGGCCAAGCATGTAAGCAACATGTTATGTTTGTATGCACTCCTCGAGCTGACAGACTATAATATACTCTTGTGTCCACAAGGATTTCCTTCATGTTGTGCAAAAAAGTCAGGAGATAACGCTGCAGCAGCTCATGATTAAGTGCATACGCCACTGGGCTCTCACAAAAAGAAATGCCACCCCAGCAGAATTAGTAATTTGCACACATTTAAAGGAAAAAAGAGGCACTTCAACCTGCTGGTATTGGATGTGAGAAAATCTATTTTCTCAGTGTGTTGCATTATTCATTTGACAGAGGGGGAGGTTTTAGATCTGGCTCCGAATGTAATTTCATTGTGTGGACTGTAAACAAGTAGCTGAGGTGTTCCCACAAAAAACAGAAGACAGGCAAAAGTATATTTGTTTCCAGGCAGAGAGCCAAAGAAGTCTTAATCACATCACTACACATCAGCCTTTATGCAGCATAAGAGAGGGTAAATAAAACTATTGGTCAATGGCAGGGTTTAGATACAGTGTTTACCTTTGGTCAACTGCTTTATTGGCGTCACTTTGTTGTTATGGAATAAAAAAATATTTGGTTAATGTCAGTCTAGTCAAAACGCAGTTGTCTATGGCTAATGTTCTCATCCTGTAGCATAGTACTGCAACATTTGGTCAGTGTTCTCTAATGATGGGTCATTCTTTAACCCTAGAAAGCCTAAACAAGCATCAACAATAATGTACGCAGGGTGTGAGAACGGTCACATTCAAAAGCTTTTTCTAAAAACTAAGGTGGTTAAATAAGTGCATCAACACAGGTTGTCAATAGATAAAACAAGACTACACTGCACCTTGAGGTATTTATTTCAAATGGCAGTTGTACCCTTTAGCATGTTGCTGTGCGGTCCAAATATATTTAATGCCTTTTAAATGCCCCCTGTCAAAAAGCACAGTGTATAAACTAAATACTCTAAGCCTCTACTGTCTGAAAACAAAGACCAGTACTGTGTTCCTGTTCTCCAGAGGTAACAGGGTGAGATAAAGGTTCACTGGTACTATTGAGGAGAAGGCCTGTGGTACAGCAAAGATGATTAAAATAGAAAAAAAAAAAAAGAACAAGGATCAATGATGATTTCCATAGACTGGTGCAGAGTTGGAGTGATAACTGTGCATTACAATGGGCTCTCGCTGTAATGAGATCTGAGATCAATACTTGGCCCACTCCTGCCGCTGTTTGCTCTGCTGTTGGCCAACAAAACTGCTGTAATTAAGAAATCTAACCCCAATCTAAACACCTTTCAGCTCAGCTCCTAAACAACCAGAGAGATGTCTCCTTAAACCTATTAGCCTCTTTAAGGTGAAGGCCATTCTTACTGTGTTTGGTTTACTCAATTTTAAAACAAACTCAATTTTACAAGTCTATAAACATACAAGTTACATTGTTATCGGTTCATATTATTGCAGTAGTTTTGAAGTATGTATGAAAAACATATTCATATGAGCAGTACATTTTATTTGTTTTTCTTTATCTTAACAGGGCCATTATGAAAGCCTAATCACAAAAATTGGGGTTTTCAAATGGTTTCTGATGTAGAGATTAGCTGTGTGCCAAATGGCTCTCAGCTAATTGGGATTTAGAGTGCACACACAGAGCTGCAGGGCTGTCAGGGGCCAAGATAATCAAACTAGCCTGCTGTGGCCGAGACAAGGCAGAGAGAGGAGCATTATATAAACACATTGAATGAAACTAAGATCTGAACTTTTCTCACTGCGTTTAGAATACACCTATTAAGTAGATTCAATATTTCAGAGAACTATTATTAAGGATATCTAAATCTTGGACTAAATACAGTGAGGTTCAAAGCAATGAGCAGAATTATTATGTCTTAATATGCATTTGATTTTGAAAATGTACCAAGCTTATTTAAAGATAAAGTATTATTTGTAAATGAAGGCTATGTTTTTGTCACCCATCGTCAGCTTTTGAAGAGACAGGCCCAGCTCCACAGTCTGGGTTACAGTACTACCCTGCCCTCTAGTGGTCATGGCTTGTAAAGACACTATTTTACATTATTCTGATAAATCATCATTGAGTCAGTCAGGATACATCCATAAGCATTCAATATGATAAGATTGTTTCACTTCATAAACAAAGTAAATCAACAAAAACAGTTCTAACATTGCAAGTACTTTACATAATAGTTCGATAAACTATTATGACATGAAAGTATAATCTGTCAGAGCCATCATTTATCATCATTTACACCCTAAATATATATGTACTGATACATCTTCATTTGTCACAAGGTTGTAAAGTTTTTTTCTTCATCAATACAGCAGCACAACCAACAATTGTGTTTTTCCGAGGCATACAGATTTCAGGAAGAGTACGTTTTAAAATGTCTAAAATTAGTTTGGATAAAGTGACGATTTTGAGGCGGAAAAAAAAGTGTAGGTGAGTACAAAGCAGAGTCTTGTTTGTTTTGTTTGTGTCTACCGGCTCTGCTATTGTCTTTATTTTAAGTATTTTTAGGGAAGTTCTGTGCTTTCCCAGAAGGGCTGTGATGCAGAGTTCAGGTGAAGTGATATATAGTGTTCAAAGTGAAATTAAGGGTAGTTCCTGCTCACCATCAGGTAAAAGGTGCTGCCTCAGTGCATTATAGTCTATGGTCCTCTATTAGCTGACCGCTGTAACAGTACAAGAAGTATAGCAGCCAACATTTGTTGCAAACTGTCTCAAGTCAAGTCGATCATTATTTTGTTTTTATTTTATCATCATGGACTAAGATTACTTTCATGCCTTTGCAAGTCCATTGTTAGTTTATATATCATATAGTTTGTTAATCGGTTAGCAACAAAAGGCTATAGATGCGAACTTTGAGTGTCTCAGAGTTAGCATCTATATCCTTTTTTAAATAAAAAAAACTGTGTCCTTTGTTACCATAGCAAAAATCATCCAACCTACCAAAATGTTTATCATAAACAGACAACACACACAGCAAACACACACACAGAGATGGAACTTGTGGTGCTAAAGATATAACCATTTATCTTCAAGAGATAGACTTAAAAATATTGTCTGGTTATGCCTCTGTGTAACATGAGTGCTTTACTAAATAGTGTTTACTGGGTGTAATAGTATGCCTTCACATCAGCCTAATAGATTGTAGCTTTCCTTAAATTCAACAACAAAGGTGACATCCAGCAAAAGGCCTTGAAATATTTTTGTTGCAATCCATGGTAAACTAAAAGATATTTAAACTCTGTTTTTTCCTCTGATTCTGACAACTTCTGACAACAACATAACTGTGTGGAGCACTGAATTAAAACCCTGGTGAGCTGATTGTAAACTGAGCTATAGACTGGTCTAGCACACTTCTGTAAATGATAGGTTTAGAAATCTGTCAGAACTGGTCATGAGCAGACGATGTGATGCTAATTCTGTTGGGAGTCCTGCAGAACACATGCAGACCTAATCAGAGTGCCATTAATCCACTATGAAATGTCTCTGTGGCTCACTGTCAACAAGCCTCGAAATAGCAACTCCTTAGAGAGTGAGGCAACTCATCAAAGAGAAAATTATCCTCAGCAGCAGTAAACACAAACCCAAAACAGTTTGAAATTGCACACAGCACTACCCACAGGCTAAAAGTGGCCTCGGGATGCGATGGATAATGAAACGGACACTGGCTGCTGCTGCCTGTAAACACAAGTGTTTAGATCAAATCTATTTTCTCTCAAAGTTGATTTGTAAGTTGAGCTGAAACGGGACCAAAATTAGAAGCTGGGTGGGTGAGAGCTGAGCAGTGACATTATGGGAAACAGTATTAGCTGGGGAGAAACACAGGTACAACACAAATGCAACAGCTAAGGTCGTTTATAGTTTAAGGCCTGGAGCTGTAAGAAGGCTGAGTCAAGTGTAATACAACAACAGTGATTGTGTTTTTATTAGTTTCTTAGTACTTTACACAGTATATATGTTTCATTCACTTGAGTTCAGGCATGAGGTAATATGAGTTTCTAGCTGTACAATAAACTGGAGAAAAAATTGTATCATGGTATTGCAATAAACACTTTAAATTTCTTAATTTCCAGGTGACTGGGACAAATGAAAATGTTTGTATTTAAAGCAGCCCCGAATAGGTTACACGTCGTCTAAATACATAAACGCAGTCCCTTTAAGGATTTCAACCAACATTTCCATTGGTTTTGTTGGTCTGCTGGCAGCACAAAGGTCCTGGACTGGATGGGCATGTTCTCCCTTTACTCAACATCAAAACATGCAGGACGCCCCCTAGTGGCAACCACCAACAGTAAATATCCCCAAAAGTATAAAAAAAATGTCACTTGGTGCAAATTGACAGGCATGTCTTTGGCTTTATAATAAAATCTAAATATTTTTTATTGGTGCCATTGGTGCGGCTGTAAAAATACAAAAACAATACTGACTTTTGATTAATGTGTGTGTATCACTCCATCAATATGTGAGCACTTATTTACCACATTTTAAACTCATCTATGAACAAGCACCTTTCTAATCGATACACAACTAAATATTTGCATCAGCACAATATAAATCAATATTTGTTAACCGATGGGAATGTCTTGTGGGCATAGATTCAGATCAGCTCGTGATGGTTTAATATTTCATTTCAAAGCTGATGCTGTCAGAGCCAGATGTGTGGGGAACAAGAACCTGTTCCTCCAGTGTGTTCACAGGGGAAACCTCAACACTTTCTTTCATCTTATCCCTCACTTACCCCTACACCTCCACATACACCACCCCTTCTTACCCCATCTCCCCCTCTAACCACAGCAGCCTCATAATGTGGGTCACAAGTAAGAAACTGGCACTGTCATCGTTTTAGATTAATAAGAGCCAAACTAAACCGCAAGGGCCAACTTTCGCCTCTTAAGTTGCTATATGGAGCAGTTTTGTTAAGTTCAACAAACCACTCAAAGGTCTCATTGACGGCTTACCTGCTCTAAATCTTACAGTACAAGCCCGGTAACTAAGCGCCAAGGGAAAAACGGATCAACGGATCAACCATTCAGTTATATCCAAGCTTTCACAAACACACAGAAAAAAAACAATCCCGGTGCTGCACTACGCTACACTGTTTTCAAGCACAACTTCTCTCTCAACAGGACCTTACCTTGCCTCCCTTGGAGCATCTGCGATACGCGTTGGTGGCTCCTGCGGTTTGGTTCATGGCGCGAACTTCTGGAAAAGCGAAAAGCCATGAAGTAAACACACGTATACAGATGCAAACTTAAAAATACATCTTGTTTAGTTACCTGCCGTGTGGTCACTGCTGAGTTCCTTGTTTTCTCTTTAGTGAATGAGAGAAGAATAATAGAACGAAAATGTTCCCAGATATAGGCTAGTCCAGATAATTCGTTTTTCCACATAAACAGATCCGCTTAAAACTTCCCAAATAAATCCTCCTTTAGCGAAGATACTTTATTAATTCAAAAGCACAAATTCAGTTTTGAACAATCTCCAGTCCTCCAACCTGTCGGAGAGATGGGTTTGTGCGAGTGTGCCAAATGCGCAAGCGCATCCCATCTGTACAGCTCCACCACACGAGGCTGAAGGAGTCTGTCAACATCTCCTCGCCCACTCCACGCTGCATAAACATCATCCGGACCAGAAGCTCCGCAACAGCAGTGACACGGGGCTGGTAACAGTAGAAGCCCGTGGAGAGCTGCGTTTATTAACGACAAAGCAATCAGCCCCTCCCGACACTGAACAGAGTACACATCTTACTCAGTATTGTCTTTTCAGAATTAATGACTTTGTTCCATTCCTCTCATAAAAGAGTAAAATACGTTTTCTATAAAACAGGCTTCAGAATGAAATTATTCAAACATTAAAATGTGGGAAATGCATTATATTTCTCATATACTCTCCCATAATTTGTGGTTGTCTTGTTTCCAAGGTTCAGTCCATAGTCTGCTGGTCCCAGTTGTTCACGGTACATGTCACACTCTGTGGGTCTCTCTGGTTCATTTGGTCTAAAAAGGGGAGGACTTCATTCAATTGATTAATTAGATAAGTCAAATTAGAAAAAAAGAAAATTTTAAGTGTTCTGTTTACTTATTACATTTTTTTCCCCAATTTAAGATCACAACTTACCTCAATTGTATGTTTTAATCAAAATGACACAACATGATGGACAACAATTTGTCATGACTAACCATTTGTGACCAACAATCATGAAGTAGTCACTTTGTTTAGTTCCAATTAAATAGATGCTACTGTGTTTCCAGTGACGCGTGGCACAGTGAGGGCAGGTGTGACAAGCAGTCTGAACCAAAACATTAATGTTGTACTAAGACAGAGAATACGTGCTTCAGTCCGATGACATCTGGTGACTGTGAAGGCCACTGCATTTCTATTATTATCATCAAACTATATTCACTGAGCCCTGAGATAACCACATCACATATCATTTATTCATGTTTTTTCTTTTCCAATAAGACACACATCTGAAGCTGTGTTGCACCCACATTAAGTTCCTCACACTCCCTTGTTAGTTATCTACACTAACATCATTCATTAAGTCTTCCTCTGCACAGACACCTTTAATGTAATTACACATTCAAAGCCCACAAACAACAAAAAAGCAATTGTTTTTATTATTCATTGATTTGATTGGACACACATGAGAAACAGCCACATGAATGTAAACATGCCAGATTGTAGCCTTAGGGTAATTTCCAAAGGTTGTATCACTTGCCTCCAGTGATACACCCGAGCTGTATCACTGGAGGCAAGTAGGGTTAAGTGTCATACGACTACCACTGCAAAGAAATCTTCTAAATGAGTTGTTATGTGTTGCAGAAGTAGAACAAGACTCTATACAAAAAGGTCCTTCAATTTCCCACATAGTGTCACTCCAAGATCTAACGCTTTATTTATTTATTTTTAAACTTTGTATTAGTAAAGCTAACATGCATTAAACTAGATAATGACATTTAAATAGTATGTGTAATTTTCAGGTTTTTAAGACATTATTGTGGTTTCCTCAATGCTACAGATGTCTTAAAGATGGATTACCCAAAATGTTTTTCTGTCCCAGTCACCAACCACATCCATCACATAGCAGCATGACAACCTTTCCTACCTTTATTTAATCTAAAAGAATTTAAAACCAGAGCACTTCAGTACCACAACATACTATACAACACATCAAACTGAAGATTAGAGCTTACCTTAAACTAGCTCAGAGTCAGACCGATACAGCAATTAAGTCTATTTGGTGTATAAACCTTTTTTTTCAAATGTAAATTTTAAATGCAAATTTTCTTTTTAGAACATCAGCAGCATAGGATAATATGTCTGAGCAACATATATTTGAAATTCTTGAGAAAAAGAACACTACAAAGTAAGTTTATTTAATCTGTATTGGGCTCATTCTGCTTCAAACACAATTTTAAACATGTTTTTTTAGATTATCAACCATCGTTTGGTTTAGGTAAGATTATTTGTTGACCCTGAAGGGCAGTGCATTTTAATTTAAGACTGAAACCAATCAATGACTCTAGTGCAAAATGGTCTTATTGGAACATGCTCCTGTTGTTTTTCCGCTGATTGAACTACAACACATGTCACTCTTAACATTTGATGTTTGGCTGAGTTCCCAATGGGACACATAAGTAAGCTTTTGTCCGTCTTACCCAAGGACACTTCTATAGATCGACTGCCTGAGTGGCCCCCTCAACTCAGACCTCTTATTTTGGTCAAAGACTGTCCCTGTCACTCTCCCTTTTAAATCACTTTGGTGACAGAATCTATCAGCGGGCCATCAGTCAGACTCAAAGAGCGCTCGTCACTGTCTGGACACTGTTGACCCACACTGACGGATAAGGACACATGAGCCTCTTTATGTCCACACTTCCACTATTAACTCTGACCCATGGATCTGACGGAGGCCCATGCTTCACCTCGTTAATTTCTCCACAAATGGTTTCCTCTGCAGGCTTTTTTGGACACAAAAAGATTCTGAATTAAAACACTATCCAGATTTTATCCAAAGCTGCGCTGAAGAACTGTCCTCAAAAGTTTTGTAAAGCTATAGGTTTATGCTCCATTTGGCACAAGTGCTGACTTATTGCTTTCTCTGCTTGGTATTCCCATTCAGTGCCTTGGATGGGGACCTCCATTACAACCATATTGATTACAGCGCTTATGATGTTCTTCTGCGTGCAGATTTTACTGTGACATCTGCAGGATCAGCACAAGGCCGATGCATTTCATTAAAGCCCAGTCTGTACTCATACACTGGTCTGCTGTGTTGTTAGTAAAGCAGCGATAACGGAATGCCGATACACGTTGAAGAAAGTCTAAAGAAGAATGTTTTATCGAGGAGTCATCTAGCAAACCTATTTCTACGGTACTTTCTAAATATGGATATGCATCAACCAGCCAATACATTACGAACATAATGCCTAATAGTGTAGAATTCTCATTTCCATCCCCGAAAAAATTGTCTGGTCTGCACACGATGGAATCAGACCTTTTTATAAGATTCTTAATGTTGTGGCACCATTTTTTGTACTGACCAGAAGCTGCAGACTAGGTACAGCCCACAGCAGATAAAGTTGTTAAGGTGTGCTACATTATGTTATAATTTTTTTTGTCACAGTACTTCAAAAGTTTAAACTTGCACAGCAAATGTTGGCGTGCTTATCTACTGTAATCTGTGTCTTGTTGGCCATATTTGCATACTAAATGTTGATCGGTTGTCATTTTAAAGTATGTCTAAAATTCCACAACTACACTCTCTGCCCAAAGCCTCTGTACATAAAAATGGCAAATATTATCTTGAAATCTTAAATAAATAACCTTTTGGTATGCAAGTCATTCAGATGTTAGCCTCCGCTGCTCGCTTTCACTGAATATTGCGAATGTTAATGTGAGGAGCTGCTTTCTTTGTTGCTGTAACCAGATAATAGACTTATGCTTAATATTGTTCGGTGAGGATAATCTAATTCTCTAGACTGCTCCTCTTTCCCTGATAGCATCCTAATTTTATTAAAGATCCTTTTCTGAAATTGAAGTTTGCGCAATAACGGCTTTGCAGATACTTTACAGGAAAATCAAATGAGTTTTAAGAAAAAAAGACCATGGCACAAAAAACACGTTTATGAGCACATAGTAATTTTAGTTTGTCATGTTTTTACTTTTATTTCCCTAAACCAGGATAAATGACTAAATTAATTGAAAACTTAAAAAAACACAAGATGTACAACATTTAATAATTCATATGGTGGAAAACAGTCAAGGTGTGCTTGTTTTTTCCACAGCAGGTGCCAGTTTGTGCCCAAAACACAACAATAATAGAATATATCAAAAATAGAAATATGTTTGTTGCCCAATGTGCTAAATAAATCCCAGACGGACGTATTTCATGCAGCATCATTTCCCCAAACAGTAGAATGCATTTTCTGCCTTGAGTTTGGTGAAGCAGATGGCAGTGAGGTGTAAGGTGCACCTATTGAAGCTGAAACCAGGCTTATCTTAAAATAAATCTTCACAGGCTGTTTGCAGCTTGCCATAAAATGAAAGCTAATCACAGTCACAAGATATACAGTTGTAAAATGTGTACATACCCTGGCTGAATTTGTGATTTTCTTTTGGCCATTTTTTAGAGAATTTGAATGATAACACAAAAATGTTTCTTTTACTCGTAGTGAATTTAGTGAAGCCACTTACTGTCAAACAATTGTGATTACTCTTTTTAAATCGTAATAAAAAGAGAAACTACCCAATTGACCCTGATCCAAAGTTTACATAGCCGCTCACACAGTTCTTAAGACAGTGTTTAACCACCTTTAACATCATCTTTTGTGGTAGTTGTGGATGAAGCATTTTATTTTCTCAGATGGTAAAGCGACCCATTCTTCTTGGCAAAAAGCCTCCAGTTCCTGAATTATTAATTATAGATTCTTGGGCGTAAGGAGCGTGAGCTCGACAGACGGATCGGTGCAGCTTCTGCAGTGATGCGGTCGATGTACCGGTCTGTCGTGGTGAAGAAGGAGCTGAGCTGTAAGGCAAAGCTCTCGATTTACCAGTCGATCTACGTTCCTACTCTCACCTGTGGTCATGAGCTTTGGGTCATGACCGAAAGAACAAGATCCCGGACACAGGCGGCCAAAATGAGCTTTCTCCACAGAGTGGCGGGGCGCTCCCTTAGAGATAGGGTGAGGAGCTCGGTCACTCGGGAGGAGCTCAAAGTAGAGCCACTGCTCCTTCACATTGAGAGGAGCCAGCTGAGGTGGCTCGGGCATCTGTTTCGGATGCCTCCCGGACGCCTCCCTAGGGAGGTGTTCCGGGCATGTCCCACCGGGAGGAGACCTCGGGGAAGACCTAGGACACGCTGGAGGGACTATGTCTCTTTGCTGGCCTGGGAACACCTCGATATCCCTCCGGAAGAGCTGGGGGAAGTGTCTGGGGAGTGGGAAGTCTGGGCTTCTCTGCTTAGACTGCTGCCCCTGCGACCCAGCCCCGGATAAGCGGTAGAAGATGGATGGATGGAAATTCTTGGGCTGTCTTGCATGAACTGTGCTATTGTTGTCAAGTTGGAACCAAGTACGTCCCATGCGCAGCTACCGAGCTGATGAGTGCAAATTTTCCTTCAAGATTTTCTGCATTCATCTTTTCCTGTGCCTTTGAAACTCATACATCCCCAAAACATCAGTGCTCCACCTCCATGTTTCACAGTAGCAATGGTGTCCTTTTCATCATAGGCCTTGTTGACTCCTCTCCAAATGTAACGTTTATGGTTGTGGACAATTTTGGTCTCATCACTTTCAATTACTTTGTTAAAGAAGTTTTGAGGCTTGTCTCTGTGCTGTTTGGCGTATTGTTAGCGGGATGCTTTGTGAAATTTGTGTAGTAATGGCTTTCGACCATGCAGCCCATTTTTCTTCAAGTGCCTTCTTATTTTGCATCTTGAAACAGCCACTGCACTACCAGTGGACCTGCTCTACTCAGTGACCTCAGGGCTCAGCATGTTACCTCCCAGCAGGTCATGTGACCACAGGGTTCAGCATGTTACCTCCCAGCAGGTCATGTGACCTCAGGGCTCAGCATGTGACCTCCCAGCAGGTCATGTGACCTCAGGGCTCAGCATGTTACCTCCCAGCAGGTCATGTGACCTCAGGGCTCAGCATGTTACCTCCCAGCAGGTCTGGTGACCTCAGGGCTCAGCATGTTACATCCCAGCAGGTCATGTGACCTCAGGGCTCAGCATGTTACCTCCCAGCAGGTCATGTGACCACAGGGTTCAGCATGTTACCTCCCAGCAGGTCATGTGACCTCAGGGCTCAGCATGTTACCTCCCAGCAGGTCATGTGACCTCAGGGCTCAGCATGTTACCTCCCAGCAGGTCATGTGACCTCAGGGCTCAGCATGTTACCTCCCAGCAGGTCTGGTGACCTCAGGGCTCAGCATGTTACATCCCAGCAGGTCATGTGACCTCAGGGCTCAGCATGTTACCTCCCAGCAGGTCTGGTGACCTCAGGGCTCAGCATGTTACCTCCCAGCAGGTCATGTGACTTCAGGGCTCAGCATGTTACCTCCCAGCAGGTCTGGTGACCTCAGGGTTCAGCATGTTACCTCCCAGCAGGTCATGTGACCTCAGGGCTCAGCATGTTACCTCCCAGCAGGTCTGGTGACCTCAGGGTTCAGCATGTTACCTCCCAGCAGGTCATGTGACCTCAGGGCTCAGCATGTTACCTCCCAGCAGGTCTGGTGACCTCAGGGCTCAGCATGTTACCTCCCAGCAGGTCATGTGACCTCAGGGTTCAGCATGTTACCTCCCAGCAGGTCTGGTGACCTCAGGGTTCAGCATGTGACCTCCCAGCAGGTCACCTGTACTCATATACAATTGCATTATGAGACATTTCTTACCTTGACATATTACTTTTCAGGCTGCGGGCACAGATGCCTGTTCCTATAGCCAGAGACCTGCAGCCTATTATAGAAGCAGGCGTACCAAGCTGAAACATATATTATTATAACAAAAGTAGGACAAAGAAACAAGAATAGAAAAAGAAATAAACAATAAAAAGTGTGTTTTGTAGTTTCAAGTGGGTTTTTGACTTTGAAATAAATGAGGAGGAGGGAAGGTTGTTTGATAGATTTTGGGATTAGCAGCTGCTGTGCGTGTCCTGGTTCACATCTGCTGCCAGCCTCCCACCTGCAAATACAGCTCCGACTGCTGCCAGTAACTCTGGAGCCGTTTACTGACAGCTTTTATACTGCAGTCAACTTATAACTTTTGGTTTAAATCAAGTTAGTTTGCACATTAGCTGCTTTTACAAGTTAACTTTTCTCTTTACCATTGTTCATGAAGACAATATTATTACATCAATGGACAGAAAGGTACATGTCTTCTTTTTTTATTTATTTTGAATTGGACTGATAAAAAAAAGCATCTCACCGGCAGAAAAATCTATAATAGAAACGTGGGGCAGATGTGCTTCTGGGATTAATATTTAAAAATGTAATAAAAGTCTGTCTAAAGTTGTACATTTGGGAGCTCTTTTCTTTTTATTGTAATTGGTGTTTTAATGTCCATTAAAAAGTTAAATTTAATATTTAACTTTGAGTACAGCAGTGAAGTTGACCATAGTGGATTATTGCTCTCTCTAAGTAAAGAGAATAATATGTTGTGAGCAAACTCAACTCAGTCCATCTCTTCTGTGCTGACAGATAAGTCAGGGGGTTGTAATCACATATTTGTTTGTCCATTGTTAACCCGGTAATGAAAAATGACTGCATATAAAAGAGACACTGAGGTTTGACGCCACAGATGTAACAGCCGACAGATTTTGAAAAGCCCAAGATACATGATAATAGGACCGCTAACAACTCTATCTCATTTGATATGTTGGACCTGTCATTACCACACTGCGCTCTCATCAAGGTGCAGATTGGTCCTTTTTACACAATGTGCCGAGAGTCATAATTACCTTTTCCACTCCATGACACACCGATATCAGAGTCATCAATCTGCCTCATACCAGCAGAAGATAGTTATTACTTCAGATCAGTCAGCCTTTTCACTTCTGCTGATGAAACATCACTCCGATTGTCAACATGCACACACACATTATTGGTGATAACCAACTTCACACTTGAAGGGATGACAGAGCGCTATGACACAGCGATAGATGGGCTGCAATTCTTATCTCAAGCTCATTTGCATAGTTGGGTTTGTATAAGGGATAGCAAAAGTCCTGAGCAAAAAATGTGGAACTTGTAAAGATAGATTTGAAATATATAGGTATCAAAGCCAAAAAACGTCCTGGTTTTAGACTTGAATTCCAAACCGGTTGGTTCTCAGTCTAAAGGAAAGTGAACTGTGGTGTCTTGATATTTCCTGGTCTCACCAAGTGACCTCATCATACTGCAGTTCCTTTTTTACCATGTTCCTTTAGTGTTTCTTTTAGGTCCACCCAAACAAAAGTGTGTTAATAAATCATTAGCTTGAATTTCTAGGTCAGAACAAAACAAATGATATATAAACTTGGCCCACATCAGTTTTTAATAATCAATGTCTCTCCTGTAAACAAAGTAAATGATGAGATACATTTCGAAAACCGTTGGTTTACAGATCATGTCACGGTCTTCAAAATAAAAAAGGGGTTCCACACAGCTCTCTCATTGATTACTGAGCCCCGTTTGGTGCATAGTAATCAAAATGTATCTTTCTACTTTCCTGAAAGTGGAACATCTGGTATGACTAAAGTTCATTATGCCTGACTTTAAATTTTGTCATGAGCGCTAACTTTTCTGAAAGACAAAAACACCTCCAGCAAGAGCAGAATATTTAGTGGTAAATTTCTCATTAAACCATGTCCAACACAAAACTTCAAAATGCAAATGTTTGAACAAATCTCACAAGTGACGATGATGCATTAGCAAAAACAGTCTGCCAAACAAACATAGTTAAAAATAGCAACCACTAAACACATTAGAATATCAATTGTTACCAGTTTAATACAGTCTCTCAATATCCTTTGTAAATGAAGGGACAAGGGCTACAGGCAGAAAAATGGACCTTGTAAAATTTGGAAGTCAATAAGTAATCTACAATGACTGACAAATCCTTTTAGTCTAAAGGATTTAGACATGTACAATGGGTTTAAATGACTTTGAAAGATAATGCCACTCTTTGTGTTAGTGAGTTTATAATATGTTGCAGAGTTTTTTGTCTCTTTTAAAGCATTTAGGATTTGGTCTTTCCTTTTCTATTTGCTGCTGAATTGAAGGCTGAACTATTAGTGGCATATGTAAAAGTCCCATTCAGACAATCTGTCTGAATGATTAACAAAAAAAAGCATAACCCAGTTCAAAATGCATTATCTCATCAATGACAACCGACATGCAACAAAGAGACAAGATGCTTGAAAAGTCGGAAATTAATTCTGCTCACAGGTACAATACGCAGCGGCTTAATTTAATATCAAACTTGAACCGAAATGGAAGCTTTGAAATAAAGTTTATTGATTAACTTGAGAGAGAGAAATGAATAACAGCCTCAGCCAAAGAGATCAGATTATTTCAGTTTCAATGGGAAACTGAAATAATCTGCCACACATTTCACTTTACAGTCTCGGGTTTCAGAAAGACATCTAATGCTTTCTAGTGGTTTGTAGTTACAAGAGGTTTTACTTTTTATGGTTTATGCTCTATTTGTGTGACATACCAATGACGGAAGTCACTGCTAAACCTACAATAAATCCAAGAAAATCCAAGAATTGGGCAAATCCAAGAATATTTGTGTGGATCTTCTGAATTAAAGAAATGAAAATGGGTCTAATTTTTTTTTCCAGAAACGAGAGCTGTGTGACATGACAGTGCATCATCAAAGCCTACAGTGTTCACATCACTTCTGCATCAGCGCAAAACAAGTGCAGGCAAACATTAATAATGGAGTTTGACATCGTTCTGTGAAGTGGGGTGTCTAATCATCCAGAGTGTCAGCAGTAATATGGGATATTTATTATGTCCACTGGGCTGTTTAAGATTTTCAACAGCTGCTTGATGGCAGCATTCATTTAAAAACCACATCTGCCTTCAATGGGTGGTTTGAAAAGTTAGATTTTATGAACAAATCTGCAATTCAAATGATTCCCACAAAAATCAGTGGCATGACATTCGGCGTTATCAACATAAATGTCAGAGAAAACTAGTTATGATGATAGGACTCTCCAGCAGAGATATGAGTGAGCTGATGTTAGCTTTGCACTTTAAGTAAGACACTGTGTTGGGCTTCATCAACAGTGTTTGTCAGCTGGCACAGTGAAGAAAAAGAAATGTAAAAGTGAAACTAATAAGATTCTTACCGAGACTTGACACAGATCATCAGTGGCTTTGCACAATCTACGCTCAATGGATGCAGTTAATACTCCTGCTCTTTTTATGACATACAGCAGAAAACATAAACTATTCTTTAACATGACCTTCTTGAGTTTTCTTTTTTATTTATATTAATACATTTAAATTCTTTGTGTTCAACTCTGTATGGCAGTACTGTGCAAGTGAAGCATCCATGTTTAGTCAAATGAGGATTTGTTTGTGTAAAATGTAGGAAAGGGTGCATTGGATTGCAATTTGGCTTCAAAAACAACAAAATGATTACAAAGAAGCACAACTTTTGGCTGAGCAACTTGTGTGTATGATGAAATTTTGCCTGGACAAAAGCAAGTGCAAACAATTGTAATAATGTTTTAACTATTCCTACAAGAGTTAAACAACTTCACACTTGAGATCACGTGAGGTAAAAGAAAAAGCAAAAATACATTGATATACTTTTCAAGTCAGTACTTTTAACTTGTGACAACTCATTGACAGTAAAATGGGGAGCATGTGATGTGCCTCTGAGCCAGTGGTAAAAGCCCGTTCCCTCTGCAGCTAAACCCAGATGTGACAGAGCAGCGTCTGATGACAGATATGAGCAGTGACGAGTCTGAGAAGAGATAAAAGCAGGCTGACTTATTCCACAACGCTTGGATCAAAAAAAAAAAAAAACCACTTTAAAGCAGCAAAGGAGATCTTAAAGACTGTTAAAATTATGGTGACATATTTTTGGGGAACCACTTTTCAATAAGGCTCTGTTCATGAGTCCATGTGATCTCTCACTTTAATCTCCAGTTTATGGCAATTCAGGGAAATGTCATGTGATGCTGGTTTTGTGTACATGTCTGTGTCTGCCCTGGGCCTTCTTTCCTGTATGACATGCCAGAAACACCTCCCCGAGAAGGTGTCCAGGAGCATCAGGAGCGGATCTATTTTTTTCAGTGGTGAGGGAAGAAACACTAATTGGCCTGGAGATACTTGTAATCCACTTCTTAAACCTATATGAGTGAGAGTAAGAGACATTTTGAATACCTTTATGTTAGAAAAAGTAATCAGCATTCAGGTATGTTTCCCAGAATTACAAGGACCAGGTCTGGAGGTGGGACGACAGACAAGCGCTCTGTGGCTGGGGCTCTCTCATGAGACCTGGACCAAAAAACACACAAGATAACACAAAGGGCCATACAGCTTTATCAATAGAGCAGAAGGTGTAGCAGGTGCCTGTACACACAATCACAAAATAAATAAATAAATCTTAGAAGCCTTTTTCCCTATAACACAGTAATTTAAAAAGACAGAATCCTAAATTTAATTAAGTATCTTCTAAAGTGCACAAACAAAAGTTCTTAACTAGTTGCAGACCTTCTTCTGCTTTCTAAGACCCTTGGATTCCAGTCCAATGGCTAAATAATGAACAAATGTTTTGTTTTAGTCTGATGCGTTACCCTTTCTGACTCCACATTTACAAAATGACAAAGTGTTCTTATTGTTCTTACTAAACTGGCTAAATGCAAATGAGGTTATTCTGATTACTTTTAATCAAGTGGAGCTTTGCAGGATTTGATGGCACCATTTCCCAAATCAAAACAGCCTTTTATCGCTGCTTGAAATCGAAGCTTTTAAAGATAAAAAGCTTCAATTTCCTCCTCTGCCTCATATCCCCCGCCCACACTTCCCCCTCAGCTGCAGAGCTCCCATGATGGTGTTTTAATGTCTCAACAGTTCTCATGTGTGCTACTGATGACAAGTGTGTCCTGCTGTCATTCGTACTGTAACAGCGATGGATAGCCCCCACTAAACGAGGGGTTAAATTAAACAGCGTTTGGCAAGAGATGAAAAACCCCCGGCAGATGTACACTCAATGCATTGACCACTTTGTTGAAAAAATGATAAACCAGTTTATGAATCTCCTTGGGCTCTCATGATAATATGAACACTGCAGATATATTTGTAAAGCAGGCAATGCATGTCCAGTTTTGGCAATAAGAAGTATTTGTCTATTATTCAATTCAAACCAGATATACAACACAATGTTAGATTAGACAATTGTTTTGTCTAAATACAGCTATCCATGAGTTTATTCTCTGAGCAGTTTCTGTCAAAGAAGCTTCACTGCTTTTGCCTCCACCCACACGAGAACTTCTCATGGCCCACTTGGCAGTTTGTCACGTTTTAATCTTATCTGCAGAAAACGTATAAAACAATGAACAAAGTAAGCCTTGTTTTGTGTTTTAATAGTAATAGCTGGGAGTTGATTAATTATTTAGAGCCTTTTTTGTTTTATCACTTATTGTTTTACGGGTCGCATTTATTTAAATAGTCCCAACTGTTGTTTGTAGTTTATGGAGACCAAAGTGACTATTGTATTTAGTAAGGACAAATACAAAGTTCAAAGTTAGCCATTGTAGCTAGTAATGCTAATATGTAGCAAAGCACCCCATTACACATTTTTTGGATAGATAGTATTAACAGTCAATCGTCAGTAATCTTTTTTTTTCTTTAAAAATAATCTCATATGGTATAGTATGAGGTTTAATTGGCCCGTTATGTGTCAAAAGATTGTTTAATGAAGCCAAATGTCCACAAATGGATGTAAAAATGACAATGTAGGATTTTATTAATGATTAAAAAATATATTCTCAAAGCTGATGGGTGGGTAACATATTATAATCCTTTGGGCTATGAACAGTTTTTGATTCATAAATATAGTGTTAGGCTTTTTCAACAATTCAAGTTCAGAGGAAGAGTTTCTGGATGCGACTGTACAGCTTAAGTGTTCATGGCCTCAATCAGCGTGGAAACAGCCTCTGTCACAGTCACTTTGATAGGATTATGGTGCAGCTGTGGGCAGAGTATGGCGAACTCTGTTTTACATAAGGTTTTTCTATATGTGGGGTAGCTCTGAATTGATGTGTGGGTGCTAAAACAAATACATCATACACCTCTGTGGACATGTTAACAAGACAATAACACATTGCTTTGGGATTTTGAGTGACGCAAACAGTGAAAATAACAAAAAACAAAACACATGCACTTGCAAGAGTGTGATAACTGCAACTAACCACTGTCACAGCCACTAGCTTTGGGACATGGTGATAAAACTGTGTCCTACTTTCACATTTCCCCCTGAAAAAAGTATTTATGAAAAGTAGTGTTGATAATATTGTGCCATTTTTACCCTCCCCTCCCTCACAGTGCCACCCTGTGTTTTTCCCCCAAATAAAATAATTTCCCTTTGTGCTGATAATGTATTCATAGAACAGAAATAAACAGGCAGCGGATCAAGACCAGGCAACCTAGAGAAAATCAAATAGAATATATTCTTTGGGCTGTGAGGTTTTTCTGTGGTGGACCAAAGTAAAATATATTATATATATTTTATATATATAAGCATATTTTATATTTAGAAAACATACCAGCAATGCTCCAAGGCTGTTCTACTTCATAATAACCAACAACGTAAACATGTGTCACTGCATTGAGAGATGGGCTCATTGTTTAAATCATGTGCTGCTAGGTTTCCCTGTTTATGTTTTAGCATTAAAATTATTGTTTTATGGATTTACATAGTTCTTTTATTTCTATGTTGATTATAAAACAGCTGCACATTCCACTTTTAGTGATGCATTGGTTAAATATTGCTGACTGTAAGCCTCAAAGAATGTACTTTTATACACAAAAATTCTATCAAGTATTTTTATCGCCAAAAATAGTATAAAAAATGTACTTAAACGCTAATGTAATTTTAATTTAAAGTTGATGCAAACAGTTACATTGCAGCTACTAGCACTGAGAGTTTACCTTTTATTTTCTTTAGGCTACATTTGGGTAAAGTTGATATGTTTATGTGAACATGACAATTTAAAAAAAACATAGTTTCTGCATGGGGCCTAAAGACCGGTCCAGGTCAATTGCACCTTTTCTCTTTTCACCCAGAGTCATTTGTATTCATGTTCAGCATTTCCTGAGAGCCAGCCCACCTTATGTTAGCAACACAATGGATAAATCTGAGTGCAGACACTAGAAAGCATGGATAAATTAAAAATATGCTGCACAGAAACCCTGCAAGATGACCAGACAGGAGTTTCTTCATAGACCGCAATAAAAACAACATCAACTGTTTAATTTTATTTAATCTTTTTACATTTGTGCCAATGAGTTACTGCTATTAAAAATATGCCTTCCAGGATGGTGGCCATAAATGAGCGTTGCACATTGAAACTTTTTATTTGGACATGAAACTGGGTGAGAGAGGGGAAAATGAGCCGAGCGAGGATCGTACCCGGGTCTCAATCTTGCGTATTTGACATGTGCGCTGTTCTATTGAACCGACTGCAAAAATATTCAAATGAGACAAAATAACCTAACTACTGAACAGAACTGTTACAGTCCTTATAACAATTATTAAGAGTCATTTTGAAATCATATTGGTTAAAGATGAAAAGAATAAAATAAAGAATTAGACACATTTATGAGTGTTTTTTTTTTTTTTTTTTTTTGTGGTTACCAGTTTGTTTATATCTGCACCACTACCACCTGTGCATCCCAACTGTTAAAATACCATTTCATATATTGACGACTGAGCTAAAAAAAAACTATGACCTTTATGTTCAAACAAAAAGGTCACAATAGGCCAAAGCAGTTGTGCCATTGCCTCCGACTCTATCCAGACTGCTGTGGTCTGGAGCAGCACATTTGTGAATAGGCCATCCTAATTAGTCCACTTGGGAGCATTGATTAGTCTTTATGTGCAGCCTCTATCAATAACATGGATCACAGAGGAAACAATGCCAATACACATCCAAAAGCCAATGAAGCCCTGTCTCTAATGGTCTGATTGTGGTGCATGGAAACGCAATGGGAGACCTGTCAGCAGATGTGTTCATTGAAACAAAAAAATATATATATATGTATATTTTAGTTTTGGAAGTCATTAAGATGGACAGTTCCTTGTGAAAAGAGAAAGGCAATTAAGAAACATCAGAAATTAATATGATTCCCACACAATGGATCTTTCTTTTACTCCACATCTACGTCCCCTTGAAACTGTGTGAATATAATCTTTAAACCAGCTTCGCAATAATATTTGATCATTTGAATCCACTGATCACAAAAGAGGGACATTTTGGTTCTTTATCTCTCAAAGACACCACACATAAACAGAAAAATTAAGGGCAAACTACTAAAGGCTAAAGTTAAAACAAAGTCAGAATAAACCTGGATTATCCTTCTCATTCTTCAGGACTAGAAATATCAGGCCAGTTTTGTTTAAACACATTAAGCTGGAGATTCTGCATATTGTGGCTTTTAAAAGAACAAACTATTGTACTGATGAGCCGAGATTAAGTCAAGCAAAAAACAGGGCAAGACTAAGACCAACAAGTGCCTGAGTCCATCTGAGTTTAATATATTGAGTCACTGAGTCATTCAAATCTAACTCTGAGAACTTTGAGAAGTGGTTTAAGGCCCATTTCAAGACCAAGGCCCATCTTGAATAGTGAAGTCCTGACTATGGCAGGAAAAAGTTTGGTTTCCACAGAAGTGCAGCAGAGGGTAATTTAAAGCACTTCCTTTGAACCTCATGATGATAAATTATTTTCAAGTTTTTCCTTTTTTCCTTTAAGTTTATAGTGCACCCCAGATAAGTGTCTTTGATTTTATTCTCCTTCGACTCAGATCAACAAAAATGAAAGGTGTACAGGTGTGTGTTTCTTACTGTGAGCCTCAACAGCAACAGCAACTTCTGGTTGAATCAACAAACACTTGCCTAAAGGGTCAAGTCCATTTGATTATATGGCATTGAATGTATACACTCTGAAGATATACCACTTTATTCTGAGCATTAAAAATGAAAAAAGCACTAAATAAAATCATGTCAAAAGTGTAGAATCTGTGATCCTCAGGTTTAGCATTGAGGCGTGTTTGCGGTGTTGTGGATAATGTGATTTAAAGGGTTGTTGGGCACAGATGACAAGAATCCCACCTAATCATGTTTCATAAATGTCAGGAGAATTTGCCAGACGGAGGTCTCTGTGAATGACTACATAAAAAAAAATTCATGTTTAAAAAAAAAAAAATCCAGAACCAGAGGCACTCTCCAAAAAGGTTACACAGTTTACAAAGACTGTTGCTTCTCACAAATTGACATTTTGTTGAGAAGATGACTTTAAAGCAAGTGATGTGATAATGTCAAGGATGTTCAACTCTGCTTGTGATGCAACTGTGACATTCAAGATTCTTGCTTTAAAATCCTTTTGACTTCAAACAAAATCCCCCTCATAAATGTACATTAAAAACACTGATCCACAAAGACAATTAGATCTTATATGAATGGCAACTTTGGCTCTGAACTGAGTGTGTGTGTCTAAAATGTGAGACAAGTTAAGTATTTAACCAGAAATATCCCCCAGAAATACACTTTTAGTTGTTATAGTAAGTAGTTATTTAGTGTTGGCCAGAAGGTATTGAACATTGTAGTGTAGTTCACAATCTACTTTCTGCAGTAAATATAACATAGTTTAGGTAGGTTGCAAATTTAAGATGATCATTTTCTCTCCTGCGAGCTCATACTCCCTGAGTGCCTTTTCTGTAAATGCATCAAAGCACAACAAAAATCTTCCTTTTTGTATTTTCAAGTGCAATAAGGGCTGCACTTTCTAAAATAAAAACATGATTCCTCTGTGGCCAATCCGTCATGGTGCAAGTCCCTCTTTTGGCGGATTGCTTCACAGAACACATGACAAAAATTCAGACAGTGGCCTCAATGGATCTGCTACAGGGGCTTTTTGTGAATGAAGCTTTTGAAAGTCCCTTGGTGTTAGACAGAGAAAGGATTAAGAGTCCTATAACTAAGCCACATACAGTATATTCTCATACAGCGAAAACCAAAGCTGTGTTAGACTCGCTTACATAAGTCAATTGTCATATGTATTTTTTTTATTGGCTCCAACACCAACCTTAATTCTTTAGGGTTTACATTACTTTTACATCATAGAAAAAAGATTATCTCTGGACCTCAGTGGTCTCAAAACTACAAACTTACAAATGATGCTTAACATGGTCTCAGTCACAGGTCAAGGCAGTTGTTGAGGAAACATAAAGTTTCTCACCAACCAGAAATGCTGGTATTTGCAAAGTGTGATTAATATCCAGTATCTAACAGACAGGATCCCTCCATGAACAAGAACATTTACATTACATTATTGTAATAATTATAGCAAAGCAGATTGAAGCTGACTCCAAGAATCTGCAGAGAATTAAACAGTTATATGTATTTACAGCTTGTGAGCTGAAACTCACTTCCATTAGTGACCTTAAATAGGCTAACAATTGGCCCCCGATAACCAGTTATTAGGATTAGACTGAGACGACTGACCCCCGTCAGTGTAATTGATGTTCCTCCCTCACTGCAGCTCAAGGTGAGTAATGACACTCACTGTTTTCCTCCTCGTCCTTTCATGACGCCTGAGAGCTGTAATGGCATCTGAGACAAGCACTCCAGTGCTAATGTTCTCATCTTTTGTGCTTTGTTACGTTGCTAATATTATGTTAAAAAAATGCTGTACTACCCCATACTGCTTCCATTGGCTCAAGACAGCAGGTTGCTACTAATCACCAGTCTTTGTAATTATTACAATGACAAAACAGAATGACTCAAGCAATTATAAAGCTACTGTTGCTGCACATCAATATGGAAATGATTACAAAAGCCATCTTTCCATCTTCTCAGCGTTAGAAATACTCCCAATTTTCTCTTAAGTGCTAACCCTGCAATATTCAGAGAAATACACAACAACCAAATATCTACAGTTTGCTTGGAAGGATTTACCAAAATAAACTTTCTCAATATAAAAAGAACACCAAAGCACGAGTCTGGGATCAAAGGGAAGATGTTTGGCCTCATTGTCCAGCGCCATTTGGCCAAAACAGCATTTGACAGAAACACCTCAAACCAGAGATGAGTACTCGAGTCCTGGACTCAAGTCGAGTCATTGGACTCATTTTTGTGACGCGTGACTTGACTTGAAGTTAAGCCTCAAGCCAACCTCGGACTTGAGAACTGAAGACATGGACTTAGACTCAGACTTGAGCACAATGAAGTTAAAAGTTACGCTCAGCAACACCACACTTTTCCCTCGTCCTGCTACGACCACATGCAACTATTGCATGTGGTCGTAGCAGGACGAGCTGCTTTCATTTAACACCCAGCCCATAAAAGTGACTCTAAATAAATAAATTTAGAAAATATAAGGCTATATGGGCTACAGCCTTATTGATATGCCACAATCAAAACTCCATTAAATGTCTTGTCATGAAAAAAGATTAAACAAAACTAAAATCTCAATCAGTGTTTCAGTTTGGTTTCCACAGTTTTCAGATTTGTAACTCACTTTGGACTTTTCCTTAATGACTCAGACTTGCAGTTTAACTAAAGATGACTCAACTTAAGTTTTTTTTGATGACTCAGACTTGTTCGTTAAGTGACATTGGCTCGACCCGTACTTGACTGACTATCCTTTGGTGACTTGGACACTGAAGACTTGAAAGTGACTTGAACTCAAAAACTGGTGCCTCAAACACTGTAGTAAACACTGAAGTATTACTGTACTATATATGGAACAATCAGTTTAAAGCAATAGAGTTGTATTTGAATGTATTTTTTTAAATGCTATTATTTTTATTTGGGATTGAAACCTGGAGCTAATGTTGCGGGTGGTCTTAATAATACTCATCAGATAAAGTATAAAACACAGAGGAAGCTACAGTATCAGTGCTAATGGGAAATCTTTTGTCCACTACACTTTTTTACAGAGAAAAGATGGCTGATAAAAAACAGCCTTTGCTTGTCTGCCTCACAGGACTAACCTAGACTCAGGAAACCCACCCCCATCAAGAAAAAAGGACAGACATGTTTGAAGTGTAAATACCCTACAGGTCAAAGACTGCAGTGAAGTAGTCAGACAACATATTTATATCAATGCAACACAACTTTGATTTATTTCAGACAATGTTTGGGATCATCCAACGGTGAATATGAGTAATTTTATTTTTATATATAGTATCTGTGTGGAGCTATATTAAGAGCAATGAACCTAGTATTCCCATTGGAATCTAAACAAAAGATGCTGAAGTAGCCAGACAAAGGCTAAAACCATTAAAAACAAATCTACTGCAGTGTAATAATAAGTTGTGCTAACACTGATTTGAAAATGAGAGCCAATAGACAAAAGGTTAGCCCAAAGTATCTTAAATACTGCCTTTACTAGTTGGGTTTTCATCTTGTGAAAACAAAAATGCAAGCAGCAAGGAATATGAAACTATGCAAATAAAAGCCAACAGTGAAGTTAATAAGGCCCAGGGAAATACAAAACAATAAAAACTCCAAGCAGAAAAGCAATCGCTGGTCCAAACAGTAGCACTATTTTAAACAAATGAGACTGTGAGTACTCAGGGATCATTTTCACTGGATGCCCTGTTTTATAACCTTATTATCTGCCCACGTATAAAAGTAGCTCTGCTGTTTTCAAGCACATAGCCTTTTCCTTGGTGGTTTTGTTGTGTTTCAGGCTGGTAACCCTTCAGCTAAACACCATAATGAAGCTGTGTCCCAAAGAAAATAAGAGTGTGACCTGCACTGAAGGAGGGCTGATGGGATATCTCGGGCCTACTGCATGGAATATATTTGTTCTTTAGGGGCTTTACTGTATATTCTGCATTCACCATTATTTTTCTAATTTACTTTTGAGCATCTCTCAAGACAAGAACAACCCTCTGAGGACATCATTTATCAAATGCTCATGAATTCTCCAGCCATATCAAAGCAGGAAAATAATAGATTAGAGTTCCTTTGAATATGTGGAGCTCAACAGCTGCTGTGGGCAGGTCTTGGCAGAATACATATCCTAAATAAATGCTTAGAGAAGACATTTCTGGCAGGCTGTTTATGTTATTGTGCAAAAGGTTTACAGTCTATAGGCACCATTCAGCAAAGAAGGCTTCCATCCAAATCATCCAAAACATTTGTAGCATTATCAAAGAGCTATGATTTTATTTGCCATGCAGTGATTTCTCAGACAGTGCTGTTCTGTTACGTTTACATTTACTAAAGCAGAATCTTTAACAGGTGACATAGTCAAACTGACTGTTTTCCAATGTCCATTTTCACTCTGTTGGGTTAATATATGATCCATATTTATATATTTGTATTTAGTTTTAAACTGTTAGTGGCTTATTTGGTTCATTGATTGAAGGACCTTAAAAAAGAAAAAAAACTGAAGAGCTCTTATTGTGATTCTGTTTAAAACCTTTAATGTTGGTTAGGAAGATGACTGAGATTTTAGATGACTAGCACACTTCCACTGAAAAAAACAAGTTACTAACAGTGTATACAAGACTAAAGATAAGTCTGGTCGACCCACTGTAAATATAATTCTGGCCAAATGAACAACCAATAAAAAAATAATAATAATAAAAACAGACATGTTTATATTATATTTTCACACCTCAAAATAAAATCTAGAGAATCATGTTGTTGGCCTTAAAGTTCATTAAAGTGGGTTTAATTAGATCAGATGCCATATTAGCAGACGAAAAAACAAATATAGGACTGAACTAAACTAAAAGTATACATGTAAAGATGTCTTTAAGATGAACTGTATCAGTAACAACGCTGCTATTAATGACTCTGCCCACATGCTTCCTGGAAAAGAGGCATCTAGTGAACATTAAAGATTATTGTGGTTACAGTAATTACATGCTATTAAGTTGACATATCGGAAAACTTTCAGGTTTACGTGGCCCGACTGGATCTGACTAATCCATACCATAACCAGTTTAAATGTGCCTTTATCTTGGTTGCTGTAAAGAAGTGCTGTGGGAAACCCTGGCTGCTGTAAACTGATCATGTGTGGAGCAATAAAAGATGGAGACCTGTTCTCAATGTTTTTCATTTTCTTCTGGGAAGCTGGATCTATTTCAGCTGCTCCTATATAAAAGCTGGTCTGACTGCTTTATGATACAAGATATACGTACTTTCAGTGGCATCTTTATTAATGACAAGCAGTGTTAGGGACAATCTGTCGTCACCTAGAACTGTCCCAGATCTGTTTGGCACATGCTTGAGCGCTAAAGGAAGTTTTTTTCAGTGTAAAGAACTGTCGGATGCACATTGTGAGCTGTCGTCACATTACCTGGGAGCCAGAGGTATGCCTGTGTTTTAAAGATAAAGCCAAAAGCATGCGGTTGTTGTGTTGTAGCAAATTTAAGCTCTGAGGTAAAAATGATAAAAGGAGAACTATAGATTTGAGATCTGTTAATGCTGGTGTTTTTCTTTTTATTTAAAAAAACTGACAGGAAACAGCACAGAAATGTTGATTATGTTCTCCATTTTAAACCAGTTGCATGTCTCTCTGCCCAGTGGTTATTAACTACTGAGCACGCATCGATCGCTCAATGTTTGCTTATGAATAACACATTTCCAACTGTTGCTGCTATTCATCAGCTGCTCTTGCCACTTTTTGGCCTATTTATGTGAATTTAATTTTACCATTATTGATCTGCTGATTCAGTGTGAGGAAAACTGCTTCAATTGGTCAAATATTAGCCTAAAGCACTGTTTGCCATCAGACTTTGAAGTGTGGCACACTTTTCCCCATCATGAGGTCCATGATTACCATCTTAATAGGCATTATAATCAGATGACTGACGGCAAATGTGTACACAGAGAATTCAATATCAAGAAATTAAACACACTTGGGAAAGGAACTGTAATCTCGTAAAATTTCAATTAGCCCACTTGAGAAGGGGATTAAGCCAGAGAAATAAAATAAAGCAAGATATAGTTGAAAACAAGTGCGGAGCATGCGTTCAGAGTGAAGTCTTCTCTGACCTTCTGGCTTGTCTTATTCTGAAAGGCCACGTAAATATGTCCAGCTGATTAAAGATTTATAACATTTGTTGCCAATTTGCGGCAGAGAATGTATCGACTCGACAAAGTCTCTCACTCAGTCAGTTGTCAGTGTTTAGACAGCTCTATGCACATTCATAAACTTTGGGTATTACAGCGTGGCCTATTATGTAAAGTACTATGTTTAATTATCACTACCAAACAATTATGACATAGCAATCAGTCATTAAGGTTACTAAGAAATTTATTGTACATTACGTTTAGCCAGTTTATCTTCCTTGTGAGTTTCCCCACAATAAATGTTCTCCACTGTGAGGCATTGCAGGAAGCAATGCCTCGTTGGTGGCATTGTGTCTGTGACAATGTCCCTTGTGTTCTCGTGAAGTGGGAACAACTAGCAATGACTGCGCTATTTGCACATCTACATGATTAAATCTTCCAACTGTAAGAACTGACTGGTCCTAATGAGCCTCTAAATCCAAATTACATTGTATTTAGTGAGTTCTTGTTGCCTCTGACTCTGTGTAGTTATGATACTGATGATTTCTGAGTCTGGAGCCAGCATTAAATAGTACTGAAGCATAATAATAGAGCATCATTTCTGTTTTTGCAGTTTTTTTATATATATATATTTATATATATCTCCAAGCAGAGTTTAAAACAAATTGAGTTGTTTCCTCAAAGCCTTGCATTCCCATATATTCAAGGAAAAAACTATGTCACAAAACGACAAGACGGCAATTTGTTCACTCTACTACAAAAACACCCAAAGGAATATCATACATTGCAAGCCTTGTTGAGACCAAATGACAGAAACCTCTCTGTAGCAGTTGTTTTTATGAAGGTAAATCAATGTTACTGCATTAAAGGCCCTATTGATTTTTCATAATGGGTTAAATGGAGAGTGGTGAACCTAGAAGTAGCTATTCCATAAAATTACATCTGTTATCAGTGCTATTCATTAATCATCTGCAGAATCAATGAGTTTTTGATTAGACGCTGTTATTTATGAGGTTATTTGTGGGTCAGACTGGAAGCTGGAAGGAATACAGTAGTTAAAAATGTTTTATTAAATAAGGAATTGCATGTAAATGGTAGAAATGTTCAGAGAAATAAGGTGTTGGAAAGGTTATACATTTGATTACTGTTTAACATTAACTGTCACAATATCCCTGATACAGGACAACATCCAAAACGTAAAAAAAAATGTGAGTAGAGAAACAAAGGGCACATTTCTGCCATTTTGCAAAACATGACACGTTTACGGCCCTTTCAGTTATACATCTGACCTGTATTTTGTCAACCTTATTATACTCAAAGACAATAAAAAAAACTTTGTGCTTGTTTTTCCTTTGTACCTCAAATCTCTGGCCACTGTGAACCATTAGAGCCCACAGTGATGTGTCCTAGCTTCACACTTTCACAGACTCCCCTCTGTTCAATTGATCCACAGTCACAGCAGGTTACATCAATCGCTCAAATTTGGCTAAATTATTAGAGCATGTTTCCATTTTTCTACACCTATGTATGTTTTATATTCATCCTTAAAGCCATTACATGCAGGATTTACTGGTAAATGTTCGTAAACTAACCTGGTCCCATGACACATTTTCATTTTTGGTGCTCATCAGAGAATGTTAATAAACTCTGGCTGTGATATGTTTTTCTGTATGTTTTTTCTGTGAGTTATGACAGAGACACACACTTAAAATGACCTTACTATGTGAACAAACAAGTGAACTAGTGATTGGTTAATGGTTTAAAAGGGTCATAGGTTTTGAATAAAAGTGGTTTGTGAGAAATAATTAAATTAAAACAATCCTTTAGCAGTAGTACTTTTTTACCCAACAATAATAAGTTAGTATCTTCCTCTTTAAGCCCCTACCCATACGTCTTATATCTCTGAGGTTACAACATTACGTTTTGCGTCAATATATTTGTGATTATATTATTGTTTGAATGAGAGAAATGGTTGAGTGTGTTTCTTTCTACATCTGAAATATGAGATATGCAGCGTTGATTATTTCACACTTGACTAAAATGAACCAGTAATATCTATAGTTCTCAAGGTCAAGGTCTGCAACACACTGACAAACAAATGAAGCAAAAGGACTTGGACCTGGAGACTTGGAAGCAGTTGTGCTTATGTGTAAAACATTTGGTTAAAAAAGCTTGCTTAGTTCTGTTTAAATGGCTGCCTGCTTCACACTATTGTAACACGGACAGCTAAACAGATACTGATACATGTTAAGAACAAAAAGCCTTTGGATTTCCATTTAACACAGCTTATAAAAAACATGGCTAAAAATTGCTATCTGTGTTGTTAAAACAACCTCTATTCTCACTATTTTTTTTTATTTGACCATATCTTTAAAGACAGATCCTTTCAGTGCTGATTTTCTGCCTTCACTTGGTCTCATACAACCTCATAAGACACTCCATCAGTGGCACATGGAATGGCTGCTTCAAGGATTTATAGATTCAATAGATGAGGAAGGGCAGCTATGAAGATGTGGATCAGAAAAACAGCCGGTGTTGGAGGGAGAACAATGAAAGATACATGCTCAAAACCACGATAGTCATTTCAAAGGGAACAAATCCCATGAAGCCAGGGGATAAAAGTTTAAAAACATCAGAGAGACTGAAGGAGTACGGCTCTGAATACAGTATCAAACACACACAACACTTTTGTCACAAAGGTTTCCTAGGATCCACACCATGGGCCCAGACTAAGAAAGATTAAAAAAGGATCAAATTTTGATGACTTAGCATGCAATGTACGGTATGCAAACTGTATATTTTTGTTTTTTCCCCTTGCATTGCTTGAGGAAAACTGGCACAAAAGACAGTCATAAAGATTATAGTAAGGTTTGTGAAGATAATTAACTACATTTATTTAGAGATACTTTTTTCGAGTAAAGTCTAAAAGAAACACACTTGTCTCATATTTTCTGAAGAACCCAAATGCACCGTGTCAGTCGTAGCCCATCCAGATGCTCACTGCAGTATGTAGTTATCTTAAAAATACCTGCACCACTCTGCATTTTGCCCACATCTCCTGAATTTCAATACGACTCAATGAAAAAAGGAAGTCTGGTTTTGTCAATGTTTTGGGAAAAGCCCCATCAAATTATATCACTGCCTCACTTTAGTTGCAGTAAAATACAGTGCTACACGAATCCAGACGCTGAGAGCAGCTCAGAATGTGCAAGGGCTTAATCTGAGGCTGCAATCAGAAAATATCTCCTTTACAGTAGATACAGCATGTCCACTGACTCACAAGAGACAAGGCTTTTGCAATTTTTAAAGAACGAACAAGAAATCAAGAGTTTAGTGTAAATCCCTGGCGTTTAGTCAGTTTTATGTGTCTTAAGACTTTTTCTCTATACAGCCTTGTTTAGATATATTTTACATTCAATAATACAAAGTACAGCAAACTATCTGAGGCTCCTTCAAGAAAACTTATGAGAAATCAACCTGACACGGAAAGCTGTGTGTGGTTCATCAATACTTGTAATCTATATTGACATGTAATTCAAATAAGTACTCATACTGGCAAATATAAAAATACAAACAACTATTACATTTATTAATTTATCCACGTTTTTGTAAATGTGATTATAAGACAGCTGTCAATAGTGCATGTCTCTCCTCAAAGAAGCTCCCTCTTTTGACACAGGTCAAAAGGTTCCTTGAAGGGTTGAGCCCATTATAAATAAAACATTATATTAAAAAAAGCATTTCAAAACACACTGCATTTTGGGAGGAAGTATTTTACCCTTCCTCCAGGTCGTATTGAATGAACCATCAAGGCAGTTCTATATAATTTGACTGTGTGCGCTCTCTCAAAATTGAAATTACAGCCAGTGGCAAGGGCTACATGATTAGTACATTGTGGCTTCATTAAAGTGTAATTAACCCTAAACAACGCCCGGAGATGCTCAAGTCAACATGATGACTATGCAGTGTTTGCATTCATTTCAAATTAGCTTGTGCTTTAAAGCAGTAATTAGAAAAAAAAAAGTAAAATACAGCATTGACATTTTGGGAAAGTGAGACTCTAGCCACCATTATTTCTATTCAAAACAGCCCCAAGGCTCCCATTTTTATTGCTCACATAGAAAATAAAAATAACTTTTACTGCAAACTCGTGCATCAATAGATAACTTTTACAGAGTCACAAACAAGAGCAGACACAGGACGCAACAAATCACTGCAAAGGAATTACCACGTTACATAAAAACGCATTGTTCAGTGAAAACAGATGCAATAAAATGGTCAAACTGCAAATGCGTTTTAGCATTGCTTTCTTCTGCAGCAAGAACACAAGCCGTTTTGATTTTGAGTGGTAAGAGATTCCATTTACATTTTTATTCAAAACAAGAGTCACACTTATCAAATGTTTTCTTTACCCTTTTACCAATAAACTGTCTCCACATGAGACAATGCACAATATGAGACAATGATTTATGGGATCTGTTCATGAGGGTTTCATATCTTGCAAGACATAAAGGCGGGAATAGCTGGCGAAGTCATAAAGGTCGCACCTGGACATATTACACACAAACATTATGAGCGTGTTTTGGATAAACTGGACTGTCACATTCAGCATTGGCTCCGTTACAAACTTTTTGGATTCAAATAGGCAGCATTAGTTGAGTTTTTCTCGTCACAAGAGAATATGCTGTTCTAGTGCATGAGTACAGCTCAAAGACTACGCACACACTAATGTTTAGAGAGAAAAATGTGCAAGGAAAACTATTCACTGGATACAACACTTAGCTGGCCATGCCCAAGTGGTTCAAGGGTGCTGACCACGCTGCACAATAGCCATAAGTAATGTAGCTCTTTGTCACGGACTTTGGATGTTTGTGGGTGAAAATCACTTGACCTGACAAATATCCTCCGTTTACTCAGCTTCAGTGGCTCACTACAGAAGATGCAGCCATTTACAACTGCAGGCGATTTCCTCAGTCTCTACTAAACAAATGTAGACGTGACGGGCCAATTTACTTGTTAAATCAAGCAAGGGATTTCTGTAAACAAGACGGCAATAATGAGCTGATCTGGCGAAAGTTGAATTTGTTTTGAGCTTAGTTATAATCATGAATCTCAACTTAACATATTGAATGCAAACTATAAAACGTTTTGACAGGACCATAGTTTCTGTTTGAGTGGTACAGTATGGGTAGGGTCAGTACAACACCTTTGCCTCATTTTTCATTTTAACCAACAATCTTTGTGTTTCAGCAAATGACTGGTGCACTGCATATTTAAAAACAGTAGTAAATGTAGTATTCAGCAGAACAAAGTGGAATACTGTGCCCAAAGCCATCTTTTCAGGAGGGCATAGCAGAAATAACACTTTCTAAAATTTATCTGTATGAAAGCCAAGTAGAAGTTCCATTACTCACTTCTCCTACAACCTTCCAGAGCAGACAAACTGAACGCTGCTACAACAAAACACGTTTTCATAGTCACTGTTTTTTACAATCCACCAATTGCTTTTAATTGTATTTGCCGTTTCCTTCATTATCTGGAATTGTTGAATGTGTTGTCTCTCCTGGAAGTGTTCACATAACTTGCTCTTGCATCACATTTATTTGTTGTGCTTGGAGCAGATGCCTCTTTGCCCTCAGCTCAAAAGAACTGTGTCGTGTAGGACTGGGAGAACAAAGTTGAATGGAAGCCTTTGAAAATGCACTGATCAGATTTGGAATGAGAGCAGATGTGGGTCATATAGATCCCAGGTCGTACCCTCACACCGAATCAAAGTAACACGAGAATCACTTTGAAGTTCACACGTGACACGGGGTCGTCCGCCTGACCTTGGGATCATATTTGAAACATCTTATTGTTATTGAACATGTGACAGAGATAGCACAGGCAGAGTCTGCTTTTAGTCCAATCAATAGGTTCCTGTACTTTGTTTTCCATTTTTCATCATGTTTTTCATGATCTGTATTTAAAAAAGGAACATACTACAATCATATTACATTACCTTGAAGTTGCAAACATTACATGTGCCATGTGGATGCTGTGGGTGCATTTTCAAATACAGATACAGTATGTTACACCATGTGTTTCCAGTGAAGTTTAGTGTTTAATTTTACTGTTTATATCATAATGGTATGTGTGTTGTCTACAAATTGTACATTTCACAAAAAAATAAAAAAATAAAAAATAGGAACAAATAACTAATTGAATATTTTGTGCGATTAAATATTCAGTACAGATAAACCATTAAAATATTTGCAGCTGCTTTTACTTTCAAGGACAGTTAATGAGCTGCTAATGAAGCCTGTGAGAGCCAAAACAAAAAATATAAAGTGCCATAATCAAGAGGTGATGAGATAATTACCAACTCTTGATGAAGAGTTACTTGACCTAATTTACTGTCCAGGGACCACCACCAAACAGAGACACATGGGGAGTGTCTTATAGGGCTGTTTTCAAATCAGATCAGAGAAATGTATATGTTTTTAACTGTGAGACTTGGCACATTACCGTAAACCCATCTCCAGTGCCTTATCTGAGACTCTTTGGCTCTGGGGAATAAAGTGTACTCAATGCATAACAAGCATGTCAGCCAAAGTAATAGCTTCTAATTGGCGTGACAGAAAGAAGCGTTACTGTTGAATTTAGAAATTTTCTGATTTCTGTTTGTTATTTTATTTATTTGTAAAACACACTGCAACGTTTGATTAAATATTGAGCAGGTTTTGCAGTTGAGGAGCACAGATTCATGGGTCAATCACAGTAAAGCTAATGACAGTGAACGACATACAACACATCATGCATGTATTATCGCATAATCTTACTTAAACTGCTTCAGGGAAAGCTATCATGGTTATGTCCATTACTGTATTTGCCAAATAATGACAGCATCCATCAAACACCTGGAAACTACACTGATGTCCTGCTACTTTGAATGAAATGAATTCCTTAATCATCCCGAGGCCGTGCTGAAATTGCTTCCAATCAATAGAGAGCCGGCCAATTACATGTTCATTACTGCGTTCTCAATTGATTAAAAGTTCCTCGCAGAGTGTCAGGTGTGGATTTTTCAGGGCTAATACGGTGCCCTTTTCTGTGTCCTGAAAACACCATTAGTTATAATTATGAATCTCATGTTAACATTTTGAATCCAAACTACAATTAGGCAAGATGGCAGACTGAACCTGAGCTGTATAAAGATAGTTTGAACAGTCGCAAAGACAGTAGGCAAGGAGGAATGCAGAAGTGTAATCAGCTGTGACTCATGGGAGAACCAGTTTTAAACAACTATTTACACCTTAAAATCTCAGTCCATGTATTTAGAAACACAGCTCTAAACAACATTTTTAAATGTAAATGAAACAATATGAAACTCTACACAAAATTGAAGCTTTGAAAAAGTTGCGATGAAAGCAGCCAAGCATCCTTTGAGCATTCTCCTAGTCCCCACTGTAAAAACTTTATCTTGTAGTAGATAATAAGCAATAGAGACAATTGAAAACCTGCTAAGACTATCACCGAGGACAGTAAAAACTAAAGGTAATGCTGCAAATACAATCAGACACAGTTCCTTCCAGTTGTGAACCAAATAAACATGTCCTTTTGAACAACAGGAACTATATGTGACCAGTGGTTAGTGTGATGTCAGAAATCTCAAAGACTTTCTTTGGTTCCAGGTGAAACAGGAACTATGCTCCTAATGTTAGATGGGCAACCAATTTAGTGTAGCTCAGAGTAAAACTACAGGAGAATGAACACACCTCAGCATTTTAAAAACAGGAGCATATTTTCCATCTGCAATCTGGTCGAATAACAACCACACAGAATTACAAAGTTTAAAGGCAAGGCACGTCCAAAACCCAGACTTTTAGGTCATTAATAGAGAGCTCGATTTACATAAGAGCTTTAGTGAAAAGAAATCCCATCAGAATCAACCAAAATGAACTTCCCCCGGCTCCCTCTCTGCATATGCTGCTGACTGACACGGTGCCATGTCAAATTGATGCACTATTTTTATCCAAAGTGGATAGAAGTCCGTTTTTAAAGCCCTGCCTGGAGGTGGGCTTTCCAGGGACAGATAATTCCAGCGTTTCCTATAGAAGAGATCTAAGCTGCTTTGTTGTGTCACAGTTGAACTTGGGCTCAAGGTTAGCTTAGAAGTCCACACAGGAGCGAGCAGGTCTCCATCGCAGCGTCAAGACGACGGGTCAGTGGTTCTCTCATGTGCAGGCTGTGAAGATTTGTCTTATTGATTTCTTATTGCAAAGGTTTACTTTCATATATACAATGCATAAACTGAATTTAAATGAGCTTTTTAAAGGTGCTTTTCTAATCAAACCTGGTTTTCCACCTCTGCTATGGAAAAAAAGCTACAGTTAAATATTAACTCATTCAGATTTTTCAAAATAATTACTGAGCACTGGAGAAGAACACACTAAACCTTGAACTGAGCCTTTTTTCTCTATCACGGTGGTGCAACCTCCAGCTTCCAGACTTTCCTATACCCCAAACATTGGAGCAGGATCTCAAGCTTTTGTTTCACAAGCAATGCATTTTACAAGAGTGTCAGGCTTTGAAATACTTTAATATATTTAACTAGTTTACAATAATTGCATATGTGTAGGATTACTACTTTTCTTTTTCCATGGATTTAAACATGGATTCATTTCACACTCATGGGACTTGATGTGTTCATTTTCAGTCCAGTTAGTTCTGGCAAGACACTTAGGTTTGCCCAAATGCTTAACTTGGCAGGAAACCTTGTATAACTTCTCATAGGCACATGTCTCTACATAATTTGGACTGTTAATCAACATATCATAGAATAAGACATTTTTAATCACTGTATTTGTTTTGCCTTCAATAAACCACCACTGAGAGAAAGCAGAAGTGCTTCAAAAGTATAAAAATGAGACTTCTTCAAATATTGCTGTACTAAAATTAAATATGGAAGTGTCTGACTCACCTAAGTAGATCATGCATTTGAAGTGAAGAGTCACCTTGAGCCATTTTAACTTCATTTCTCCCAGAATTATTGCCAGATAAATTTCATGTCACCTTTTTTATTTATAACATTTCAGTTCAAGGGATTCTAATGCTTTACTAAAATCTGCATTACCTTGTGTTTCCTTTACTGCGGCCTGTCCAAAGGAGAAGGTCAAATATTTATGAGCTGAGACGGGAGGCTGAGGGTCTGACTCAAGTGACAGGACCTGGGCTCTTTTATCTGAGCTGGGACAAAAACTGAAACCAAAAAAGACCAGCAGGGTTTATGTAGCACTTCTGTAAGAGCCTGGGGTGCTATTTATCCAAAAGATTTAAACCAAACTCTATGGAAAGAAAGTTAATCCTGGTAACTTGGCATTATTACAAAAGCAGAAAGCAGTTTTAATTGAATTCAAAATTTAAAAAAAAATCATGGCAGAAGTATTGGAAATAAATATTAAATTGAAAAAGGGATGCTAGTTTCTTTCTTAATTGCTTTTGAGTCAAAGAAATGGCTCCCCACTGCTTGTGTTTACACTGCGGCATTACAATACAGCAGTCCCACTGTGTTAATGATGCTGTTACACACATAAATAAAGCATCAATGCATAACAAGCACTGATTTAAGAGTAATGTGGTTTCAATTTCTGCATTTCAAACACTTCTATATCAGAGACAGCAGTGGTGTATGTACCACATCTCCTGAGTTACTCTGACAGCTAACAGCTACAGAGGATGTCACTTCTCTCTGCTTCAACGTGCTGACACATCCATTAAAGAGAAATAAGGCAAATGTGGTTTGAAATATGGGTTTGAAATGTCTCCAAAGGGTTTGTTAAGTCTTTGAACAGTGTAACCTTCAAAACAAGATTGTCCAGGACACATATTAGAACAAACATCAGGTTCTACAGAGAAGCTAAAGACTGCACCCTAATTTCAGTTGATTGGACTGCCTTATTCCACTAAACACTTGAGCATTGTATGAAAGGATAAAGAATTACGTTGGCCCCGTCACAACATACACTTTAATCTCAGATGCAAGGTTAGTCAGTTGAATATAAAATCATGTTAAGACAAAAATTTGAGCCCAATCCAACTTTATCAAAAGATCACTAAGACATAGAATTACCAAAGAACTGTCAAATGTAGACAACTATACCTTGAATGTATAAATAGGTCTATTTTGAGTCTCCAATCAATGATTATACAAGATTAAACCAGCACGGTAGCCCACGCGGAGACGAGAGGGAGCTTGAGCGTCTGCCAGTAGCTTCGATGCTTCAAAGGAACTTTAATAGTCTTCTCTACTCCAGCGACTGTGGTCCAGTTTTTTTTCCCCAAAGCCATAACTTAGACAATACATTTCAATAATTAATCCTTAATCTGTGTTGCAGCGTGTAGCATTCTAATGTGCCACAAAGTCAACAAAAAACTTTCCCTTCCAGTTAACAATTCCAAGCTCAGGAAATTGTCTTTTTAATATTAGTATATATTTTTTATATAAATTTCTTTAAGATATATGTGAGTTTGAGTTGAATGATTACCTTAGACTTCATTGTGGAGATAAGACTTGCTCATGGAGGCTTAGAGACACAGGTGCAGGTGATGTCCTCAGAAACAGGTTCATCTAAGGATTTTATTTGATCCGCAGTTTGAGTAATTAGTGACAGCAAATCTGTGACATTTAGGGAGAGTTAAGATTCAACTTAATATTCCTACACGTTAAAATATCTGAGACATATTTGAGAATAACTGTCCACAGATAGATCCTTCCTGTTTGATCCGCTGAGCCAACTCTCCGCTGCTATGTTGGCTGCTTGTCAGACCTCCTGCTGGTGTTTCGCTGGATTCAGAAGTCCTCCTCTTGATTAGAAGAGCTGCTTTCTCTTTGGGAACAAACTGAGCTGTGGAAAATTACTACTCGAGTGTTGGTTTAAGGAAGTAACAGTATGATTTTGCTGTCTTAAGTGCACAATCTACACAGTATAGCATGAACATGGATTTATTCTCTTTTAGGGCAAACACTTACAGACAGACACTAACAGACTTCAGTATTTTGTTACATGTATACAAAGTTTCCTTCTGTTTCTTTCGCTTCACTTAATGCACAGTGACATTGTCAATTCAAGAGTCCATATTTTATCCAATGGTTTTGATCATTCATCACAGACTGAGTCAAAAGTCTCCTGATTCTAAGAAACACTTTGTGTAAATCCTGTCTGCCGCTGCGTTGTTACTAATTAAACCTCTGTCTGCTCAGTGACTGACCAAAGAGTCTTGAAGAGTTCACTGTTACTCACAGAAAAGAATGGAAGTTCAAGGTAGAACAAGACTAATCTATAAATATTAAAATGTTCTAAGAATAAATGAAGTGAACAACTGCAATGCTTTGGTAACTTTAAATGGCTTTTGGTAGGAGTAAAGTTTAAGAAAGCAGACAGGAGCAAAACAAACCTTAAGCTAAGCAGTATTTTTCTGGATGATGCTGTCACCAAATGTAGCTATGCAGTAGTCATTTAAAAGTCATTTGTTTGTGATGTTTCATATTTAGTTTTCAACAAATATTACTACTCTCAGAAGGTTTTTGTCCTTTCCTTTTCACCGTCACATCTTTAAACAAACCACTGTCAAGGCACTTTCTTCACAGTTACTCATCTGCTTTGCACTTTAGACATGCTCCACACACACACACCAGTCTCCCCATTCCTCAGTTTAGTTCAAAGGGGCATCACGTAGCAACATGGCAAAGTATTCAAACTTTTCACCAGCAGGTAGCATTGAATGGTACATTTTTATTTCAATTGCCTCATGCACGTGTAAGCTTGTGCGTAATTTCTCTGTCTAACAACCACCTAAACTACGACAGCCCTTGTCAACACATTGATGACAGGCATGTTATGGCAGAAGGCCAATAAGCCCCTGAGGACAACTGGAAATTAACCAGAAACAGTGTTGACTCAGCGATTCCAATCAATCAACACAGGACTGAGGGATTTGTCCCAATGATCAATGTTTCCCAGAGGAGACCACTCTTTCTGCTGATGTCGAAGTGTTGTTATTAGCTGTGGTTGTTTGTGTAAAGGGTCACATAAAGGTTAAGTGCTTTGATAATGAATAATTACAGATGAAGCGCTGTATTTTATCAACTTTTAAACTTTTTAAAAAATATATCTGAGTAGAAAAAGTGCAGTGAGTGCAGCTGCCGGAGAGCTTACTTTAGCTTAAATTTGCCTGGTCTCAGAGTTTTTTTGACATGTTTTTAAAAAATTATCGCAAAAAAGTATTAATCGACCCATCCGAAACACAGCACAGACAGTGAAAGCTGATTCATTCACTCCCATATTACTTGTGTAACACTGCCCCCTGTTGGTTCATTTAGACAAGTCACTGTGGCTGTATCCCAAAGTGAACCCTTTGCCAATGATCACGTTTTATTTGAACAGCTTCAAGGTATTCATAATTAGCCGGACAAATAAAACTATTGCTGACTGCAGGAACTTTTGACTTTTATAATTTCATACAGCACTCTGTGGTCATTTCTCAGCCTTTACCCGGGGATATTGTTGTGAGTTAGAATGAAACGGCCAGATCTCATTAGTATGTAAAAATATAGAATAATTGATATTGTTTAAGGGTACAAAGTCATAACAGAAATCAGAAAAGTTGGAGCTGTATCTAGCAAGAAATAAACTTCAAAAGCTAATACTCCAGATTAATTTAGTTTAATTTATCCAGAGTATTAATTAATATTTTAATTAAGATGCTCTGCCATTTCAGAGTAACACAAAGTAGGAAACACAAAGTAAGTGTCACAATCTTGGTGTCGCCACAGCAAAGGAGTTTGCATGAGTAGCTCGGGAAGGATTTTACCCCAGATGCCCTTCCTCTCTATTAACCCGGGCTTGGGACGGGTACAGACTGGGACTGTGGCTGGAGTTGGTCCCCAGGGGATTCATCCAAATACACACATTGTGAGATCAATAAAGTGTTCTTATTTTATGTCAAGGATGAAGATGAGCTTTCAAACACACACTACACTAACATCCATTTAAAAAAGTACTTCTCTTGAAACTTTAATACAATTCAGAGACCAAGACCAAGACCAAGCTGGTATGAAAAAAAAGGGGTTGACTTTCAATAGTACTAGTTTGGGTAGAGTTAACTGGGGGCCGAGTACACCTGTGAAAATTGCACATTAGAGCTTTCACTTATAACTATTTACACTGACAGGTATTTTATACAGGCAATTCAGAGTCACCTATACAAGACAAGACAAGACATTTATTTTGTATAGCCCAATATCACAACAACAGCCGCCTCAAAGGGCTTAACAGACTGCACTAGACAACATCCCCTGTCCTTAGACCCTCCATCAGGGTGAGGAAAAACTCCAAAAAAAACCCAGCCGGGAAAAAAGAGAAACCTCAGGAGAACCACAGAAGGAGGGATCCACTCCCAGGACGGACAGGCCGTGCAGGAATGTGTCCAGGACAGTTACACAAACATATTCACAAAAAAAAAAAAAATTATATTGACAGTGTCAGTGTCCACTCTGAGTGTGTGTGTGTGTGTGTGTGTGTGTGTAAGGGTGGGTGGGACCTTAGCAAGCATCAAGGTAGATGAAAGATGAGCTGGGGGTCCTCACACTGGAGCAGAGTCCGAGGGTGGGGTGTACACTTCATCCAGCAGATCAGAGGTTTGCGTCCACCCTAGGAGGAGGTAGAAAGGAGAAAAACAAAAGTGCTAAATACTACTGAAAAAAGGCAGATGTAATAATAATATGAGCGGTTGAGTGTGTACCTACAGATACAACCAGTGTAAACCTAACCCTATGATCAATCAGTCTCCATACGTTTGGTGAAATAAGTATGTTTTGAGTTTACTTTTGAAAACCACAACAGAGTCAGATCGCCGCACTTCCACCGGGAGCCCATTCCACAAAAATGGGGCTCTATAAGAAAAGGCTCTGTAGCCAGCAGACTTCTTCTTTATTCGAGGAAGTTGAAGGAGGCCAGCGTCCTGAGAGCGAAGGGTACGAGCTGGAGTATACCAGGTGATGAGGTCAGACAGGTCAGAGGGCGCGTCCACAAAGGATTTTATACATGCATGTCTTCGGACTATGGGAAGGTACTGAAGTCCCTGAACACACCCTGGACTTTATACTCATAAAACTCCCGGTCCAGTGCATGAAAATCTCTTAAGAGGCTCCATTCATAATTCCATCATTTTCCTGCAGAATAGCGTTCTGAAGCTGTCCTGCATTTTGAAGTTATGACAATTTATACAAGTTTTCAAAGTATTTTGGAAAGACTTTACAGAGAGAGAGAGAGAGTCTCAGACAATGACATAACAAGCTGTGGTGGTGGAGGTTTTAATGTAAAATATTGGGGTAAAGACGGAATATGGACTACAAACAGCTGCTGAGGAGCCAGTGATCGATACACTTCAGCTGTGACTGTGAGCAGCTTGTTCTGGGGCTTTAAAGCTCTGTAAATAAACCATGAGGATAATAACCTCAGATTCATTTAGTCTGAGAGCGCTGGCAGACATTCATCCACCTGTACTTTAAACTTAAAGAGAAACCTTGTGATGTGGCAGCATTAAACACTATTCTAGTGTTAACCCTGCAGTGGAGAGTTGGACCATTCATTGAACTGAATGTAATGGCACTGAAATTGATTACATTCGAAAAAGAAGCCCACTCATGTCTAATTAGACAAATCAAATGTTAATCAGTCTTAACAGGGCTTAACTAATGTACATTTGGGAATTTTATTTCGTTTTTACAATATGTTGCAGTTGTGCAGCCGTAGGAGTGGGCTAGTTTTGGATAAAGTGAAACTAACCTAGAACATTACATTTACCCCCTAACTTCATTTCAACTTTAGATTCAAGCTACTGAACTTTTTGTTACCATGAAGACTTCGAGTAGCCAACTATGCTAAACAACAAACCCAAAGTGAACAGTTTTTTTTTTTTGTCAATGAGTTCTTTCTTAAGTGACCATGTTAGCACCAAAGCATTGCAGACGATCACAGTAAAACTGATAAAAAAAAGAGTTCATTTTGACTGTTTATGATACTTAAAGTATCCTAAATAAGTAAAATTATCACATAATGTTTCATTAATAAGCTGAAAATGGGTACTTTATTGAATTAGGGTTGCGAGAAAGACTGTTCCATAAAGTTTTTTACATAAAACTTCTCATAAAAAGAAATAGAAGACAGACAATTTACAAGTTTGATACTGAAAGAAGTACTTTCTATATTTTGTGCACCAACACTCCCATCTGCTGGAGGACAGATAAACTTTATTACAAGCCGGCTCACGAAAGACATAAACACATCACATAGACTCTTCTTCATAAAAAAATACTACCTGCACTTTTTATTTTGTGCTGGAGACAGTGGAAGGATTATAAAATAAGAATCACTCTCCTTTATGTAGCATTTACTGACTTCATACTTTAGTGTTTCAACAGCGTTACCCTATTTGACTCTCACTAAAGATCACTTCAGTTAAAAAGTCGCCCACTTTCACGTCTGAACTTCACGGCTGTAACTGAGCCAGGGTTGAGGTGATGGTGAGGTGTGGGAAGGTTAGAAAAAAAGGAGGAATAAGAAGAGAGTGCGTTTGCTCAGAAGTGATGTGATTAAAGATTTGATGGCAGAGATATGAAAGTCTCTGAATCACAAGGACAAAGTGAACATGTTAATGAGTCTTTGTGGTGGCATGGACAAACTGTAGAACAAAGAAGAAGAAGCAAAGAAGAAGAACACTTGTTTGCAGAGGTGGGTATAGAAGTCAAAATCTGTACTCAGGAAAAGTTAATGCTGAAATAAAAAAGATATTACTTAACTAAAAGTAGTAAACGTACATCAACTACTACCACAGATGTTTTTAACAGTGCCTTGCCCAAGGGTTATACTCTGGTTGCTGTTCATTATTAAAAGGTACTCACACTTATTTACATATTTAGAAATGTTACTTGAGTAAAAAAAGCTGTTTCCCTTCAAATGAAGTAAAAATAAAAAGTATGTATCACAATATGTACTTAAGTTATTGTGTTGTGAATGTAACTAGTTACTACCCACCTCTGCTTGTTTTTACAAAATACTGTAATGAAATTCAAGAACAAAAGTATAAACTTATACTATATACTACATATATATTTCAGGACGCTCAAGGACATTGGGATTGGTCTGACTCTGTGTGCATCACAAAATATAAACTCTAAAGTTGTTTAATTTGATCCAGCAAAATATAAGGGAGAGCATCTTATAGCAGGCACTTTGCACAAGTCTCATATTAGGCATTGTTAACACACTGGAAAAACACTGGCTTTAAGATTGTAAATAATTGTCTATACAGATTAATATATCATTTAAATATTGTATTATAAGTCCTAAATGTGCAAGACCTATGTAACTACTGCTCTGTTATATTCAGTCATGTACATACAGAGTGCTTTAAAAAATGTAATATCTATTCTACTTTGAATGCAAATTATGCATAAGTCAGAAATTTGTTTTTAAATTCTAGCAATAATTAATTACACTACATTATCGCTGTCTATGGCCATTGTCTTCATTCTTTTAAACACTGCTAAGGATTTACTAAAACCATGAGAACATGGGTCTGCATTCGAATAGTTCTTTATGGTTGTTGATGTCAGTGCAGTGACATGTTGCGTCTGTGAATCTCATTCATAACAACGTCGCTGTTGGAGCCGTCAGATATCCCACTGTCTGCAAACACCGAGGCTGTCCAGGAAACAAATGAGTCATTTATTTTCATTTTTATGTCAAACTGACAAACATAACAGAGGTGACATATTTCAGTTTGCGGTCCTACCGTTGCTGATGGAGTTGCTGATGACAGATGAAATACTCGAGGTGAGGGGCGCCCCTGAGGAGGACTTTATGGCAAAGGACGGGCTCCTGTTGGTGTAGGTGGCCGTCTGACTCCATTCTGCAAGTAATAATAGTTTGGATAAATGCATACATTTGACAAAATATCCACATTTTATTCTGCAAAGATATGAATCTCAGTGCAGTTAACTTGGTCTGATGTTGCATCTCTGCTCAGCATTGAAACTCTAGTAGCATTATCTGATCAGTTTCTGTTTTAATTCTGAAAGACAAACCTGAGTTCTTAGCCAGTCGTAGTTTGCCACAGCAGAGGTATGTCCTCCACTGCCTTTGGACGTTCTCCTTCACAGCGCAGTGTAAGACAAAGACAAACAAACCTATGCAAAAAAAGTACATTATTCAAGTTTATGGATGCTAAACAGGATATAGGTCTCCTACTGATTCAGAACTCACCTTGTAGGGAGTTGAATATAGAGAAAAGGTAAACAAAAGGCAGGTATAACGGTCCCCAAGCGAACAAAGCAAAGCCCCAGGTTAGACCCAGGAGGATGATGAGTCCAGAGATGCTGCGCAGGTCGGTCATTACTCCCCTGTTTGGAGACAGGTTCTGGGGGTTCTGCCTCTTGATGCGGGCCAGTTGGACCAGAACAATGATGAACATTATCAGGCAAAGAGTGAAGATCACGAGAAAGTATGCCACAACTCCGACGTAGAAGGCTGTGTCATTACGCAGCCAACAGCTACAGGAAAACAAAATGAGGGTCATGGACAAGTGCCTTTACACAAGTGATAGAATAATGACTTTTGTAAAGGAAAAAAGTTAACATTGCAGTGAAACATTAGTATTTGTATTTCAGTGAAACTTACAAATCATCTGTAGATCCGTCTATGTATCTTCCATATGTAACCTGTCCATAATTGTTTTTGTCCGCTGCTATTATAATAATCACCACAATAAGAGGAATACCTGGACAAATTAAATCAGGTTTATTTAAATAAATGTAGCAATTGAGAAAAAAGAAAAACTTTGAAGGTGCATTATGTTTTTTAAAAAAAAAAATTGCAATCCAAAATTTTACCAGCAGATGCTGACAAAAACTACACACAGCACCTTTAAAAAAGCATACTATGTCTCATTGACTTGTGGTACATACCCCAGCCCATCAGTAGGAACTTGAGCATGTACTGGCTGAGGTATGGCGTGAACACCCGCACGATGCTGAAGTACATGTGCAAGGCCTCAAGCCCTGCCCATGTGAAGGATGTCAACAGGAAGTAGTGCAAGAAGAAGGCGGTGCTAATACACAGCCCGCTCACAGTAGAGTACTGTGCCAACCAGCCGTCCATCAGAAAGAGCAAGTTCAAGAAAAGCAGGGATATGCAGAGCTGAACCAGAATCTTGGCTGGGATGTCCCGCAGCAGTTTGCTGAAAGGGGAATATTGCAAAATAACAATTGTGCATGCATTTTAAAAGCAATGACTGGCTTTACTATGCAATGGTTTGTAGTCATACGCACAACACCAGGTGCACGGTTATTGGCTATATCATTCAGAAAAAAAAAGGTAAAACCGGCACACTTACTCCAGATATTATATTTTTTTTTGCATTTCGATCCTATAAGTAACTTCCCCAAATCCTCATGGCTTTACCATTGGCACATATGTTTAGCTTGTTTTCAGACCAGGTCTCCCGTGTTTTTGCGTATTTCTGTGTGCTCTACCAATTAGCCAGAGGAGCCCCCCCAAATTTCTTACTCAAATGACAGATAAGTCAGTAGGGTGACAGCCAGAAAAACAACCGAGACTCCACAACCGATGTAGGTGATGAAAGTGAGAATCTGAGCCTGGTTACGATCGGTTAGTCCTTCTCTGGACAGATCCTGTATTTTGAAGACACAATGAGCAATAAAACACAAACAGGTATAAAAAATAGTTTTGTTATAGTTTTGACATTAGCAATAATGGATTTTGTTTTTTTTACCAAAAGTACTGCAAATGATGTGAGATGGTTGCAGCTGCAGATTGTAGCTTCAGGTGTAGCATTGACCACAGAGCAGCCTGAACTGTTCCAGCCTCCACCACCTTCACAACAGCAACAACCAAATTAAAGTAACACATTTGAATTTGAACAGAATAGAAAATGAACACATGACAAACTAAGCCCAAAATGGATAAACGGCACACTCTACCTACAATGTAATTAGTTTAGCCTAAACTCACCATTCTGGGTAAAGTCCCAAAACACACAAGAGGCTGAATTATTAGGCTATAAACACAAAAAGACATATGAGATTAGTTTGAGTAAATGTATTTTTATATTTTTAACATATTAAGTAAGGATGTATTTGTTGTATACTTTTATAGGGTTGATGTTCCGTATGGTGAACTGAATACTCTCTCTCAGGTTGCTAATGGACAAATTAGCCACACTGGAGCCCAGGACTGGACTGACTTGGGTTTTGTCATTTAATGTTGTATCCTACAAGAGACGTGCTCATCAAAAAGCATGTCATCATTACAATGTACTATATGCGTAGAAGCAACTATAAACCTGGAAGAGTATGCTTTTGGTGTAGAAGGTGAACTGGACTCTGCTGGCCTGATGCTGCTCATCCAGACTTAGGCCTTCAGTCAGAGACGAAGGAAGAAAAACAGAGCCCAGAGGAGCATTGAGTGACCTGGTTTTCCTTTTTGCATTGAGCTGGAGATGGAAAAGACAAAATCAATTAGATCAAGAAATTGATAGCTGTCATTTTTTTTTTTAATCAGTTCTTTCTGTTCAATATATAATATGTAGTTATACAGTTGATCAAAATACAAAATGCAAACTTCTCAAAAAAATAAAAACAATTCAATGTATTTAATAATGTGCTAATTAAGTATAATAACAAAAGTCTAGACCAGGAAGACTAGCAACCACATTTATGGAAACTAATAAACAAATAAAATTAACAGTTTTAAAAAATACTTATACAAGTTTTAACCTATATATATGGCAGGAACACACACTGATTTTTTTCTACTTACACATGCTCAACTTAATTGTTTGCACTGATTTACCTGAACATTATTAGGGTTAAAGATGTCAACACCAGTTGTTGGAAAGTTAGTCCCATCTACTGTCCTCACTGCCAAAACCAGAGAACTGGACGACAGGATTGAATTTTCACTAGACACCACCAGCTTAATACCCAGGTTATCCACAAGACGAACAAGCCTACAAAGAAGAAAACTTTTATATTAGTTTTTTGTAAAACTTTTGTAAACATTAATCTTTGAGTTATACCTGTTGGCAGATGCAGCGAGTGCCTCTGAGTCACCGTTCATCAAGTTACTGATTATGTTTATAGCTTTTTGACCCAGAGCCTGTGAGACAGTGGCACCATCCAGAAGACTCTCCAGCTGCCCCACTAACTTAGATACCTGCAATATGTCAGTCAATGAATAGATTTACATAGATTTACATCACACCTGACCTGTCTGCCACACAGAGACAGCCAGTATGTTTTGTATTTAAAATAGCTTAAGGTTTTGCCTTATTCTTTAAAATACACACACATTCTGCTGGAAATTACCTGTGAAGAATTGAGCTTAGACACATCTTTAGTTTGAGAGAGCAGATTATCGGCTTCTTCCTCCAATTCTTGTTGGGATCTTGTGGTCTTCACTGTCATTGTTGGAATTAATTCAGTACCTTGGTAAGAAAAACAGCAAGTAAAGAGGTAAATACTGACATCAAAGTAAACTTGTGCTACCCCTATGGTTTTTATAGTTTTGTCTAATATGGCTTGTGACGTAGTTCTTTCTTGATAAAATAAGTTTAATAGCTTTATGTCTAAGCAGCCCTACACATTGGACAATACATTTTCTAGTATCCACTGGATTTCCACTGGTATTGATTGTTTTGGTCCTTACAATATAAAATCTACCAACATATCCAACCCAATACCTTACACTAAAATGATGTTGCAGTGTGAAAAGTTATTGCTACATACCAGATATTATTGTAGTCATGCTTGAGGCGGTGGTGATCTGAAGAGTTGTTCTTGACGTTATGGATGCTTCAGTTGTAGTAGTGATCTCACTCTTGTTTGGTGTGGTAGTGGGACTAGTGTTTCTGGGTGTGGCAGTAGGCTGAGGGGAGAGTATTGCTGCTGAAGTAGTGACCTCCGTAGTTGTTAAATTTAATTGAGATCTTTCTGTGCTGGCTGTTGTACTAAGGTCAGAGTTTCTTTCTGTTGTTCGGTCACTGATAGGAGTAATGCTACTGGCCATCTTTGTTGTTGTAATGTCAGTCATGGGCGATGTTATGTCCACAGTTGACGTATTGTCGACAGTTGCTGTTGTGTTTACAAGTGGAATTGTCTTGAAGACTGTAATAGCACTGTCTTGAACTGTTGTGTTTGGAGCTATTGTAGTAACTCCTGATGTGTAATTGTATGGCACTGTATTTGTATTGTACATTAGAGTGTAGTCTGGGGAAGGTGTAACTGTATTTTGTAATACGGGCATGCTTGTGGTGGAAACACTGTACGTTGTTGTCTCATTGTGAACAGCCGTTTTGTCAGTTGTAGCAGTGTAATAGTCTGTATTTTCTGTTATTTCTTGGCCACCTCTAGTTGCGTTGTACACTTGTGAGACATTGGGGATAGGTGTTGCTGTTGTATTGATCAAGTTGCTGGTCACTCTAGTGTTGTTCAGTGTCCTGTTGCCCAGCGCAGTTTCATTGTTTACTGTATAATTAGAGCTGACTGCTGTAGTCTTGCTTGTAGTAACACTATACTCCACTGTGTTGGAGGGAGTTGCTGTAAAAGTAGTTGTGCTACTTTGTACTGTAGTACCTGGAGTGACATCTAAAAGAGGGTTTGGAGATGGTAAGTACACAGACGGTGTTGTTGTTTCATTAAGGGAATGTGTTAAAGCTTCAGTCGTAGTTGGGCTGTATACTGAACTGTCACTTCCAGTGGTTACATTGTTTTCTGTTGAATGATTTAAAAATGGTGTAAATAGATCAGCTGTGGTTACAACGTTGGGATCAACTGTAGTGTGTTGCATTGTTTGATTGTTTGCTGTCGTGAACGTTGTGTTCATTAGTGTTGTACTGGAAGAGATTGATTGTGTTGTACTTTGGCTTGTGATTCCAGTGGAAGCAGTGTATGTAGCTGGTGTAGATTGTTTAGGAACATTTGTGTTGTCCACTGTTGTTTGGCTCTGACTGTTTTCGGTGGTGGTTAAATTGCCAACTGTTTGCGTAACAGTGTCTGTTTTATCTGTAGCTACACTATTCATTGTTATTACATTATTGGCTGTTGGACTGGGAGAAGCCGTAGTTGTCCTGTTAACTGTAGTTACATTCAAAGACGTTTCATTTCTCATAACTGCGGTCACAGTTTTAGCTTTGTCTGTGGTTGTAGTGAGTTGTGGAGGAAATGGTTGTACTGTAGTTGCATGTATTGTTGTAGATTTTAGGTTTAAAGCTGTTGTGGGAGAAGTTGCATTACTGGTTGCACCAGCTGTAGTTGCATTGTTAATTATACTGATACTGGTTGTGGTGTCAGCTCTGTTAGCTGTAGTTGTTTGTTCCACTGTGTTAGCTGTAGTTGTTTGATACTCTGTGTTAGCTGTAGTTGTTTGTTCCACTGTGTTAGCTGTAGTTGTTTGTTCCACTGTGTTAGCTGTAGTTGTTTGGTCCTCTGTGTTAGCTGTAGTTGTTTGGTCCTCTGTGTTAGCTGTAGTTGTTTGGTCCTCTGTGTTAGCTGTAGTTGTGTGGTCCACTGTGTTAGCTGTAGTTGTTTGATACTCTGTGTTAGCTGTAGTTGTTTGGTCCTCTGTGTTAGCTGTAGTTGTTTGATACTCTGTGTTAGCTGTAGTTGTTTGGTCCACTGTGTTAGCTGTAGTTGTTTGGTCCTCTGTGTTAGCTGTAGTTGTTTGGTCCTCTGTGTTAGCTGTAGTTGTTTGGTCCATTGTGTTAGCTGAAGTTGTTTGGTCCACTGTGTTAACTGTAGTTGTTTGGTCCACTGTGTTAGCTGTAGTTGTTTGGTCCACTGTGTTAGCTGTAGTTGTTTGGTCCACTGTGTTAGCTGTAGTTGTTTGGTCCACTGTGTTAGCTGTAGTTGTTTGATACTCTGTGTTAGCTGTAGTTGTTTGATACTCTGTGTTAGCTGTAGTTGTTTGATACTCTGTGTTAGCTGTAGTTGTTTGATACTCTGTGTTAGCTGTAGTTGTTTGATACTCTGTGTTAGCTGTAATTGTTGGGTCCACTGTGTTAGCTGTAGTTGTGCGGTCCTCAGTTGTAGTCTTAGTGTGCATCATATTAGCTGTCACTGTGGTGCCCTCAAGCACTTCACTGACAGATTCTGGTGTGGTTGATGTGCTAGTTTGTTCAAAAACTTGTGGTGTTGTATTGGATTTAGATGTCTGTAATAATGCAGCGATCAATTTATTTGGCTGCGTTGTTTTGTTGTCAGTTTGTGTCATAGTTTTGGTTGGGAATGGAGTGGAGGTTGGCTGTGTTGGATTGGGTGGGCAGGAGTTATTTAGAAGCACAGCAAGGGTCTCATTAGTTGCACTGGAAGAGCAAGCAGAAAGCAATTATTTGAGCATTTAAAAAAAAATAAAACAAAAAAAAAATTTAATACTTTGATGCTTTTATGGCAGTTCAAAAGAAAGTAAGATACAAAATGCTTATAGGCACACTATGTACAATTTTCTGGGCAATGTTTTTAAATCAATGTAGCCTGGTATCCCATTGATTTTTTTTTGTAATTATTCATCCATCCATCCGAAACAGATGCCCGAGCCACCTCAGCTGGCTCCTCTCGATGTGGAGGAGCAGCGGCTCTACTTTGAGCTCCTCCCGAGTGACCGAGCTTCTCACCTTATCTCTAAGGGAGCGCCCCGCCACCCTGCGAAGAAAGCTCATTTTGGTCGCTTGTATCCGGGATCTTGTTCTTTCGGTCATGACCCAAAGCTTATGACCATAGGTGATGGTAGGAACGTACATTGACCGGTAAATCGGGAGCTTTGCCTTACAGCTCAGCTCCTTCTTCACCACGACAGACCGGTACATCGACAGCATCACTGCAGAAGCTGCACCGATCCGTCTGTCAATCTCACATTCCTTCCTTCCCTCACTCGTGAACAAGACCCCAAAATACTTGAACTCCTCCACTTGGGGCAGAAGCTCTCCACCAACCTGAAGGGGACAAGCCACCCTTTTCCGACTGAGAACCATGGTCTCGGACTTGGAGGTGCTGATCCTCATCCCAGCCGCTTCACACTCTGCTACAAACCGTCCCAGCTCACACTGAAGGTCCTGGCTTGATGGAGCCAACAGGACAACATCATCTGCAAAAAGCAGAGAAGAGATCCTGTGGTCCCCAAACCAGACTCCCTCCGGCCCCTGGCTGCGCCTAGAAATCCTGTCCATAAAGATAATGAACAGGACCACTGACAAAGGGCAGCCCTGCCGGAGTCAACATGCACTGGGAACAGGTCTGACTTACTGCCGGCAATGAACCAAGCTCCTGCTCCGGTCGTACAGGGACCGTTCCCCATACTCCCAGAGCACCCCCCACAGGGCGCCACGAGGGACACAGTCGAATGCCTTTTTCAGATCCACAAAACACATGTGGACTGGTTGGCCAAACTCCCATAAAACCTCCAGCACCTTGGATAGGGTATAGAGCTGGTCCAGTGTTCCACGACCGGGACGAAAACCGCATTGTTCCTCCTGAATCTGAGGTTCAACTATCGGCCGCATTCTCCTCTCCAGTACCCTGGCATAGACTTTCCCGGGAAAGCTGAGGAGTGTGATCCCTCTGTAGTTGGAACACACCCTACGGTCCCCCTTCTTGAAAAGAGGGACCACCACCCCGGTCTGCCAGTCCAGAGGTACTGTCCCCAACCGCCACGCGATGTTGTATAGGCATGTCATCCAAGACAGCCCCACAACATCCAGAGACTTGAGGTACTCAGGGCATATCTCATCCACCCCTGGTGCCTTGCCACCGAGGAGCTTCCCAACTACCTCAGTGACTTCGGCCTGGGTGATGGAGGAGTCCACCTCCAAGCCCTCTGCCTCTGCTTCCTCAGTGGAAGACGTGTTGGTGGGGTTGAGGAGATCCTCGAAATATTCCTTCCACCGTCCAACAATATCCCCAGTTGAAGTCAGCAGATTCCCACCTCCACTGTAAACAGTGTTGGCAGGGCACTGCTTCCGCCTCCTGAGGCGCCGAACGGTTTGCCAGAATTTCTTCGAGGCCGACCGATAGTCCTTTTCCATGACCTCACCGAACTCCTCCCAGACCCGAGTTTTAGCCTCCACGACCACCCGGGCTGCAGTCTGCTTGGCCTGCCGGTACCTATCAGCTGCCTCAGGAGTCCCACGAGCCAACCAGGCTCGGTAGGTCTCCTTATTCAGTTTGACGGCATCCCTTACTTCCGGTGTCCACCACCGGGTTCGGGGGTTGCCGCCACGACAGGCACCAGAGACTTTACGGCCACAGCTTCGAGTGACCGCATCAACAATGGAGGTGGAGAACATGGTCCACTAGGACTCAATGTCTCCAACCTCCCTCGGGATCTGGTCAAGCTCTGCTGGAGGTGGGAGTTAAAGATCTTTCTGACAGGGTGCTCTGCCAAACGTTCCCAACAGACCCTCTCAGTACGTTTGGGCCTGCCGAGTCTGTCAAGCTTCCTCCCCCGCCATCGGATCCAACTCACCACCAGGTGGTGATCAGTTGACAGCTCCACCCCTCTCTTCACCCGAGTGTCCAAGACATATGGCCGGAGGTCAGATGAAACAACTACAAAGTCGATCATCGATCTCCGGCCTAGGGTGTCTTGGTGCCACGTGCACTGGTGGACACCCTTATGCTTGAAAATGGTGTTCGTTATGGACAAACTGTTGCTAGCACAGATGTCCAATAACAGAACACCGCTCGGGTTCAGACCCGGGGGGCCGTTCCTCCCAATCACGCCCCTGCAGGTGTCACTGTCGCTGCCCACGTGAGCGTTGAAGTCCCCCAGTAGAACGACAGAGTCCCCGGTCGGAGCACTTTCCAGCAACCCCTCCCAGAGACTCCAAGAAGGCCGGGTACTCTGCACTGCCATTTGGCAGACCTATCCCCGAATCACTAGTGAGTAATAATCAAATCCAGGCTTACTCTGATTTTTAAAATAATTCTATGCACTTGTCATATAACTTAGCCATTTATTTTCTGTGAAATGTTTGGCACTCAACCTAAAGAGAAACACAGATCTTTCAGGGAAATAATTTAGTTAAATAAAAAGGGTTAGGGTTAGAAAATAATCTATTCCACCTGTTTTTAGAAAGATAGTAGCAATGGAAGTAAAATGGATTTGTATTGTGGAGAATTAAGATCAATAAAATATATACATTATATACATTCAACATTCAACAACTTGAATTACCATTTGAGACGAGTTTGGTTTGCTTTACAGATGTCAGAAATCAGCAAGTTACTGAAAAACCACGTCAAGTTGGCAGTAAACAAAATGTCGACACTTGGCGCAGGATCACCACACACCACTGGAAAAATACAGCAACATAATTATTTAGATCCACCAAGTAATTACAGATGAAAGCAGACTTACCCATGTGAGTGAGAGGACCATCCATTGTGATGCCATCAGTGCTGCTCAGGAGTGTTTGTAAAACTGTTGCCACAGAGCAGTCGGTCACAAGTTTGGTCATTTCCAGTATCATCATGCAGCTATAAGACCTGCAGCGACAACAGGGATTAATACATGCTCTTTCTGGATGTCAATTGACCTCATTTATTGAGTTAATGAAGACATAATGTATTTTCCATGTGTATGTTTTTACAAATTGTTTTTAATAAAATATCAAATTTTAATAAAAAATATAAATGTTTTTGGTGCTGGACTGTACTCTTACTGTACAAATATTAATATAATATAAGTATTTCTGTTGCATACGCTTTATATTTTAAGACTAGTAACAATTCCTTTAGGTAACACTAACTCTGTATACAAAATATATGACATACTTGTCATATATGTTCTTAAAAATAAATAAATTGTGTCTACCTTTCATGGGTCTTTCGGCAATCCACATATGTTCTCTGAAAAAAAAAAAGTAAAAAAAAAAAGATGCAGTCTAATTTTTTATTGCACAAAATAATTAACATTGTATCTACCATCAGTCATTACTGGTTGGCTTACCTTGATAATTTGATTTTTGAGAACATCCAATGCTTTTATACATTCCAACCTGGAAACAGAATGAAGTGCAGATTTATCACCAAAAATTATACTTTGTGTTAATTACAAATAAATAAAATAAACATACTTAGGTTTTGTGCCACATGCTTGGATCACCTGATTTTTCAGCTGTAAAAAAATCAGAATAAAGTCAGTATAAATTATTTCCAGAGTGAATTTCAAGAACTTTAAAGACCAATTATTAGTTGTCAGTATAAAATGTTAGACCCTCTGAGCTATAACATTGCCCCATCCAGAAAACAACTAAAACTAATTTTGTTACATTTCAAACCTTGAAAACAATCTATTAAAAACTGGGTCACTTTCAAGAATTTCAAGCATCACAGTACATCTGCAGTAATTACCATGTTCTGTAGAAATTTAGTATTAATGGTAGCATTGACAATATTCAGTCGTTGAGCATAAAACTGATCTGTAAAGAACAAAACTGTGTCAAAACATACAGTACACACCACACTCTGGGAGAGTTATTTCTGTATATCAATAAAAGAAGATGATGTTGTCTTACTTTGATTGTTACAAAAAGAGGTACAGTTACAAAAGTGAGTCTCTTCACCTAAAAAAAAAAAAAAAAAAAGTTCAGTATCAGTTTTGAACTGAAGTCAAACTCAAGCACCCTTCAAACACTATCCTGATTAATTTTGAATAAAATGTGTGAGCTGCGTCAAATAACAAGGATCTGTTGATATATTCCATAGAAAATAAAAATGTGAGAAAAACAATATTAATTTTATTGTCAATCTTTTGTAAATAGGTAGCAACTGACAACCATATCCACATATGAACATATTTGTTTAAAAAAATCTTACAATTCAATCATCTTTGAGAATATTAAGAACCTAATCATCTATGCAATACCCTTGAAAATATAAAACTGAGTCTATTATGAATATTTTTATTGGTGTCAGTCAGTACTCACTGCTGCAGGAGTCTGTTGTCACTTGTTGAACTGGGACATCAGTGCTACAGGAGAAAAAAAGATTCATAATTAAAGAAAAACTGACAATATATTGTGTTTAATCAAAGCTGCTGTTCACCAGGTCAGAGTAGAGTTTATGTTGGATTGACACACTTTCTCCAAAGTGGACGGGCAGGTCACAGAGACGCCACCAGAGGGATTTATCTCATTGCACAGATTTTGACCTGTAAAGCAGGCATTAAAAAGACAAGCTGTCAAAGAGGACTAAACATTTAGGCAAAGAAGTTTTACACAGTCTGCCATCTCCTTCAAGCTTTTGGAGATGTAAACAAACACAAGTAAGAAATATTTTAATACTAAACACCTTGATTAAATATTACACTAAAAGTTGGCTATTGGACAATCAAAAATGCATATTTATCATACATGTTTTTTAAATGTTAGTTTTTATTTGTAATATTGCCTCACCATTTTTATGAAACAAATTCATGTGATTATCTGTGCTTTTTGTGCTTAAATGTATGAATTTACACAATAAACAAATTATATAATAATAATAAAAAAAGTCTCTAATTTTATTTTATTTATTTTTTTTAATTCCATCAATTTTCCCATAATTGATAAAATCTCTTGGACAAAACGTCTTCACTTTGGAAAACTGAGTCCAGATGCTTTTACTTAAACCTTTTTTTCAAGATGTATTGGATGACTGAGAACCTTCACAGATATATAATCTAATGTATTAGTATTTCTAATGTTGATGTCTCTAAATTTTAATAACAATGTTGTTAAGGAGGCAAGGAAAATATCAAGACTTTTTCTATGAACACAAAAGGCATATTTCTCTTAAATATTGTTCACAAATCTGTCCAAATCTGTGTTAGTGAGCACTTCTCCTTTGCTGAGATAATCCATCCACCTCACAAGTGGCATATCAAGATGCTGATTAGAGAGCATGATTATTGCACAGGTGTGCTTTAGGCAGGCAACAATAAAAGGCCACTTCAAAATGTGCAGTTTCACTGTAATGTGGGGGTCCGGGAGATCCAAAAAACAATCAGTATCTAATGTGACCAAACAAACATGCTGAATGGGTAACATGTCCGGTGTGTATGCTGGCCATGCAAGAACTGGGATGTTTTCAGCTTCCAGGAATTGTGTACATAGCCCTGCAACATGGGGCTGTGCATTATCCTGCTGCAACATGAGGTGAAGAAGTGCTCACTAACACAGATTTGGTCAGTTTTTGGACATTTTTTGAGAGAAATAGGCCTTTTGTGTTCATAGAAGAAGATCTTTGAGTTCAGCTCGTGAAAAATGGAGGCAAAAACAAAGGTGTTGCGTTTTTGTTCAATCTATGTAAAGTATATGTCTTTATATAAATGTAATCAATGCTTATGTAGAAAAGGTGCTTTTAACAGCTTATAGAATTTAAAAAGGCACAGTTCACAATCTAATGCATATATAAACTGTACTGTATATACAGTATTGTTGATAATGTATAAACTTAGAGTTTGTCAGGATGGGGACTGCATACCGACTCTCTCCACCTCTCCCATGATTCTGGCATGGGTTTGTTGGTCTGGACTTTGCTGCAGTGCAGAGAGTCCAGCCTGCCGCAGTTTACAGGCCGACACTGTGGGACTGAGCTGCAACAGCACACCACACTGGGTTCCCCTAAAAGAACAGATATAATGATTCACTCTGCAGTGGGGTGGTATTGCACTAGGTAGGCTCTGACAAAATGTTATCTTATGTTCTCTTACCTAACACAAGACACCTGCTCGACCTATGAGAAGAGATAAGGATTAAGGTGCCAATTTTAATTACAAAGAGTGATCTGTGAAGCTGGTTCCTGTGTCATACTGACCTTAAGATAGCTGATGATCTGACAGAATATGTCAAAGTCTGATCTTATAGCTGCTGGAACTGTCCCTTTTCTGCTGCAGTTGAACACACTTGACATCTGCGTGAAACATAATGAGAGACACATTTAATTAGGTTATCATACCCTCCTGAATTTTATCACTCACTTTATGTGAAGAGCCAGAAAAGTAAGGCTACAATACAAAAAATGACTATAGTTTGTAAATGTATGCTTGTATGTAAAACCAGGATATAAGCTACTATAGTCTACATTTAGTTATCTATATGTTTATAGTCTATGACACAGGTTTAACCTAAGAATACAGGATACAAGTTAAATGATTTCAGGGCTGTTTTAAAATGTGCTGCAGCTCTGACACTGGTTTAGAAAGAAATGTGATGACGCTAAAACATTTTCAAATTTACATAAAACAATTATAGTTCTTACAAAAACATGGACATCCTCATCTGTCTTTAATTTCCCATATGTCACGTTCATTGGAATCAAAAAGTAAGTATCTGCAGAAAAGTATTAAGGAAATATATGACGATACAGTGACTCAACAGGAAAAATGAATTGAGGCGAACAGGATGATGCTTACTGTTACTGGAGCAGAGTTGGTTAATATGGCAACTGAGTCCTGAGAAGCGTACGAGAAACACAGATCAATGACTTTAGAGTTTGTCTTATGAGAGTGTAGAGACTTGGATGTGCATCTGGGAAAGCTATTTCACAAGTAAACACTGTAAAAGCAAAAACTAAAGGCCTTTGAATTTATTATTTAGATTTTTGGTTCCAAAATCAACAATTTCATTTCAGTTTATTTACCTTTGGGTTGATTAAAGCCAATTTGAATCAGCTATTTTCATCTAATGTTTACCTGATTAGATGAACTAAGCACTTTTTTGCTGACCCTATATACACCTTTTAACAATCCTAATATGATTAACTAAAGGTTTTTTTCCCCGTTTGTGCCTTTCCATTTTGTTCAAACTTATACTGTAAATTGGATTTTATCAGTGAATTGTTTTAAAAATAGTGAAACATTTCACGAACAGTCCAGTATAGAGAAAAGAAAACTCAAACTGAAGTGCATGTACACTTTCACAATCACTTTTACATCATATAAACAAATGAGTGTTAAACACAGCATTCTGAGTAAGGCATTAAACAAATAGGAAGCAAAATCATTCAGAAGAAGCACATTTCCTTTTTATCTGCTATTGTATGTTCTTGTAATATCCCAACATGGCAACACTCACCTGTGGGCTCTGCCGTGTTGGGCATAGGGACAAAGGGTTTTGTTGTTACGACAGCACTTGAAGGAACTGTTTCTGATTGAAAATGAGGATAAAAACATTAGCCCACATGAAAGATTCTGTTTTGTGCCATATTTGTACCATATTTCAAACTTGACAATATAAGACTTACAGTATGTCCTATTATGTCCTTTTCTATTTGGACTTATATTTAAGAGCAAGACTCTGTTGGAGCCTTTGTGCATCTCATTCTGTTCACTTTGGTGGTTTTTGTCTTACACTTACACCTTTTGTGAAATGCACATGGGCACTTGGGAGAGTCTCAGTTAGCATGCTCGCTCACTTACATTAATATGTTTTTGTTTCATCCATCTTCCTAAAGGTCTCTACAACATGGACGCAAACAAGGACCAAGGATTTATTAAATGGTCACTATAACACACTTGGTTCATGTAAATAATGACCAGGATCCACCACACTTACTACAATTTGGTTTGTATCTCCCAGATTAAATGTACATTGTTAAAACCAGTCTGAGCAGAAAACAAGAACTTGAGGCATGGTCCTTCTCCAAAGCTTCAGATAATTGTATAGACTGTATAATATTGATAGATCTGTTAGAAACAGTATTACCCATCGTAACCCTGCCTCTCTATTTTTTATTTTATTTTGTCAGTTTTACACTGATATAATCTTGACTAGTATATAAAGTATATACATACAGGATATAAAGTAGAAAAGTTACATATAGAAATATCACATGCACATGAACATGCACACTGAAAAATAGACAGAAACTTAACCTAGAAACAAAAAGTGCATTGTAACAAACCTGTGGATTCTCTTCTATGTGCCTGACGTGGCAACTGCCTGTGGACTACAAGAAACAAGGACATGCAGGATTGAACATGCTCTAAAAGACATGCCGGACAAGGTTATTACAGAAAACATTATATCAAACTATTAAATTACTGTTATAAAAGGGAAGAAGAAAAATGGTTAGTAAAAAACTAATGTTAAAATAGGATGTCCAGACACCAGTGAGAATGAGTATTTAAAATAGTACTTAATATGTATGAACCATATCATGATTTTTTTATGTGTTTTATCAAGAAACTTTAGCTTGTGTCTAGAAAGCATAATTTACAGTTTGTGTTTCTTTAATTTACAGTAAAATATGCCCAAACAGTAAAACTAAAACTCACACTGCCATAAATGTTATTGGTATGTGGACAACCCTTGATCAAATCTATATTAAGGTTATCGTTTTTACTAAATAAATTATACTGTTGGAAATGTCACTTGAGTGTGTCTCACCACAAGAAAGGTGGGGGTCTCTCTGTCGGGCGTTTGCGCTGGTGATGCCCCAAAATTCAGAGTCCCAGCCAATCACAGAGCCGTCTTCGCAGAAGCTGTGTGGTTCTAGGTCTGACCAGACACGGAAGAGGTACAGCTCCACTCGTCCCGTCTTGAGTCCAAGGAGGTTGTTTTGTCGTCCGCAGCCCAGCCTCAGTGAGCCGTGTGACGGGATGGCCTGAGCAATGTCTCTCTTGTGTCCCACAATATAATTATCAACCTAGGGAAAAAGAAAAGGTAAAAGCAAATTGTATAGATTTGTATTATACTCTATATTTGGATGATTGCTTTGTTTAGCTAAAGCCTTATGAGTTTCAAAATTATTTTCTAAAAAAATCTAAATCTATAGTAGTATTGAGCAATAACCCCTTTTCTTGTGCTTCCATAATATGCTACAAAGTCTCTGTTGCCTCTATTTGCAAATCATCTATAGTTAACACTCAGCAACATCTTAACAATTTGGATTCAAGTGTCATGCCTTCGACAACGCCATAACTTCAGTCATGTCATCTTTTCATGATCAGAATTAGATTAGGTTTGATATAAAATATGAAGAGAAATAAAAACAAACTACACATCTCAATAACAATATCCAAATCGAAAAACAGAGTACAAATCTAAGAGAGAAAGAAATTAAGAGTACAGTATGTACATGAATTAATATAAATATATGTATAAATATGACTATGATTAAAAAATATGTGCAATGTAACAGCCAGTACAAATTTGTTATATACATAGCATGGGTAAAGATTATCAACCACAATAAATATACATATATATACAGTAGCAGTGTAGTGCAAGTATATTCCAGTATAAATGATATGACCATTAAATTAGCCCCACTTGACTTTACTGCATATAAATCAAGCCATAAAAATGATTGTAATGAAAGTAAAAGTGACACGTATGTACCTCGAGGCTGAAGGACCTGCCCACCACATGACTCCTCAGACAGACTTTATGCCAGTCTTGCAGTGAAAGTTTCAGAGGAAACCTGTGTTTGACCCTCAACAGCCAGACATACAGCGCTCCATCGTCCCCCTCCAGACCCAGCTCCGGCTTGAGCCCATGAGCTGTGCTGTAGGTGAAGGCTATCCATGTCCCGGGAACCACCACTCGAATGTTCACGCACACGGTCACCTTGTGGAGCAGCGGGAAGGTAGCCTTGTCCTGAAGTGTCCAGTGGTCGTCACAGCCGTTTAACACTGCTTTTGTGTCGCCCAAGAAATAACCAAGTACTAGGAAAAAAGAAAACAATCAGTTAATCAATCTGAAGTAATGTACAAATGTTCAAGATTACATTTAGCTTTGGTTCAAACACTTTTTTAAAGATAACATAATAAAAAAGATAAGATCATTTTTTTTGGTTCCTCATCCTTACCTGTCAGCTGAGCAGTCCCTGTCAACAAAAGCCAGATGACAAGAAGAATATGTCCTTTACAACAATGGTCAGACATCCTCCTGCAAAACAGTGAAAGTGTTTTTAAACCCTCATCTCTTTAGTTTCCCATCAAACTGTTTGCTCTGTACTGTTGCATGTGTAGAACTCTCTTTTATTTAAATATATTCAAATATAAAACTGAGGCTATGTACTGGTATTATCTCCATATTTGTTTGTTTCCACTTTATTTTCATATTCCCACAGCTCTTTTGTGCGGCTTCCACATACAGTAGGTGTGGATGTGACCGCCCCGTCTCATTGAGCACCCCGTGGGATTAGACTGAAAATCATTATTCACTGTGAGTAAATGAAAACAATCTATGGCTTTGTGTCTCACTGACTGCTCCAGGGAAGAGCAGTGGGTCGCTCTGGGTCGGGTTACCTTCAAACAGCTCACACCTTTATCTGTTACAAGTTTTGGCTGCATGTTTGGTTAAGTTGCTGGTACACCTTACTTTAAATCCCGATAGTATCATGACATTACAGTTCCATCTGAAAGAAATTTAGATTGTTTGATTGAACTTTTTTGCATTTTTGTTTTCAAAGCCATTATCCATCAAAGCCATTACTGTTGAAAAGAGTCTATTGTTTGTAAAAGAGCTACTCTAAAAAAGGGATTTCCATGTCTGATTAATCACGTATGTCATTTAGTTTTAGGTCTGAGTAATGGCGCTTGAATTTCTAAAATGCTGTGAAGCGTTTTCTGGATGGTTATCTGAAACTTGACACTGTAACATTTGGGACGGTGATTTTGAGGTCAAATCTCAGAGCTATTTTTCAATCTCCTACTGAACACTTTTTTTTTTGTTGGTTAAGTTTTCTATGTGCCAAAATAAGTGGCATTGCACATTCCTTAAGTCTTCATATTATTTTGATATAATAAAAAAATTCTTGAAACAAAACAGTGGTTAAATATAACTTAGGAGAAAATATATCTGTAAATGTATTGTTTTCAAAAATGAAATATAAACGAGAAAAAGCAACTGAATTTTTTCACCTTAAGCTGACTAATCATTTTAGTTTGATTGGTCTTTTCTGATTTGTAACCTTGGGCATTAAAAATGACTCTGGTGAGCTTTAACTGGTAAATATTTCTCCAGTCCTGCCAAACAAGTACTTAACTCACTGCAGTGTGAGTTACAGCACAGTGGAAATATGAAAATAGCTCTGAAATATGTCAGTGATTCAAAAATATTAGTGCTGAATCTGTATTTGCATCAGAGAATACTCAAATATAGGTACTCATACTCATTCATCCAAGCTTCATTCATTTTCTACTGCTTATATAAACTGTAAAGGGTCACATGGATACTAAATATGGAAAAAAAAAAAGTGATATCAGGACATCCCTAATAAAGACTGTACCAAAGAACCAAAGACTTAGAGTGACCTGCCCAAAGAAAGGAAATGAGTTTGACTAAGTCAGTGACCTCTTCTTAAAACATCCTTTATCAGAGAACATGCCCTGACATCACCTGAGTTTCATTTCCTTTAACTGTTTGGTCATAAACTTGGTTTGTTTTCATTAAAATGATGCTACCTGCAGCCTCAAATGTCCTATTGAATAAAGATAAATTAAAAAGTGGACAATCCTGTTCAGTTGTAGAGTATCTGTAATGCATTATTTATAGATTCAGACTGTTATGTAATTATGAAAATAAGCAATGCACCATTTCCATATTAACACAACTTCTAAATTACAGTGTAATTTATATTATAATATAATATTATAATATTCTATGTTTAACAGAAGTGCCTTAATAATGTTGATCCGCTTTTATGATGTATCACCTCAAGAGGCTAAAAGCATGCATTATTACAGAAAATATACTAATACAAAATTATACATATATATTATTTGGCTTTTAAGGTGCCCCTAAAGGAACATTGTTAAAAAAGAAAAGATTTAAGTTAACTTTCTGGTGCACCTGTGCAGGTTTCTGGAGCACACTTAAAATTTTCTCAAGCGCACATTGTCTCTTTAGGGGCTCTGTAGTCCATTAACTGTGACTGATTTGATCTTTCCTTTTTTATTTCAGTGTGGTTGTTCATAAGGCAGGGGATTTTTTGTTTTTGTCCTAAACATTATTAACAGTGTTTTTAAGGCTAAATGTTATTCTTGCTTTTAAAGATAGAAAAGTGACAGAGGACGTAGTTGGTATTATGTGACCCTATATGAAACTCTATCTGTTAAAGGCCTAAAGATACACAAACTATACAGCCTTTGTCATTAAGCACATGTTCGCATCGTAGTCTTTACTACATAACAGACAAGTCTAATATTTTGGTTTATCAGCATTATCATTTGTCCTGTAGCTATAATAGATTATTTTACAAGACTATAAAATGTAACTATCTTGTACAATAAAGATTTGGCCATTTTGACGTACAAAGAATCCTATGCAGTATTTTGGCATAACCTTTTCCAAACAACTAAACATTGCACAAAACATTTTCTCAAACTTCTCAAAGTGTCAGATGACTATGTATGATCAAACACCTTAATTATTGTCCATGAACAAATTATTAGTGACAAGTCTTATTTAATAATGATATATAAATATAAAAAAAAGCTTACCTGCTGATTTACGGGAGCATCCACAGTCTGATTAGATCTTCAGGTGTTAAGATGGAGAACTTGTCTTCTCCAGTGCAGTCACAAAGTGCCTCTCCATCATTTTGCTTGTGGTTGGTATAAATTGAAAAGAAGCTTTGTTTAAATGAGTTAGTTCCTTCCTCTCTTTCTTCTGGATTGTCCTCAGTTGCTCCTTGTTGTCGCTCGATTATTCACCTGCCGCTTACACAAGAGCATCGTCTGTAGCGTGAGTGCAGTCAGGAAATCACTTCTTTTTTTTTTTTTTCCTGAAATGCCTGCAGGAGATACAAACAACACGGACACACCCCTCAAATGAAAGACGAGAAGAGGAGTCTTAATGTAAAAAAACTTAGACGGAAGGGTTAATCTATTTCTTTGAAAATGCGAGGCATGTATGAGTGGATTTTCCTCTCTCCGTTTGACTAGAGGGCAGCAGCTGGTGTGCAGGATGCAGGGCTAGACAGTTCCTGGATAAAGTATTAGAGGTTATCAGCTGCGTGAGGGCATTTTTTTTCCAAGTATATACGTCATCTTGAAGGAAAGACATGTAGAATTTATAAGAAGTATGGGATTAGGGTGGCATCTTTGGCGTTGTTCTCACATAGACAGTAATGACCCGGCTGTGAATCTGAGGAATGGCGTCCGGGTTCAGATGTAAAATGAATCTAAGCAAGACAAAGGCAGCCTCAGGGGGAAACAAGGCATTCAATCTCAAAGTGTCTCTGCACCTGGTTTGAGCAGTCGGTGTGTGTGTGTGTGTGTGTGTGTGTGTGTGTGTTCTGTCTCGTCTGAACTGGCCACAAGAGGGCAATAAAGACTATAGAGATGTACAGCAATAGTTCCCTGGAGCAAAGCATAAAAGTGACACAGCAGTTTTAAACTTACAAAGTTGTTAGTGTTCACAAAGACAACTTGGAATAACATTATCGATTGGCTCTTTTGTCTCAGTAAAATAGATTTTGTACTTGTATTAGAAAAGCTGTCAGAATTGGCAAATGATCAAACCTAAAAGCCCATTCTTGGCATTTTCACTTCTAATAAAAAAAAAAAAAGTACGGGGTCAGCTATACCTTTACCCCTTTATGAGTCGTAAAGGACTGGACATAGCTTTAGATGTGAGGAGAGGTACATCCTGGTCAATCAGCAGTTAAACAGTTGAGAGACAGCTGCAGAAAACCCTGTGCACACAGGGAGACGGAGCAATCACCCTGTCCTTTGTGCCACATCATTGAAAGACAGCCCTCTTAAGTGGCAATGGAAACAGTAGAATTTTTGGCATTAGCCCCTGGTGTACAGCAAGCGCCCTTTTTTGCCCCCGCCCTTTAAACAATTGGCACAGTCCACAACTGTTTGGATATAAGGCAGGATTAATAATGACACCTCCACTGTGAACCCTATCAGGTCTTTGTCCTTGTTTATTTTGGTGAAGTAGAAATCTTAAATGCTTGTTTTGTTCCCCTGAAAGTGTAAAAGAGGGATATTAAGATCATTTGTTACATATTTGATCTAAATTTGTGAATGATTACAATGCATTTCTGTTCACACTCATTACTGTGCTTTCCTTAAGTATGGCTGTGCATGCCATGTCAATGGAAAATAATTACTGCTCAGCGTAGTGACTCGATTTTATTCATAACGATTAGAAAGAAGAAATGTCTTTTAAATTTAAAACAATATGTTCAAAGCCACTTCAGACCTGCTCCAGTGTGAGCTTTTTAAGAAAAGCGACCGTTCCTAAGTGGGAAGCTGGTGAGGATCATGCCCTGTGTTAGTGACTGTAGTGACGCCTGCACAGTGTCTGAACAATACCTTCATTGAACCAAATGTCAGAGTGGAGCGTGGATTAACAATAGAAGCCCTCCCACACACAGACCTTCAACAGCGCAGACGAAGAAAAGGGAAAAAAAAGGGGGAGGCTCTTTCCAATCTGTGAACGACAACAATGCATTGATTCTTTCTTACACATGAAAAAGAGCAACAATGTGTACATACGTCAAAGTGTAATGCCAGAAACAATAAAGACATATCTTACCTGATGAGGTTTTGTGCATATCTTGTCTTTTCATAGTTCTTAATACATTCAGCCTCACCTTTATATGCTTGTAAACACTGACACATTTGACATATAAAAGGTTTAAAGAAGAAAAAAGTAAAATATTAGCGGGGAAAAAAAAGGCTTACATTTTCAAACAGACATCAGAGTTATGAAGAGTTAAGTCAGTAACATGGCTGTCCTTTTACTTTGCAACAAATTGTGTACCGATATGGTCGTAGCTCATCCAATTCTGGCCAATCAGAAGAGAGAACTTAGCAAATAGGCATTTACAGACAAACGTTCAGCGCTCTAAGTAGCCACAAGAATGTTTGTGAGCTCGGTAACGTTACTGAGGTAATTGAGCTATTAGTATTAGCATTACTGGTTTGGTTAAAAGCTAAATGCCATTAATGAGAGAAATAATGACTTAGCTTTCAAAATAAACACTATAAGGCCACGTGAGGTTTGAAACATTTGTGATTTTATTTGACCAGTTTTAAAGTAGAAATAATTAAGTCGTACATAATAATGCTTTTCTCATGTCACTGCATCTGTATTTTTTTTTTGTGCGACTTGATATGAACAGCATTAGCCAAACAATGTGATCAGTCCTAAAGCGAGGTTGGAAGAAAAAGTGAGATGTGTAGCGCTTCCTTTTAACCTAACTTCACCTGAAATTTTTTTTACAGTATCACAAGCTGCTTACATGCCACACATCATTAGCATTAACAAACAAGTTACCATGGATACACTGTTTTTTTTCTCACTTTAGCTGTGTTCGAAATGCCACCATGAGTGACACAGTTCCTCAATGGGCTAACTGCATACGATCACATGAATCTACCTCTGCTGTCAAATTACCTGCAATTAACTTTAAGAGACAGATAGCCTGGCTACATCCACACAAATTCATTTTTACTTTTGTTTAAAATGTGTCTACACTATAATCATTATACCATTCTTTGTATTTACCAATTTTGGAAAAGTACACATGTAATCTTTATTGAACTTAGTGGGAGGAGCCAATTTAGTGCCATTAGTGGTGATGTCAAATAAAAATGCTTCATTCTAGTAAAACTATGTCCCATGAGATAAAATAAATGGTCATAACGGACCTAGTATTGGAATCATTTGGTGCAAAATGTCCTGGCATTGAACAGTATTGCTTGAAAAATACATTTTTTGTCTTTTTTTTAATGCAGCAAACATTACAACACAACAACCCAAGTTTTGTAATTAAAATGGGACTTTGGAGCATTTTCAAGTAGTTTAGATGCTCAAAAACACCAAGTAAACTGTATATATGTTAAAATGTAAGTATACTAGTGTGGACACAGCATGGGCATCTACCTCTGAATCTGACCACAATATATAGTATATGATTTAGGTATCCTCAATATAGCCAGCTATTTCAGATTTGTCACTTGCTGCCTGCTCGAGCTGCATTATAACAGCTTTATCATTACTGCAGTGTAACTATTCCCATGTCTTTATGGCAAAAAAATGCTTGAATCACATAAAATGTGATGGTTTTCCACTTGAGTCACACAATAAATGGCCAATTAGAGCTTTGAATCAAAATTTGGGTGCAACAATATTAAAGCAATAGCCATATTGTCACTGCAGTGTTGCTCTACACCCCACTCTTTTCATTACATCAGTAGAGTCAGTACAACAGTATGCCATTTCCAACACAGCCTTTGCTTTTACCCACTTCATCTCACTCCCATTTTAATTTTAGCCTTTTCATTACAATGATGATTGGATTCTCTCTTCTCAAGATCTACGTTTCTGTTTCTGCAGCATGCACAGCGGCCACTTTAGAGAGCCAAATCCCATCTGGCAGTCACCATGGCAACCAAATGTCCGGAAAAGCAAACATCATCCGGTTAGGGCGGCTAAACGGTGGTGATCTGGTCGACCACTCGTGTGCTGTCGTTCATCTCCACACACTCCACTTCCTGTCTGTGACCCTCTCCTTCAGGCGGGGGCTCCCTGTTTTTGGACGGGGGCAGGAAGGTGAGGAGCGTGGGGAGGAAAGCCAGCGTGTGCAGAGCTGAGCAGCCGGCGGTGAGTGTGAGACAGCGGAAAAGTGTGTGTGTTAGGTTTGACCGTACAGAGCACACAGGAACTAGAGCTGCACTGTAGCAGATTAACGTTTGTAAAGATGGAACCCCATGTCTTTCGAGAGCCACTCGAACCCAACGAGTCCTGCTTTCTCCTCGTCCCGAAGTAAAACCACACAGCAAGGGAGCGCTACAGTCTGCCGAGTGTCCCAGAGCAGAGATCAAACACAACACAGACATACAATCCATCTCAACGCCCCATAAAGTCATAAATCCTAGCACTCCGAACTGTACGGAGAGAATTGTGAGTCCAAGCCACAAAGAAACCAGTGGCTCTACAACAGCCAAAGAGGAAAGACCTAAAAGAAAGAGCACAGCTAGTAGTGAGTGTCTTAGAGGTGAGCTGACCGCATTAGCATAACGATCCAGGTAGACAAATGAGGGGTTAAATATTAAGAAACGTACTCGTGAGGTGAGGGAAAGGCGACGCAACGTGTCCAACAGCACTGACATCTCCTCACGTTTGTTCTCAGTGGTTTTAGCGACAAGGAAAATACGTGAAGCCGCTACATCCGGCTCCTCCCCTTGACCGCGCTCTGCAAAAATAATGTCATCAGCAAAGTGGACAAACTGAGGCTCTCGGAGAAAGTAGTGCCGAAGTGTGTGAGTGAAGTTCTCCCGGGGCTGGCTGGTGGACTGGTTGCGGTCTGTTAGGTAGTTCAGGTACGCCTCCAGCCAGCTGATCCGCTGAAAGCCTTTGGCGTACTCCAGGAGGTCGTGTTGTACAGAGGAATTCCAGTAAGGTGCGCTCTCGTAGATGTAGAAGCCGATGACAGGGGAGTAGGAGCTGAAGTAGCGCTGCTGTGCACGTGTGTACAACACTGTGGCAGTGTCCATGGCAACCAGTGCACTAGGATCTGAGCCCTGAGCCACCTGTTGACAAAAAAAAATGATTAGTGTTGGTCCAATGCCAGTGTCAGCAGTTGTCAGTGTCTAAGATGGATTGCATGGTTAAACCAGTAAAAGCACTGCCCTGACATTTACCTAATAACAACATAAAAAAACAAAAAAACATTTAAGCATATTCCACATAAACCTATGGCTCGCATACCCTTTATAACCATCAGCAGAGTTGTTTCATAGTGTGACCAAGAGTAGCAGGAAAGGTTTATTGACAGTACAAAACTTGAACTCCTTATGACACTTGGGTGCATAAGCTCTGTATTAATGGGCATTCAGCCTTGATTTAAAAAGATGTAACTCTTAACCTAATTTGGCAGTAGGGTTTAAGGCTGATAAATGGCTCTGAGAACTAATGTTGCTACTTTCTGAGAAGACAGCAGATGAAGCTGGACAAACCATCCAAGAACAGCATCAATGCAACACATTTTAAATAGTTACTTTCACTGCAGTAATGAAACACTGTTCACTAGATTTTCTGATTTGTTTTACAGTAAAAGTGCATCAAGGTCTGTCAATGCCAGAAGATACTTGCATTGACAATTTGTCATATTTACAGAGTCGGTTCTGTAAAAAGCAAGAAATGAATCACTGGGAAACCTGTTCTGAATCACAATTAGGTTAAACGCATGCAGTCTGGTGACCATCGTTTAGTGTGAAATTTGACGGCCACCGGCAGCAGTGACCTTTAGTGGCATTTGGTGGTGCATTTAAATGAGTGTCGCTGAAAGTAGTTCAGGGCCACAGGCCATTTTTAAATATTTGCCATGTCATTAGTTACTCACTGAGTAAGAAAGTGAATGAAACTCAAACCATTCCAACCAATCTTCAACTAAGTAATAAACTAGCAAATACATCCAACTGCCTACAACAATGTCAAAATGTGCATCTTCTGTAAATGTAGTGTCTATATATAACATCCACTAACATAAGCATTCAGCATACATGGCGAAGCAACTCATGAATTCTGTACAAAAGATGGTTTTCTATCACAGCAAACAGCTATTGCCCGTTAAGGAGAGGTTTATTACCTTAGTCCAGTATTTGTGGTTTTAGTTTTTTTTCTATTATTATAAACTGTAATAGTTTTGTTAAAAACATATAAAATCAAAGCCCAGCAAGTGACAAAAGTTGTTTTGTTTAAAGTCAAAAGGCTCAGAAAGGATAAAAAGAAAAGTCATCTGAAAAAGTATTTATTTTAATGATGACCATGATCTATTAGTAATTGTTATTAAATGCACTACTCAAAGGTTATATTCCATAGAGTGCCTTTAAAACACCTTGACTTTAGCCACTGTTATTTAAGCAATACACTTGTTGTCAGGGGCACAACTTCCCAGTGCTAGGGGGTTATGCAGCAACAATTTTGGCGCCCCCCCAAAAAATTATTGGAGGCTTGCAATATTTATATATATAACATGAATATTGCAAGCTTCCAAACACAGACACACTCACACTTTAAATCGTAATTGTTGAATTTCACCATCCACTTGTTTAGATGCTGTCCCATACCTTGACACGCCATTTCCTTTTCCCTCTTTCTTTTTTTGCTTTATCCAACCTCTCATGATAACTGTATGTACTTGCTCACTCAGCGTGCTCACGGCGCCCCCGCCAGCCACGCCCACTCGCGATATTCCATTAATTCTATTTATGGAATCTAATGAGGGTGCTTACTGTAGCCTGTTGGGCCTTTAAAATGTTATATACTATTGAGGAAATACTGAAATGATTTAGAAACTCATAAAAGCAGCTAAGCTACATTTAGGAAATACCACAAAAAAAAAGAGAATTATTTAATTACTTTTTTTATACCATTGCTTTGGCGCCCCCAAGGTGCTGCGCCCCTATGCGCCGCATATGCTGCATACACCCTTTTTGTGCCCCTGCTTGTTGTTTTTAAAAAGCAAGTTATAAAACAAACATCTTTACACAAGGGCATTTACTCGTGTCGTGTGGTGGAAGAACTGAAGATACTGAGTGTGTCTTACCTGCAGAAAGCCCATTAAGCCAAAGGAAATGTAAACCAGATACAGCAGAACCACAAAGGGCTTGACATAAGTGTTTGTAATCCATTCTCCATAGCAACGCCTCACACATCCCAGTAAAAGGTGGGAGTCCAGGGGATGAGGGTCTGCGGTGGCCACGGGATGAGGATGTACATGAGTCAAATGGTCGTGCACTGTGGGGCCGTGCACTGTGGGGTCGTGCACTGTGGGGTCGTGCACTGTAGGGTTGTGCACTGTAGGGTCGTGCACAGTAGGGTCGTGCACTGTAGGGCCGTGCACAGTAGGGTCGTGCACTGTAGGGTCGTGCACTGTAGGGTCGTGCACTGTAGGGCCGTGCACTGTAGGGTTGTGCACAGTAGGATCGTGCACTGTAGGGCCGTGCACTGTAGGGCCGTGCACTGTGAGCGGATGGGTGTGCACATGAGTATGGTTCAAGGTTGAGTTTGAAGTGTGACCATTATTATGAGGTGGGTTTTGTGTCTCGTCCTGGTAGCGGGTGAACATCAGACAGCGGTACCAGGCTGGCTTTGAGTCCAGTTGATCCTGTTTGGGGACTCTCCGACAAAAGCAGCCATGTCTGTATCCGGTTTCTAAATAACCAGTGAAAACCAGACAGGAGCTGTAGAAAGAGAGAGTGTAAACGTAGCTAATGGTGACGGCTAAAGCTGCAGTGCGGCAGAAAAGTCGGACAGCTTCCATGTTGGTGAGCGGTGACGCAGCCAGGCCCAGTGTCAGAAGGTGGATCAAGGTGGAGCCAGAGAAACGCAGCATGACATCTTCAAAAACACTAGCCACACGCTCCTTCACGTGCTGGTCCTCCCTGGTCCTTCTCCACGAAGACAGCATTTCAAAGGAGCCAAAAAGACCGTGACCTGAGCAGAAAGAGATAAGATATTACAAATATATTCAAGACAGCCACAGCCCAAACTTCAACTGAAAAGACAAAGATAAAAACTACAATTTCCCTTGGAGGTAGTTTGATATTGCCAGCTTTTAGCAGTTCACGCTTGAGGTTGCACCTCAATCTTGTCTGAACGGGAATGTGTGAAAAGACAAGAGAGATATATTTCTTTGTGGCTTTAATAATTCCTGAGTGCAAAAATTGCAGCCTTGCCTTAGATTCTCCAGTAGGATGAGAAACATGACAGAATTGGGCTGAATTAATCAAACTTTTTACATGACATCCCCGGCCTGCAACACAAATTAGCCCTTCTCATTGATTTATAGTGTCAGGTATAATGTTTAATGTCAATGCCAATCCATCTTATTGAAGAGACTCTGGTCCAAAGCCTTTAGACAAATAAGAGACCGTACATAATTCTTCTCCAGCAGTGGGAAGTTTGTTTGCCTTGGGTTCCGTTTATTGACTCTGTGTTCAGTTTGTCCTCTCTGTGCAGGTACAAACACAAGGAGAGGAAGTAAGGTCTCTTTCACCTAGATTATATGGAGCTTTACATGTTTATTTGTTGTGATTATACACTAATGAAAACAGTATTTACCAAGTCCAGATGCCTTTGCTTTAACCTTTTCTTTATAGTATTTACCAATGTAATTACTATGTTATAGTATTGTTAATCTAAAAGCATGAAAGAGTTAAATATAGCTGGCTGTTGACGAGGTGTGTCCAATTTTTTGGCTTAAGTTTTTATGTTCTTCCTTCTTTAATGGTGGCTATAGCACCAGTGAGTCACCAGTGGCCTCAATATGCCCCCGTCTCTCTCTCGCTCTCTCACCACAGAAAAGCACCTATCAGCAGAGGTGTGACGTACCAGCACTTCAGCCGTGGGCCCAACTGTGTCAAAGTCTGTGCATCTGCTGTGTGTGTGTGTAAGTGACACACAAGAGGAGGAGGACATGTTTGTTTTTCCACACAGCTGGGGGTTTCTGTTTGTATCTGCTGTGCGTTCATCATTTATAGTATATCTCAGTTAATCTATCACCATTTTAGTGCTAAGACAAGCAAAATCTATAACACAAGATTGTGCCAGGAAATCACACTTTCCAAGTCAAAGTAACTGGCCAATCAGGACCCTTAAGTCACACTGTAATGAGGCCAAGTCAAAAGGTTAAAGTTGCCAGTGTGACCAGTGAAAGTGGACGTCGAGTCTGGTGCCCTATATTCCTTTATATTTTTCTTTTAACACCATTTTATTTTACTTTTCCTGTGAAGAAGTCCCATTTGTGCAAATCATATTGTAATTGCAATAGACACCAAAGCTAACACCTATTGCAATTTGTCTCGATTGTGTATAGCTTCCGCACTACTCCAGCAGTCTCACCCATAAAAGCCTGGTCCTTTAAAATGACACTAGCTTCAAATCAAAAAATTTGTTTGGACATAGCTTTTGATAAATTACATTGTATGAATTGGAGATGATTACAAAGCGCAACTTGAGTTAAGATGTCAAATACTGTATATGTCATCTATTTCTTCCTTTTCCGTTTTTGTGCTAACACATCTTTTTCTACTCTTCCTCCCACCTTTTTTTCTCTCTGGCAGCTCCAAGTAGAATAAAACTCATGTCTGCTCTGTGTTTAACTTCATTTTCTGGTAAAAGTCTTCTTATCTATGCCCCAAACTATATACCATATATATACCACAGATATACCATTTTTAGCTCCCCCTTTCTAGTCTGTGCCTATTACCATGTCGCTACTATTCAACTTTGTGTAGTTATTTTCAACCTAACAGCAGCCATTCTTTCCCACGTTACACTGTAATTATGGTATAGACTACACGTAAGGGTGTGGTTAAGCACATCCTCATGTATCCATTGTTCATACCCCGAGAAGATTAAGTGTCTGTACGCCTTCACACACGGCACCCATTTACAATTTCCCCTTTTATTTACTCATCTTACTTGTTACTATTGACAACTTAATATAGAACACAGATTGCACAAACAAGTGCACAGTGGAAATGCTAAAACAATCACATTTTTACTGCTTTTGGCATAAAACAATGAAGAGTTGAAGGAAACAAGCAATTCTTGATTGATTTTGTTAAAGCTTGGAAAGATAATTAAGTCTCAAATCTTTATAACTTTGTGAAATTGGTGCCAGCATCTGCTACAGGAAATGCAATAGTCCTTGGAAATAAGTCTTTTTGAGGCCAGTGAACAAAATGAACAGTGATTTAGCACTTTTAATTGCTCCCAAGTGAGACACAACTCAGACAGTTGGATAATGTGTCAGCATATATCAGTACAATTTGATTATTCATTCAAATTATGGAAGTGTAGCAGATGAGGCACAGTTATCAGACTTCTGACAGGAGAGTGTGACAATTAACACACTTAATGAAGAGCTTATTGAGGTTTTAGACTGAAACTAACATTATAGCTTTAGTTTCTGTTGTATTTCTGTCACTGCACTAACATCCTCCCACACAGAAAGTCAAATCCAGGCCTCATGACTTGTCACTCATTTTGATCTGTCTATTTTGAAATGGCGTTTTGCCCGAGGCTCTGTAACATCCGTCCTAGTCGCTGAAACATCACCGCGGTGTAAAAAGACAGAATGGATTTAGTGTGCTTTGGTTTGTCAACATTGATGCTAAAAGTTCACCTCATACAAAAATATTTCTGTCTAAGCCACACTTTTTTATGAATGAAGCCTAAATAACATTTTACAATGTATTGTGATGTGAGTAAAGTCACACACTCATTAATCCATTATCTGAATGGGCCACAGTGCAGCCTGCTTGTTAAGACTACACAAATATTAATTAACTTAATCAATCACAGTGGAAAATGAATGCAAGTCTATGGATTGTTTCTTAACATTAAAGGGTATGTCATGTGTCAATGTGATAAATCAGGAGAGCAACAGTTAGTTAAATGTGCATTAAAACCAGACTGTTGATACATATAAAACATCTGTCAGGCACAATGTAACACACTGTGTAACAAACTGTAACTACATAGTACTTACATATTGTATGGAGGGTTAGAGTTATGTACTATGTAGTTACATGTTATTACAGTGTGTTACATTGTACTTAATGAGGTAGATACAATGTAAGCGTAGTGTAAAATCTGTCTGACTGGATTCACACAGATTTTTTCTTTAAAGTAACACTTAGGTGCAGTTAGAAGTTGAAATATTGCTTCATGTTTAGTGCAGTATAGTCCAGGGTCAGACACATCAGAGATTATTATGATTCTCTTGACTCCAGCAGATACCCTCAATCATGTATGTGAAGTAAAACTTAGTCAAGAAAGCAATGGCCACTTGAAGAGTCTATTGCTGTTCATTTAAATGTAATGATGGAGGGAGAAACAAATGGTCCGCATCTGTCATCTGCCACAATTTAGAGGAACACCCTTACACGTTTTTATTATCTTCTTTACAGCCTCACCTGTCCTTTTTGTGGAAACAACATGGTTTAAAGGATTTGTTGAGTATTGTTTGAAAAAGGGGTTGTTGTGTATTGTTAGTTGTAGATCTATATCTGGTTGCAAAGAATTGGGTTGTTTCAGACTAAAGCAGTACATAACTGCTTGTTTAACTTTATTCTGTTAGTGTTTTGGAAAATCTTGTACAACATTTCACTGTTTCCCTTGCTGGATACTGAGCTGAGAATGTGCTCTCTGTCTGCTACAATACCTTTGTGTTTTTAGTGGGCATTTTGCAAAAGATGACATAAAGCTACTTCTAGATAAACCTGTTAAACCAGACAAAAAAGAATAAAAATATTGCTACATAATGCCAACTAATAAAACGGTTGCTAAAAGTTGAATAATGACTTAATGACTCACGCTGTAATTGAACAAAATCAATAGTACTTATGGAATATGAGTAGCCTGGCCAGCCATCCAAATTATTTTTCAGTTTTATATAAAGAATTAGTCTGGGTCCCTTAAATGAAAGTAGGCACAATATAAAAACAGAGAACAGAGGCAGTACCAATGCAATTTGAAAAAACATACAAGCAACGAGAAAAAAAGTATAAGAATATAAGAATAAAGATATAGATCCCACTATAGAACCCAACATAGTGGCTATCTCACGTTCTATTATCTGGTATCTCGTTATATTATATACTGTATGGATGTTCTTCTGATTGGATATTTAATTTCTTTCATATACTTACCAGTTCTCTAGGCTGTATGTTCCTCATACTACATTAGGACAAAATACTAGTGTACCATGTGTACAGCAATAAAACCAATCTCTTATTATAACCATTCTTTTTAATCATTTCTTGTTTCAGAAATATGTCAAACTTACCTAGCATGACAAAAGGGATGCCCAGGTAGGTGGAGTTGTATGTGGCCCCAGTCAGGTTGAGTATTCCAGCAGCAGTGAGCCCTGACAGTGTAATGGACAGCAGAGCCAAAAGGCCCAACCATGGTTTAGACCTGACACAGTCCCTCATAGAGCAGCATAGGACTGCCAGCACCCCACACGCACCCAAACTGGCCAGCAGAGGGCACCTTGCTAGCACAGAGGAGAACTGGAAGTCTGTCCTTAGAGAAGAGGATGTTGAGGGGTAGAGGCTAAGTTTAGGATGTAAAGCTGCAAACTGTTGAAGCTCACTGCAGAAAGCCTTCTCCCATTGGCTGGCCACACGATCTATCAAGCTGCCGCGGGATTGGAGGTAGTAGGTGAGCTGTAGTGCCCTGGCAGACCGTACACCCTCCCCTCTGAGTCCTCCTACGGGACCACGCACCACTCCGTTAGGCCCCCAGCCCTGTACGCCTCCCAGCTGGTGCCCGATGTACGCCTGCCGCCCGTCTGCGAGCTGCGTGATGGGGTAGCGTAGGACGGGGAGTGTGCGGTTCAAAATGCGAGCTGATTGGATCTCCTCCATGGCGCGGATGATGTCATCGATGATGCAGATGTTTTTGTCGTCAAGAAGACAAAGGTACGAGAAAGAGTAGTTGAAGCTGTTGAAGCCAGTGGCCGGGACAGTCACCTGCATCTGGAAGATTGTCCGGTGAAGCTGCGAGGAGACAAAACAGACATATTCTTTTTTAGTTGCAGTTCAGTTGTAGCGTTGTGAAAGACAAACATGGACAGTGCTAGAGAACGACCCACACTGTAGTCTGAGTAAACATCCTGCTCGAACCATAATAATTAGCTTTGTCTTTGTGGAGCAAGGGAAGGAAGAAGAGAGTCCACCTCACTCTATGCCCAGTTGCTCTTAATTCAGAAGCCTCACACAAAAAGAATAAATATAATTAATGTACAAATTTTAAATACAATATACTATTATTAATTTATGTGTATTATGTATGACTTTTAATGTTTGAAATTTAAAACGTTTTGGTATTTATATTGGTCTATCTAAGCCCCTGCAAGTCTTGATCTTGTCTTGGCCTCGACACAGTAAGTCATGCCAACAAAATTACATTACACTATAAATAAGACATTAAAGGCTTCCATTTATTATCTAGGCTATTAGAACTGAAAGACATTGGCCCGCTGCCAGATAAAACTATTCATCATGAGCAAAGAAAAACCTTAGTGGAAGAAACATGCATCTCTGCCACACACAGTCAAAGTGTGTAATATAAATCTAAAATACCCTAAATCTACAATGTTCAGCTTTGTGGCAGAATTCCTGTGCCTTGGCTTTTCCTTTTTGTTTGTAGGACTAAGAAAAGTAAGTGGGAGTGGGTGTCTCTTATCGACAGACTAACTAAAGTGATCTCTGATTCCTCCCCCGTTTCTATGGCAGGACACCACAGTGCCAACATCCACAGTGGTATCCTAGCAACAGGCCTGATGCCAGTCTCTGCCACAGCAGCAAACAGGGGCTGGGCATCTGAAAATGCAGCAAATTGAAAAAGAAGTGTCTCTTTGCTCGCCAAGGTGATTGATCTTATTCAACCTCAGCACTGTATCCTTTGAATGCAATTTTAATATAAAAAAAACATTAAAAGATTTGAAAATTGACAATTTATGCTTTGTTCTTACGTAGTATGGCTGTATAAAAATATTTACAAGATTTAGTTAAAAGCTGTACAAAGTGTCAGTTCAAAAGGTATCAAACCACACTTCAAAGCTTAAAAATGTAACGCTATAAAATATGTTCAAAAGCCTAAGAATTCAACAAGAAAAATCAGCTCTTCAAAAATCAGCACATCCCATTGAGCCCTCCTAAAAGTGTTTCACTTTTCTTTGTTTAATGCCTTAAACTTTCACGCTGTGTTCCTAAAGTTGTCTAGACATAAACATTATATGACTCTTAACCTTGAGAATAAAAGAATTTAGAGTTGCATCACAAGATCCTGCCTCCACTGTTAAAAAAACAAATACTGTATCTGGTTTTGTATGTTCCACAGAAACAAATGTAAATAATAAAGACAATGCAACATTTCTGTTTTGCTTCCACAGCATAAACCTGCATGTCCCAGTGGCAGTCCTCTATGGACCAATGCTTTGGTTACTGTCAATGAAAGTGGGTCACTCAGCATCTTTGGGACATGAACGGACAGAGCATAAAAACACACAGCCCATCAGTTTGTTATTCTGCACACTCATAACTTCATGAAATCATTTGGTTAATTGCTCCAGAGGCATCAGACTAAACCTCGTAAATCTATTTAAGAATACCAACACAGACCACAAGCCGTCGAGCCTCAGCTAAATCCACTTTGAAATAAAATTGGTCTGTTTTGTAACGTTAAGGGTCATTTGGGTTATCAGAGATGTGACTGTGTTTTACTGTTTAATGACAATAATGAATGAGGCAGATAAGACAGCACTCCCATGAGCACCTACAGATCTTCACCTTCACATGTTTGCTGGCATGTTTGTGGAATAATATTGCATCCTTCTGAACACAATAGTCTTCAAAGCATGGGAATAAGCATACCTATGAGGTACCAGCAACATAAAGGGACCTGCAGTTGGCACAAGATAAGTGGGTGACTCCAATTGCCAAAAAAAATTTGGAAGGACCCGCTATACAGCTGCCTAAATGAGCACCGCTGGAGGAGAAGCACATTCAAAGATGAAGTCTTAGGGCATTTATGAACTGACCTACTAATCGTTTGACCAGTTTTCAACAGGGTTTGTTCAAAGACCGTTGAATTGCTATCTGCAATTTTGACACAAGATGCCATCAAAACCTACGTACTGATGATCAAAGGCCAAAGCAGCAACAATAGACTCCAGTCCCCTTCAGGGTAAGGAGTATACAGTGAATAACATGAGAATGTCTGATATTTGTGCTTTAGTTGACGCCTTGAAAGATTACGGATTAACACAAAACATATTGATTGAATGTTTGTCCCTGGAAATAAATCTAAGGTTAATCAATATAACTGTAACTCAGGCTCCAGACTAAATACTTTTTTGTCTTGAGCCCTATTACTAAGCCCATAATGCATACATCTTCCACAGTAACACTGGATGAACATTAGTGTGTCTACCTGCAGTATGGTGTCTACATGCACAGGGTCCAGCACACTTCCCTTCTTTGAGGTGATGATGACGCGACCGTACCGTCCCGGGGTCTGCAGGTCTGAGTACAGCGCATGTTTGGACCGGTTCATGGGAAACAGGCTGTCCACCAGGTTGCCTTCGATTTTGGCCAAACTGTGCTTGGGAGCGAGCAGACTCTCCACGTCCTCCTCCACGCGGTACCGGCTGAAGCTGGCCCCCAGGAGGATGGCCAGCAGTATGGGCCCCGAGGCGAAGAAGACTGGATGGCTGGCTACGAACCGTCCCAACGTGTGGAAGGAGGTCCTCAGGCCTGCGTGCAACACCTGGCGCAGCATGCTAGCGCGCGGCCGCGGCTCGAGCCTCTCCCACCGACCAAGAGGCCCCAGGGCACTGCGGAGCATCAGGGACTGCTGGACACATCAGTTATCTGTATCGTTTTCAGGGAGGAGGACAGGTGGCGCCGGATGTTTGGGACGTCACAGGTGGCGCCCCTAATCCCCAACTCCACTTATTCACTGAAAACAAGCAGGTAGACACCCAATGTTGTAATATGTGACCATAACTACAATGGGGAGCACATTTACAGAGGGTTGAGGGACCAGCTTGTCTGAGCGGTGTCAGCATGTCTACCCTGTCTTACTGCTCTCTCTGGATGCTCCGCCCTCCTCCCATAATGTAAAGACGTGCACGTAAAGGTGTGTCTTAAGGTGAATGAATGTGAGTGTCAAAAGCTGTCTGTCCTGTGATTAGTGGGAAAGGTCCATGCTGTACCCTGCCTTATGCCCAAAGAAGCTGAAATAAACTCCAACTCCAAGACCCATCCCCAGAAAATGATTAAACAAATAATAATCCCCAAAATGTATTTTATGAGCCGTTGCCACACCTGCTCTTACTGTCACAATGTACTGTCACTGTTTTATTATAATAATACTGAAAAGTTTGTTAAAAAAACTATAAAAAATTATATTATGAATATAATTTCAAAACCCAATACAAAACCCAATACAGTAATTCTTATTTTATCTTTATAAAAAAAAATCCCACTGTTTTCCCAGATTTGCTAAAATCCTTAGATGTTGACTCATATGTAGTTTCTTGAAAACATGATAAACGACTATGTTGTTTGTAAGAATGCCAGCATCCTTGATAAAATACATGCCCAAAAACCATGCCCTTACAGAAATGCTACATCTCTGCCCATTTTTAAATCAATCCAAACCCCTACAGCTGCTTAGATGCGTAATAGCCCACTTTACAGTAAACCACTTTCCTGAAGCTGTTGCTCAACCACCCATGAGACTTTTTACCCTTGTGAACGGAACTAATTAGGATATGTCTCAATAAAACTCGGACAGGTTGCACACACGGCAGAGTTGTACAAGGTTTATCATATGCATACCTTTACACGTGGACATGGGACCACAGCGGAGATATCATTAAGATCCGTATCCAGCTCCACCCTTCATCCACACCGCGTAAACCTGGACGGCGGTGGTCGAGGAGGTGCGCAGGAAACAGAGGGATGCCGGTTTTACTGTCACATGTCTCTGCGACACTGGGCTCTCTGTCGTCTTCGCTAAATCTCAGCAGCGCGTTTTTGGCGGAAGCTCTGCTCGATTGCCCATCTCCCGGCGACTGCGCGGCTCTTTTGGGAGACCGGCTTTCAATTACCTGCTCCTGAGCACCGCTGGATAATTTCCCCTTTTCTCTCTCTCATGCACCGCCCTCACGAGCTGCGCGCCAGCCCCGCCTCTTGGCTTCTCGCGCCGCTTCAATGCAGATGATGTGCACGCTACAAGTGAATGTGATCCATACCCAATGTGGACAGAGGACACAGGGAGGGATTGGTTTATTTATTTACGATAACTTCTCAATCAAAAAGCAATTGTCAATAATTAATACAGGTTATTTTTGATTAATAGCAACTATTAAATAAGCTACATTTAAAATAGATCAATATTCAATAGAAAGATCACAGTTGTGGAGTGGCTATAGTAATCTCGGTGTCTCAGACAGTCCCTCTTCTGTGCAGCAAACAGAATACATTTTCTGGTGTCAAAAGAGCAAACACAGAAAATACTTTATTTTATTTTTATTTGTTAGGCTATTACTCTATTCATAACATGACTATTACTTTACTTCTTTAGACTGAGGCTCAGCACAAATCTCACAAAAGTCATACAAAACCTCTTCAGTGTGCTACTGAAAAAAGTCACACACGCTAAGATCCATTGATGGAATAACCTGGTAATTCAGTATTTTCAGACTCACTCTTTGATTGCTAGACCTGACCATCTGCAGCAACCCCAGCTCATAGCACTGCCCCCTCAGGCTTGTATGTTAGGCATGATGGGAGCATCACTTCATCCTCCTCTTTTCTTCTCCTGATGCTACCCATCAGTCTGAAACAGGGTCAGTCTGGACTCATCAGACCACATGACCTTCTGCTTTTGCTCCAGAGTCAAACATAGCCGTGAATTCCACTGTTGTTTTTTTTTTCTGATTTGATGCGTTGGACAGTTCTTAACCCAACAACAAAAAAGTAGATTCGGCAATCTCTTTAGATGTTTTCTTTGCTTGATGCCAATAATATGACCCTTCTGAAAGAGATTAACATCTTTTCCACAACCACAGGAAGGTTGTTTAGGAAATTAAAAAGGAAATTAAAAACTACTCACTGCATCAGTTAGGGTTAAATAACTTGTTGCAGCTAAAACATAATCATCCACGCAGTAATTATCCAATGGGAGGCTCTAACTATTTGCTTCGTTAAATCCAGGTGGTGACTTTTTTTTTTTTGAGACAGTCTCTCACAGGCATTAATGTGTATTGTTTGGTTTACTATACTGTATATACAATACAAGACTGACATACACAGAACCATATTGTAAGGTCGAAAGGTCATGACAGTCAAAGGATTTGGTGCCTCTCTGTTGTCTGGGGAGCCCAAACTTTATTTCAAGGGTCAGTTCTGCTGTTTCAGTCAGAATTTGTTTACACTCATCCCCATCGGAAGTACTACTCTAAACCTTTGCAGTCAAGAGCCAGACACAGTGCTCTGTGAGTCACGAATGTGTGTATTTTAAAGGTTTTGTCATGTGTCTCTAAAGCTGTAGCTCAGGAAGACTCTCTCAGGAAGTCCTCTGTATCCTTCATTACACTTTAGCCTTTGGTGATCAAATGAATAACCCACTAATGAAGAATCTCAATATTTCTATATCTAATGAGCAAAACCTGCTCTGAAAAAAAAAAAAAAAAAAGAAATCCTGTTCTTTCCTTTCCTTCCCTCTGTAAAATACTAATGGTATCCTTTAGGACATTTTTATTGTTAGAAACCAGACAAATAACTTTATTATATTTTCACAAACACTAGTCTCCATGGTGACGGGGATGCTTCCGATCTCCCTCAGAACAGTGCTACATTCACGCTTCCTCTCTTCCTCAGTCACATCCACACACCTGCTGACTCCCAATCTGCTCGAGGTGTGAAGGTGTGTGAGCGACACTGACAGTACAAGCAAGTGTGAAAAAAATAATAAGTTCAGACAAGGTCGGATCGCACTCTCCCTGTGTTTCTTGCTTTTCTGTCATCAGGGCCTCAACCAAAACAGACATGGGACCTCTAATGGATCCCCACTCTCTCAATTCCCAACAAATCCAGGATTAAAACAAGATAAAAGAGTTACGCTTTTACTTGGGTTTAAAGAAAAGTGTGCATTGTGTAAGCTGTTGTGGTATGCATTTGAGCAAAACTAAAAACACTGTGCTTTAAGTAGGTTTTTAATAGTGTATAATAGAAATACAATCTGCACTTTTGAATCTAGATGTAACCAGAAACTTCACACTGCACCTTGGAGGAAATGTACAGGTGTTTCTTTGCAGCAACTTGTTTTTGTGGCACTTGTGTGTTACTAAGAGTCTTTCTTTTGTGGATCATGTGATTGAGAACTGTTTCTGAGACCATTGTGAAGTCAAGGGACATTGGCGATGTATGTGTAATTGATAGCTTACACTGGATTTATTGATGTAATGCAATTCTCCCGGACATTATGAATGCAGCAAGCTAGACGCATTTCCCTTTGTCTGGTTTAATTTATGTTGTAAGGTTTTATATTATAGCCTACTATATTTTGAAAAAATATTTTACACTTCAGGTTTTTGCTGATAATGCAGCAAACAAATCTACAGAATATAGTCTACAGTGTGCATTCTGTCATTGGAGACCAACCTATGGAACTCACTGAAGGTCATGCACAAGTGTGGCATGCTGCCTAAAGACAGAAAATATTAGGAGGATATGCTAATTCATTCCAAGTGTGATTTATGAAACGTTAATCGTGGAGGATACTCTTGTCAGAACACATACATGTTTGTTATTTGTCCGCAATTATTAGTAATCTGGCCTAGCATTATGATTATCCAATAGTCACACATCTGGACATGTTGACCTTCACACACCTTAACAATGTCCAAGTTGAGACTCCATTAGACCTCTGAATGTCTGCACCAAGATGTTAAAAGTGATGTCCTGGCTGTTGTGAGGTGAAGTCCCCATGGGTTGGCATGTTAGAAGCCCTGACCACTGCTTTCGTCCTTACACCTCTTGCAACTGAACAGTGCAGAACAGGACAAGATACAAGCAGTAGTTTTAGAAAAGCTCTGCCCCTGTCGTGTAGCCATCACAGTGTGGCCCTTGTCAAAGTCTCTGAAATCTTACTTCGTCTTAATGTCTCCTTCTTGAAAACCCTTCAAGGACAAAATGTTTACTTTCTTCGCTCGTGACATGTCCAACTCTTACTGATGCCATAGTAACAAGATGAGGATGTCACTTATGATGTCTAGTTTGATTTTGGATTTTGTTTATTTATGCTAATTAATTCAAAGAGCTAGATGATGCTATGCTAAATAAATGGGAAAAGCAAAATAAAAAAGTAAAGACATATTGGAAAATGTGAAGGATCTTCTGAAGTAGATACAGTATCTTAGCCAGGCCTATAATCGTAGAAGAACTGATTGCCCTCTTTAAATTTAAAGTTGGGAAAGCTATGAATAAACTATTTCACATTGCAAATCTTTGCAGCAGGATACAATTATACTTGTAGCTTCTTGCTGTATACCACAATTTGACTTGCTTTCCTGCACATACCACACTGGAACCAGACCAAACAATGCTGTACTGACCTGACTTGTGCCATAACACACAATGGAAATGTGGATTATTTCTGACAATATAACATGCCTCTGCAGCTGCAGCTCTAGTTTCCACAATAAATCGAGTTACAAATGGTGAAGTACTAAGAAAACAGCATCTGTGTGTGTCCTCTTATGGTTTGCCTGCATGCTATAATCCATTATTCAATTAGCCCTGAATTAATCCCCATTACCAGCCCTGCGAGAGGAGTGGTGAAGGAATGAATGAGCGAGTGTCTCCCTAGGGAGGAAGGAAGAGCAGAGGAGAAAAATGACATTGCAGAGAGATAAAAAAGGAGCTTGGGGCAGTTTCTTATAACAAAAGAACTAATTAGGGTTGCTAAATGATTTATGGGAAATCCAAAAAAGTCTGAGGGAATAGGAAGCTAAGGTGTTGAGAATGAATGAGGAATGACGTTCCTTTGAGTGAGCCCATTTTCACTGAGCTATTTTCTGCTGCTTCAGAGTCGGAGGAGGAGGCAAAGACAGAGAATCCCCCAAGGTTTGGAAACTGCAGCCTGCAAGCACACACACACAAACCTGCAGAAGACGGACAGAGGAGCAAGAGTCAACACAATCTTTTCAGAAGCATGGCTAGGCTAAAACATTTGAATATCTTGAGATTTGTGGAAAAAAACTAAATAAGGATGTAGCAACATAAATCCACTGTTAATGTTATGTTTAAACAAAATATTTACCTGCTGGAGTTTGTCAAAAGACCGGGACTTTCATTTTGGTCTTTCTTTTTCCTTGTAAACACATTTTCACAGAAAGCCATGTACAGTATTTCACTTTCCTTCAAAGCAATGGAGCACAGTGGCTAATAAACCACAAACAAGTACGGGCAACAAAATCCAACACTGACATCAACACTAACCTGCTGAGCAAACAAACATCCATGATAAAGTCAATACAATTCTGCTGGTAGTTATGGCCTTGTTGCTATTATTTGAAATCCATTTAATGCACAGACACTTCTGATTGGAAAGAAGAAGACGGGATACCAAAACTTTGTGAATGAATTCTTTGTTTTTAAGAAAAGAAGGAAGGCTCACCTGGAAGGTCATATAATCAGGAGACCCAGGTTCAACTTCTGCTTGGGTCATTTGCCTCTGTTTGCTGTCTGTCTTGCCGTCCTAACCAATAGAAAATTATTGTCTGAGAGGGGAAGCAATGTGAAATGTAATATTAAGTATAAAAATAAAATATAAGACCACATTTTATCTTCACTTGGTTCACATCTTTGCTCATTTCCCACCTGTATTTATCCATTTACCTTACATCATCCCTTCATTATTCACGACGGTCATGTGATCTCTGAACTGGTCGAAGGCAGCGTTTCATAAACCAGTCTCCTCTCCACTTACTCTCTGAAGAAAGCCACCCAGTCATCCCTTTCCCTCTCAAACCCCTCTCACAGCCCCCGGTCCATCTGTTTTTCTGGAACCCATCCATTAATAAAGACATGTCCTTTCAATTCTATTTCCCTTCCCTTTCTATTATTTATTTACCCATCCATCTGGAGCTTTAGTGGAAATATAGTGACGTGAAAGCGGCAGATTCACCCCTGGATCAACACCATGAAGGTCACAGCCTCAAACTTAGCTATATGAAGCTCCTCATTTGAGTCGTGTTTGCCATTTAATTCTTTATGAGTCACCAGCGTTCACCTATTGACCCTCTGTCCAGACAGGCACTCTTTTTTGTTTTTGTTTCCCTGTTGCTCCAGGAGGGATTTTTTTGACATCTAAAAAAAAAGTAATTCGTAGCTTTATTACCTTCTCTTTCTGTTCCTCAAAGGGTTCACAATGAACAAACTGAGCACTAGTGCAATTGTCCAGTCTCGTTGTCCCGTGCCTCTGAACTGAACTCTAATTGTCCGGACCACAATGTTCAAAGGTCAGTTTTAAACCTGTTTAATATAAAGCCATCCACTAACGAGACCAAAGGAAGCTTAGACTGTGATAATGAAATGCTAAAAAGAGTAATGAACTGATGCAACTGCTCCAGAGAGTATTAAACATCACAGTATGAAGCCAATTAAGACCTGGCTTGTGGAACATTTTGATCATACGCATATAATTTTGCACATGGTTATGCAAGCGGGTTGAACTTGAATTACTAGACGATATCCTACTGAAGAGGGGTTGAATACAAACATCCCATATTCCTAACAGTTCACTCCAGTCGCTTTATAGTTGGACAGTTAAGATTTAGGCTTTGTCCAGTTTGGATTTTAAAATACATAACTTTGGCTGCATTATGTGTTGTTGATGTACTACTATGTACCAGAGTTATGTCTTTTTAGAGCCTTCAAATCAGAAAAAAACACACATGGAGCTCACAAACTGATCAAAGACATAAAATCCATCAATTAGTTTCCCATTTTCTCTAAACCGACACGCTCCAATACTGTAATTACAATCAATATATGGTCTAACACATCAATCTAAATCTAAAACTTGTCCAACTGAAACCTACTCTTGCCATTATTCATTACATAACTGTATCAGCACTGTTATCTTGTGTTGAAATACACAATATTGCTTTATGCATACAAACTAGCACTATTTTTCATTCATACAATCGTTTTATATTATTAAAAATATTCATGATACTTGCCCCTCAAATGTTGCACAGACAGAGACTAAAAATAGGTTGATCTATTCATTAACTTTTCATTATGTAACCCTACAGTCTTGAGGTCACACAGTTTGAATCATTCCTCGAAAAGCATACCATCTACATCGTGGCCAGCTTTACCTCCCATTTGCCTCACCCTTTCCATTTATCCATCTGTGTTTTCCTCCTGCTATTTCAGTCTTATCTCTTCAGAGGTGGTCATCATTTCTAAATGTCATTTGTACATTAGCGGCAGGGCCAGGAAGGATGCTGTAGGTGGGGAGTGATGGAGGAGACCACTCGTAGGAAGAGGTCGAAAAAGACAGCGATCATCTTCCTGGGCTCTTAGAGAAGCTAAAATTTGATTTCAGCAATAGAACAAGACAAGATACAGTAGAAGCAGACAGACACAAATATATCCTATCCTTTTTACACTGGCACTGTGTCGTTTCTACTCAAAAAGGAAACAAGACTCTCAGATAAAAGCACAAGAGCCAGGCATGTCTGACAGGAAAAGAAAATCTGCTAAAAGGTTAGGGAGACAGTAGAGAAGAGACTTTTTCACCTTGTGCAATGTTAAACTGAATCTGTTACTGTTCACATCTGTAATCTGCGCACCACCTCAACAAGGGCCCCTGGGCTTGTTTATACTGCCCTCTATGGGACAGAGAGGGCAACACATCAGTGCATATTATCTCAATTATTGTAAAGAAAGTGCGAGTTTCTTTGGCAACAAATGATAATAAAATTAGATCTCAATTTAATATAATGATAAAAATGAGTCACTAGCAAGTCAAGTAATGGGTTTGAAATAATACTTTCTCTTCGATTGTTTAGCTGTAGCCCTGAGAGAAATGGGAAATGAAAACACAGCAGAGCAAAGTACATTTTCATTCATATCAAGTAAGAACAAGCGTTTAGTCTTGAGGACCTTGAATGATGCACAAACATGAGAGTTTGCATTAATAAATGCAATTAAAGGAGAAGACATTTTGTCCAAAAGGAACATTAAAAATCATGCATCATTATAGCCATGAGGAAAATTCAATTCAAGCATTGACAAAATCAATGGCCATATGAATTGTCAAGAGTCCTTGTGGGACAATGGTGAGTCCAATGTCTCATTAACGACAAAGCAAGTCATAGAATTAATGCATTCATTCATGAGCAGAAGATACACTGCCAATAATAAGCTATAACTACTGTCATTGTGCTTTCAATATGCTTTCAATTACAAAGTAATTATTTTCAATCTTACGCTGATCAATAATGATCTGAGGATTTTATTATTTAAAATGAACTCCCAAAAGGCAGTACATTAGAAAGTAGTTGTCTAAAATAATCAGAAATTGGCCCTTTTTGATCTTATTGTATCATAATGACTGCTAATGCTGCTCCAATTTCTATTTCTATTTCATTGTTGGCCTTCTATTTTTTTAAAATCGAGGAGATAGACAGAAAAGATGGATAGAAAGGGAAAATAAAGAGTACTTTTATTAAGTAAGTTACCAAAACGACAGTAGGTTAACTGGTGCAAATATGGTTGTATAGTCTTCAACAAAATCCACAATATCAGACCAATAGTTATAGTTAAGACATAAAAACACACATAGAAGAAATTCTATGTATGGCACTTATGTATATCACTGTAAACCCAGCATGTTACAATTCACTGTTGTTATTACAGTTTGTCAGGTAATTCACACTGAAGACAAGGTGTCCACATGTGCAGCACAGTGCAGGCCTCTGTGGCTGTGCTGTGCAATAGCTCATGACTCCATCTAGTGGTAAAAAGTAATAAAACAAGCTGCAACACTTCAATGGTTCTTGTTTTGATCTTTTTTTTTTACTTACAGACAATGGAATGGTTGCACACTGGTGAATATTTGTTTAATTGTCTTAGTAATTTTATGATGACGTGTCACAAAGTCAAAATAAAAGTGTCTCAGAATAGAGACAGCATTTCTAGGAATCTGTCAGTGTGTGATTTTCACAGACAACAGCAGGAAGTCTGGTTCACAGCTGCTAACAAACAGGGAAGTGGCATCAAGGGCAGAGACGTGACTAAAAAGCTCTGTTTTGGTTCAAAGTTGCCAAAGCTGCCACTGATAATTCATTTCTGAGCATAAACACGTCTGCCTGTGGAGTTATACATTACAGTGCTTACATGTGTCGTAAAAGTCCTCCGATTATTATAATTAATCCGGTTTACAACACTTTGACTCGCCATAACCTCCACCCTCTTCAGCTCGTACACGTGGGGTGTTAAGAGTCTAATTGGTGCGACAGCCGCTGGTGTTGCCACCGATACAAGCCATTAATGTTGCCCCCTGCCTGGCACTGAAGACAAATGCAAAGAGAAGCACACACACATGACATGTTGGGTTTGAGCTCTTTCTTTTGTAGAACACGGTAAGACAAAATTACCATGGTAACTGCTGACAATAATAAATGAGAGATGTTGCGGCGCTAAAGGCAAATGCAGAGGCAAAAGTCGTGCATTTAGATGTGTGTCTGATTTCTTTGTCTTTCCTGCTTTCTCCATTGAAACCTAATTATTGGGTCTAGTTGTGTCGTAGTACTCAACTTTGAATCACTTTTTTTTTTTTACCATCAATAGTTTGTCATTCTATTTAAAGAGTTTTATAAATAAGGCTGGATTGGTTTAATGGTCATATTGGACTCATTGTGTTGGAATTCAAAGGCCCCTGTTACAATAGCTGCACTTGGACAATGCACCAGACCTGCTGAAGGACATTACCCACAAACCCTTTCAGTGTGATGCGTCAAACAAAGCATCTGTTGATTCTAAGCAACAAAGAGCAACAGGCAACAAGAAAAACTGAAGCTGTATAGATGTTTTAAACTGAAAAGTAAACTAATATAACTACAACATTGTTAATATGATGTGCACATTCCTTGGCTTATTTCTGGGACCACAGTTTCTAAATAATTTTCTGCTGGTGACTTTTTGTTAATCCCAGCAACAGTTTAGCAATTATCGCCACAAAAGACAACATTGTATTTGCTCTTTTTTCTGTTTGGCCTTGTTCTGATCATAAGCAAAGTTACATAGACTCTTCACTTTCATTTAATACACACTTGAAGAAAGATGTGATCTGGGTTTGGGACAAGTTTTGAGATGGTTAGAGTCCCTAAAAGTGTTGGCCTCGACTTGTTCTCATTTAATGTTGTCTACAAGGTGTTCTCAATGTGTCTCAAAAGCTCCACTCATCAAAGTAAAGGTTGTTTAATCCTAATAGAATCCTATCACATAAGAAAATAAAGTTATCAGTACAAAATTAATAGAAATCTATTTTCTTTACAATACAGTGTAAGGTACTGAGATTATGACATTGACATAAATCTTGACATAAACTGAAGAGCACTGAAGTGGTGCTGTTCACAGATCCAGCTGAAAAGGAAACATCCTTAGTCATTCTCGACCAACTATTGATATTTAAATGTTCCTCAATTTTCTGTTATTGAATAACTATGCAAAAAAAAGCTACATTTATCTTGAAATACTGCAGGATTCTACCTAACGCTGATATGTGAGTGAAACTCTGCAGTCCAGTCCAGTCCAGTCATGCAGACTAATGGAGAGAAGGAATCTCGTGGCTGTGATGCTCAGAGTTCATTTGCTTTGAGCTGAATAGCTGCAGAATAAAAATGAATGGCTGAGACATAAAAACAAAGACACAAACTGAGACAAAGTTTTACCTTGAAACCACACGTCCTTATTCTTTACAAAGACACACAATTTAGAATCAGAAATAAAACATCACAAAGCGTGCACCGTTTTGGAAACAGTAACAGGTCACAGTGGATACAGATGTGAAGGGAATGTAAATGGATATGTCCAGCCAGGTTCCATATAAACCATTGACAGTAACCAAAAAAACATTGATTTCACAAATAAAAGAGATGTAAAAGTGAGGTGATCATCATATTTGGAAAAGGTTCAAAGTTTAGAAAGTTTAAAATGTGAAAGTCATGAACTGGTTAGCTAGATAGCGATGTTAATTGCCTGCAAAGTGCCACTAAACTTCATAAAGCGTTAGTGACATACACTGTACGTTGTCGAGAACACTGAAAAACCTAGGCGCAGACATCAGGTGTTGTCTTTTGTCTCCTATTTGGAGTAATGAGAAAGAATTCTGACTGAGCTAATCGAAAGATGGACCCCCAGAAAGTAAAATTATAAATATATATGAGTCAATGGTATCCAGGCTTCATGGAGCCCCTCCTCAAATAAGTTTTCGTGACTTTTTTTTACTGTCTGTGATATGAACATACATCATACAATACAAATATCTTATAACCAATAAGTAGGCGATACAGTACATCACTTTACCATTCAAAGAGCAGATAAATACTAATCCCCTGTCACACTGTGAAATGTTCTCACACTGTGCAACACAAATGGGCTTCGACTCTTGGTGCATGTTACACTGTGTAATTAGAGAGTGCGTCGTAGGCTATAGTTCAACAGGCAGTGTTAGCAAGTGTCGATTATAGCAGCGTTCGTGTGATTACAAAAAAGAAAACAAAAGCGCTGACTTTTGCAAAAAAGGAATTGAGGTAAATTGTTGGCAAATATTTTAGTTCCATTGCAAACTGCAAATAAACTGCAACAAAAGCATGTTATTCTACAGATATTTAATATATGTGGAGGCAGAACTTTTGATTGTCTTAAATTTCTTTTACTGCCAGAGATCAGCTGACATTTTTTTTTTTTTTATTTGGGACAGTGCATGTTGATGAACATACACGAGACTCAGCCACATGAATGTAAACATGCCAGATTGTAGCATTAGGCTAATGTCTAGAAAGAATCAAGCCACCAACCTTTTAGTTACAGGACAACAGCTCTTCCACCTGAGCTACTGCGCCCCTACTGGTTCCACTGTGACATTGATGTCAAAAATACAACCATAATTTTAAAACCACAACTGACTAATGCATTTGTTGTCAAAGGCTTAAGATGTGAAAAAAACAAAAAACAAAAAAAACATAATACCCTATTGTGCAAATTTTCTTGTTAATAATTAATGCAAAGCTGCAGTTAAGTGCATGAAGCTCTTTGTCTAATATTATAAGAGTATACAGCTGCAAATACCGGTTCTCTAAAACACAATACATCTCTAAAATAGTTAAAAGAACCCAAAGCACAAACCATAATCTGGATAAAATGTCCTCTGTTGCAGTACAGTATACATCACATAACACATAAAAATAAATCTTTAGTCCTTTAAAGCACTCCCCTCTTACCCCCGACTCTGTGTCTCAATGTTTCTGTGAGAACAGCAGGGCTCCAGTTTCACGTTGTTCCCATATTTTGTAAACAGCTTACTCTGGCCACTCAAGTCTAGGTCAAGGGTCACCACACCCGACAGGACAGTGCTCCCCGGTTCATTACGGACAGCTTGGGACAGCTGAAGGCTCTGCTGAACTCCTCGTAGTTGCTCATTGCTCCAATGACTCTGTAACAAGACAAGAGTGCTAAAGAGTTACTTAGGCTATGCTCACATTTTGTATAGGACTGTTTGAACAGCACATACACTACTTTTCAAGATCCTTTTTATATATATAGTCCTGAAAATATAATTTAGTCCAATGCCACTTATTTCCGACAGGTCCAAACAGTCCAGGATAAACAAGCTGAAGCAGTTATATGTTAAAAATCATATCCCAGGCTTTGACATGAACACAGACAATTATAGTTTTATGACAGTAGAGCGCTAATGAAGGTGTTGAATCTGAATCGTGTTACCATCTGCCCACATGTTAAGCACAAAAACCTGGAAATGAATCTGTAAGCACTGCACTTACTGTGAGTGCCACATGTTTGTGATGTAAGTCAGTTTAGGTAAGGGTTAGAAGTTTACACAGGAACTTGGATGTTGACTACATTTTCTTCAAGAGTTGAAACAACAACAGTAAAAACAACTGATATAAGCAGAAATCTGTATTAGCCACAGTCAGTGTCGTTTGTGTGCACACCTGTATTTTGGCGGACTGTGGGCTCCACTCTGAATCTGGTCCCTCGCTGCCTCTGTCCTGTAGGCATTACACCTCACCTGCAGCAAATAGACGAGGAATAGGAAGAAACAATAAAGGAAGCTGATATTTAAAACATTCAGTTACACTCTTGAATAGACAAATAGTCTCCTTTCAACCTTTTGAATTTTGTTCACATCCAATTCTGTTTGTATCAAAGACAGGACTTACAGAAAAGGTTAAAGCAAAGGCACCAGGACTTTAGTTTTCAAGGTGAAGACGTTTCAAATATTGTCTTGGACACTGTCAATTCTGTGGTCAACTAACAACTAAAGTCCAGAAACCTTTGCGTCAAACTTTTTTTTCAAGATGACCTGGATCTTCAAAGATAGGACTTACAGTATATTATAAAAAAAAAATGATGCAAGGTATATCACCAATCCGTTTGTTTTTTAATGATCAAAACATCTCACTAAAATCTGTAGAGGTCTTTCTGTGTGAATGTAGTTTGTTTGGTAGAATGCAACTTATTAAATGCACATTGCAATGGTGTTATGTTGATGACTTCTTCATCAATAAAGCCTATTTAACGGCTGTCCCTTGTCATTTCCACATGTCCTTATAATGTCTACATTTGTAGTGAAACCCTAAAAATGTAAATGTATTATTTCACTGAAACTTTGTAACAATGAATTTGATTTGCAAGGTTAATTCAGTTCAAGAAGGACATTTAATCAGCCTTTTCTCAAAGGAAAGTGTTTTTTTATAAAGTCTGAGCTCCTTACACACCAGTAACAGTTTCATGTGTGTAAATCACAACTGTGTTCTCCCACATTCTGTGTTATTTCACCAACCTTGCAGCAGGAAGCTAATCAACCTTGAAGAGACATTTCTATTGAGTGCTGAAGCAGATAGAAAGGCCCTCGAACCCACCACAGAACACTTACATGTGCGTAGCTGAGGAAGAACAGCTGGTTGTTGTTTAGTCCCACTCCAGGAAGCAGCAGCTCCTCTACACCACCTCTGCTCTCATCCACCCACCGCCGGTACGCCTGCAAACACAACAGGACGTCTATCGCCTGCACCTTAAAACGGCAGGGAAACTGACAGAAGGAAAATTTCATGCTGAATATTAAGCAGGGATTGTAGGATGGTATTTGTCACGCTTGATTAAATGGCGGCAATGACAAATGTTACTTAAGCCATGTTTCTACTGAGAACGGATCATTTTGATACAGTAGGGGTTGGTATTGGACATTTTAGGAACTCACTCACGCATTTAATGTTACATAATCAGGTTTTGTTGACAGCAAATTTTATGTTTTTTTATTCATGAGGAAAAGCCATTAGACGACAAGAACTCTATCTAAAACATAAATAAATGATGTTTGAAAAAAATAAAATAAAAAAGGAGAACAAGTTAACATCCTTGCTTCTTTGAAATATGATATGATTGTTCATCACAAGAACAAGACAAGCTTCATTACTACAACTGTTGAAACTAGAAGCCCTGTTTATTCCTGCTCGTTAATATCACGATAATAGTGAGGCTGTTAGGAAATGATGTAGTAATTATGGTTTGCTATGAGGTGTGGGCCATACAATTGTCAACAAGTGTAGGTTTTTTATAACCATATAACCACTAGGAACTGATGCAGAGCTGGAAACTACTTGATAATTGACCATAATTACAATAGTATAACTCTTTATTATCATATTATTACAATGCTATTGCTATTACTGAGCTGGAATGTAAAGTGCCAATTGCCTCAAACCTGGTAATATCTTTAAAACTGACCCAATCCATATTGTTCTGCTCCAATGAAAATGAGGCTTTAGATTTGGTGTTAAAGGCCCATGTTGAAAATGTTGAGGCAATTATAGACTTAGGGTCTGGGGCAAACAGACAATGACAAATAAAACAACCTCTTACCCTAAAGGCTTCTCTGATTCCTCCGTTATCTGCAATGTTTTCAGCCAAAGTCCTTTTACCCCGCACCTTTAAAAGGAAGAAAGAAACGTGCTTACGTTGGCAAACATTTCTAATTTAAACTCACTGGATTGATGTAAATTCATACATACGTTAAGCCCCGCCTCCTCCCAGTGGTAGTCATTATATTGGTCAATCATACACTGTGTTTTCTCATTGAAGGCAGTTACTGATGAGTTGCTCCACCAGTGATGAAGATTGCCATTTTTGTCATACTTTCGTCCTGTTGAGAGGTAAAAAGAATCCATCGCAAAGTCAAGGATAAAAAAAAAAACATTGTATGATGATTCATTTTAAGCAAGATACTTACCGTTATTGTCGAAGCCGTGAGTTAACTCGTGGCCAACTATAACTCCAATGGCACCATAACTTAAAGATCTGGAAAGAAGCATAAAGGGTTTAGAAACTGATTAAGCAATGTCATTAATTCATTCTCCAAAAAGAAGACAAATAACTTAGAGCTCCAGTATTACATAAAAATAAGAATAATACATACACTACCTGATCAAATATGCTTTTCTTATCTCTATCCTTTATCAGTGCATTGAAAGCTAAGCCCAAAATTACTATAAAAAGTCTAAAATATAATAATAAAGCATTTGTAAACCTTCGATATTGATTTAAAGAAACAATGTCTCACATTTTAGACCCAATCTCGTTTTACCCGTATCTCAAGACCAGAAATGATTAAGATGGCTAACATAACATTGCATAATAACATTCATACCATCTTTGATTTAAAAAAACTAAATGACAGTGAAAGCAGAGATATGTTTAAGAACTACACACAATATACTTTAAATAAATTTGTGCACCACTGTGTTATTACAGTTATTCAGTGACTCATGAAACATTGTGTCTTATACAGCAGCTCTATTCCTCTTTGAATTTTTTTTTTTGTGTGTTAGGATAACGCTATCACAAAAAAAAAACGTATTCTCTCTGGGTTCTACTTTGCCGCTGAATAAACCATGATGCAGCATTTCCTCGGTCTGTTAGTAGAGCATGTCCCGTTTTGATAACCTCACCTCGGATACTCCTTCCCCCAGAAAAAGGGCTTCTGAAGTTCTCCAGCAGGGAATCCTAAATGAGAAAATAAATTGTGATATGTGCATATAACCCCAGTCAGGTCGCCTTTTCAAATCCTGTCACACGTTTAGTACTTTGTTTGATTTAACTCTAATAGTCTTACTGATTTGATTTGTAGAAGAGCTGTAGAAAGCGTTCACTGTTGTGGGGTTGGTGAACCATCTACAAAAAAAAAAAAAAAAAAAAAAAAAAAAAAGCACACAAAACGTTTTAGTAAAAGACAGTGACGGGACAAATATAGATAAGACAAGATGAAGGCTCAAATACTTCTTACTCTGTTCGTGGGACTGTTTTTCCGAGCCAGGCGAGGTCAGACCGAGCGATGAACTTTAGTGTCTGCATCACGTTCCCGTAATAGTCTTTCTCATTGAACTGAAGCTAAAAAAACACACAGAGTCAGAGCCACACCTCAAACCTATCTTTTATAAAAACCCATATGCAGCTATGGTAGCCCTGTAGGGACATGCAGATGAAATATTTTGTTCATAAATGTCTGGAGACTCAGACTGTGTTTAGAAAAAGAAACGTGCGCTTCTTCTTCAGTAGTGCTCAGTTTTTCTGCTCTGAACTGATCTAGAAACATGAAGTAATGGGACAAAAGGCTTCTTCTGTTGAGTATTATTTCGACACAATTATATGTTTGACTCTATGTACTCCATTTGGTTGTTAGTGGTGCTATATTCTAATGTATTTGTTCAATGTATCCTATTTAAAAAGCAAAAAAAGTTAAAGTTTTTTGAGGTTTGTGGGTAAATAGTTTCTTTACAGTGTTTTTAGCATTGTTGATTAATAAATTGTGAAATTAAAGACACTGAGCACAATATTTTGTTTTGTTAGTTGGACACACATGCCATAAAAACCCAATCTAACAGCCTACTGTGTTAACTTGTACAGGACAGCACCTTAAATTTAGAAATATTCCAGTCCATCCTCCATCATCCTGAGTGCCAATGCTAAAGACAAGAACGTAGTGAGAGCTGTACCAACCTGCTTTAAATCTTCATTGAGGTAGGTGTCGTTCAGAATGAACTCTGGGTATCCGACCTTTGCCAGAACTGCATGAGCCTGTGAGGAAAGCAACAAGAGAGAAAACACTTTTTCAAAAGGAGCACAGCCACTGAGAGTTTGGACTAAAAAAAAAAATCATTACTGCAGAAAGATTAAGAATCAAGGTCATAGTTACAATGTTTTTAATGGATATGTAGGAAATAAAAAGAAAGTCTTCTTTACTTCCAATGGGAAAGGATTCATAAGGTTCTTTCAGTATTTAAAGTATGTGCTTCGGTTCACGTTGTGTTTTAAAGCACACAAAGCACAGGTCACAAAATGTTACATGAAAAAACTGAAAATATTTTGTTTAAGAATACTGCCTTGTAGATTTGTGCCTCAGTCTAAGTTGGGAATCAAGTTTTTTTTTTGTTTTTTTTTAGCTGTCTTTACTAATAGAAAATAACAATGGTTATCCTTCAGAATTTAAAATATTATCATTTTGTATATATATTGTTACAGTAACTAACTTTCCGGGTGCCATAAGAGAGGATGTATCAGAATAATGCAATTTAAGATTCCAATAACCTTAATAATCTTTGATAATCAGGGCTTTATTAGATCATACATGTGGAGTCCAGGAGGAATATTCGACCACACATCCCTTAAGGGCATCATTAGTGAGTGTAATGATGCAGATAATTGAATGAGCATGTAGTTTAATATATATATACTTTTGACATGCCAGTGTTATTTTAACATTTTACCACAAACTGAGCCAGTTTTGAATACCTAATTTTTTAAGGGCATATTTATTTATAGGATAGTTTTATTGGGACCACAAGGACTAATGACCTATATGTAATTTCTCCCCAACTGTACAAGTCAGTGCAGCCATGATTTGGATGAAGACAGACAGCAGCAGTGGAATAGGCATTAAAATGAAGTGCTGTGAATGGTGCCAGCAAAACTGTGAAAAAAAACATAGCCATAGAAGAAGGCTGCATCATAATAAGCTAGATTAATATGCTCTGAAGCACACTGAAGCAATGCTGATTCATTAAGGTGTTTGTTGTGTGTTTCCTGCAGCAAGAAGTATGAGAAATATACACGCAGTGAGTGAAAAGCAAAGCATTCACAGATGTAGAGGTGTTGAAATCAATAACTCAACGGGTTTGACAATATTCTAATTTAAAACTGCACCAATCAATCATTTCTATAACGAGGTGCTCTGACAATGATGGATCACAGTTCTTGACCAACTCCTAGGCACTTTTACAAACACAGCTCTCTGTGCCTCAAGAGATAAATATGTGTTAGAAAAGTTAAGGAACAGAATCTCTGGGTAAGTATGCAGTTGTGCTTGCCTTTTCTATAGCCCTCTGCTTTGTAGGTTTATCCATCCAGTTGTTTTCTTTTTCTAAAATGTCGATAAATGCCCAGCGAATGCCTTCGATCAATTCCTCCATCTGGGAAAAGTGCAAACCCAAGTTTAGACAGGAGTTTGGAGATGTGTGTACAGCAGCAGGTGTTTCTTATGTGCAGTAAAACACTGTACTTTAAAACAAGTCACAGTTACATAAACACCTCTCCCACAAACACATTTAGTGGAGTACACAAAGTTACCATGTGTTTCTTGTCCTCCTGGAAGTGTGTGCTGACAAAGAGGCGGCCAGTGGCGTAAACAAGCGAGTTCTCAACGTAGTTCACGCATTTATCCCAGCGCGGGGTCAGAGACGTCATTCCTGTGGTAACCTGGTGAGACGAGGTGAGACTGTCCTTTAAAAGACTTTAAAACTGCACTGATTAGTTCAAGCAGTGCCTAAAGGATCTTTAAAAGTCTAAAGAGTGTTGAGACCTATGTGTTCTTGATGTCTACTTCTGTCTATTTCTATGTGACTTAGATCTGAAACTTCAGATGGTTTGGATCTTTGTAATTACAGACAGGAATTTAGAATCTGAAAACAGCACAGGTTAGAACAACTTATCTGTGATGTTTTGTTTACTGTTCTCTAAAACATTCAAATTACAAAATGACAAAGGATTTTCCTATGGGTGACACAACCGTACATAAATAGGTCAAAGGTCATCACCACACTGCTGTTTATGGCTTAGAGTTGTCTGTGTAGTTTGTTATGTCTAAAAGGAGAATATAACTGCAGTAGAGAGAAATGTAAGATTTGTAATTTATGATAAATTTAAAAAAATCCTGGAAAGGGATCCAATGTCCTTCTTCAGATAAAATATATTTGATTCTTCTTCTTTGATCTGGTTGAAAAATGTATTGTATTTTCCTGTAGTCTTTTGTGGGTCAGGGCAACCTTGTTCAACTAAACTTTTCTTTCATTATGCCAAAGATTTTAAAAAGCATGAGGCAAGTTTGTTTTTTTTTCTTCTCAGAGATGTTTATTTGTTTTTTGACCTTGAACCTCCTGGCCAGAAAGTCTTAAAAGCATTTTTTTAAACTCATGTGAAAAGGCCAATATTTTCTTTCAATAATGGACCAAGTGTGTTTTTACCAACCCGTGCATAGTCCAAGTATCTGTAGAGGAATCGACGACTCAAAGTGGTGACTCTGGACAAAACGGTCCTCCACTGAACATAGTTGGCTACAGTCCTGAACAAACGAGAACAAACATCAGGCCAGAGACAGAACATACTCCAAGATTCCTTTAAACGTGATTCATCGCTTGTTTCAGAAAAATCTAAAGTTCTATCGATCTGTTATACCAATATCACACTTCCTGTTTCCAAGAGCAATAATTAAAAAAATATATTTCTTTTGATGTTTAATTATTTGAACATTGTTTAAATTATATTTAATTTTAATATTATTTGGTATTTAGTATATACTTTGTAAATACTAATCAGCACATTTCAGGAGATACATATGTGTCACACTGTCAATGTTTAGCTCAAATATACAGAAATGTCATGAAAAATAAAACTCAAAACTCCCAGAGGCTTTGAAGAGGGCATGCATTTCTCAAACCAAGTTGGGTTTAAAATAATCCGGATGTAATAAGGGGTCTTTTTAATACATCTCCATGACTGAAGGACAACTTTCTAAATGTTCAGTTTTTCTGTACAAACCCTGTACGAAAACGATCATATCATTTTTACACCTCATTCCTGACTCCTGCCTGTTTAAGCATTAAAACTTCCTTTACATATTACCTCATCACAGACTGTAATATCCTCCTCATGAGCGTAGCCCTTAAGCTCCAGTGCACACTCATCTGTCTGCATAAGTGTGTGTGTACCTCGGGTCGGTGGCGTTAATGAGTCTGAAAAGTTCCTTGAAGTACTGCGGCACTCTGACAACGACAGGCTCTGAGGAGGAGACAGTGTGAGCCGTGTTTCCTGAAGACTCCACCACAGCTTTGACAAAACCCAACCAGTCGAACTGCAGCAGCAGAACCGAGATTATTACACAGCAACAAGAAGAAAAAAACAAAGGGGAAAGTTAATATTACGTTCATGAAAAAGTAATAATGTTTCATTTTCTACAGAGGCAATTGTTCCAGAAATTAGGTGACACACATATTTATGGATATATTTCTCATAAAACGTTTTAAATTGAGAAAAAGTGAAGGAATGGCTCATTTGAAATCATAAGTCTGCAACAATATAGAGCTAATTGCTTTAGTTTTAAGTGGAAACTGCTTTGTCTTAAACTAAAGAAGTAATAAGAAATATTTTTAAATGTATGAGTTTGGCCTCCCTCCACTTATTATTCCTATTTTAGAAGAAATGGTTAAGCATTTCTTCTATGTATTAGCACTGTACAAAGTGTTCAATATACATTACATATTTAATACAAAAACAGTAAATAAATACAACCAAACTGAGATGCTTAAAGAATCTCCAGAAGCCAAATAAATAAGCTGAACTGTGTTGGTATGTCTTGTGTTTTTTACTCTTTGTGTGCATTTACCTGTGGAATAGAGCGCTGTAGTTGAGAAAGTGTGTATTTGTTGTACATGCTCTCACTGGTGCGGTTTTCATAAGGAATGAGAATCTGCAAAGAAACAGAGTAGACTTACATTAACATCCCAACATTTCTTATCTTTACTTCACATTTTGACTCCATTATTTAACCCTATTTTAAGTATAATTTCATATTTATCTGAAGCGGCATCTTTACATGAGCCAGTTTGATCTCAAAGGCGAGAGCTTTTTCCATCTGGGTCAGCGCTGCTTTCTGTGGAGCTCCAAGCATTACGGCCGTATCCACCATCAAACTCAGCAAAGCTTCACGATACTAAGGAAACACAGAAGGACTGGTAAAATTTTGTATCAATATCAAAGCAACTTAGTCAGGTATCTATTTTGGATTAAGAAATAGATACATTTTAAGAATTTTTTAAAGGATTATTTTAAGGTGCAGCAATTGTAGCTTTATTTACCCTAACCTGCTAAGTTTGGTGAAATATACAGCTCACATTCAAGCATTTTTGGGGTTTTGTGGAAGCCAGTGGGAACCTTGCATATGCTAGACAGATAAAACTATTCATTTTAGCCTCTGAAAAATTGTTGCAGTGTTTCTGTAATTATAACTAATCAGGGGATATTCATACAGCAACAATGATCTACTAAACTCATTTTAATTAGATAAAGTGGCTTTAGTCTTAATCTTTTGCTGCTGATTTACAAACTGTCGTGTTAAAAGTCTGTCATATCTCCTGGGCTGCTGGGAGGAGGATTTTCGATGACAGTGTCTGACAGATGAAGCAGAAACTCACAGCCTTAGCAGCGGAAGTGTTGGTGATGTAGTCCTCCCTGGAGGGCAGCGACAAGGACGCCTGATCCAGCTGCAGGGATGGACACAAAAAGTTATACTCTTTATGCTTATGTCCAGGCAGTAACTACAGCGGCTGCAGTGGCTTTTTGGTACAAACTGAAGTTGTGTAAACAGCCAATAGTTGGAGACTGCTGTTTTCAAGGACACTGCTGTTTTTTTTACAGAACTAATGTCAACACAAGGGACAGAAACCTAAGAATGAAATAACCTTTTTAGCTGCTATTTCTCAAGATAAATTCACAGCTATACATTAACATGGTGTTTTTTTGGACCCCTGCAATAAATGCAACCGGATTACATATTCATACATAGGGCAAGGTCCACACTAATGAACTTTTATTTTAAAAAGACATTCAGAAAATGAAGAGAATACTTTCATATTGTGCATACTGTTATATTCTAAGTAGGTCCAGTTAATTATGTTTCTGTTAAAAAGAACTTAACTCATGTAATAAGGTCAAATGTATATTGTTATATTGAGTGGCAACGGAAATGACAACTTCAAACTACAAATGCAGGTTTTTGCAATTATTTCCAAAATGACTCTGTCTGCCCACAACAGAACAAAACCAGAACAAATCAAACTAAAACACACTATACAATATTTTAGTTTAGTAAAGACATGAAGTCAGGACAATGCATGAAGTAAAACTGTATTAGTGTGGACAAAGCCTTAGTACCAGCCCAAGTGCAATGTGAATAGTGCTTTTTTATTTTTTTGATGGCACATTTTAAAATCTTCTTTGTTTATTAATCAATTAATCAATTTCTACCAAACCCCTTAAAAGTATTGTTACATTTTCCAAATATGTTTTACTAATCTAAGCCAAGATCATAACTAGCAAATAATTCAGCCCATTTTGATTTAAAGGTAAGTGAGTGTAGACACAGTAGTCTGTTTTATAAGCAAGTGGGATTAGACTCAATTTACTGAAAGCCTTTTTGGAGATACATTGCTTTTTTGTCTCTAAATACTGTCATCTGTAACGCATTAGTCATTTCCCATTAACAAAACATTCAGGCTTTAGTTTTCTACTTCTCTCTGAGGACTTTGTTCATTAAACGGCCACATGTTGGAGTAAAGTGTGAAGTTACAAAAAGTATGTATGTTCTGAGGTTTTCAGTCGCCCTATTGCAGTCAGTGAATCTAGTTTTTAATCACCAAATAAATGCTAAAGCGTAACACACTGAGTCAGAGTCTGTCGCGTCAGTGTCTGACCTTGATGATGTAGTGCAGTGAGTTCTTGTCGTCCGGTGACACATAAAGCCGAATGAGGATGCTCTTGCTGTGCTGGTTCCTCATCTCGGCCACCGTCTTCAAGAGGCTCCACTGACTCTGGGACCACTCATAGTCCCCTCCCAGACCGTCCCCCACCACAGGCCAACGAAACTCGGGCTGTCTGAGGGTCTTCAGCATCGGTTTTGTGTCCAACTCCTCCAGCACAGCTACAAACAACACACGAGAGATAAACAGCTGGCATGTATCGTAAATATCCTGTAAATGCAAGACCTTTTGTAGCCACTTTGAGTCCAACTTTACTTAGGGTCAGGAGCTATGGCTCAATGGCTCACGCTACGTCATTGTTTTTTATGGATTTATTTAGCTTTATAAAGCTAACAAGATGTTGCACTCCTATTTTATGTCCAGACACATTAAAATAAATGTTTGCTGGACAGTGGTGTGATAGGGTGATGCATTCTGATCAAGCGTAAAATAAGTAAAAAAAAAAAAAAGCTAAACAAAACAGAAAAACCTTGATATGAGGTGTTGATTGGATGTGGGAGATTGACCAGTAGGCAAACAAAATGCAAATATTGGAGCAAGCTGTACCCACACTAGCTCTGCAGGGATACGCATTTGTCTTTAACCACACCTCGGAAAAAAAAAGTAAACAGATTAACTGTAAATAACTCCTCATACTCCTAATGCAAGATTTCATGTGCAAAAAGAAACATCAATGAGCATTCCCTCGTGGTGCTCAGTCACTGTCAAAGTGTTTTGAGGAGATTATACGAATACCTTTCATTTATCTTAGCTGTACATATTTTTAAAGTTAATGTAAGAAAGTGCTGCGTTGATAAAGTTACTTGATGTGTTTGTTAGCAGACAGGTTTTCATGGTTTTGTTTAAGACTCACTTTCATTCAGACAAGAGCGATAAAGGATTTTTGCCTTCTTCACTGCGTCCAGTTCATCAGCATTTGAAGGTGCTTCCAGTAACTCTGAAAGCAAAAAAACAAGTAATTATCTCTTGATCTATTTCATCTTCCAATCTGTTCCGTTACACTGATAGTTAAATTTATTCATAGACGTGGTACCTTTCAGTTTAATGTCGACGTGCTGCCGGAGCCAGGGGTAGATGCCGTGTGAGGATGAATCTTCCGGGATGGGGTTCTCCTTCAGCCATCCTCCACAGGAGTAAGTGTAGAAGTCATCACAGGGGTTAACCAACTGGTCCATTTTACTCAGAATAGACCCAGCTGAAAGAGAAAATCTGTAACGCTTAGACAAAATAAAACAGAGTCGTGAGTAACAGTTGTGTAAATGTTTAAAATCTAACCTGCTTCGATGCATTCTGGGGTCAGACAGAACTCCTCCTGATTGGACTTTTGAGAGACTGGAAAAAAATAAGGTATATTTGGCGCTTTATTTTAGATAAAGAGTTACAACTTGTCTGACAGGAGTAAAAAATAGCTGTGAGGTGAATGTTAATGGCTGGCCAGGCTGCACATTTGGATGAATTCGTCAAAACAAACAATGTCAAAATCTCTGGTAAATTCTTGTTCTGTCACATCAAAGCCTTTCACCAAAGAAAGAGTGTCCACTTTTATCAAATTACAATCCTTTCAATCTGACATCTAACACGTCCATTTAGTAAAGATTGCTGTAATAACCAGAACAATATGTAGTAATGGACATTTCCGCAATCTTCAAAAGAGGACAAATGCCATGTGTTTAACCAAGTTATGGCCAAATGCCATCTTCAGTCATTGCATTTGTTTTTCCATTACAAAACATGCTTTAGCGATGACTGGAAATGCGCAGTCATCCCCACAGACTGTTTTTCTAAACGGCCTATTTGTAAAAAACGCAGTAATTCTCACTCCCATTTCATGTTAATTTATCTCTACATATGAGGTCAAATGTAGCCGAGCGATAACTCCATTTAGATATTTTAACTATGAATGATGTGTTTTATGACCTTGAGATTGGCACAAAGTATGATTAAGCAAAACCAATACACTTTAATGAGACAATAAGGCCATGAAGAAACAACATACATTAGTATTTTACACAGGCGCTGACTCTTTAGCTGTGCATTTGGCTGAAGTTTTAAAATAGGTGAGCACTTTTGGACTGTCCCTCCAGTTTCCTGAATACTTACATCAGCCTAAACACAATTTCCGGCTTTAATTTGATTTGATTTACGACCGCTGCTCAAACAGGAGCCACCACAAATGACAGAAATGTTTATGCGTCTTGCAGCGGGACCACAAGTTTACTCCGCATTCCTCAAAAGAGATCAAAACATCCTGCTTCGAGGAGAGTTCTCCATTCATCATGAGACTGTAAACCACCATTACATATGTGTTTATGTAGCCACTGTGGCAATGATAGATTTAGAAACCCATTCTGTTGTTATCATACACCACATTAAGCACTTATTAAGCGTTTTCAAGGTCAATTTACAAGCTTTCTATTTACATTTTTCTGGTGCAGTCTATATACAAATGGTCTTCTTTTTAGCCGCCCTGGATTATTGTAAATTGTCCCTGATAAGCAAAGTATTGAGACAGTAGTCCAATGTCCACTGGGTCAGAGGAGGAATGTGTGTGAGATAAGACCCCACACTTTTTTTTTTATCAGCGGTATTGTTCACTTTCAGTCCCAGAAATCAGAAACATAGAGCTAAACATGGAAACACATCTTTGTTCTTGTTTTCTACCAGCCACACTGTTTGTTTGAGTTTTCAAGCACCTCTTACAAAACCTATTTTTCTTTTGCGTTCCATTGGATCAGTGGAGCAAAGTCTAACCTTTAAGAAGGCTGGGTCTGGTGGTCTTTTAAGTGTATCTTCAACCTTATATAACCCTAGTGTTACATTCCTTGAGACCTCTTTCAAGACAACTTTTGGGTGGTCTTGTCCTGAATCTGATTTATTCTATTATTGGCAGTCAGGCACATTGGTATTGGAGGGGAGTTTTGACTTGAATTTCAATAGAGGTGTCCTAACATAACCTTTTCTCCAGAATTAATATGAGGACTTCAAATTGAGTATGCACCGAGATGGAGTAGTAAGATAAAAGTACTTCATATTTATGAGCCATAAACAGATGCAATGGTTTCAGTCAGTGGCATGATTTATATGAATGTTTTATCTGGGACTTGTTTCAAAGATGTCAGGATCTTTATACTTTATCAAAATATTATTTTGCTGTTTGCTTTACCTTTATTTTCTTCATGGAGAGCAAAAAATGTCTAAACAATCCAATACCAAGAAAAGGGTGAACAAAAACTCTTCAGTAAGTGGTTTCTGATACTTCACGGACAACCCAAAACTTTATTAAACAGTATTTCTTCCCTTGTACATTGCACTAGTCATTTGAAACAGTGGTGTTGGTCTGAGTTAGTGTGGTCTACCAAGTCATCAAAACACAAACACAAGGCTTTGAACACATGTCAACATCATTCTGTGTCCAATGTGCAGATACCAAACAGACCACAAACTCATATATGTAAGCCAAATCAAATCATGTTACTCAATCCAAGCCAGCACTTGACATTCCTGGGACCAGGCGATCACACGGGTGAGAGACTGGAGGAGTGGGCGTGGCCTAACGGCATACATAGGCACATAACATAATTACACTTCAATGCAGCCACAAGGATGTTGGCTCACATTCACTTACACAAAAAAAACTAGACTTACCCAACCCAAGTCATGGAGGCCCCTCCCTGCTGCGACCACCCCCTCAACCACGCACTGCTCAAAGTACAACTGTGGGACTACTCACTTTGATTTATGGTAAAAGTTTTAATTAACTCTGGGGGAGGCGTTCACAAGACACTGTAAAAATGAAAAGCTAAATGAAGGATTGGCCAATTTGAAATATACTCATTGTCTTAATTATGTGTGTCTGGTGTGGAGGTCTAATTATACCTATTTTGTTAAAGAAAATAAAGTCCCACTAAAGGTTCAAATGAAGAACGGCCCAATGTTAAGCTTTTACACTGACAATTAAAAAGCACAAATGCTTAGCACAAAATTACCATCTATGTTGTTCATGAACTCTGAAGGTTCAAAGTAAAAGTGATGCCATCTTGACCCTTTAGAATAATCCACAAACCGAGAGACCAAATCTACAGAGCGCAATCAGGTGCAGTAGTACATAGAATATTATAAGAGTGTATTTCTTGCTAAGCATTACACAAAAGTATCAAACAATAAGAAAGAATAATAAGCAAAGACAACAACTTATAAAACCCAAGATATATAGCTGATAAAAATTACCATTATTAAAAGAAAATTAATATAGAAAAGCATTTCGGCTCCAACAAACCCATTGTTTTTATTGTTTGTTTCTATTGTTTCTATTGTTTTTTTTATAGCCCAAAACAACTACTGTTGAAGTCAAGACCTCGCTTTTACCAACACCAAGTCAGAACTGAGACTTTTAGGGACTGAAACTGGACTGAGCTGAGAGAACATGGTATGGGTTGGCAGTGCTCAGTGGATTCATTTTGATTTAATAACAGTACGTGAGGTAAGAGTCCTTAAAAAAGTGGGCTTTTCTGAGTAGAAAAAAGAGCTGCTACTTCATGCAATAATCTTTTAGTTTATTCGTTATTGTTGCAAGGCAGTGCCAGACAAGAAAACAAGATCTGTAATCCCATGACGTTGTGAGTCAGAGTAGTATGTTCAGAGTAACACACTGGACTTTTCCACAAAAGGGAGGAACGTCAATACAAGCAACATATTTTCATATTTTTGTGACAAGTTTTAAGATAAAAAAATAAGGCTTTTTTTGGGTCAAGTTGATTAAATTGCCATCAGTTTGATTAGATTGACAATGTTTAGTTAAGAAACAAAGAACATTGTGTGATAATCCCACTCTGCCTACATCTGTTTTCTGTTTTTGTCATATATCCACACTGATAAAATATGCAATCACTTTTAATTAACTCACTGCCCCCTGTGAGTACATAAACAACTGTTTTACACAATATGCCACTAATTAATTTTCAATGAACATAAGGCGCGTAACAGAGCTTTTTCGTATTAGAGCCTATTTCTTCTTGTTCGACTCCTACGGGACGTTACGGCAGGGTTACAAGGGTTCACATGTGTCTGAGGGCGTACACGAAACCTTATATGAACCAAAAATAGTTGCACATGAGGAACCAGCAAGTCCCATACGAGACTTTTGCTCCCACTTGGGTTATTTACAGTCTGCATGTACTATAATCTAAGATACATTTCAGTGGAATTCCTGTCAAATTATAGGATTTTGGAGTAAAAAGTGTACACATGGGACTTACCCAGGATGAGTGCGAGCAGCAGAGCAGCGCAGACACACACACACATGGCCAGAGCTATCCTGTAGAGACGAGTGTTGCCCCTCTCGAGTTTAACTCCACCGCCGCCTAAACGGTCCAGCTCCATGACTTATGCACTTAGACACAGTGGGACACACTGACAATATACAAGTGTGTGCATGAGAGTGACGGCTGCAGGTTAAAAATTACAAAACATTTTTAATGAAAAAATGAAAAAATTCTTCACAAATGTCTTTAAACTTCTGTGAAATTAATTGTCTGTCTGTAAAAACAGAAGAAAAAGATGGAAATAAAAAACTAAAACTAACAACAAAACATAAGGCTACAAAATGAAAGCCCCCCCCAAAAACATTGTCAGTTTTTAAAAATTCAAAAAGTCACAAATTTTGACAAAATATTAAATCCAGTTTTAAAGGTCATTAGATTGTATTCACATTTCTTTGTAGCTCAAGGTCTATTTATTAAGTTACTATAAAAATGTTCACCTCTGCAAAAAAAATAAAGCTTAAAAAGTCCACTTAACAAAAAAAAAGAAAAAAAAAAGAAAACATTTAAAAATAAAACTCCAAAATCTGCCTCCAAAGAAGTTTTTTTTTTTATCTTATTCTGTTTACTAATTTAGTTTATAAATATTTCCGCCTAAAAATTGAAGAAAAATTCAAAACATTTCTTTCAGTTTCAATTTAGTATCTTTCTCCAAGAGTTAAACTGCTGAGCTATGTCTCTCTAATCCCAGTGTATTTGTCTGTTATTCCCTTAACTTCAGCCCAGCTCTTCACACTGTTCCTCCCTGGTCCCTCCGCCTTCTTCCGTCCTCTCCTCCCAGTCTGGTCCATCCTCCCTTTTAGGAAAACCCACTTTCCCACTCAGTGATGATTGCTTATTAAAAACCTCTCGCCCATCTGTGTTTGTGTAGTGGCCCTGGGGCTTGGTACGCATTACAGTACATGTGATGGTTCTAATCCCATGTGCGGGACACTGGGGTGCACCGACAAAACGTTTATCAGATCAGACAGCCACTAGACCGGAACTAAATTAGTGCCACACACACATCCACAGACGGGCCACTGATTACAATTGATTAATCCAACGATGATGATGACAGTAAAATGGCCGCTAGGGTTTTTGTCAGAAGGCATCAATCCATTCTTTGAAGAGGCAGAAGTGGTAATGGTACAGCACCTCTTGATTGGTCTGTTGTGGTGGGAACACTGCGCCGTATGTGCATATTATTGTGGGTTTGGGGCGTCGGCCGCAGTCTTTATATAGCCTTGACTTCCTGTTCCTCTAAAAAAACGCATTCATCAGGCAGACACTGTGACCACAATGCTATCGTTTACCGCCCTGACTCACAATACCTTTATTTTATTTTCTGCATAAGTGGCTCCACATAGACCAACTTAATTATGGTACAGGGTCTATGAGCTAAAAGATAAACCAATGCAACTCCTCTTGGTTACGGAGAATAAATAGGACAAAACAGGTTTACCAGGAACCATAACATCCATAACTCATGTTTGAAAGATACTACTCATGTTGACCTAAATGTTAAAGGTTAAGAATGGTTAAAGGTAACGTTACGTGAGCAGAAAAACACCAACAACTAAAGTAGATACTTAGTGGCAGTAGCTCCAGAGCGGCCGTCCTTCGACCGGCGGGTGGGCGGTTCGATCCCTGCTCAAAACATCCCAAAACATCATAACATCCCCCTCTCCCACACAGTTCATACTGTCATTGTGTCCTTGGGCAAGACATTTAATCCACCTTGCCTCCAGTGGACAGCTGTAACACTGGTAATACGCTAATGCCTACTAGGTGGAAAAGCACTATATAAATACAAAAAAAAACATTTTTTATTTAACATTAACAGGTTACCAAGGAAGAAAGGGAATCTTGTGTTAAAAAGATGCCTGGATAAAGTTAGCATCACTAGCTACATAACTAACTAATTAATCAAGCGGTTCCCAGACTTGTGCAGGCCCATGTCTTGAACAAAATGACAAAAGGTGCATCTAAAATAGAAGAGGGTGCTTCTGCTGTGACCACATAGTGCTAATACCACATAGTCAAGGGTTTTTATCAGCCTTCAGAAAATAAGTTAAATGTTGAATTAAATAAATCATATTTAATTTTCAGTTTAGGAAGGTGAATCAGAGATACATCTAACAAACACAAAGACAATTTAGATCAGCTCTGCACCCTGTCGGACTTGTTTTTGTGTAAATTTATCTGCTTCAGTGCTGTAGGGTCACTATTAACATTATAAAAAAAAAAAGTTTCTGCAAGTCTTAGTTTTACACAGTCTTTTGGCTGAGAAATGTATACGTATATAGACATAAGCAAGATCAATAAAACTAAAATATGAAAAACTACAAAACATTGATATACAATGGAATATTCAGTGTTTTATTCGGGTCTATTCGCTTTTACTAGATTTTATCCTGTAGTCCTCTACCATCTGGAGTTCACAGAGTTGAGACAGTGTCCGATCGCTCTAGATGAAGCAAAGACAGCAAAACATGCCTCCTACATACCCCCCCACCCCCCCTTCCTCTCCCCCTGCGTCTGTTTACTCGAACATCCCACTCTCCTGTCATTAGCAGCAGATAAGCAACTGAAAAAATGCCAACGAGGCCCCACAAGCATTCGTCACACGGGCATCAGTCTTCCACATTATCTCTTCAACACAGTGCAGTCCTGAGGCGTTTAAGAGTCACTCACTATACAACACTTTACATTAACATCTAATAAATGCAGCATATGCCTCTTTTACATTCAAGGTAATATCATCAAGTCTCTGATTTCTGATCTGGTTTCTGATCATGGTTTCAGTGAGAGCTTTTGTGGCCAAAACAGTTGCAGTAGGTTTTTGTGAACATTATGTTTATACACATGATTTTATCTATATTGAGGTCTATTTTTTTTAATTTATCTACTTAAAGAAATAAAGAGTTCATGTGAATAATTGGGTAATAATAATCTATAAATATAGGAGAAGACATTATCCAAACAAAGGGTAACACAAGTTAAAACTGGTTTGAATCAGATAAAATCGCCAATAAGAAAATTTGAAAACACAGTATATATGTATATGTATATATATATATATATATATATATTTTTTTTTTTTTTTAAAGTAGGCAGTATTTTAAGGCAGACCAAAAAGCTTAATAAAATAGCCTGGATTGAATGTTGTTAATATAAATACTAAATAATCACAAAATACAAAGGCTAAGAACCAGAACCACAGTGTTGCTTAAGGCCATGATACAACTATTCATTTTAGTCGATTCTTTAAGACGCTGTCAGGAATACTCACCACTTAGGGTTTCAAAATAAAATTAAAAAAGGTAATGTTCTTGATTGCTCTTACATGCCACAACTGAATGCCTAACTTTACCACAACCAAGTCAAACTGCCTGACGACACCCAAATACCTCGTCTAGAGATGTGTATACACAACATGCATTCAACAGCCTCCTTAATTAACACTAAGTCTCTAAAAAGGCACCAATTCTGAACCTGCTGACAGAGGTGTCTGTCTGCACACCTCTGCGGCTAAACGCAGGGGCATTTTGATATTTATACGTCTGAGAGGAACGCCCTCCTAAATTATAATGTGTTGTGTCTTTAGCTGGCACGCGCAGGAAGTGCAATCACCACACAACTCCTAAAAAACACCTCAGGAACACGTCTGGAGCTGCTTCAAAAAGTGTGGCCTCTGTCATTGTCACTCGACGATATGGACGAGACTGTACCGTGTAGTGGGATTAAAATGAGAGAACGCTGCTAAGATGATCTTTTGTTTCAGGAAAGAATGAAATGTTAATACTTAATATAAGAGCTTTCCATTGAAACACAAGTTGACTGGGTCTATTTACAACATTACACAAATTGGTTGGAGTTATGTGATTATTAACAATACAATTACCTAAAGCATTTAATAACCACACATACTATAAAATATTGTCTTTCAAAAGAACCTTATTAACTTTAAGCGGTTGGAAAAGTCCCATAATAATTAGTCATAAAAACTGAAAATGATATTTAAGAAACTGTTGTGTCATTAGAACCAAATACAACTAAAATAATAAATCCTTTTAAACGATGCATGGTCAGAAGTTTAAACACGTTAAGAAAGCAGCTCAGAGAAAAATCAAACACCAAACAGTTCCTGCACAGAGGTAAACATTTGACCCTTAAACCTTTGAAAAAAAGAAACTGCTTTTCTACTGCCATCATTAAAAATGTTTGGTTTGATTCAAGCATTAAGGTTAAATTCAGTGCATGCTTGGAAACACGAAGTCATCATGAGTGATGTTTTTTTTATTAGCGACTTTGACAGAGAGCACTTAAATACAATGCATTTCACAAGTTTTATGAATCAACATTTACATCGCAGTCCCAGACAGAGAGACCAAAGTCCTAATCCCAGAGCAAAGCCTGAGAAAGAAGAGACACTTATTGAACTGAACATGTCCATAAATGGAGAATCTTTTACAAACAGTAATAATGCAAATGTAAGAAAGAAGTGACCAGTTTTATTTCATTTATAAGTCTTCACGTTTACACTTACGTTTAAAGCATATTCATGCAGTGTACAAAACATTAAAGCACTTCATTTCTTTCTCTTTAATCGTATTAGGGTTTTTTTTTTGTTTGAAAGCAGCCTCTTTTGATAAACACAGTTTTAAGGTGTTCAACAGGTAATATGGCGTTTTGGGATCGAGCCCCTGATCTGTTTAAAACACATTAATCCACAGTAAATTTGAAAAGTCTTTGTAAACGGTCCAGTGCTTAATTGTAAGTGCATTATTGGTTTGTATATGTGCTTTTGTTTTACTGGCGTCAAGAGTGTGGAAGAAATCAGTCGTTTATTGTTTTCCCTGTTGGTCCAGTAATCACTTAAAGGCAGAGCAATCTTCTTCTCAACAGTGGCCACAAAATCTGGCAGCACTTCTGTGTGATGGGGTCTTTTCCTTGTTTGTTCACAGTTGGATGGTCCACATGCCTCGAACACAGTCCACCACATGGAGCGTAAACTGTTCATTTCTTCCCCGGTCATGCGTTTACCTCGCCGTGACCATCCACAGGCCCAGTGCCACGTTGGCCGCCAGCAGAGCGCTTCCCGCCAGCAGGATAAAGAAACCAATAAGCTCACGCTTCTGCCGCTCCGTAACCACGGTAACCAGCGTGGCCTCCAGCAGAGCGTTGAGCATCCACTGACCGTCCAGAGCGAAGCACGGCACCGAGTTGACCACAGCCAACGCACCGGAAAGTGACACCACATATCTGACAAACGGCTAAGGACTATAGGAGCAGATTACACGTGCACGGAGCGCACCGAGGTTTAGGCTCGGTCTGTGATCCCACCAACATCCCCATCATATTTACACAAATATAAAATAATCTACTGTGACATATCATACACACAAAATGAAAGGTCTAACATAATGGGTAAAATAATTAGACATCACAAAAAAGGATAAAAAATTATAACTTACCTGCACATGGTGAATTTGCATAAATCAAAATCCCTGGCATCACATCTGTAATAAGTCATGAAATTCTGGAAAAGCATCTCTCTTTACAGGAAAAAGGCTCCAGTCTTACCCTTCTCAGAAAGAAATATCCTGTGTTTTGACAATAATCTTTTTAGCCAAACGTAAAAGGATACTTGCAGAACGTCTCAATAAACACAGGTAAGTCCAGATGGAGAAAACCAAACCGGGGAACAAAGTTGGTAAGGCTCACTACAAAAAAAAAATAAAAAACACACACTTAAAACGATGACTTTACAAGAAAGATATCAGCAACAAATCTTCAGCATTATTTAAATCAAAGTGTCTTTCTGCCACATGAGTCAATGAAAACAACAATTATAGCGTTATCACACCTGGCTTCATCAAGGTAAAAAAAAAAGCTTTTATTGTGACAATTACAGCTGTGGATTACATGTTGTTTTAACAATGTTCATATTACAAATATTACGAAAGGTGACTTGACAGGACACACAAATTTTAGTATCAGTAATCACTAGAATACATTTTGACATCGTCATAGACCCCATGTGTACATACCAGCGTGGTGAAGGTGCGGCGGAAACCCCACAAACAGCATGTGTGTGTTCGGTGGGTGCGTGACTCGGATGAAGCGGGTCTGGTTTTCTAAAGACGGTGTGACACAAATGCTGGAGACATGAGAGTGAGCAGCACAGTCGTCATCGGTGCGACACACTGTGGTTCCAGTTACCATCTTACGTACGGGCATACAGGCGTACTGCAGTCACAGGGTGGGACAGGAAAGAGAAGACAGGTGAAAAGACTTCATAATGACTTATAATGTGCATGGTTCATAAATATTAAGAACTCTATATATCTTTTGGACAAAGACAAACTATGGCAGGAGTCAATATTGCATACGATACAATATTGTTGATGACTTTGGCCTGTTTAAAAAGCAACATCTAAAGACTTGAAGCCACTTTCATTTCTGGAGGTTGCATGATGTTGGGGTTGACCTTGTGACTGTATAAATATGGACAACTTCCGCCCAATGGTCCCTTATTCACAGATATTGTCGTTACCACAGGGGAATAAAATGGTGGTTACATCCGGGCCTTTTGGCTTTTACTGCATAGTAAAACAATAGTTTTCAGATAGCATAAACTGACAAAATTAATCTATTCTATATTAATCAAAAATTCACCCCTTCCCCCAGAGTTGTCATGTAGTAAAAACTTAGCTCTAGAGACCGGAGCCATCTTTGTACCAGGGTGTAAACCAGATTTTTACACTTGTAAAGTCGCCAATGTGTTTCTCCTTATACAGTATCTCCATTTTTGGAGCCTGCCCTCTGGTGGACGGAGATATATTGCTGTATATCGATGTATGGTGGCGCCCTTACTCAAGGCCCTTTTAAGAGGTTCCATGAGAGAGGCTTGGTTGAAAGCCACTAGTAACCAGGAAGTGTTGCTTTCTGTACTAAAAAGCTACTTTTGCTTTTTCTATAGTGTATTCTTAGGGTGTGTTCACGCTTGCCGTGTTTGTTGCAGTTCAAACAGACTCTAGTGCAGTTGCTCCGATTGCACAGATCGCTTGGATAAGTGCAACTGTTCCATACACACCTCAGGGCACACCAAACAGGTGCTGAGACCCTTTTAAAAAAGAAGTCTCAGAGCGCTTCCAAGTGAATGCTGGTACGGTTCGATTCCTCAGACTGGAAGAGCATCATAAATAGGCGACAAGAACTGTAAAAAAAATGTAATAGCTTTTCCGAGAGCAGAAAAAAGTAAATCAAACCAATACTTTCCAAAAGGTTTAATGTGGAGCACTAAGATTAAAATGCCTTATTAGCATTTGGGCAAACTGCACCATCTAGAGTGTTTCTTAAAGAAGGCATGTTTTTTAGGTTTGTCCGCAGTTTAAAATACCAGCTGTGAACACTTGCTGGACTGGGTCTTTTTGCCGAGGACAGAACTTAATAGATCATTTTTTGTTTTTGGTGCAAACTACATGAAGCGAACAAGTGTGAACACACCCTTAAACTAAGGGGTCAAACTTCCTTGAACAGAAGTACTATAAATATGTATTGTCTGAATGGGTTTGTTAACATTGTGGTAGAATCATAAAAAAACCTGTTGTGTGTGTCACCTCTCTGTCCCGGTTGCCCCAGCCTTGTGGTTTAACGTAGTAGAAGCAGAGGTCTGTCAGGCTGTTGTTGCTGCAGCAGTCTATTGTCCCGTCCAGACGCTTGTAGGCTACAGCCAGTGACGGGACAGACATAGAACTGATTACACAGGGGCATATGCTTTTCTAGAAATCCAGAGATGCAAGACCTTTCTAGAAAACTGGGCTTTAAATCACAATGTGGTGCAACCAAATGAGAGGACAGTAGTACAAATTAAAACCAAAAGAAATCTAGTGTAGATGAACACATTTTAGATGGATTTGAACAGGTTCTAGTTGGGTTTTAACCGTTTCTAGTTGGATTGAAACAGGTTTTAGATTAATTTGTAGGTTGGTAATAGACATAAATAATACTATGCAAAGAAAATGTCTCTGAAGGTTCTCAGTCATCCAGGTCATCTTGAAAAAAGGTTTAAGTAAAAGCATCTGGAGTCAGTTTTCAAGGTGAAGAATTGATAAAGTCTCTTGGAATTAGAGACAAACGTCTTCACCTAAAAAAATAGTCTAGTCTAGATGCTTTTACTTTAACCTTTTTTTAATGCAAAGAATAATTTAAAACTATACTATATAAAAATGGCTCTGAAATGGCAAAACACAAAATGACGCAAAAACTAAAATTGGGTCACTTATCATTTGGTCTTTTGAAATATGGGTCTCCCGAAAAAAAAAAAAAAAGCATATTATATTTCTATAGTCATGCAGCTCTACTAAGATGAAAAAGACAAAACAGAGGTTACAGAATAATGAAATAAGTTATATTGGCGGCAGTAGCTCAGTGGGTAGAGTGGCAGGTGGGCGGTTCGATCCCCGCTCGAAACATCCCAAAACAACATAACATCCCGCTCTCCCCACATACTGTCATTGTGTCCTTGGGCAAGACACTTAACCTACCTTGCCTCCAGTCACTGGTAAATAGCTTAATCTATGTAAAGCACTTTAAGTGCCTACTTATTAATATAGTGGAAAAGCATTAATTTATATAGTAGTAGTAATAGAAAGGACCATAACTAAACCAAATTATTATCCAAACAGAACCATTTAAAATGCCTGCGCTGCAAGTATAATGGCATTTTTTTCTGTTTTCTTCAGAACACAAAGGAACAGATGAAACACAATCATGCCGGATAAAGCAGTGGCAGCATTCCCAGATCTGTTCAGTTGTAAACCATATTTTGGAACTAAGTACTGCACAGGGTGTCCGTTCTGTTTTGTTCCCTTTGGTTAAATTAATGATAGATTACACTTTTCAGTCATTTAATTACAGACTGATGTGCAACAATAACAGCCCACAGAGAAACAGAGGGGGCTCCGATTGGCCAGCTGTTGAGCTCTGACCTCACACTTGGACTGCGTTCACTGCCAGCTGGCCAATCAGAGCTCCTGTTGCTGCTCTGTGGGGTCGACCTCAATTTAGTTTTAAACACAGATGGGAGACAAAGGAGATGATGCACTGTGTAAAATTCTATAGCATAAAATGAAAGACATTAGTCAAAAGTGTTTTCACTGACGTTTCAGGTGTGGATTATGTGAAGTTTGTAAAACGTTATATGCAATGGAGCTACATATAATTTTACTAACGTCGTCCGTGGGCCCAACTCGGCTGCAGACTGGCAGCAGGGACACAGTATCCCATCTGTGGCGAGTGGGACAGATGAGACAGACAGCTGGTCCAGTCCTCAACCCCTCTGACAGGACAGTCTTCAAGTCCAGTTACTATGTCCCCAACTGAGAGGCCCCTGGGACCATCGGCCGCAGAGCCCTGGAAATATCAACAGTGGTTATGATTTAAATGCTTTATATCAAATGAGCTGAAAATTTCAGTGGATAAAAAGATAATCAACCGACCGGTACCACTTCAGTGACTAACGCTCCGGCCCCAGTGGTGTACATGGGAAACAAAAACACAGGCAACAAAAAGAGGAAGGCCAATGCTGCCACACACAGAACAAAGTTGTGCCAAACACCTGAAAAAGATAAAACAAGAAATACTTCCACAATAAGTATTCAGTCAAAACAATTTCTGAAACTGTTTATTAGGGTCAATTACTTACAAACATTCATTATCAAAATGATTCTGTGTGCTTAGTGAAGGCGTGCTAGACTTAAACCTACGAAGAAGTGTGATTTATGTAAATAATAAAGTGAAAATTTTTAATTTGAAGCGCAATTGAGCAGTACAGTACAATATTAAGTGTTGTGTAATAACAAAATGAAATGACAATAGAGACTTATCTTTCTTACTTCTAAACATGTTTTTTTTTATTTATGTTTTGGTTATTTATTTCATTATTTTCTTCTTTTTTTTTTGAGTTAATTTGCTTCTGACTATTTATCCTACTTCCAAAGCATCTAAATTTAATAAGTTCAAAAATAAGACTCAAAAATGCAGGTACACAAATACAGGTTTTACAGTGAACATATTATAATAAATCTTTTTTTTTTTTACAGATAAGGACCTTTGCAGCGGACAAATAAATAAACTCAGCATGTCGTTGGGTCCCCACTTCTCACTCCCCGATGGGTATAGCACCTCTCGCCCCTGGAGCTGAAATAGTGATAATCTCATAGTAACAAGTCTTGGTATGAGGTAAAAAAAAATAGATAACACACTGAATGCTGTTATTCATCTATTAGCCTCATGCGGGGACCCACTACGCTCAGATAATTGCTTTTTTAATGTTAATGTTTTTACACAAATAGCATTAAATTCATAGAGAGCCATAACTATTTAACTGGCTGCACGTGTGTATGCCTAAACCAAGGTTGCTTACAAGAAAAGCTCTTTACTGCCATCTAAAGGCAACTCATGCACGTCAGCTGTATCCGATTTGCTTGGGCACATTCTGCTGAGTAACGCAACTAGAAATGTAGAAAATACTGTCTCTTTCATCCCTTCAAATGCTTTCCAATCAAGCTCCAAAGCACCCTATATTATTATGATGATTCATTTCTAAACCTACATTCATGAAATAATAGTCTGCTTGGGCACATTTTGCTGAGTAACAACAATAAAAACTCTCTTATCACCCAAGTTTCAAAGCGTGACCATATTGTAAATAATGTATGTATTTTTTTATGTACCAACAGTCTACTATGCCATTTTATTTCACAGAGTAACAAAGTAAAACCTTTTAAAGTAGTTTTGAATTGAACCACTAGCAGTGTCAATCAAGCAGTTTTTTTCCTCTGATCTCCTATTTGAAGAACATTAAAAGCAGTGCTTGTAGTGAGTAAGCATTTTTTTCCTCCTCACTGTGTAAGGTTTTTTTTTGTTAAGCTGCACTGAAAGTATTCATCAAATGTTTCTCATATCTCCTACTGAGGCCTGTGAGGGACATGCATCACATTCACGAGTGAATAACTGCCAGCTTATTCAATCGTTCCATTAAAATGCCATTTTCTTGATTGCAGAGTGAAATGATTTGATGTGCAGCAAATGTCTGGTGCTCACTAAAACCAGACCTCAGTGCGACCTTCGGCGGCAAAATGGAAAATCACACATTTAGCTAAATGCACGGACTAATTGTGATGAATGGCAGTGATCACTTTAGTTGGCAAAGAGGAGTGATTAAGCAGATCTTTATTTGAAAGGCCTTACCAGCGCAGAAGATACGCAGCTGCTGGGTGGGCGATACGAGGTTCAGGTGAGTTGTGAAGAGGTCAACGAATGCCCCAGGATAGATCACAAAAATAAACATGCCAAAGCCATTGACTCGAACCTGCTCCCTGAGGAAACAAAGTGAAATTCATTAAAGGAACAATAGCTAATCACTTGGTTTATGTCCTTTGCATTGTACTTTTAAGCTAGCAGATCAACATCTTGAGTGTGGCATCAAAAGTATGAAAACTTTAAAATGTCCAAGAGTCTAAAAAGAAAAGAACATTTATAATTTTTGCAATATCAACATGGGCTACATTCATATTGCTGAGCTGCAACAAAGTGAAGGTCTTTCCTCTGCCAGGGGTAAATGCTAAGACAGTAACATTAGCAAAGCTTAATGAGACCAGTTTGATCAGTTAATGCACAATTTCTATTTCTCTGTGTTTCAATAATAAATATTTACTCTATGTGGAAAATTTAAATACTACAAGTCACATTGTAATTGCATTAATTAGGAATCTTATGATACATATAGATTATAAAGAAGTAGGAATAATATGCATTTAGACTTTCCTTAAAAGTGCTAATTATTTCTTCATTTTCATAAATAAAATCAATGTCAAACTCTGCTCATGATCCTGGTGTTAATTTTGTGTGTGTATATTGTGAAAGTTAAAATACAGTTCATGAAATAGAAACAAAAATATAGCGAGGCATTGTGTGTGATCAAAGCAAAATAAGGATAAACATATAACATATTTATTCAGTGCTTCTCTGTCTAAAATCCAGCACACTGGTTTAGTCTGAAACATAATACCCAATGGATATTCCTTTCTCAGCTGGTTGACATGGCAACACATCATTTCCAAAAGAGGGGCTGAGATTGTACCTCAGTGCTGCCACCGCATGGCCCAGCTCATGTATGACTCCACTGAGCAGCAGAGCGACGAAGAAGTAGGCCATCTGACTGGTGGGAAGGTTGACACCCGGAACCTTAACACAGCACACAACAGTGACAGACACAGCCACAAAGCAAAACAGACATCCAAACGACACATAAAATATATTATCCTCTGGAGCACTCATGTGTCCTTCATATGGCTTTCACATCATTTGTAGATGAGAGGAAAACTACCATCCTATCCTACCAGTCATTTTAGTCACACAGTCCAGCCTTTATCATTTAGACTTCACCAGCCGCAGTAATTAAATACTAGGGGTGCGTATTGGCAAGCATCTGGCGATACGATACATATCACGATACACATGCCACAAGACAATATATCCCGATGCTGTATTGTAAGACAATATATTGTGATTATCAAAATAGCGCTGAAACTGTATTTCACAACATTATTTTTAACTAAATAAGCAACAAACTTATTTCTTGCAGAATTTTCTTGCATAAATACTTAACAGTGTTTGATTATAATAAAAAATATATATATATATATATATATATATATATATATATATATATATATTTGGCTGTAATTTTAATCGATACAAGAATTATGCTATGAAATATTACAATATTTAACTAAATCAATTTTTACTTACACCCTTATTAAAACAGTAATTGTTAATTGTTAACACACAATTAACACATTAATACAGCCAGAAACAATATCATCTGCAGTGAATTTTACCAAAAATAGCCACTTAAGGTGCAAATTATATTAGTCTTCCCGTAGACATTACACTGGTGTAGTAATTGTACTTTACATTAGACACAATCAAATTTTTAAATCAATACTCAAACTGCTTTCCCTCCATCTTCATTTTAGTTGTGTTACATTTAGTACATTCTGTGTTGTTTTCTGCCACTAGCTCTGCTTTTGTCTTCTGTCCGTTTTTTATTTATTTTTTTTTTTTTAAAAAGGGACCTATTAATAGCTTGCCTCCTATCACTTATAAAAGAGTGGTTTGCACAGTTTTGGTTGTACACATTAATTAATAAAAACTGCAGTATAAGAGATATTATTGCATGAAGTTTGACTTAAAGGTAAATGTGGCTGTTTTATTTTACATTTAACCAAAAAAAAACAAAAAAAAAACCCATCAAATTGTCACATACTCATCATCATTTACTTTATTGTGTAACCAGCCATAACTGTAAACACTTATGTGAACTTACCACGACCTGTAGAGTTTGCTGGCCCCCAATGCGAGGGTTGTCTGTGGTCATCTGAGCGAGGGTCTGCTGTAGAGTCTTTATGAGCAGCACCACTGAGCCCACCATGGCCACCAAACCAAAAACCAGACCACTGTTAAACCTGTAAGAGAGTAGTTACCAAAAAGTTGAGAAATCCTTTGTGACCCTATATACTGACAATAGACAAGTCAAGTTTAAAGGTTAAAATCCAAAATAAAATAGTGTACACTGACCAGAGGTAGAGCGCTCGTGGTTTGATGCGTGCGCAGTAGGCGAACAGTCGGTTGAACATCGTAGTCTGCCATCTTATGTGGAAAGGAGACAACATCAGGCCTCGACTCGCCAGCCATGACTCGTAGCTGATCCTATGAGTCAGGGACAACTGCAGGAGAAAGCAAGTCAGTGAGGATTACAGTCCAAAGTTGTTTTATTTAACTTAGTGTGCAAATAGCTTCCCAATAGTAAAGACCAGTAGAATGAAAAGAAAGAGTAGCATCTTATTTATTGTGTGAGTGACATTGCTACTTAGTTACTGGACAAACTACAAAAGCGAGAGTGACAAAGTGAGTAACTTTACTTTAAGGATTTTTAATAACGTGTATGCCATGAATTTATAGCTTCAATAAATAGCCAGACTGATACATTTTCTGTGGGAAAGACTTGATAGAGTAACTAATAGTGGTATAAATGAGTCAAGCAGAACGTTTATCAACTACTAAGTAGCTTCCAACAGTGTATATTTTTGCACTAATATGTTGCCTATGGCTTTGTTAGTAAGACTTATTATCGGCTTCATGAAATAATATCGTATTGATATTATCCCAGAGTTCCACCTGTGCCAGAAGGGTAAGAAAAAACCTCAGCTGATGTATATCTGACTGAACCACTATCCTTGTAGACTCCACAAGTAGATGGCGTTTAGATGATGAAAACCTTAAGATGTAAATACAGCATCTACTGATAACCCACCTCTTCCATGTCTTACAGGAACAAATTATGGTCGTATTCCCGTCAACAACTAATAAGAAGAGCATATTTACCCTTAACAAAGTGTCGGCGAGATAGACAGCGCACCAGGCTGCCATCAAACCGATCAGTAGAGACACGGGGATCATGGTGCATCAACAGCAAACTCTCCGCGGACAAGAAACAGCGAGCAGCCCGGTCTCCATCGCCCTTTGGACCCGCTTCTTCACGGAGTTATCCACAGAGTGCCATGTTCAGCACCGCACATAAAAAGTGTGGCTATTTTACATACCATATGTCATTTTGTGTGTCTAAACTGGTATGCGGTGGTTTTAAGAAGATGAATGAAGACAAATCATCGTCAGCGGTAAACTTCCGTGTTGTTTCTGATTTGTTGGGTTAAATGGAAGGTTCATCGCGCGGTACCGCCACCTACTGGACTGGAAGAAAGTGACAGCTCACAAAGTAATAGCATGTTTAGTTACTTTAATATTGTTTAACTGTTGTTTAAAAGTTTAGTAGTGGGGAATTTAGATAGTAGTATATAGTAGCAGCAGTTTTAGCAAATAGCTACACTAAAATATTCATATATTTTTTAATTTTTTATTTTTTACCATAATGGCTGCCATAACATAAAATAAACCCCTTTGGAACTTAGAATTATAGTTCATATGATATAATATAGGAGTTATTACTCTAAGGGGTTGTTTTTTTTGTTTATCTTTTGCCATAGTAGCCTACTCCAGCTTCAGTGTATATCCAATGTGATGAGTTTAATGTTTTGCAGAGTGACAAAACATTGTATTGTTTTTTCTACAGACAAATAGAGCTGGACATTTATTGATGCAATAAATTATAGTTAAAAGAGTATAGAAGCCTATAGCTCGAAAGCCCAAGTGATTTAAAAGAATAACACAGTGCATAATGACTGAGCTTAGGTTGTTTATTCAGCGATGCAAATAATTCAAAGGATGTTGCAATTCTACCTTTTCCCTGAGTCATCTAAAAAAGTTTCACTATGCTTTTGAGAAAGAACTCAAACCCTTCCTAAATGTAACCTGTAAGATGCAAAAATAAATTTTACTTAGCACTGTGGTGCAGAAGAGTCACTCAAACACCAGATTTTAGCTTCTTTGGATATGTTACAACAATAAAAACATAGCCACATGAGCATGGATATTGGATTTCTTGTTGGTGAAAGGTCATGATATTAAAGGGACTCTGATAAATGTAGACGGACTGAGTCAGACGCTCCCAGTCTGACTCATTAGGCCATAAAAGTGACCATGGGAAAATAAAACTGCATGTGGATTAGCTTGTGTTGAAGCACTGCATAATAATATACCCCTGCTCCATCTTTAGTTCATTAATACATCTATCAATGTGTTGAGGTTATCAAGAGAATATGTTATACAGTATATTATGTACCAATTCACAGTGTTTGCCCACACAGGACAGACATGCTCACGTGGCATTGCTAGGTATGTGTAGGATGCTCAGACAGAGACTATTATTTAATGTGAACAGCAGTGGGAGGATTTATCATGGAGTTTAATTTGACTGACTGAGATGATTACCACTTTAGACTTAAAGAACCTTATTTATAATACAGTCAATTTATTTGTCATTTTGTTTTGGGGAAATCTATCTGTGTTTTATTAGTTCAAATGACAAATGACAACCTCAGATGTTGCACCCAAAGTTAAATGGCCTTAGTGATGTCATTTTAACTTTAACCTATGAGAAAAAAAACATTAGTTTATAAAAATGGACCAGTGTCACATGGCTCAATACTTCAGTCTGGTTTGTACTGAGTTGTTTACCCTGTGCCTGGTATCTATGAGCATAATCCTGTAACCCAGTATTTCTTCTTTTTAGGAAAGGTCTAATAAATTAGACTCCGCCCCCCCATATCTTCACTCACTGATACAGACCTATGTTCTACCAGATCCCTGCGCTCTGCAAATTAACAACGTCTGGTGGTACCATCCCAAAAAGTATAAAAATCATGTACTTTCTCTGGATCTGTTCCACATTGGTGGAATGATCTACTGCTGCTACAAGATTAGCAGATTCTGTAGCCATCTTTAAAAAACGCCTGACAACACATCTCTTCCGTCAACACCTGACTGACAAACACTGAATTCTACTTCCTTTCTATACATTCCTTTTCTTTAAAAAACATTAAAAAAATAAAATAAAGCAAAATAAAAATTCCTATCCTTAGCACTTGTGCTTTTGTTACCTTGTGTTGTTAAAATTGCTTCCATTGTTTTCCTCACTTCAGAGTCACTTTGAATAAAAGCTTCTGCTAAATGACTAAATGGTAAGGGACCCACGTTTTGAAAGGCCAAAAGTATTGACATTTTGTCCTCATGCCATTCTCCTTTAGTGCTCTTTTGATAACGCTTAGTATTTGTTATTCCCTTTTTCCTGCTGTTTTCTTGCTTTTGACTTTTCTAAAAGCAGTATTCTTTCAGTGAACTATTTCAAACTGTTTGTGTGGACTCAGTTAGATTCCTGGATACCCAATTTTGGGGACCGATACGCTCTGTGGTATCTATGGAGCTTTGAATCTTTATTTTATTTTTTTCTGGATAGACAAACACAGTGAAAATAGAGTTTTGATTGATGTCTCCCATAGTACAAGTTATTTTCCACCTTACCACTAAAACAACAAACTGAATAAACATAGCTAATATGTGTTATAAAAACGCATTAGTGAGGCTTCACATTCTCATCAGCCGTGCCAATCCGTTTATTGTTGGGGGACATTGTGAGCTAAGAATGAGTGTGCACTGGGCCACAGCAGCTGAACACCAGAACTACATTGCCATCTATCATCACATTACCTCCTGCTCAAAGTGACCTACAGCTGACACTACACACTGATGCAACTTTAATGAAGCCCCTGCCTCTTTATTATTTCAATTTCAGGTTTATCCAGGTATAACTGCTAAACTTATCCAATAATGACATGTTTATTTGTATTAGGCCAGGGTTGTCCTTGCCTTCAGTGCAAGCGAGAATTAAAATTTGCATATTGTGAAATACATACAGCTTCATTTTCCTACATGGGACCACAGATAACATGGAAGAGTTGGGGAGTTTAGTTTGGAAAAGTCTTACAAATGCAAAGTAGTGAGACATACGTGACAGACAGCTTGTTCATGTTCTGATGCCTGGACTGTTTCTGTTTTGGGGGCGGGGCTTGCTGTCACTCTGAGCCAATAGGGACGAGAGGAAACAGGTCAGGTATTGGAAGAGGACTTCAGAGGCAGAGAAGGCAGGACAGATCAGCCACGCACCGCGAAAGGTAAGAGAATGCACACACAAACACACTACGCAGTTGTTGTGATACACTCTTTGGTGAGAAATATAAGTTTGAAAGCTTTGGTAAAGCCTTAACTATTTCTGTGTGTGGATGACTGAGTGTGTCTTTAAGTGAGTGGCAGAGTGAAAATAGGGCAGTGCCATTTTTGTCACTGTTTAACTGGAGTCATTTTAGGACTTGGTTTGAGAAAGATGAATTGTCTAAAACCTCGTTTAAATGTCATTAGTCTCAGTTACCAAATGTTAAGTAACAGTTATGTGCTAAAGTTAGTACGCATTTTTTTAACAGTATGTTTATTATTTATACAAGTTATTTGGCTACTATACACTCTCAGGTATTTTATTAATATATTCTGAATAATTTTTTTAATACCTACTTAATGTTAGGTTTTTGTCTCATCTAAGATAACAGAATTATTTTATTTTATTTTCATAAATTTTTGGGGTTTAGGTAGTTAGGCATGTATTTTTAATTGTTTCTTGTACATATCCATTTCATTCATTTCAGTATTCTTTTTACTTTTCAAACCAACACTATGTCACTTTTGTACCATAAACATAGCCTTAAAGAAATAAAATGATGTATTCTTGATACTGAAGTTAATGCTACCAACTCATTATGACATTTTTCCATCACACACTGGCAATATGCTATTTGAAAACTGTCCCATGTAAGCTTGTGCAGTTAGTGGGTGCACATAGTGAGTGACGGGCAATTTAATTATTTAGTAATACAGACTCTATCTAGAGCTTTTTAATAACATGTTTTTACAGCAGCAATAGGTACAAACAACAGGTACAAGCCTAAAGCAGAGGCATATCCTTGTTTTGGAGTGTATGCTAAATCTGGTTACTATTAGTCTTCGCTCGTGTCCATGTATGCCTAAATGTGTGTGCAGATATAAAACAGGTCCCCTCTGTGTATCACCGTCTATTTATAGTCAGAACAAATCCCAGATATGACAGGAATCCTCCGGCCACTTAGAGGCAGTGAGAGAGACTTGGGGCGGAGAAAGGGAAAGAGATGCAAACTGAGAAGAACAGGTTTGTATTAACGAGTAGAAAGTTTCTTCTAAAGGCACTCTGCAGCAGGAAGGTTACTGGTTTTTAAAAGCTTAGCTCCGTCGTTGGATTTCAACATCTGAAAAAGATTATTAGTTAAGGTGAGATACATTTTTGTTAAATAAATGATGAAGTTTAAACATATTTGCCTGTTCTGTGGAGGACTTAATCCATTCAGCTTCCTGCAATGCAAAACTTTCAAGGAAATGCAGCTCACTGAGCATATGTGGCTTCAAATGTTTTCATGGATTATTTACCAACTCACTATAACATGTTATCATATTATATCCATATTATTATTATTATTACTATTCAAGGTCATTTCAACATGCGGTTATGTTCCACTACACAGTGCTTTAACTCTTGTCTCCAAATGGACATTTCCCATTTACAATATTTAAATACAATGCATTATAGATAAACCACAATAAGACAAATATAACTTATGTCAACAAACAGTGCAATACAATGAGAGCCACAGCTTTCTTTTTGTTTGTTTAAAGCTAATATGTCTGTAAATGCAGCTGCTCCCATTAGAATTATGTGTTTTAAAATCTATTGTGTGTCTTAATGAGGCATATGAGTGTTTAAAAATAAATCTCATTCGATGTTGTTGTTGTTTTTTTACATTTTTGTAGCGCTTGACACAATTAAGAACAAAAAACTGTTCAAAATCAAAATATTTTAATGTTTTTACTATACTGTACTAATTTTGAAAGTTATTCTTTACTATTTCGTTTTTTACAAGCATTTTGCTTTCTGACAGTAAATGACAATGATAAATATATTACACACATTTTTGCAGAGCAGCATTTGTAGTCTGCTTTACTTATATAATATATAATATCTCCAAAAAGTGCTGTGTAGTAAAAGAGCTGAACAAAAAGTCAGTTTAGTTAGCGCTTGTACTCATATAACAGTAGGTCATATGAGTATGAGTACAAGATGCACAGAAACTGGCAAGTACTTTTTTTTAGTATCGGTGTCTAGACAAAAGATTGCTCAATGCCCTCCCAATATAAATGCATACATGGTATATTTATTGAGCTCAAAAATAAGTTTTATCAAATGTAATTCCCTTAAATAACACCGTATGTCCTTCTATGTTCAGTCTATGAGTACATGCAAAAGATACTGAAACTTATTTGTGATTTGTGAGATAAATTTGACTTGATTTGACTCTAAAACTTTGAATATCTAAAAAGTCACTCAGTGCATTATGCAAACATTCACCCAAACATTGAAACAGACACGTGTCAACAATTCTATATGTCTTTGTTTTTAGAGTGCACTGTAGTAATACACGCTGTAATGGTCAGCTGTTAACATTAGAGAGTCTATGTGTGGTTCGTTTCAGTGAGCCCGAGCTTTTGGTCTAACGCCAAGGTCAGCAAAGCTCACTCTCAGTGTTGTTACAAAACAGCACCGTGGAAACAGCACAAGCGGTGGCCCGAGTCTGAGAGACACAGCTTTTTTAGCTCTGTGCTCTGCTTTGAGCTCCTCAGATAAGATAAATAAGCCTTGGAAACTGCTACTAGCCACTTGGGTCAGTTTTGAGCGGTGATCTGCAATTAGAAAGAGAATTAAAAGGAGATTTAGGGCAACAAAGATAATATAGATAAAAAAAAAGTGAGGGTTGGTTTCATAAAGGTGTCTTAGATATGTACTCTTAGGGCAGGCTTTGTTTTAATCTTGTATTAGTTCAAGATATAAAATATAAACGTATTAACGGGACAGTCTGTTTCCATGGAAGCATGTCAACAGCAGGATAACAATAAGCATTTATTTGTAGTTAGAGAATAGATACAACACAAAGTCAGCATTTTCTTCCATATTTACTTTTGTTAAAGTGTCGGTCACATAAATAGATGCAGATAAAAAGGCCACATTAGCATCTTCTGTATATATGTATGTGTATGAGAAATAAACCTATAATTAAGTACTAAGAGATTAAAGTTTATGAAGCATATACACATTTCAGAGCCATGTTGATTTTCAGATGCTAATCAGTGACCTCAGAGCCTCTTCACACTAACAGCATTATTTACAGTCTGCTTTACTTTATCATCAACATAACACAGAAAAAATCATCCAGTGCATAGAGAAAAAAGGAAGAGAAGACTAGAGTGAGTGAAGTACTCTCAGGACACAAACTAGGAGTTTAATGAATGAATACAGCAGACTCTGATACTGGTGGACAGCCTGAGCTCAGGTACATCTAATTATAGTCAGTAGTTTTATTCATGATTATATAGTTAGGAAAGGTCACTTTATTATTGCCACATTTACCTAACTGTTCAATTTTAGACCTCTTAATATGTAAATGCAATGGTTCTTTAGTTACTGTTTGCTCTTTGATAGAGAAACCACATTCATAACTAATCAATAAATCATGAGCAGTTGTTTTTCATTTTTAAAGGCTAACATGTGACATACAATGATTGTATTTCGGTTAATTAAGATTCCATTAGAGGCTCTATTAGTCTATTAGTTACTCTGAGCTTTAAATGAATAGTCTACCTCAATATATATACTATATATATATATATATATGATCCTACATGAAAAGATCCCACAAATGCAGAATGAAAGGTGATGTGATGCGTTTACTTCCCTCTTGTCCCTCTATGGCCCTCATCAATGATTCAGACGACAGTTCCTGTACCTGCTTTTCTCTGGAAGAGTCGCTAAGCAACTGAAATGCAATCCCAGGCCTGGACAAACAGACAAACGGACTGGCATTGCCCCTGACGTGCACCGTCCTACACAGAGAGGCAACGAAACTCTAGGCTGAATGTGTGTTCTCTGTGCTTGTTGCAGGTCAGTGGACTCACAGGGACTATGTCCAAACCTTCTACCAACGTTAAGGCCCTACAGGTAAAAGACACACAGAGTGCACAATAACGATTTGCATTGAGGTGTGACTACTAAAGATACTGCAAGACACAAGAATATTCCACAATTAAGAGTTTATTGTTAAAGGCAAATTCAGACTGTGCATATAGAGTTTCAAGGCGTTAGTGAAGAAGCATAGGAAGCAGCCTGCATGTGTTAATAAATGTCTGTGTGTGGTAATGGCTTTGTGTGTATACAAGTCAGAGAGGGCTTCATCCATCGTTTCTCTTTGTGCTCGTTTACTCGTCTAACCATGAGATAGGCATCGAGTCTGGGGGCTTAAATAGCAGCACAAGTACAAGAATGAGCTGGAACTCAACTGTACTGAACTATTGAAAGAGATAAGCAGCATGTGAATAAACACCTAAATATACGACTCATTTGACAGCATATTCAAATAAAAGTGTTTTCTTTTGCAAAACCATGAAATTTGATCTCTCTGGTTGAATTTGTTTATACCTGCTTTAAATTGAAGCCAGTGGATACAACAACTGTGGCATTTTGGTGACAATAACTTATACAAATCAAACCTTATTTCATCAATTTAATCCTTTCTACAATGGCTTCTTGAAGGTGTATAACTATACAGGTTGTTAGCCATGTTTTGCCACCAAGAAAATGGTCCACATCCATCACAGAAAGCATTAAAAGCAATGTGTTTTGATTGAGCGTACAAACAGAAATTTGCATTTTACAATTTCCCATTGACTACGATAACATTTTACAAGCTTGATAATATACTTAAGCAGATTGGCTGATGTTGGCATTTGTCGTGAACTAAACAAACCAAACAGACTGGGCTTGAAGATGGACAAAGTGACAAAGAGGCTTGAAACCTTGCATGTTGTTGGCTTGCAGGGCAAATGCCCTCGAAATGTGTCTTCAAGAAGATCTGAACGGACTTCAGAGATTGTTTTATAGAAAATGACAATTATCAAATCTGGTAAAATTGGGCTCAGTTTATACTAGACTCTGAGGTGACCTCTAGCGGTGACAACTCCACACCGCTCACCACCCCTTTCTACAGCCTGTAGGCACCTACAGTAGCCCTGTAGGGACACTCTGTTCTCTAGGAATAAACCCAGTGCAGATACAGCAGATTAAACACATTTAGTTTATACATTTCCAATGTCTTTATTCAAGATTGTGTGTTTAAAAAAGAAACATGATTGTGCTTCCTCTCCAGCAGTGCTCAGTTTGTTCTCTCTGAGCAGTTGTAGTAACAGGATGACATGTCTCCAGAAGACTATCCATTTTGTTCAACTGTATGATAAAGATTACATGATATAAGAAGTAAGGAGGGGGCAGAGTTTAATTCTGAAGCCAGCCTGTAACCAAACTGTTATTATTGTCACTTTGTCCATGTTTTTTATAAAGTTTATGACTTAACACATTTTTAATCTAAATATAATCTTTGGTTGCACCGGTGGAATGTCACAAGATGATTGCCAGCAACACGCAAAGCATAAGACGGTAAAAATATCAGGCCAAAGCTACATCATTAACTTAAGCACACATGCCGTGAATGTCATGTGATTGTATAGCTTCCCTTCCACTTTATAATTGAATCTAGATAACATAGATCTGTGACAGAACAGGCTGCCTCCCTCTCTGTACAGCTGTACAATAAGAGCCTATATACAAAACAGTACAGTACAGAACAATACAAAACACATCAGAAATTAAAGACAGGCAGCAGTACATCAAGTTAGCAGGGCGATCGCTCAGCTCTGTGGTTTCTGTGCGTATGTGTGTGCCCCGTGTATTTCCATAAAGTCTCATTTAGTGACACAAACCAGGATGTAGTGGTAATAAACAAAACAGAGGGCGGGAGGGGGAAACACTAGGAGGCACATGTACACTAAACAGCAGACAGGGGAGAGTGTAAATGCAGTAGTAGTAATAGTGTTGATCTCATTGGCTGTCCTCCATATTTGTCAGGCTAATTTAAACATCCCGATGGGGGCTCTGCGTCCAGGGGCGGGACATCCTGTCAAGAGAAGAGAAGAGTCAACAGACACAGAAGAGGTAAGACCAAGATGTTGTGTTAAAGACTTGTTTGAACACTTCTGACTTCTCCTGTGGAAGTAGTAACCTTCAGTAATCAGACCTTAGCTGTCATTCATCTGGTGTAGCTAACGTTACTTTAGTTTTACTTTTAATTAAACACATTTTCTTCATTTTACTCAAGTAACATTTACAAATCCATAAACTGAATCCTGATTCCTTTCTCACTCAAGTAATGACTGTTATGATGAAGTTATCAAAGTAATGGCTGTTTTTACTTTTTGAGTAATATTAGTCTTTTATATTTCTGATTTGTTTTTCAGAAGTGTTAAGTCTCCAGCCCATGTCACAAGAAATGCCAATTGACAGGGATTTATTAGGTTTAGCACTTTTAATGATGTTTGGTATTAACTGGGACCACGGACTATAGAAATAAAGTTTTAATTTTATAATTTAAATCCTAAATGAATGAAGGTGAGCTTTTTGATCCACAAGTTTATGCTCATACACAATTATAAAAATTTGAATAAAAATAGGTGCTGTATATTAAAGCCAGGTTTGGTTCAAGTGACAAAATGCTTAAATTAGAAACATGCTTTTGTTAACTACCATTGTGTTTTTCTATTCTCCTGATAATGTCTTGGTGTATGACCCTTAATGAGGTGGAATAATGAAATACTTGATTACCCCTCTCATACATTGTGCATGTGTTATTTGTGTGTGTCAGGCTCCATCACCGGAGCAGCCCAGAGCACCAGCCCTTACGCCCGAGGAGAAGAAGGCGCTACCGGGTGCATTCAAGCTCCCGGGACCCACTGTCAATCTGTCAGAGCTGCAAAACGTCAAGAGTGAACTACGATACGTCACCAAGGACTAACGTGTACGTGACACACACAATATTTGCTAAACTAACTCTAGTTAGGCAGCTCATAATACATTTTTCAAATATTCAAAAAGAAGATGGCTTTATTAAATGAAAACCAAAGTGTGTGCAGTCAGTGAGTGGGTAGAAACTTGTTACTCAGCTGCTAGATGCTACATGCATTTAGGCTACACCAGTAAAAGGCTACATGCTAAAAGTTTGTAGATACTTAGATCTTTGTATTGCTGGACATGAACAGAATGCCAAATAATACCTCAAAGAGTAAAAAGACCGACTATTATTCAGATTACTAAATCCTCATAATCTACACCACATTTTAGACATTACACAGTTCCACATTAGGTAAAGAAACGCACATATACGTAGGTTGATTGTTATGTAAAAATACATAAAGGCCATCACTTTTTAGTCCGGCTTAAACAAACCTAGAGTAGAATATGACTCTGTTAAACTCACATAACTCAGTGGGCTTTATCTCTGCCTCCAAAGTGTCTAATTTTGTGGTCTGATGATGAAATGAATGGGAAACACCACTGCTTCTGTTGCTGCTGTCATGTATCTTTTTGGTGTTGATATGTTGATATATTTTTCTTCCTAAAGTTCAATAGGCTTCCTCAAAAACATTTTTACAATTGCCAGGTGTGAATGGGCCGAAGAAATAGATGCAAATCAGAACCAAACTAAAAAAAAAACACACACAGACTAACTTTACAAACAGTCCCTTGTTTTGTTTAAGTCATGCAAATGCAGTCAGTCCTCTGCTGCCAGCTCAGCCCCTACAACCTGACTTTACTATAACCTGCACCAGGCATGATAAATGATCATAACATAGCTGATGTGTTTGGTGGAAAAGGAGGAATTATTACTTTGTGAAAGAAGGGCTGCTGCAGTTTGTAAAACTAATAGCACTGTAGGGAGAATAAAGGGGATATTTTAAAACTTTATGGATCAGCCCTTGAGCTAAAGCTGGCCACAAATGGATCTTGGAGCAGGATAATGACTCTCTGAAGAATACCTTAAGATGAAAAGGCTGTAAAACATTAAGGTGAGGTAAACAAGTTAGAGTAGCTATCACAAAACCACAACACGGATTGTTTGTCGGCGCATTGAAGAGAGAGAAAAAAAAAAAGAGTTTGCAAGTAGATATTCAAAGAAATCACTTGAGATGAGATGTGCCCTAGCATTTTGAGCGTTTGGTGACAGTCAATGCTATCATAACTGGATCTTTGAACTTAAATCTAAGGGCAGAAAGCTTTATACATACACCTTGGGTGACTATTAAAATATAGATAATCTAACTGTAATTGTCCTGTATCTGTTATAACACAGTGTTTAAATATCTACTGACATTCATTGTGAATACACAGTAAATATATTAAACCAAATGACTGTGGAAATCTTTTTGACTCATAAAGATATGAATCCAGAAGTACCGTATTTTTGAAAAAAAGGTCATATTTTGGGAAACCTTGTGATGAAATGTTGATTATAGCTGTAGGTTATGTGGTTATTGTCACTATTGGTAGAAGTTGCTGTAAAGTGAATATATGTCGACTTAAATTCAATGGAAAAAAAACACATAAACATTACACATACACAACAATCTATATTTAACTATCAACAATATTTACCTAATTGTCATATTCCAATCTTGAAGCAAAAAAAGGATATTCATTAACAAAAAATAAAGTGACTTGAGTTGATTGGACATGTCACAAAAGCCCTAAGTGGATTACATCATGTTTGGGCCCATACAAGACATTTGACCTTTAATGACCTCTAGATCATCACTGGTCGCCTTCATAGTGCTTTTCTTGTAGGTTGTTTTCTATTAGTGTAAAAGTGAGCTATTTTTTGGATAAAACTGGTAAAAAACAATGATGCATTTTATAACCTAATAATGTACCTTTTTAAAAGAAGAGAAGCACAATTAAAATTTCAAATCTGATATAGATATACCAATCTAGGTAAACAAAAGGTTTTAGGAGATTTCAAGGATTATCTAAATATAAAGAACTTATGTGAACCTTGTGAATCCAACATCAGTGTAATCAGATGCATTGTTCGCTCTGGCCACATGGGGTCAGTGTGAGTTGTCACCATTGGCTTGAGCAGAGACTTAGTGTGTGGGCAAAAGAGCTGGAGTCAGCCTCTATTTATACTCTATAGGAGCGTTTGTTGTGATAAGCATGTACGTTTGACATAGGCTCGGCCCTCAGAGACAGTCCCACTTCTCAGCGGGACACACACAGACCGCAGAATCCAAACACTGCTGCTGCTGTGCCCTGCCCAAAAGTATGGCTGTGCTGCGTGGGAGACAAATGATAGGAAACAGCAGGAGCTCACCGTTTAGCTATGGACATATTTCAATTAGACAGAGCTGCTCCGAGAGAAGAGGCAAAATAATGACCTTTTTACAACGGGAATATTCTTCTTTCATTGGCTTTGAGATATAAACTGTTGCATTTTCTGTGGCTGGAGTAAGTCTGGACTAAGGTGTTAGAGAGAGATAAGGAAACACAGACAGAAACTGAAAAATGTCAAACGAGATAGTGACAAATCCAATAGGAGTGAATTTATCAGCACCGCGGTGGTGCTGATAAATTCACTCCTATTGGATTTGTCACTTTTCCAACGTCAAGTCATTGTCGATCTGATCAGATCCATATCGCAAACAATACTTATTCTAGTCAAAGTCAAACTGATTTTTACAATGGAATATTAAAGAATACAATACAAAAACAAAAAAAACATGCCCTGAGGCAAGACAGTGTTTCCAATAACTTTACATAAATCAAGAAAACAGGGATGACAGTGGAGTGAAAGTCTCCCAGACAAAGTAACTAAACCCTTCAATAAATTAATAAACTAGCTTTCCATTGGTGTGAAGATTTATTCTCAAACAAAATGATAAAACCCTCAGTGAATGGTAAGTCAGAGTTCTGCAGCATGCTAGATCCATATTTGGGTAATAATCAACCCAGCCTTACCCTGTTGGAAGTTTGATCTTGTTAAAACATACTATATCAACAGAGAAGAAACAGCAGATTATGATTTACAAACAGAATTCTTGTAAACAATGACAAATTATATTATTTTATCTAATAATTCTGTATCTAAGAGGTTTATAGATATGACAATAAGTGTTTTGTACGGAGCCCCTCTGGTCTCACTATGTAAAAAAAATATATATGTAACTAAGTCGTGGCCACGAGATACGCTAACTCGTGGCCACGAGTTAAGCTAAGTCGTGGCCACGAGATACGCTAAGTCGTGGCCACGAGATAAGTAAATATGAAAGCATGCACGCTAACTCTGCCGCCCATAAGGCTCATACATACAGCCAGATGGACCTAAGCCTACAACGCCCTCTGCTGACGTTTTATCGTAGGCTACACAGACATGCTTTTCCAAAATGTCAAAGACATCTTAAAATCACAATCAGAAATACTTTATTGATCTTTATTGATATTGATAACCTTTGTTATTTAAATGGACCCTGTACTGTAGTGCAATGTAATACTTCACATTCTGTGCAATATTATCTGTTTTAATATTCAGTGTAATATAGTTTGCTGCAGTTCTGCTTCTATTTATTTACTAGTACTGTTCATCACAATCAATTCAATTCTGTTAATACAGTAATGTAAATCTTGTAGGCTGCATATCCATGGTCCTTTATAACTCTTCTTCATATTTTATAGCATATATTTATTTAGCATATACTTTTTACATGTGTATAGGCTACTTGTTTATTTACCAACTTATATTATTATTTATATTTCTTTAAATGTCTTGATGTGCACATCAACTGTGACACAACAATTGTCCCCTGGGTTATCGATATCAATAAAGATCAATAAAGTATTTCTGATTGTGATTTTAAGATAGTCTATATTAGTGTGCAGACTGGTTTATTAATTATTGAAGTCTTTGACATTTTGGAAAAGCATGTCTGTGTAGCCTACGATAAAACGTCAGCAGAGGGCGTTGTAGGCTTAGGTCCATCTGGCTGTATGTATGAGCCTTATGGGTGGCAGAGTTAGCGTGCATGCTTTCATATTTACTTATCTCGTGGCCACGACTTAGCGTATCTCGTGGCCACGACTTAGCGTATCTCGTGGCCACGACTTAGTTACATATATTTTTTTTTTTACATAGTGAGACCAGAGGGGCTCCGTAGTTTTGTCCTTTTTGTGTGAAGGCAGGTTTTGATGAGTAATTGTAAATGCCGAGTAAAGACAAAGATTTTATCTCAAAACACTGTAGTGAAATATTCCCAGTGGGGTAATATTTAATTAATGCATCATTTTATAGCTTAAAGTAAATCTCCCTGACTGTTTTTTTTATTTTTTATCTTCCGTTTCCTTAAAGGATGCCCAGCTGCGCAGAGGAAGTAGAAGAAGAAGAAGAAGAGGAGGAGATACATAATCTTCACAGACACAGACTTGACCACTGCCACTGACACAAAATAAACCCACAATCTGCTGTCTGTGAAGCCAACCTCTCCCGATACAACGCACACTTCCACAAACTCTCTCCAACGGCGCTGTAACAGGTCAAAACAAAGTTGTATCACAATTTAAGATAATTATTCTACAATTTGAATTTGAATTTGTACAAAACTGACAATCCTTATTTTTTGCTTGTGCTTTGTCTAGATATTTAAAAACTATTACTAGTACCATAACCTATTGTCTGTAAAACTGAATTTCTAAATGCTGCTCAGTTAATGTTGACATTTTGAGGAAAGTTGTAATATTTTGGAGATTATTCTGGTGAGTCTTCTACAAGTAATGATGTGTCTGTAATTGTTTATTGTCATGAAAGCAATAAATGGTCGGTTATACATCAAAATATGCTCATAATGTATCATCATTCATTTTACCATTATGTGACCAGCTAAAGCCACACTATGTTACTTTTCAGCATTTGCACCAATCTAAAAATATCTAAATACATTTGGTAATGCTAAATACTCACATGTGACTGTTAAGTCTTAGTATTTGTCTTGAGAAGTGTGATGTGACTGGTTTTAGGTGTGATACATGCTCTTACATGATGCTAATGTGCCCTGTCAATCAGTGGTAAATAGAGGAGGTGAGGTAGGTGCAGTGTATTAAAAAATGACTTGGAAATGATGTATTTTAATGAAGATGATGGTGCATTTTATGGTAGTCATGATAATGGGGTCTCTGCGTGAATGTTTTGGTGTGTGCTGACGTTCGTATGGCAGCATTCACACTTATCTAAGCAAACCGTGCTAACAGAGTCAAACCACCAGAGTCCGTTTGAACCGCACCAAACACGGAAAGTGTGAACCCTTAGTGTTGCTTTAATGGAGCTCTAAAAATGGGGGAAGGTGACCTTTAATGCGAGGCTGAAAATGTAAAGGTAAGTCTTGACTCACTATTTGGCAAGCTAAATGTCACCACTGGTACTTTACTAATGTGCTTGGAGAGTTTATTATTGATATATAGGTTATTATTAATGAAAAATGACCATAACACAATAACAAACCATTCATTGCCCTCATTTTAAAGTGGTACTAAAGGAATGTGATGTTTTCTGGAAGGTAGATGTGTAAAAGGACCTAAGTAAGAGGACTTAAAAAGTCACAGTTTCAGTAGTCGCCAGAGCTGACAATACTCAGAATGAAGATAGAATTAAACAATGTCACGCCAAAGGAAACAAGAAAGTAAAACTGTAATGGAAAATGTATTACAGAAAGTTTTGAAATCCCTGGAGTGCAAATACAAGTTAAACGGCTCTATCCTAGGATTGTGTGCATCTATAATGGCTATTGTTCATTTTATGCAGGTGTTTTGTGTAAATCTATGAGTGACTTTAATCCGATCTAAACCTTTAAATCCTTGGTTTTATGGAGGAATGCACACACATGCCAAACCCGTAGATACATGGTGACCTCTGCTTCGTTCCTGCATGTGTCCATCACTTCATCACATGTCCTTGTGCACCGACAAAAAACACTCACACACACACACACACACACACACACACACACACACACACACCAGCTGTAGCTAAGTTTAGCCTACATCAGGTCACGCAGGAAAATCCAGCCAAGAGAGAGAAACACTTGTGCTTTAACAGCCGTATACGATGAGTTCTAACTCTGTGTGGGAAGCATTAAAAACACTTTCAACATTTATAAAAGGTGTGAGACGCTTTCTCTTATCGTGAGTAGCCTCTGTTCTGGATTTTGAACTTGCATAATAACAATCTCACACATAAGAGCTCGTAAAGTCAAGGCTGTGGGAGTGGGAGAAAATGTGAACCTCCATTTTCTTGCTTTTGTCTCTAACCATTTGAGCCTAAACCCAACATAAGTAATTCTATCTTTTACAACACCTCTCCACTGAAGCTGGTTCTGTTTCAGAGCCGTGCTTCTGGAGTCGGACAATAAACGAAAGTGCTTGCTCAAGGTGAGATAAGTTGAGTTTTAAGACTTGTCTTTCCATAAAATATAAAGCGTAGAAAGGTGAATACGTTGCATTTCCATTTAGAGCCAAAAGGTAAATAGGCTTTGTGTGATGATAGAAACCCAAGGTTCTTTAAAGACTTTGCAGTTGTCTGAGGAAAAAAATAACACAGCTTGTCAGGAGATTTGTGTGGGTAACTAGTACTTGCTCTTGTTCCTCTTAGCTACAATTTTATATGTATCAAGACAATATTAGTTTATGAATGCAGAGCGTAAAGAATGAAATGCAAATTTCCATCAAAAAGTATTGTTTTAAAATGATTGGAAATGAAATTATTGACTATTGTTATGTCCTCACTTTTACCAAGGCTCTGTAGCCTACCTTAAAAGAAATTAAGGAGTTAGCAAGGTAGGTCTGGGTTTTCAGTGTCATTTAGTGTTATGACACCCCTAAAACTGCATTTCTAAATTACAGAGGAGATCCCGGGTCAGATGAATTTGCTTTGACATTCAGGACTCTGGTGGTTTTATGGTAAAATGGCAACTGACCTGTTTTGTTGTGCAGATGTAAGTTGGAAGAATGCATTTGTTTTTGTGTTTTTGTGTGCAGTCTGTAGCAAATCTCTCCGCCCACAGTGGCATTACTCAGACAACAGTAAACACGTTGGACAGCTCTTCGCCTGATACTGCAAATAATCTTTCTTCTTCATTATTTCCCTCCCACATGCCCCTCCTACTTCTGCCCAAAAATAATAACATGAGTCCTATCTACATGATTTCAAAACAGCGCAGGGGCATAAAGAAGGTTAAACGCCTGCCAAAGGACACAGCTTATGCTAATGCCCCGAGCTGTGCGCTACTTTTGACACTTGTAAAATGTCTGACAGCTTGGCAACAAACTCGCTGGGGTTTGATATGTACCTCGCACTGAATCCGTCAACTTGATGTGGCTTGGCTATCAGCGTGTGTTTCTATTCTTGTCACCATGGTGATGAGGGCACAGATAGGCGCCGTAGCAAGCGTGCCCTGGAATCTTGGTCACAGACGAGCAGCTGTATTTACCGATGAGTTCATCCGCCGGGATAGACACTAAAACCTGGCTGGTGTGTGTGTGTGTGTGTGTGTGTTAGAGTCATGTATTTGGGTGATACTCCCTCCTGGACATGGACTAAAGGGCAGACAGCAAAAACACAAGTCTAGGACATCACAGAAAAGCAGAGCAGGCTTTGGGACAGAGAAGGTTTAAGCCTCAGAGGGTGGAGTTATAGAGGTGGTACATTGAGAGAAAGGAGGGGGGCACTTGTCAATATGAGTCAAAGTGGGACGAAAACACAGATGGAGAGGGCTTGACTTAGGGCTCAGACGACGCTCTAAAGTTATTTTAATTTCTTTTCCACTTGCTTGTTGCTTTCCGATTTCTCTTCACCTTCCTCACAATCCTTTTAACAGCTACTATTTGAGCTACAATTTAAAAACTATGCTTTCATTCTTTTGCAGCCTTTCATCCACTTACTAACATTTAGCCAACATTTGCTTTGACCATATCTTTCACTCCACTACTGACCTTTGTTTTTAGCATTTTAAGCTAACCCTTGTATCCCCAAGCTCCTTAAAATGTCTTGCTGCAAATCTATTAATACTTACACTGACATTCAAAATAATCTTTAACATTTCTCCTCTAATCTCATTTCCATCTTCTCTGCTTTGAGCTGATTTTTTCGGATGGATAGCTACTCTGTCCTCTACAGTTCATCCTTCCGGACAGGGCTTCTTGCCGGCTTCCAGCGTTTGCGCACAGAGCGGAAGATGTGTGATGTTGTCCTTCACGCTGGAGGGGTAGACTTCCCCTGTCACCGCGCCCTTTTAGCCAGCTCCAGTGAGTATTTTTGGGCGCTGTTTGGAGAGACTACAGCGGAGAGATTAGCGGCCTCCATTAACCTCCCAGCGATAACATCTGAAGGCTTAGATGCCATTTTGGACTTTCTGTATTCGGGGTGGCTTAGCATTTCAAAATGGACACTTCCTGTTGTATTGGAGGCAGCCAGGTACTTGCAAGTGGACACAGCTGTGGCAATATGTGAGCAATTCATTACCAACGGGTTAAACGCTGAAAACTGTTGTGGATACGCTAACCTAGCTGAACGCCATGCCCTTTTGAATGCACTTGAAGCTGCAAACCATACCATTGCCATGGAAATGAGTCTTTTGCTAAAGGAAAGCAGGGATGAACTTCTTGGTTTGAACATGCAATCAATGATGGCCGTTCTTGACGCAGATCAGATACCAGGTGTCAAGGAAGTGGAGCTTACACAACTGGCTTTGGATTGGCTGGATGAAAAAGGGCCCCTCCCACTTTTAAAATCCAATCTTTTGTTAAGTCGGCTACGTTTTGGATTGGTGGCTGCGTCAGATCTTATAAATATCAGCCACAAAGCAATGAACACGCCTCTGATTAGAAGTCACCTGACTCGAGCGTTGGAGTATCACAGATTGGGCGTACAACAGCCAATCAGGCAAAGCAAACAAACAACTCTTAGATCGATGTCCAGTTGTGTTCTTCTTGTCGGCGGGGGGTCGAATCCTGATTGGCCAGAACAGCAGATGATGACATTTGACTCTCGAACCAGAAAGTTTACCTGTCTTCGGTCAAACTTACCGGTACAACTAAAGCATCACTGCGTTTGCACAGTAGGCGGCTTCCTTTTTGTGATCGGAGGAGAAGAAGTGACTGACGGATTTCAGGATGGAAAGAACTCAGTGACAATGGTGACAATTAACAAAATGTGGCGCTATGATCCTCGCTTCGAACAGTGGGAACAATTGGAGTCCATGTTGGAAAGGAGGTCGCAATTTACCTGCTGCGTTGTTGAAGATGTTATTTATGCCATTGGTGGAAGACACACTCAACAACAAGTTAACAATCAAACATCTTTAGCTTCTGTTGAGTTTTTTGACATGACTGTAAAAGCATGGAGAAAGGGCGCTCCATTACCAAACCCTGTCTACGGTCATGCTACAACTGTGCTTGACAATGAAATCTACATATCAGGGGGCGTCCAAGGCAACCATGGCAGCATCTTGGGCAGCAACCATAGCTATAACCCAGACGACAACAGGGAAAGCAGCCAAGACGTCCTGTGCTGGGATCTTAAAAGTAGAGTTTGGGAAAAGAGGGCTTCCATGTCCATTGCAAGATTTGGACACCGTCTGGCTTCTGCAAATGGTTACATATACTCCTTGTTGGGATGTACGAGCCTTTTTGTGACATTGAAAGATACGACCCGGAGACAGATAACTGGACCCGACTAAAGCCACTTCCCAACGGTTCCTTTAACTACGGGATGGTGGTGATGCCGTCTGGGAATTTGCTGGTTTTCGGGGGGAGGAGGTGGAGCGACGGACAGGAGGTGATAGTGAAGAGTGTGTTGGAATATGATACCAAGAAAGACCACTGGAGAGAGGTCTGTCAGCTCCCCAGACCCCTCACTGGGACCGAGTGCACGCTGCTGTCCATTCCAGACTAAAGCAGACACGCTGTGAGAACGTATTTAACAAGAGGAGCGATTAAATAACCAAAGCAAAAGAATACCATGCCAAAGTGGGTGCAACATAGTCCTGAGGCTTTAGTGGTATATAAGTATAGTAACAAGGTCATAGCAAGACTTGTTTGCACTTCGTTTGAAAATAAAAAATGGTAGACTGCGTGAGAAACCGTATGATTTAACCAGAAGTGAGCAGTCAAATGCTGTACACAAGTACCCATTTCTTTCAAGTGAAACTCAACTAATATCATGAAAAACTAAGTAAGAATGTGGTCTTTCTTTTGACATAAACATTATAAAAACAAACAGTATTACAGCATACTACAGTAAACACATTAACATTTCTGCATTACACTGTTAAATTGTTCAAGTGGGGGAAATAACTCTGGTTACAGCATTTGATTTAAAACATATTCATTGCTTTGTTATAAGGACAACTGTAATAACCTTTCTTTTTACCACAATATACGTAGTACTTAAGGCCCTTTTTATCTTTGTGTGAATCTATTCTTGCTCCAGAAATGCACATTAGAACTTATTTAAGTCAACATGCACCTGCGATGTCTGAATGAAATCATTTATGTATCATACCAACATAGCAAGGGCTCAAAACAATAGGCTGAATATGATTGTATCTGACACGAATCCGTGTTAAAAGCAGGATACATGGCATTTTCACTGCAATATATCTTTCATCTCAGTGTCACTTTGTGCTAAAAGGGGAAATAAAATTAGCACTACTGGGGGATTAAAAATGATCTCTGAAACCAAGTGGAGAGGACATCATTGGATTTAGTGCAAAGGTAATTCCTCAGCCCAGCAGCAGAGGAGATAGGACTGAGGTGAGAAAGGTTAAGCGGGATGTGTTTGAAATAAAATGACATCGAGCTAAGCTAAATATTGTTTATTACAAGTGTAGAATAATTTACATCTCTCCTGTTGAGGCCATATGGATGAAGATGGGTTTCTAGTTTGTCCCAGTGCATCAGCAGTGACAAAACCACTGCAGTAGAAATAATAAGCATATGTTGGGGCTTTAAACCTCTGGAGCATTGTTTTGTACTGCAGTATTTTACATCGCAGATCTCTTCTAATGTCTTGTATTACTTTAATTTGAGGCAAGATACAACATTCCTATCCATTACTATTGATCCTCATATCTAATCTATTCTATGATACATGTTTGACCTTTGTTCAGTCATTGTGAAAGTGTAGGTTTCATTTTAATTAGTGTTACATTTGGTATTTAATGGCGCTATACAAAGGCTTTTCTAAGGCATCAAATATTTCTTGTGAATAATGTACCATAATAATAATATAAATGTAAATCAGTTCTCAGAAAAACCCCAAAAGGCAGTCAAACATAATGAAGCAAATCAGTTTTTAATAATTTGTGAAATACTATCAAATGTTTGCGAAGAGAGAGATGATGTAAGACATATTTAAAATGTTAACAGGACTGAGGCTGAATTTAGTGTTGTCTTTTTCAGAAACCTTTTAACCAGAGCAGCAGACTTTGTGGCACCATAGAAGAAAGCCCTTTGTATTGACCCAAAAACGTGTATCCTATCTTCCAAGTGTACTTTCTTTGTAAGCAGCAATAAAAAAAAAAATGGATAATTGATTCGTTTGATGTGCTTGTATTTTGAGTTGCTTCAACAAGCTCTAACAAGGAACAACATTAGACTATTTTTCTTTCACTAAGCCAAGATGTCCACACTCAAAAGGTCAATCAGGGTAAATGTGTAAATGTGTAAAAAAAATAAAAATCATGATCAGTCCTGCCTCTGAATCACATTTTAACTGTGCACCAAGCTATGCCAAGATAAGGAAAAAAAGAAGTTTGCTGACAGTATTTACAAAATTTTAGTCAAGACACTAAGAAGAAGTGCCATCTCTATTTGAAATATAAAAGGTTTGTGAAGCAGACTTTTTGGATGCATTGTTAATAATTAATACAAAAAAGAGAATAAATCCTGGTGTGTAGCTGCGCAAGAGGAAAGAACAACATTTATCCTGTTTTCTGTTTGACGTTTATCAGAAAAACAAGGTGTACTTTTTTTGGTCTAGTTACTGCACTTTGGCTTTGTAGGACAGAATAGGAGTTTAAGGGACACAGTGCTGATTGTGAAAGGTACGTACTTTATTTCAAACACCCCTCTGGTAAATATAATCATTAATGATCAGCCAGTGATTATTTCTGATGCAGTCTGCCATGTTTTGTCGAGGCATGTTCTTCTACTTTAAACTGGAAAAGGGTACACAGGCCTTAAGGGAAGGCTGCCCCCAGTTAGAAGTGTTTGGACAGTGTTAATTCATCTCAAACACCCCCTCTTTATTGTGCTGACAGAAACCGTAGAGCAGCTGCTAGCCTTGTTACCATTACCCCACACATCCGCTCCCTCCTCGCTGTCGACGAACCACAACAAAAACCCACAAAACGTCTTCATCCAAACGACCAAACTTTATTGATCCGACCTCGTCTCCTCACATTTGAATGACCACTTACATAAATACTTCCTTTTAACTATTATTTATAGATTAAACAATAAACAATCTTTACTCAACGACAGTCTGATGTCCAAAATACCTGATAGAATAAAAGATGTGAACATTATCCAAGACCGTCTATAAAGAGAGAATATAGAGAGCTTGAAAACACAAAACAAAAAAGGAAATACTGTGTTTTATCTACAACAAAGACATGCTACTACGACCAACCACGGGCAGCAGCATATGGAGCGATCAGACGAGAGCTTGTCGGTATGTGCTTACGGGTTTGATTGCTTTTGTAGTTTTGTGCAGTGTCAAGTCATTTGGCAGCAGCATACAAATATCTATTTAAATATATTACTTCTATAGAATTATTAGATCCATATTTCAGTTTCTATGCAAATACTTCTGTATATTCCTATGGTGCATGCAGGAAAACTCCACCCTAAACACTTTTTAGACAATTAAATATAGACTACTCAACTAAATGATAATTAAAAGTAGCAGCTCAGTCTTTGTGAGCTGGCACCTTGGCACCTTAATGGATCGAAATAAATAAATGTGTGTTAAAAGATAAAGTTATTTAGGGTGATTTTTTCTTCCTGTCTTCATAAAGTTTGCATGCTTCAGGTCCAGCCCAGCATTATAGTGTTATCTACTAAAACCAGCACAAACAAAGGTCTCTAAAACTAGTTATAAACCCAAGACTACTTCATTTAAAAAAGACCTGTAGTGTCCTCTGCTGTAACACTTTCACTGTACAGTAAATATTATCATAGACACTGAGTATAAGGCCTGAAAGAAGAAGACAATCGATGTCACTCTGTGGCTATTAGACGGTCTATGACTCATTGTGCAGTCGGTATAAATATGGCACCACAAGCAGGATGAATGGCAGCTCATAAATAGACTACAGTGAAAGAACAACCCAGCCTCCGTCAAATGTAATGGAAAATGTGACTTTGTGTGACGTTTCTGCAAACTACAGAAATGAGGACTAACAGTGTTTTAACCAAAGAAAAACACTGATAACGACACATACAATATGTAAGTGTTGTTTACTGATCTAAAAGTTAGTAGTGCAACACAAGTTTATACAATGCATGGATTTGAATGTTATTTTTTTGTAATCTGTAATCTATAAATAAATATGGGAAAACATACACTGAGCGGTTCAGTGTCAAGTATTTTATTCAAATTATTGTTTTATGAAAAATAACCTAGAGAGTAAAATGTGTTTTACGTATCTTTTTCAGTTTTGTTTTATTTATGCATTTTTGGGGCGGGACATTGTCGAAGGAGTCTGGATTTAGATTTTAGAGTTTTTCTGTACTGTGCCAAGTAATTTTCTTCCCATTTTACCAATTAAAAATAATCAATGGCTCTTAACCATTCTTTATTTCATTTAAACACTGTTAAACTCCCTGAAGTCAAAGGCCAGCTGCTCATTTTAGAAAGATTAAAAAATTAATTGCATACATAGCTGGATAAATATCTATGTAAATTTTTCCAAATAAAATAAAGGAGATAAGGTCAGATTTGTAAAAGTGCCATTTGTCGGGTGAAAAAGCAGATTAATTACTGCAAAACCTGACTTATTTGTAAGATATTTTCACATGTACTGCAGATATTCCATGTATTTCTTGCGTAATAACATTATCATTCCTCATATCTGTTCATTTGCAGAAATGTAATCTAACAACAAAATTACTGAGAGACTGAGTTGATAAAATGTTTGAAGAAATCTGTCCATGGTACAAAGATGTTATGTTGTACATTGCACAGCACATGTACTGAAGTTGCATTAGCAGTATTTGAAGCACAAAAGCTGACATGTAATATATACGTTTGTCTATCGTCGCCCCCGAGCTCGCTGGAGTGGCAGAACCAGTCAGATTGCAGACTGATGTGACATTAGGGGCATTAGGACGACCCCGGAGCGTCCTCTGAAAGCTTTGATGTTGCACTTGTTGTACACAGCGGCGTTTGAAAGCGGATTGTGCTGTCTCTACGCGCCCCCTCTTGACACGGCCCATCAGTGTCTGCGCCGATGCAAACGCTCCACTTTGCTGAGCGCGATCCTGATGCACAAAGTCACACGTCAACTCCAGTTTGTTCACCTCCAGACTGAGAAGACGGAGCGTTTTTACAGAAAAGCGTGGGCAGATCAGACGTGGGTCTCGATGTAAGAGTGAGTATGAGCGAGAGAGGGGGTGAGTGGCGGCGGGCCGGGGTCAGACTCGGCGCTCTGGTCGGGCTGGTCCTGAGTGAACTGCTCCTGATAGGCTCGTTTCCACTCCTGGAACTCAGAGGACGACAGCTGGGGATTGGCCAACAGCCTGTCAATCAGCGCTAGCTCGCCCTCCCTGTCCTATATGGGGATGCAGAAACAAGAGGCCCGGGTCACTCTTTAGTGTTTCAGCCCATTTGCTTTAGAACAAAGACGTACGAAAGAAAGACACACAGTTAAAGGAATACACTAAGTCTTTTTTTTGGTTCTGTTTGGGTTGTCCTTGACAGGATAAGGATGAAGACACCGCTTTATTTTTCACCTTTGGTATTGTTTGTCAAAGATTTTCAGTGATAGTTTGAAATTTTTAAATTTGTTATGGCAACTGGGTAAGTGGAAAAGAAATCGCAAAATCTGTACTCAAGTAAAAATAAAGTAAATAAAGAAAAATAAGGTAAAGTAAAAACATAACCTTCTGGCTGTGTGACAATTTTTTACTTTCATCAATCTACTGTAGTTATTTTTGAGTATTGTCTTCCTTCAAAATATGCAAAAGTATATTTTCTTTAATAAAGCCACTCGAGTAAATTGAGAGAAAGTATCTATCGCGGACACTTTATTGTAGAGATGGCAGAGAATAAACTATATGTTTGCTGCATGACTTTTCCTTAAAATAACTTTAAACACACCAAACAAAGTTATAAATGAAGCACATTACAGTTCATTAGTTCTTTACTCGCACTTTATTTACATTGCACTTGTCAGATGACTGCCTCTATTTGGGGATTATATTTATTTACTGCATATCCCTTCAACAAAGTGCTTCCTACAGCAGTTTCACAGCTAACGGTGAAGGATGCTGCCGATATATGCAAATATATTGACACTTTAAATCAATAACATTGACTGTTTTAAATAGGAAATCTCTTTTTGTATTTATATGTATTGTATTTATGTTTTATTGAGTGCCAGTTGAAAAGGGAGGTTGAATTAGATCATTGTGGTGTCTTATTTCAGTGTTCTCATTATTTTATAAATTAACTTTTTGACTCGACCCAAAACTTAGTGTATTCTTTTAAGAGATGGCAGACAGAGACCACATTTAAAAGCTCCTCCATCCAACCTGCACCACACACGGCCAGCCAAAGCCACAGAGAGACGCAAAGAAAATAAAAGAAAATAAAACTAATCCTAAAAGTAACAAAATTCCCATCACTGCTGACTGTCAATGCAAATGGAGACGCAGGAAACAACAGAGATATATGTGTAGTTCTGGGGACAATAAGACCATACACAGGCACCTGGCCCTTAAACATAAGCAGAGCTCGTAGAGCGTGAAGGCACAGGCGGCTGACGGGGTTTGAAAGGAAAGAGGAGACAGACTGAGACAAATGACTTTAAAACTAACAAGACACGGATGAGGTGCGCGAATACATCATGAAAACGCTCAGGCGCTCAAAAGTGGTCATTGTTAGCCTGTCATTTTTGACTGGTTTGAGAAAAAATGAGCATTAAATACAGCAAAGAGTAATTAATGGACAAGGTATGCCACAAAACTACACAAAACTAAATTTTTATTCCTGTGTATCAACAAGGTCATAATGAAAGTCTAACTACAGTTGTCCTTTAAAGCTATATTAGTAGTTTTTCTATCCAGTTTGTGCCTCTTGTCTTTTACAGAGGATTATTTACAGTCCATTAAATGTGTATAATCTTCATTACAGTGCATTGAGTAAAGAACTTGTATAAGATAATATGTATTTAAGAGGCTCTGAGTAATTATTGGTATATGTATCAGAACAAGCCAAATTTAACACCAAAGATTACACCCCCCCCCCGTGTGGAGTCCGTGCTTACGGCCTCAGACGGCAGAGTGCGTGTGGACTTACCTTGAGTGTGGAGGTCAGGATGCGGAGGCGGTGGAGGCGTTCGTTCAGCTGAGGGTCAGCCGCCCGTCGCAGGAAGGACTGTCTGAACTCTGACTGACCTCTCCCTTCGGACCCTCGACCCAAAGGACACACCCCGCCCTGTTCACAGGCCCGAAACAGGTCGCCCAGTGATGCACCCTCACTTCCCCCTGAAAAATAAAATATCAAATATATTCTTAAATAGTCTGTAAGATGTCGACTGTGATCAATGGGAGGTGAATGGCTAGGAATTCTGGAAGTTTCTTTGTGTCTAAAGAAAGATTATGACAGCTTTTTTAACCTGCCTACGTCTGTACACATATGTGAAAGTCTGGTTAGAGTTACTGTATATATTTCAACCCCGCCACTGGAGGACACTACTCACCCTCCAACGCTTTACTGTATAATGACTCCTATTAGCTCAGTTCATCTTCCACTGTAGCCTTAGGGACTTTTTAAATGCAGTTCATAACAAGTGGAGTGTGATATGAGATTGTTACTCCATCAAATCAAATTAAAAGTTCACTCCTCTTACTTTTACTTCTCTATCTGTTAGTAAATCTGCCAACACACTCACTCATTCGGATCGCTTTAATCAGCCTTCTTTACTGCTTTGACATGAACCTTCCTGTTTACCACTGGTCTTATCCTGACAACACCTCTCCTCTGTCTGATTAGCCTTAATTTTGCAAATATATGAATGCAATGGCGCTAACCTAGCCATTCACTAACGATCATTTTTATGGAATTGAGTCCAGCCTGACATATGTTTTATTTTGGGCACATTTCCTGACATCAATATTTTCACCTCAAAAAAAAAAAAACTCCTGTCCTGTGTGGTTGTCACGTAAGATGCAACATTATTTCCCTTACCACTTTACTGCAGCAATAAAAAAAAAAATGCATGTGCACCTACTTATCCCAGTGTGTTACACGATGCATGTTCTGTATGTTCCTGACTCACACGGCTCAAGCTCACCGTTGTGGGTTTGCTGTTCCTCTCTCGTGGAGGGAGTGAGCAGGGAGTGTAGGTTGCTGTCTCGTGGCAGTGTGAAGCTGCGGGGTTTCCCTCCCTGGGTTGCCATAGGAATGAGCCTTTGCATCGCCATGGGCAACGGGACATTCCTTTGAGCAGGAAGAGTGTAAACGGCACCGGCCATCATCGCGCCGACTCCCGGACCAGGCTCGACAAAGACCGCATCTTCTGTAACGTTACCATGAGATTTGACAAATTAAAAAATAAAAGTGATATTTTTCTAAATACAAAATAACACTTGCATAAACTCCTGTTTTTTTTGCAACATGCCTTTTCCTATTATATATTTGTATATTACCTAATGGTCCTGTTTGTAGATAGTGTAGCCCTGCTTCAGTCAATGGCGTCTCAATCAGGTCCTGCCACGAGCGTCTTTGCGAAGATGAAGAGCGACCAGGAGATCCAGTCTCACTGCTGCCTCCTGCGGGACTCGAACGGTACTTTAAACAAAGGTAGAGAAGATGTTGAAACAATAAATACATGTTATGACCAAAGAGTATTGTATGGTTTTCTTTCCTATATCCATGACACCGCCGAACATGTATTGTTTGACACTTCAGTCTGTCAAACAAACATCCCACTTGAGAGATTTTCAGCCAATTTTAGGTCAGAATTAATACTTTGAGTGTACAAAAAGAATGTGTAGTTTCATGGGAACACATGTACAAAACAAGCCAATTACCCTTCAGCAGTTTTTGTGGACAGCTGTTATTTTAGTCTGGTTTTGAGTATCAGAGATATTCACCTAAATTCTCCCCACAGCGGCCAGCTACAATTTAGCTTCAGAAAATGACAGTTGACAAATAGATTGTCTAATTACCTGTAATAAAATAATTACCTGCTCAACATCATATCTTTCAATCTGTCTTTACAGCCACTCATCAAACCAATCATCTTGTGACTTAATTAGCAGCACAAATTAGTTTTTTAAAAATAATTTAACATCATTTAACACACACCTCTACAGTGTCACATCGATACTGCACATCACTGCTGTTGCTGCCTCCGGCCTTTCTGCCGCTGTGCGTGGTGCCTCCCCCCAGAGGCCCAGGGTGGTACTGCGGCTCGGCGGCTGCAGAAGACGGCTCTCCACAGAGAAAGTCCTCCTGCGAAGAACGTGAGCGGGACGTCTCTGTGGAAGACAGTCGAGTGCGGCCTTCCAAGTAGGCACTCATCTGAGAGGGAAGAAAGAAACAATTATCTTGTAGTGTAAATGGAACAGCCTACTTCCGTGTAATTACAGCAAAAGAAACCTAATAACATGTAATACAAAGTAACACAAAGAATGTTAAGTGTTTGGCAACAACAACAGCATGTCCTTCAGGGCAACAATAGGTGCTTGCAGCCTCTAGAAAGGAAGGGTGTAAGGTTTGAAATTGGAGTCCGCCACCACCAGAAGATTTTAAATAAAATAAAGAACAAAACGTTTTATTAGGATATTGTCTTATTGGTTTGCCTGATATTAGTTTTTCAATGGTGCAGCCCTAGTTTGGAGATGCACACAGTAAAGTATATCAACATTTTTGTTTCTGATGACCCTAATTATTTAATTTGCCTAAAACAAATTTAGTAAGCAATTATCTCTGCATCTTTAGGCGATAAACGTGAAAGAGTTATATTTGTGTGTGCTTCTATTTGGCTTAAAAAATAAGAACGTGTGATGTGGAGCAAACTTGTCAGAGGCCCAATTATAGCGTCAATTATCTCCCTTTTTCTCTGTGTCACTCCCTCGAGGCATGATTGGCAATAACTTCACACAACGGTGTAGGAGCATATTACCTATGCCTACAGCGCAGTGTGTTCAGTATACAGTCTGTGTGCATGTGATGGAGACATGTATGTGCGTGACTCACTGATGGAGGCCGTGGGTAGGTATCGTACGGAGGTGGGGGGCTGTCCTGTTTTGGGCTGGAGGTGGAATCGTCTTCATGTTCACTCTCGCTCCAGTAATCTGCTGCAAACCCACACAAACGGTCAGAAACAACAGGTATTTTTCAATAAATAGACCAAGGTTATGGCCACGCGCCGAAGCTACATTTAAGAAATGTGATAAGACTAGATCTGGTGGTTGATGATTACATAATTAAAACAAGTAAAAGAAGAGTTGGATCATTAAGACTAACCTTGCTCTTGGCGCAGCCTCTCACGCTCTGCGTAGCCCACAGCAGCCATGTTGAGACGGCTCAGCCACCTGACACAACACAGTATAAACATTAGATCTGATTTGAATATTGTTTAAAAAATACATAATCAATAAATCTGACATAATTAAAAGTCTCACACAAACTCTTTTTCACTTTGCCTTTCATCAAAGTCTCAGGATTAGAAATCAAGACTGGGTCCAAGATTTGTCCAAATCATTTTTGGGATTGGTTGGAAAAAGTTTAACATTTTATCTCTAATAATTAATAAACCTCTCTGCCTTATTCTCCAAAGACTAACACCTCCATGAGTTTGGACTTTGTCTGACTGGACTAGGACTGTTTGGATTTTAAAATGGTTTCTACTAATGTGTTCTTGACTATAATCCTACCTGCTTCTGGTGTATAAGTGTTAGTAAGGTTCACAAAAATATAATGTCTTGTTTACTTATGCTGGTCACAAAAGCGGCTATATTTTAGGACTTTATGTAAATAACATCAATCTGTCTGTCAACATCAATAAAATGTCTCATTGTTTTGCTGCTTGAGGGGAAACAGAAAGACATTATCCTCATACATAACCCTTTTCTGTGTCTAGTATTTGTTTTACCTGTTCATGTCATCCACTCCATCTGCTGCAAAGTAGAAGCTTTTAACCTTCGGGTGACATGCTTTGAAAGCACTAGAGAGATATGGAGAAAGAGAAAGTAATTACAGTCCCACAATATTTTTAAAAACATGTGGTGTGCATGCGTCCACACAAAAATATGCCATAGACATGTTTGTTTGTGATGCACACTTACTATTTCTTGCGACATTCACTGGCTCGGTCGATCTTAAACTCTGGAAGACTGACAAATCCTTCTGCCTTCTCATCCTAAATGGGAGCATTTAGGATGACAAGATAAGCATTTTGTTTGCAAATCTGTTCCCTTTCAGAAACATACACAGTCGAACTCCAAATTCTCCAAACTCTCCTTTTGTTAAACTAAATTTCAACAACGTGAAAGAGCTACTCCCTATATTTCTTTTGTAGTTATACACCCCCAAAGTACAAAAGCAGACCTACCTCTTCATTGATGTACCAGTAGAGGCAGTTGTCCTTCAACACAAACCAGTACTTCTTCCATTTCTGTGAAAAGTAACCCTTGGCATCTCTCTTTCTCCACAGCCAGCCTTCACAGTCACCTCGTCCTAGTGCTTTGCAGGAAACACGCCTCCGACTGAGGGACGCCAAACCTCTCCCTGAAAAGACAACAGAAAAGATTGAGTTCAACCTTTTGGACAGGACAAACACGTGTGTTTTAAAGCTAAAACTTCACTTTGTCCCTCACAGTAAACGGAATAAAGACTGGAAACCTCTCAATATATCTTGGCACGAGTTCAGGTTCTGGGTCTGAGTAGTTGACAAATGCTGCAGCACTGCAGTAAGGTGAAATGTGTTAAATAAAAATCGCTTTTCTTTCTGGTGCAAAAGCCCGGTGTCCTTTTTCACTAGAGTCTTCTCATTAGAGAGTTCACAGTGAATTTGGCTGAGGACCAAGAAAAACTTTAATCAAACCTTTTAATCGTGCTCGATAAAACGTCTTACAACTTTAAAGAGAAAGGAAATCCCATATTTCATTTCTTTCAGTCCATTCATTTTGGCCAAAAAGAAAGTCACAGTACTTTTTTATCTCTTGCAGTCTTTTTTAAGCCTACAATGTCTTGGAGGAAAACAAATAACACAAGTAGGAAATTTATGAATCTAAACTATTAAAGTGACAAAAGTTATATCAAAAATAGTTGCATATGTAATTTGCCAATGGAAATTTATTTAAAGGAAGTCAATGAGATACAGCACATAAGCACAATCCCATTTTTTTACAAGCAGACAGGATCAGCCATGTCTCATATATGGTTGCTTTAAGAGCCAGTGAAAACACACTTTTATTACAAAAAACAGGCTTCAAAAACTTTAAACACAACTATTAGTGCAAGTGTGCATGTATTTAAATTCATTTATTTAGACAAATGACTTCTTCTCGTTGTGTTCCTCATTTATAAAACCCCAGAATTTACCTGAATGTGAACTAAAATGTGTCCATCTCCACAATAGATCCACTGTGGACCACACATTTAAATGAACATTAAAGTAGTTCTGTGTTTTAAACGTAATGAATCCTTTTATTTCTAAATGAGAAAAGACATGTCTGCTAATTACCTGTGCGTTTAGTGTCCTAGTCAGACATAATTAAATAAAACAATAGATCTTTATCACTTTGATCTTGAGACTTTGGTGGTAATTAGCTGTAAACAAACAATGCCGTGTTCCAATGCTGCAGATGGAGCCAGGGCTTTCAGACTTTCGCACAGAGGCAGATGGTCAAACTAGTGAAAGGCTGTGGCGTCGCCAACATGTTTATCCTTGTCAGTGTGGGGAAAAAGGGAAAAAGTCTTGGTCAAAGAGCCACAGAAAGTTATAACAGGGAACAAGACTGGAACTATCTTCTAGGGAAAAGAAATATGTGCGTAATCGAATAACTAATTTGATGATAGCCCGATGTTAATGCCCCATAAAATCACTGCCACTAAAATGTACTTTCTTCTTCCATTTCGGCACTGCCCTCTCCCAAGAAACGCATGAGAATGAGAATGGATTTTCAGATGTAAATGTTCATCGGGGTAAAATGCAGTAATTGAAGGGCCTGCGGTCTTCTGGTCTGCAATCATGTAAATCTGAGAAATGAGCCTGGCGTGTAAAATGCTAATATGTTCTCTCCTGGTCCAAAAATACATTTTTTCTACCAGCTTCCTGTCTTGCAAAAGTGGTTTGTAACAACTGGATTAGCACCTTGTGTTCTTTCACAAGTATAAATTATGTGTTACAATAAACTGAGAGAAAATGACTTAGAAAATATCTCATTATCTGTGAGAGATTGTGATGGACATGTGTCATTAATTTGCAGCATTGGAGTGAATTATTATTAATTATTATTAATTATTATTAATTTGATTTATTTTAAATGTCAGACCAAAAAGCTGGGCCTCAATTTTTATATAAATTATTTAACTATGCAACAATATAAATATTTATAATTAAGGTATAAAGGTAACAGGACTTTGTCAGCATAGTAATAAGTAGAGATACCTTAGAAACAAGTACCAACAACAAATAATGAGAAAGTTTAGTGCTTTTAGGACAAAAAGTATGTAAACTTTTGATCATTTGGGTAGTTTCTGTTGTGAATATGATTTAAAAAGTGTAAATACAATTGTTTGACAATAAATGGCTTCACCCAAGCACTAACTGTGAGTTAGTGGGGACATTCAGTATTAAGGTCTTGTTAGATAAGCCGACTCAAACTTTATCTGTAATAGACTGATTGTACAGGCGTATGGCAGTCGGAAAAAAGAAGTGCTTATGTTGTTTTTGTCCTGTAGCTCACTGATCTCAGCCGTCCACCGGCTGCTCTGTGTTGTTCAGAAGCTGAGTACAGGGGGTGGTCCATGTTGTTCAGTATAGCATCCGTCCTGTTGTGTGTCTGTTACTCCACTTTAACCAGCGTTTCTAATATCCATTGTTCCATAAGGTCTCTCTATCAGGCTGTCAAGTCACAATTTATTTTTCTGAGACCCCCCCCTCCCTCCCCCCAATGAACTGCAGCAAAAAAAACTGATTTAGCCATTACCGCCTGATAACACAACTGGACGAGTTTGATGTTTACATTAAAATACCTTAGCTTTCTTAGAAAATATGGCCGGCTTTGGCCTTTCCTTGTCCAGATGCACTCCCAGGTATTTAGAGGTGGACACTATTTCAACATCTTCTCCGCCTACGGTCACAGTTTGAGTTGGAGGTGTATCCCGCCTAAACTCGATGACCATCTCTTTAGTTTTTAAGATGTTTTTATGAGACAGTTTTCTTGGCTCTACCAATAAAAGTTCTCTATAATATAAGTTTCTTGTATTCCTCTTCCTGACTATCTTTGATACAAGCCACTATTGCTGTGTCGCTAGAAAAACGAGGCAGGACTCGCAGTTATAATTAAAATCTGTAGTGCATAACGTGAAGAGGACTGCAGCCCTTGTGCTACTAATGACAGTCTCTGAGACACTGTTTCCCAGCCTGACATTCTGTGGTCTACCTGTCAGGTTACCAGTCCAGGTGCTAAAGGATAAGTCCACCCCCAGAAGTCTAGGTTTTTCTGTAAGAATAGCCAGTGTGGTGGTGTTGAATGCACTTGAACAGACCGGATTTTATGTGGTCAGTACCTACAGATGCAAAATAAGCGCCTTTAAATGCAATAGATAACTATTAGTGAAGTAAAGCGCTGCATAAAGTTTACCACATTTTAGAAAAACAAGATTTATACAGAGGAAAATTGCTGTCACTTAAAGAGATACCAGACCCATTTCACTTGGTCAAACAAGAAACAAGGGTGCTCTACCCAACTTAAAATAGTTATTTGCTTGACAAATGGATCCTGATAGACTCAAAACCATGGCACCACTTACTTGTGTTGATTTATTTTGCAGGACTAGTAACATATAAAGACAAGAGTGAGTGTTCCTCATTCAGCTGGTGTCTTTTTCAACTTTTTGAGTGTGTTAAAAGCTCAGTTGATACGTATATCATTATAAAACTCTAAGCACCATTTGCATTGCCATTTTACACTATTCAGAAATACATCATACCACTTTATTCCTATAGAGATACTATGAAATGAATGTTTTTTAATTTTGACATTTATCCATTTTGCTAGATAGAGACACCATTCTGACAACTGTATTCCCTAGAGTTAAATACATTTAAAGAAAAATTAAAGAACTCACATAAGGGTCAAAACAGGTAGTATAGGATATAAATTCAGTTTAAACTTTAAAGGTAATATAATCTGCAATAATGAGACACTATTACACAGTTTGTATTTTTTGTGCTTTGATTTGATTCAACAGCATTAAGCCACTGATCGAGTCGAGTACAGGATGCTTAGTACAAAGTTTAAACATTGTCCAAAGTCAGTCTTATAACTAATCGTGTGTGTCCTACTCTTTGTTACTAGAGCAACAACCAGCGACATCTAAAATAGCTAATGTTGATCTAGTTATTGTACACAAAATGACAACCAAACAAAAGTCATAGTCTGTTTTTGTCACAATGGTCAGAGTCATTTTGCAGAAAACTTTCTTGGAAAACATCATAAATCCTTTATGTTTTACTAAAATAAAAAACTAAAAAATAGTTGTGTCTACTTACTTACAAAATAATTGTGACATTACTAGCTAAATTAATCCTATAAATGAAGGTAACAAAATAACTGGCTCAGCTAATGCAGCAGCTGTTGTTACAAACATTGTCACGCTACACTCATTAGCCCAATGTCATTTTTTACAGAGTGAAGAATTGCATGAATGAGTGACCACAGTTGGCAAACACTGCTGCAAACTCTTGTGCTCGTGGTGAGTAATGAAACCGAACAGGTGGCCTTAGCGCTTACCTTTATTCTTCTTCCTGTTTTTTGATTGCAGCGAGGTGGAGGAGGAGGAAGAGGACTGTTGGTATGTCTGAGAGAGAGAGAGAGCAGGCAGCCTGTCACTATGAATCAATGGCCTTTGTTTGCTGCAAAGGATCATGGGGTATAAAAGATGACAGATCTTAGGGAGCAGAGCGGTGAGGAAGCAAGAGGAAGACACATGGACATAAAGGAAACAGGGCTCGTCTCATTATCTTTTTCCCACATGAGCGTACACACAGACAAAGGGTGTGGATGGAAAAGTCAAGCTCATGGAGGACTTTAGCTACTTTCATGGCTCTAAACATAGAACAGAGAGAAATGAGGGGGGACAGACAGTGGCTATAGGACTTCCAAGTGATGTAATGTAGGCACAAGAGCCTCTGGGATATGAGTTCTGTAAGCAAAATGTGAAGGACAAAAGTGTAAAATAATTTACTAAGGGTTTCTTCTTTGAGACCAGGGGTGTGTCTGAAACCACTAATGACTTTATGGGAATAAAGGGATTATACCATTCTGTAATGTCCAAATGCAAAGTGAAAATGGACCATAATGCATTGCAAGATGCAGAAGTAGAGCGTGAATTGTCTATTTCATATTTTAACACTGCCATTTAATTAGTTTTGAATGCTATTTTGAAGTTTGTCCACTAATGTTCAAGGGCAACAGAAAGACATAGTTGTGTCTATATATATAATCCATTATATAATTTACCCTTGTGTGGTGATTGAGAGGTTAGAGATTAGGAAGGGGTTTCGGACACAGCCCTGACCTCTCTGCACAGGTCAGATGGGTCATCAAGACAGCTCTGATGTCACAACGTTACACATCTCAAAGTCTGGAGCCCAGCCATCCTCGGCCCCAGGCTCAGCAAGACAGATGACATGGGCCTGCCCACACCCACTGACAGGCCATCTGCCATCGCAGCACTGTGCACACTGTAAATACACTCACAGATGAACACTTTTCATTTTTTAAAGAGATGCTGTCAAGATTAATAAGGTCAAGGCCCAGTAAACTATCTGGGTTAGACAGGCCTAAAGATAGATGTCATGACAGAACAGAGGCAATAACAACTCAGCTGTAATCAAGCTAAACGCAGGAAGTTTATTATATATAAGTAGATGGCAGCAGGGGATCATCACAAATCAATAATTATACACTGAAATGCAGCACTGTTTAATGAGTTGAAGGTAATATACTGTAGGGACACTTACATGATAAAGTGACGCAGGGTCTCTTGGTGGAGAGTCCCTTTGAGTTGATTGGAGAACATAGTGGGAGGGGCTTTGACTGTGGTGGCTCCGCCTCTTGGCTCGTTTGGCCGTGTCATTGGATCGTTTGCCCGGCCGTGTGGTGTGAGAGGAGTAGTCATCATTCGTAGTTCTGTCGTCCACCACAGAAAGTCCACCGTATCGCATTAAAGACGCCTCTGTAAAACAAACAGGGAGACAAAGTTAATACATGCCATGTGGGAAGGAACTTTTGTACTTTTGTGCCACCTTTCCACTGAGGTTTATTCTTAAAGAGTTCAAAAATACACTAGCAGTGTAATGCATGAAAGGTCAGATCAATCTAAGTCAGGTAAACAGCAGGCGTTTAGAGTAAGAGACCTTTAATCAAATCAGAGTCGTGACAAACTGAGCTAACTATTTATTAATACAATAACTCAGAGAAAAAAAAAGCTGAAATGCTCCCTCATCTTGGTGAATAGGATTTTATTTCAACCAGTCACGATAGGTGGGAGACTTCCTCACTCTGAGATGACACGGCGATCAAGAACCTTTTAAGAAGGTTGGGGCTACACTAATGATCAGTAATTTTCAAACAGCATTTGATAAATTGAGCTATAACTACACACGGACACATCTCACATGATTTAACATGAAGGGGTTGTCAATACCAGGTTTTTTTCCAAACAACATTGCTGAGTAGAGTAGAGTGTTTCAGGAGTATGAAAGTAATTCTTTTAATTGAAAAACATATAAGAGTTATCAATTAAGCAAGTAGCCTGATGCAATCTATGGAAACAGCTGTGACATCCCCGAACACTGCAGCAAGTAATGGGGCGTCTATGCATACCAATGGTTTCCACTAACAGCCATGTGATCATGTGAGGAGTGAGAAAAGCCACTGTTTTATTTCATTTTTATTGCATATTGTACAGTATTTTAAGATTTTCTAAGGTCCATGTACTGTATGTCCCAGTGACTCTGTGCATTAACAGCTCCAAGCACTCTCTGGGACTAACTCTCCTATCCCTTGGTGGGTAAACTCAGGTTTCACAACCCTCTGCACGACTGCCACACTGTCGTCCCTCCGGTTGCTAGGTGGTTGCTATGTAGCGGCCGGAGGAAAGAGAGACACAGAGAAGAGCTGCTGTCAGCGTCTCCATGGCAACTGTGTGAGTGATTCAGGTGGAGGTACGGGAAGAATGGTGTTTTATTTTTTCATTTGTTCCCTTTTTTTCTGTTACTTCAACCCTCTGTTCCTTTGCGTTTCATTTGCTTTTTTTTTTTTTTTTTTTTCCATTACTGCCTTTCATTTTCTCTCCCAGATGTCTACATTTCCATCCGTCTCTTCTCTGATACTGCCTCTCTGTGATGCTAATGACAAACCGAATTAGAAACAGAGACGGTAACAGCATTGAACATCACAAACCGAGTAATGAGAGTAATCTGAGTGATGTTTAACACAATCTAACAAGCTCCAATGGGGTGCGCTCACCTCTGCGGCTTTCTTTGTTGAGCTTGGCTGGGTCTTCGTAGTCGCCCACCCAGTTACACTCCACAGGCATGGAGATGGGCCGCAGCCTGCCTACAAGCATATATGTACAAATGTAATAAGTCCACACGGGCTCAGCTTTGACATTTCACTCATTTGGAGTTAATAATACCAATTGCATTTAATTGCTTCATTTTGCCTTATTGTCTATGTTGAGTGAGTTTTCGGTTTAGTATTCTGTACAAGAGATTTATTAGATTAGAAAAAGTCAATTTAGCTTTCTGTATTTTATTTTTGTACCAAGTAACCTCAACTTACGTATAATTAGGAACAACATAGATTTCCACTCAAAGGGAGTAAAAGAAGGATTTTTCAAAACTACAAAGCTTCATTGTCAAAACCTGTTCAAATTGCAGCTGCATTGTGAGGTGAGTGATTGTTTTTGAAGCATCTCAATGAAGTTGAATGAATAAATTCTACCTCTGTTTTTTTCTTCTGGCATGTTGGTTCTGTTCAGACCTAGCAAGTGGCCAATGTCTTGTCAGAGCTGATAAATTTGGAGGTGGCCTGGTACACTTGGCATGGCAGTCTTACAGTAATAGAAATATGTCCTGGCCTGCACTTAAAAGACCTCCTACACAGTCAACATTGTGTTTATCAGTGAACAGTATCATATTTAGGTGTTTAATTGTGTTGGGTAATTCATTGATATGCATTCAGTGCTGTTTTGGCTCATAATCTCTGAACAATTTCTTTTGAGAGTGTCCGTAACAGCAATGTGCCATTTTCTTACATTAAGTAACAGTTGGCTGTGACACAATAAAGTCAACCCTATCATTTGTATAAAGTTTGTGAAAAAGCAAATCACAAAAACAGTCTCATTCCCAAACAGATGATAGATGTCTGTGAAGGTTCTCAGTCTTCCAGTACATCTCTAAGCAAAGGTTAAATCAAATGCATCTGGAAACCCACAGTACATCTAGATGCTTTGGATTTAACCTTTGCTTGCCAGGTCTAAACGAAGCCTAATCCTAAACTCGTCCCAAAAAGCGTACCATATGTCGGTGTGGTGCAGTAAACGGGCTCATCCTCTTCATGCCGGCGAGACTCTTGATCCAGAAAGGAGTTTGGTGAGTCAGAGCGCTTAGCCACACTCATGCCACCATGGTTACGGGATGCCTCATCTCCAGACAAGGTTCCTGTCTCATCTCTATGGCAACAGCAGTGGCAGATGTACATCAACGCTCTATTATCAAGCAATTTACTGTTACATACATTTACAGACAAGACCACACATATACCTGGGGACGTACGGTTCGGCTGGGGGAGGGGGGATGTATAGATCCTGAAGGGCGGAGCTCTTGGTGGGCGTCCCTGACGGTGTACCCGAACTACTGCCTGGACTTCTGGTTGGCTGTGAACGAAAGTGTAATAAAGATAATTGATATTAAAGGTGCAGATTGTGACCTCTTTTCTAAAGCTTGTGAGCACCTATGGCATACCTGCAGGGACGTAAAGATGTTTAAGTGGAAATAGGAAATTGATTAGTTAATGAAAATAAATGAAAATGATCATACTTCTCAAGCAGTGGAGTTTCTATGGAGCTTTAGATGTGTATTTTTGATAGATATTCTGATGTTATTCGGATGTTTCTAACTCTGCAAGCGAGAGTTTTGACTGATTTGTTATATTTTGTTTATTAGTGTATAATACAAAACCTATACAATGCGTCTTTTAAAACATAAGCAAGTTGTTATAGAGGAATATACTCACACATATAAAGGAATATCCGAGAAATAACAAGAATAAATAAGTTTAGAAGGAGTACAGAATGAAAAATGTCTCCTACTTATGAAGCTCTTCAATATACCTGGTCCAGGACAATGAAATTGATTCTCAACAGACATAAAACCAAGAAAACAGTGAATGCTGTGGATAATTGTGCACAAAATAATGTCATTGTTACTTAGAGCTGCATCACTGCACTGCATTATTTGGCAAAAACATTTAAAGCACCAATCTGATATGGAACAATGCTTCCACATTGTTTAATCAAAGGGAAAAAACTTTGGGAAAAAAACAGTGCAGCTGATTTGAATGAGAACTTCAAAATGATTCATACATCAACATTAACAAACAGTGCTAACAATACTAAAATCAGACTTTGGCTCAGGCTTGAATTGTTGTACTTGCTATAGTTTTGTAACAAAGGCACAAAAGTGAATCATCTTGTCAATGTGTCATCAACAAACAGCAGTGAAGGGCAGTGGGATGTTATTTCCTTGATTTGTTAGTTTACCAGGGTTAACAAGAGACATCCTTTTCACAGTTTGGAGTAGCGCTGGGAATATGGGCAGGGAAATTCATCGTTTAAGTGGATTTTAGCAGGCAAACAAAACCATGCTGAGCCACAGTAGCCTGACCTAATTACACGCTTTGGCGGAGGCTGTGTAGGGAGTGGGTTTACTGTGGGGATTTATGTGGGCCAGTGGAGTGTTTTAATAAAGTCCATAAAAGGTAAAGTGAGTCCCACCTGCAGAGCTAGGGGTTTCCAACGCATGTTCTTGAGCAGTGCAGGGGCGGAGCTAAGTGTGCTCTGTGGACGCTTCTTAAGGGTCAGGGACACAACGCCTTTGTCGGCTCGGAGTGAACCAACCAGGTTACGTAACTGCCAGCCCACCTGGGAGAGAGAAAAGACCATGAACATACAAACATGATCCAGGCTGGTAATTAAATATGAGGGGGGAATCTCTAGCTTTTGTAAAGTAGGACTGGCATAAGAGGACAAAGGTACAAAAAAAGTTTCCATAATATTTACTGCTTATAAAAAAAATATATATATATTTGTAATAAACAAATCGTTGCATATTCCTTTTGTAGATGAGCTTTTGGTTGGTGATAAAAATATTTTTTGTACATGGCCCTGCATCAATAAAATATGCAGCCTGAGAAACCAAATGACCTTTCGTCCTGTTCCCCAAATGGAAAGGCTAACATGGTGGTATACTGGGGTCAAAGAGTTTAATGACTGATTGGATGAAGTGTTCCTTGAGCTTCTGACTTTTAACAGAAGCTGTTTAATCCTACCTCTTCATGCCAGTGTATATTTTCTTTATTAGTAATTCGATTTACTCCAGTTCAAGTTAAGCAACTGTGTAAGTAATAGATATAGATACATAGCTTTATTTGTGCCCGTGGGGAAATTGGTATACAGCGACATCCCCAGACATTAGAAAAACAAACAGCACAAAACATGTCAAGCTCAAAAAGCAAGAAAAATCAATAACACAGGAAATGTCCCTTTTGGATCAAGTTTATCAAAGAGTAAAATTGTCTGTTGTTATGGATTTGCTCTTCTTAAGAATAAGTGTTACTTTTTTCAATATATTGGTTCAGCTTGCAATCTATCATTAATTTATTTTGTTCATTTATGCAATTTTCTTCTTTTGGAGCATCCTTTAGCTCCATTTTAGTAACATTTTTAATAGAGATACTCAAATATCAGCACTTGTACTTGCTTGTATCACACCCACATTTGCACCAATACTTTACTCACTGCAGTGTGAGTTTTTGTGACTCTAAACGTGACTCCTCTGAAATCTATGTATAGTATTAGTGAGTGCAAATTGTAAAGTGGTCAGGACAGTCCCCCATTTCTGTTTGCTTAATAGCCATTTTATGATTTTGAACCCATCACCTGTTCTTACAACACCGGCCGCACTCTCGACAGAAAAAAAAAAAAACATTGCAGAGGGGTTTGTTTTGCCCACAGGCCTTGAGCTTGACATTATGTGCTCGAAAGTACCATTATCTGGACTATCATGTAGTTTAGAAGAGGCAGCTCTATACGCAGGCTGTAGTTTGAAGTCTGTCCACGTCGTGATTGGATTGAGCTGGTGGAGCCTTCTGTGTGAAGCAAGTGGGTGTGGAGGTGGTAAGTCTATCTATAGCACTTTCATGTGATGTAACCTGCCCTCAGTTTAAAAACAAATCCATCTCATCTCCATCTCATATATTTAGATACAAAAAAATGAGGCCAGGACTACATGTTGTCAAACTGTAAACAAACACAAGTATATTTCTTTTCCACAGTTTATGCTCCTGCAAGGATTCTAGTGCTTTGTGTTGAGACTATTTATAAACTGATATTAATGTAAAGGAATTATGAACATGCCCAAAAACTAAACAATTATATTTTTGTATATCTTAGTATAACTACGACAATATAGGGATGCACAATATTGGAAAAATATGCAGTATCTATTGTAAATATTGCAATAACGGGACTAAATCAGGATTAAACAAGTCTAAACTAGGACTAAATCAGGATTAAACAGGTCTAAACTGGGATTAAACCTGCATTTAACTAGGACTAAACCAGGATTAAACAAGTCTAAATCAGGGCTAAATGAATGAACCAGGTCTAAACCAGAACTAAACCAGGATTAAACAGGTCTAAACTAGGACAAAATGTAGGAATGAACCAGGTCTAAACCAGGACATTGTCATTTGGATGCACCGCAGTTTGATTGTTTGGACAATTTGGGCGAATTTTTATTGATAATTTAGCGCTAATGATCCTTTTTGCAATATTTTGTGCAGCCATAATAACTTTCTCTAGTAGTATTTTTTTTTACTTTTCTTCTACATGTGTCAAGTTGGATAATCCTTTTAAATTGACTCAAATAACACAAAGACCAGGAAATTGTACAGTTATTGTTAGGATGACCTAAATGTGTGAATGCAAATTGTACATACTGTACGTAATCTTATGAAGTCAGTTGTGCAATTATAGTTTGCACCTCCAAAGACTCAGACAGGCATCAGTGCCACAAAAAGATTTAGTTGTTCTAGATTAGACTAGATACTTTATTGTCACGGTACAAGGATATACAACAAGATTCAGGACTCATGACTCAGATATATAAAAATCCATTCCCACAAACCAACACACATTCATTTGTAACCATTCACTCAACGATGCATTAAAAATGGTAGATATCTAAAAAAAATGCTCATATTGCACGTGGTCCCTGGTGGTTTCTATGTGCTTTAACAATCACTAAGATAACAAAAAAATGTGAATCTGTGATATCTTAAGAGTGAAAGGTATGGTCTTTAAATAGTTAATGTGTGATATCCTCCTTCATTAAAGATATAATAATACCATATGTGTAGATATGGGCTCACCTTCCTATGAGTCCCTAAACCTCCTAGGCCCATATTAGCCTTAAATAATTGTATTCTAATGACAGGACATAAGACTTTCAATCATTTCTGTATGATTTTGTGTAAAACAAGCAGGTGTGTATTATATTCATTCATTCATCTCTGCTCAGTCCCCTAAACCATAAAAATACATGTATAATGCCAGCATCTTTAGTTGTACACATGTATCTAACACAACAGTTGATATTTACATGCATTTAAATCATTTGATAACACTAAGCCACACAGAGAGGACACGGAGCATAACAAAAACCCACCACAGTCTGGTGATTGACTTGTATGACTTCATCTCCCGCGTGGATCTTCTTACAGCGGTCAGCCGGTGACTGCAAAGACACGAAGCCAGAGGAGACAGAGTTAGAATTCAGACGGATAAAAATTGATCTGAGTGTATTGATCTATGGGCAGCAGCGTGGAAGTTTCACAACACAGTGTGCTTAAATAAGCCATAACAGAGCAGGGGAAAGGTCTTGTCGAGTCATCCCCATGGAATCCAATATGCTTTTATAGACACATAGGCTGTTAGTTCTGCAGACGTTAACAAAACAAATCAACCCTGTATACTGTATACCACTAGACTTGAAGAGTGTTTATGGGAAATACTTTTGTTACAGCTTACTACTTTTATTGTACATTTACATAGTTTAAGCAAAAAACATAGTGTTAGTATGAAGCTAGTATAATCTCAAATGAATAACAACATGTAACTATGCACTTAAGACTGCAGATACATATTTGACAGTAGTAACCTTGGAAGTAATCATTTTAATTTGGCCCACGCTTCTTATGGCTCATTTACGCTATCGCTACGTATGTTTCAAGCATTATTAATGTTAACTTTGATGTTATGTTAAAAAACCTGTAGTGGCCGTTAGGCAGAGTAAAAGAAATTTCAGCAATTTTGAAGAAGATCAAGCACTAGAACAACAACAACAAACAATTAGTAACTTCTCACCAACTCGCACAGCTCTAATTGAAAAATAGAAGTCCAAACTATCGATTGGGTTGCGTAGCTTTCGGTGTAAATTGGGGGAAATGAGCAGCACTTGAGGCCACTTACCCCTTCAGTCGTCCCTGTTATCACATGAAGACCATCGTACGTCGACTTGATGTACATTCCCTGATCAAGACAAGCACACACAGTTATTACATGTTTGAAGGCTTTCCACTTTTGTCTGCTCTTGTTTTGTCCCTTTTTTGTTAATACGCTCTATAAATGCACGGCACAGTGAAGGAATCCATTGAATGTTTATTACTTTCTGGATGGGAGCACACAGTCTTTGGCCTCTGTTGTAATAGCTCTGAGATTATGTTCACTGTTATGGAAATGTCCCTTGATAAAAAAGCATGCAGGGAAATAAACTGGATAATCCACACAGGGGGTTTTCAGAAACAAAAGCAGAAGGAGTCATTACCAGGCCTTCGGAGGGTTTGATGTTGGTGAGGTGAACCAGCTCGAGGTGGGCTGACTGAGAGACCAGTGGGTCCGATGACACACACACAATGTGCTCACACACCTCCGACAGAGTCTTACACTAAAGCGGAAAGAAAACAAGACAATCAAAACTATAAGAAACGTATCGGAGCATAAGTACTCAATCAACTGAGTCCACAGAGCAGGCGCACTATAGCCCTTGAGCATATGTTTTACCCATTTACCCTCGGTTTTTGGGACAGAGTGGTAACTAGTCACATTGTGGTCTATAGGGAAAATCTTTTACTGCAATAACTTGAGTGTACGCTGGTGGAATTAGCAGCGGGGCAGAGGTGCCATATCCTGATTCCTCATCTTTTTATATATCTGTGGCTGTAATTAACTGAAACATATTTTTTTTTTATATATACACCCTTGCGTCTGTTTTGAAAAGTCTGTGTTTCAGTAAAAGGTGTAAATGAAAGGACAAAATTCAACAAAAACTTCTTTTTGGTCAAAACATGGAAAAACTGGACTAACACAGAATAGTAAGTGACAGCTGGCAGAGAAATCAGGACTCACCACATGAAGGATTTTGTTCTCCGTCTCAAACACTGTACAGTCCTGCGGGAAAAGCACAATTTAATGTAGCACAAGGAGAGCATCCTGTATCTTAAACAAGTTCCAAAACAAACCATCTCTCACAGCTGTATACTGTCTAGGATTCACATCACTGAACTCTGCTCCATACCTTCAGATATTTTCTTTATCCACCCACACAAACAGTCACATGTTTATATTTTATTTATACACATGTCAGTCACATAAAACAGACCATAAGCACATAAATAGAAAAGGATCAAGCTTCGCTCAAGGGTACACCGAGCCGAGTCTAAGGCTGCTGCGCCTCGCCCACACAAACCATTCTTTTGGGGATATGACAAGCCAATGCTGCGCTCTTCAAGTGGAGAGGCATAAGAGCCATCATCTGCCCGAAAACACACAAATGTACACAAACACACACACTCGAAACGTCACGGGCGACGCACACACCTGCCGTACAATGGTGGTGAGCTCCAGGCAGAGCTGAATGACATTATTTCGAGTTACGGAGTAGTCGGCCACTGCAGCAAAGGGAGACCTGGAGGAAGCAGATAACAATAGGTAGGCTGTTACTGAGGGACTGGATAAATGGATAGAGAATGTGAACCTGGACAGGAGCTGGGAGAGAGACAGGAGACAGAGATATAGCACATAGAAAAAGCTCTTCTTTCTTAAGTAACGATGAACTGTTTTATACAGTATTACTATCTCAAAGCTAAACTATGTAACTTTTTAACCATATTTCTGGACATAATCCCTCTTTTAAAGACAGAGTTTTGGGTCAGGAGAACACATATCTGGACAAAATAAATGACATCATCGCAGCTTTACAGTCTAAAAATGTTCATAGAGGTGCTTTAAAGCAGCTCTGCGTAACTTTTAACTTTTGAAATGTAACCAGCACAATCTTTACAAGCAAAGACTATCCAAGCAGCAGGTTTTTGAAGTTTTCAGAAACGGTAATTTTAGAATATTTAGTACGAACTCTGCTAGAATTCCAATGTATTGACATTATTCCCATAATCTCTGTGATAGGTCCTTGACAAAAAAGTTACATAAGTTGTTTTGGTCAGCTGATTCTACCAATCTTATGTCCAAAAACGTTAAAATTATTTTGACAACATATATATTTTTGAGGGTTGCATTATTTATAAAGATAACCCCAAAAAATTACTTGGAAAAGAAAATTTTGAAAAGTTTGTGGTAGTCCCTATAGGTATTAAATGCAAAATAAAGTTAAGAAAAAACAATATACAACAATATTAGTATTAGGGTTTTTTTATGCTTTTTTAAGACTAAATCAGCACTGTTCTGTCTGACTCAAAACTAGCCCTGTTTAAATGGTTGAGCTATTTACTAAAGAAACCTTTTCACTAAACATATTTCTTATAATTTCCACTCTTTTCATTTCAAGCTGGAGTTTCCTCACTGATATAATGGCATATAGAGTACATTTCACGGTTCTTGATGGTTGAGGGCAGTTAACAGGCCACTAGAGCAATCAGCCGCTGACGTCGGGCGTTTCTTTAAGTGGGGCCTCGACAGTGACGCTGGTTCACAGAGGAACGAGGACACAGTCCCAGCGGATGGTTAAAGGGAGCTGCAATGTGAACCAAGTAAATAGGACAGTCTCGTTTTTGAGCACAGAGTAAAAAAAAAACAAAAAAACAAAAAAACACTAAGAAATAAATACGCAAAAGCAACACTGGGGATTTGTTTTACCTTACAAGCCATCTATAATGTGTAAATGCATGCTGTCATAGTGCCTTTAATAAGCAATATTTCCAGAAAGAACAGGTTCTTTACGCCATTTTCACAATAATTGAGCATTTAGCTGTGAACAAGGTGTTAGTGATAAGGAACATGATGAAACTAATGGGGTGCTAATGATTAGGCATAGAGAGTGTGATTATGTGTGTATCTACTGTATAAATACTTTACAACCACAATTAAACTAATATCAAAGTAAAGTGGCTATGTTCTAATAAAAAAAAAAACACTTTTCTCTTTTGTTCTAAAGACCCAGAATTGAATTCGGCCACAGCCTCCAGTGTCTGAAATATCCGTAGTGTCTGTGATTTGGGTCATCAGTTTTGAGGCTGTGCTAAATATACGCTAACCTAAGGCAACACCGACTGTGAACTAACCATTAGGCTTCAATTCACAGACAACGCTCAGGTCCAACAGTGGCCAGCTCAGACTCATCTTGCATTTCACAATTAACATCAACTTTAAGTGACTTTACTGCACAACAAACTACAGTATGGAAAATGAGACAAGAACGAGCAATCACTAATCCATGCATCTTATTGATTACACAGTATTTAAGTCCACTGGGAAAAAGGAAGAACTCTGTCTCTCTCGAAAGTAGAACATCTGGTCAATTAAGTCCAGTCTCAATCTAACCAGATTGCCCTCTCTATTTATGAGATGTGGGTGTAAAGCCATGATTAATAGAGCAAGTTTACAACAGTAGCATTAGAGAAGTGAGTCAGCAAAAAGGAGAGCAAAAGTTTGCGTACTCTGAGTAGAACCTTGATAACACCTGAGCTCAGAGCGCTGCTTTGCTGTCTTACTCCTCTTATCTCTGCAGTATGCTCCACTTAAGTTTAGTTCCCAGCACAGACTTCAAAGTGCAAACAGAAAACAGTTCACACATCACAATATACTGGTGATTTATTATGGAGTAAAAATTCATGTGGTCTGGTTTTATTAACTGATTAGAAAACATGGTGAAGGGCTCTATATACATATTAGTAATATTTTGTAAGTGAAGAATCTCCATGTTTTGGTCTTGTGTTTTATTTAAATGACACTGGACCTTCTCTGGAAATATGGGAAATGTTATATATTATAGCTCTCATCCACGAGGTTTCAATGACAGTTAATCACTAAAATAAAATTGTCGAGTTGAACTTAGAAATGACATCTTCTTCTTGTCAAGTCAAGTATTTGATTGACATTTAGTGACTGAACACAGAACACTGTATCGTATTTTTTGTGGGGACTCTTCGTCAAAGTTAAATAATGTAATTTAGGAAGTGCTTATTTAAATTCAAACCCAGAGCCGACACATTATAGCACTTCCTACAAAAACATTAAACAAAGTTATACGCTAATTTTTCCATTTCAAATCTCTCAGCCAGATGCATTACAGATAAACTGCGCCCGTCATGCCCATGTTATTAATTCATAGGAAAGAGGTTTTATTAATGTGCATAAAATGAGCAGAAATGTTCAATGAATTACAAATGAGGCTGGAAATTTCCCTCATTGTACATCCATGATATTCATAAAACACAGAGAGAGCGTCTGTGTTGCCCTTTAATCTCCACTGCTCTTACTTTCGACATAAAAAGGCCACAAAATGTCTCAAGCCATTTCCTCAAAGGTCCAACAAGTAGTTTCCAGAGATGAAAGTTCATACTGAAGCATGATTTATGCTAATTTTGCTCTGTTTCAGATCCTTTAAGAAGATTTGATTGTGACGGTGTTAGTGCCATCTGTCTTGTGGGTTCTCCCTGAAGTCTCTTCTTTTCTGATGATCTCCAGTTTTTTATGTTCGTCTGTCTCTGTTCAATCCTAATCAGACTGAGATAAAAGGATGAAGCTGTCAATGTCCTCATAATACATCTCAATCTGTCGTTCTTCAGTGATACTAGATACTATTAGTTATACACTAATACATTCAGACACAGCTTTTATCACATTTTACCACCTGTTAACAATCTTTTTATGAACCAGTCTTCAGTTCGAATAAAATAGCTAGATATGACTTTTTGAACCAATCCAATATTACCCTTTTTAACCCTGCATTCAGTCCTGCGTGAGTGTCAGGGTTATAAACAGGGCTGCACAAGATTAAGAAAACGTCCAATATTCAATAACTATGTTGACAATTGCAATATCAATAATATGACTTGTGATATTTGATTGCACTCTTTGACAAAGTAGTTGAATCAAATAAAAAATGATCAAGAAATACAAGCCTTTAAATGAATTTCCACTGGTTTCATTTTTTGTTGCAATTTGATTTAAGGATCTGATTTCAGCCCTTGTAATTACATGGTTCCAACAAATTATGAACACTTTGAGCCAATAATTTCTTCAGTATTTCCTTTTATTGTCATCTTATTGCCCCACTATTGCCATGCTATCACTGAGCTAGAACATAAAGTGCTTCCCAGTGCACTGGAGTGTTTAGTACATCTATCATTTCCTCACATTTAAAAGAATAAAGGCTTTTAAGAACAGTCTGAACATGAAGCCGTGTCTTAGAAATGATGAATACAGAGCATCCCTCTCTCATTGTTGCTTTGCCTTTTACACTTGCATCACTGTGTGTAGGCGTTGTGTGTGTCAGTGCGTGTGGCAGGTGTGTGTCTACGAGTGACTGCGGTACAAGAGCGTGGGCGTCTCTATGGTTCGGTGTGTGCTTGTAGACACGGCACTATGCATTTATCTGTGTCTACGTGGCCTTAGGACAGATGTGGGAGCATGACATTTGGAGAACTGATGTCAAAGACCGTCTTCTCTATCGAGCTGAATAAGTGAAGTGACAGAGAGTATGAGAGAGCAACACAAGACAAAGAAGCATCAAAGAAAAAGGGCTGACGTTATCTTTTCAGAATAACATATTTTTCAGAATATGTCAACAGTAGGTAAAAGAAATTGCTGTCATTTTATAATACTCTCACTTTTTACACACATAATTTTTGGCCTTGGGTTGACTTCTTTCTATGGTATACAATTCCACACATAGCACTCATTAGTCATATTCATTTGATAAACAGACAAGGCCTTGAAGTACTGTTTACCTCAGAAAAAGGAAACATACTTCCAATTTTCACTGGCAATTTGTTTCTGTCAGCGTTAACTTTGTAGTATACATATTTAAAGCATATTTCTTATGGTGTAATTATAACTACAATCCCATGTCAAGTGTATTTGACAAGACTTTCAGTAAAACCCGTCTCCTGTTCTAATAAAGCATTTACAAAAGAGGATGCTGTACAAATAAAGACAAACACACAAGAGTCTGTTAACATCACCTGTCCAGCCAGGCGAGCAGGCTTTTGGCCGCAGTGATGAGGTCCACCACAGACGTCAGCAGGTCGTTGGGAAGCCGCCGCGATGACCTGCTCTCTGACTGGCTGCTGCGACGCCGGCCAGAAATGAAGTTCTGTAGGTTTTTGGCTGAAGCGCCCAGTTTGTGAGCCAGAGTCCTCACGCTCTCTGTCTCCAGACCCGAGTTCTGCACAAATCAGACCTTAATACTTTAATGTCATACACCTTGAACCTAATGGCTAGTGTAATGCAGATGTGTCACATTTGATGAGGAAATTTAGTACATGTTTAATTTAATTTTAAACAGGTTCTAGTTGGATTTGAACAGGTTTTAGAAGGATTTGAACAGGTTTTAGTTAGATTTGAAAAGGTTCTAGTTGGATTTGAACAGGTTTTAGAAGGATTTGAACAGGTTTTATAAGGATTTGAACAGGTTTTAGTTAGATTTGAATGGGTTTTAGGTGGATTTGAACAGATTTTAGTTGAATTTGAATGGGTTTTAGTTGGATTTGAACATGTTTTAGTTGGATTTGAACAGATTTTAGTTAGATTTGAATGGGTTTTAGGTGGATTTGAAAAGGTTTGAGTTAAATTTGAACAGATTTTAGTTGAATTTGAACGGGTTTTAGTTGGATTTGAACAGGTTTTAGTTGGATTTGAACAGGTTTTAGTTAGATTTGAATGGGTTTTAGGTGGATTTGAACAGGTTTTAGTTGGATTTGAACAGGTTTTAGTTAGATTTGAATGGGTTTTAGGTGGATTTGAACAGGTTTTAGTTGGATTTGAACAGGTTTTAGTTAGATTTGAATGGGTTTTAGGTGGATTTGAACAGGGTTTAGTTAGTTTTAAACAGATTTGAGTTAAATTTGAACAGGTTTTAAATGAATTTGAATGGGTTTTAGGTGGACTTCCACCTGTTTGTATAAAGCTGCTGTTGTTGGGGCTATAAACAATACATTTGATCACAGAAGCTGAGCTAAGGGGCCACATAAATAAAATCTCTCCTCGGGCCTTGATTGGACCCCGGACCGGACTTTAAATATTTATATCGATTAAAACATTACAATAGTCATAACATTAAAGTGACTGTCTAAAACTGTGTAGCTCCTTGTTTACAGTCAAATTTCCCCTGAGTCATAGTTTAAATTTCAGTAGGTCTTTTGTCGGATCACACCACACCATCCTTTGCTCTTCAACAATGAGTTTGGGCTGTCAATAAACCTGTCCCCAGTTTAGTCCCCTTTCTTTCTTGTGCCACTCTGAAAACTGCAGATGGTAAAGCACTCGCAATAGCAGCAGTTTTGGAGACGCTTCGGCCAACTCCTCTTGCCATCTTAATCTCATTTATTGTAAAAATGCATAGTGGCAAGCCTTGAGTGCGGTACATTTGAGTTCACTAGACGTTTAGACACCACGACAAAAAAGCATACTCACTATATAATGCACTATATAGTGACTGGGAAATGGTTTTAGACACAGCTTTCGGCTAGCTTTAAAATAAATCCTACCTACTGACAGCTGTTAAAGATATTATCTTTGTCATCTCCTGAAGTACCAGACCTATGATTTGTGTTCATATATGTTCACACAAACTGCAATAAAACATTACAAATGCAATATTTATCATAGTAATTATAAGTTTATGCTGTAAAATCAAAACAAGCAAGTGATTTATTATCCGTTTAGTCATCAGGTATTTAATAATTCAACAAATTTGAAGAAGATTTATTGCAGCTTTTATCACTGTAAATTAAGTCTGGGTATATTAAGAGTACGACAGTGCCGATTTATGTCCATTGCCTATTTGTCCGGTGCATTTGCGCGAACATCATATATTATCCCTGGAGCTGTAAACAAGGTTAATGAGTGTCCACGCTGAAATATAAAACAAACAAGCCCTCACCAGAGCGCACAGTAAGTCGACAGCTTCCAAAATGAGCTCTTGGTGCCCGATGCGAGAGACGCCCAGTTCCTCCAGCTCTGCGTGGCTAATCCTCAACAGCCTCTCGCCGCACACACCTCCGCGCTCGAACACACACACGTACTGCTGCAAACAGTCGTCCAAACCTGGAAAACAAACAGGACAGAGGTCACAGATGACACACAGAATCAAATTAGTTAGAAAATAAGATCATGACCGCAGTAAAAAGAATGAATTGATTTGGAGTGGAAATAGAAAACTACTTTTGTGGTTCCTCTTTTGTCTATAATTGTCCTCTTGCCCCCAAAACTATTGCCTTTCCAAAGATGTAGTCTGTAACTCATTTCAAAAACATGTTTCTAATCAATAAATGTTTGCTTGTTGAGTTTGTTGTCTTTGCTTACAACATGACAAAATTATCAGAAAAACGCATGTAAATACTTTAAACCATATTGCTGAGGGAGAAGGCAGATCTAATAGACGGATTGAAAATGTGTGCTGCCTGATTCAAAAGAGTTTATCAACAAGTTTCATTCTTATTCAATAAAGGTATTAAGTCATTTGTGGTTCTTTGAGGTCCTTGATCTTATTTGCCGGTGTAACTAATACTTTTTTGGAGAAGTTCTTTTAAAATGCTGATCACTGGCAGTAAAGTCGAAGTTTAAAAATCTATAGTATAACAAAAGTCTTCTGAAGCACTATTGTCTCTTGCTGGTTGGAGGTATCTACTGCTAAGTCACTGTAATCATCTTGCATTAAATATCTTGTTTATTGGACCCAAGAAAAGATCCCAGACTACAACACCTCTCTTTATGACCCTCCACTGCTCAGACATTAAATCTCTGATCAATGACAGAATATCCTCTGTTAAAACTGCAGCTTTTGGCCCGTCCTCCAAAGACACTTATCAGCTTTCACTGCCACACTCTCACTGGATCTTTCACTCTGTCTCCCTGTAGGGATGTCTCATTTCTTTAAGCCTGCAGAGGAAAACAATTCAAGTTTTTACTGCTGTGACTTCAGGCTCCTCTCAGATAATCTAACATTTGCTGTGTCAAGTTAAAAACTTAAGTACTGCACCTCATGTGGCAAATGTTCTTTAATATTGACTTCTGACAACCAACTTACAGTATTTTTTTTTCTATTTGACATTTATTATTTCTCAATTTAAGTAAAATAAAGCCTAATATAATGTAGGTCAATATCTAACATAAGATGGACAAGATTTGTGCAGCAGGTCTAAGCATCTAAGCCATTAGGCGTGTTATCTAATGCTAATGCTACGAGTTAAATTCTAGCTAATGATTAAATGATTAGAAGTGTTAGCTAAAGAAAAAAAAAAGCTAACAATATATTATTATGAGCTGCACAACAGGAGCACACAGTTTTTCTAAATTCAGTTCAGATGCAGGGTCACTGCCAGGGTTTCAACATCTGTATATTACTATGCTTGACTGTTGTGTTTTGGAAAAAAAATGTTGGACCAGGGTGACTTCAAAGCTATTGCCATTAAAATCTAACAAGCTACATCTCCTCATTCAGGAAGACAAACTTGTAAACTTCATTGGGGCTTTTTCGCAACAGAACTATACTACTTTATTTTTTTAGGAATTCATTAGAAACAACAAGAATGTGCCAAAGTTATGAAAAACATATAGTGATCTTAATACAGTTCTAGAAATAAATGCTAAAAACAATGCAGCCATATAGTTGTATTTATAAATCCCACTTATGTGCATTTTAAAAAGTTTACATACAGCAATCGACAATTTAGACTGTAAATATTTGACAGTAATTTCTCATCCTTAACCTTTCAGAAGATTAATAAGTGTGAATATAAAGCCTAATTGATTCACCCTGTGCAAAAATATACCTAATATTAGTATCACTCGACTAAAAAGAGAGCACCTAAGATAAACTTATGGGCACTTTTAACTGTATTTATGGGTTCGTGTTCAGTTAAGAGTCTCTAGAGGAAGATTGGTCCAAAAGAGGTAATACATCGCCGTTACTTTACTCTCTGTTGTATTGTGGACCACCTGTGGTGCCAGTGTGTATGGGGTCGGCCTCTTCTGATCTGCGGTTTGTGTGGTATTGTGGCCGGAGCGGGGTTTTTGCTGAGTCAAAAGAAAAGCAGATCAAGACAGAGAGGCTCAGCTGCAGCCCCTGGCTCCCAAAACAATGAAGGTATCCAGCTTCTAACCTCTTAACAAACAGCCGACTGGCAAACACACGCTGCACACAGAGTCCACACTGCACACCTCTGAGCAATGAGCATTGATTTCCCCCGCTTCCAGTCTCAGCTTCATAATACACTCATCTATCATAACTACTCTAACAAAGATGAAGAAAAAAAAGAGTGTGGGGAAACTAAAAAAAAAATAGAATCCCATGAGCCAGCTGTTAAATTGCATGCAAACCATTTCCACCCCACACAAATTCATCTTTCAACAGAGACATGAAGCATTTTCCTCTTTTTTTTTCCTCTTCCTCCCGCAGCCTCTAAGTCTAAATGATGCATTCAGCTCCAAAACACCATATATACGCCGGATAATAACACAATAAACACACCATCTTATCTTTAAAAGACAAATAACCAACAAATAATAAAGATCAGATGGTCCTCTCTCCCAAAGATAATAAAGGTCCTTTGCCAGTGACAGACTTACAACCTGACGAATTGTTTTCTCAATATCTGAAGAGTTTCCAAGAGTATTAGCTCAATATAATTACAAGATAAGGAGAAGGCATTGATTATCTGTTGACATTTACAGAGGGTTACCTTAGGTCTTCTGCTGTAGTGAGGTATTCCCGGTTACATACGTATGACATATAAGAATGATGCACTAAAAGGTCACAGATACAACAGCAGATCATCAATCAAACACAATCGCTGTACATTTTCATCTGAGGATAAAGGTACAGTTTTGAGATGTAGTCCTAATCTGGCAACAACATGTGCAACATAGAAGAAGAATGAATGTTTTCAGTAGGAGTATGACGAGACAAATCCCACAAGAAACGAGAACGAGATGAGATTTAGGGGTGGCTGGTTCAAAGCTGTGGTTGTTCTGTGTCTTTAGTTTGTGATCGTGTTGGTCGCAGTGTAAGGCATTATTCTCTTACAATTGTTGATTGTTTGGGGCTTGTCTCGCGCTCTTTTGCCCGTTTCTTATTTCAACTGGAAAACCTAAATGTTGCCACACTGACAATTTAATTTCCTCCTTACACTCGACCATGCTGATATCACGAGACAGCTTTTTACTTTAATCATCTTGCTATATCTTGTGGAACAAGATCTTGTTACACCTTTAGAATTCAGTGTTTTACTTTGTAGATGTTTGTATCTACATCTATATATGTCCATGTCAAATATAACTATACAATAAGTCATTATAATTTGATTTGTAGAGGAAAAATTGCAGAAAAGAGGAGGAGAAATAAGGATTTTACCCACCATGCAGAAGAAGACAGTTACTTTGATTAAATAAGACAGTATGTAACAGTGGAGAGGGGACCACAATATTTAAAGAGAATCTTTTCAGGGGCTGAAGACTGTGACATTTTTATTAAACTTTACAGTGTGTGCATTTTTATTTGTCTTTATCGTTTGTTTTTAGCATAACTTTTCTTATTTCCCCATTTATGCCACATTTGCATGCATTATTTTGTGAATTCCATCTCAATCCTTTTCAAATCCAAATGAAACCTGTTCAAATCTAATTAAAGCCTTTTCTAAACCAACTAAAACCTCTTCAAATCCATATAAAACCTGTTCAAATCCATCTCAAATCTGTTTAAATCCAACTAAAGCCTGTTCAAATCCAACTAAAACCTTTTTAAACCCAACTGTCTAACTGTCCAACAGGTTTTATATGGATTTGAAGAGGTTTTCAGATACTTATAAAACCTGTTCAAATCTATCTACAACCTGTTAAAATCCACATAAAACTTATTGAAATTTGATTAAAACTTGTTCAAAACCATCTAAAGCTTGTTCCAATCCAACCAAACATTATGTAGTAAGCACATTATTTTGAAAAACTGCCTCAGGAAAATGTTATGAATCTCAGCTGACTCATTAAGACACACAGACAATGTAAAAGAACAGACTGAACAGATTTGCAAGATGTAAACAACAACAACCAAAGACTCAAACGCATCTGGGCTAAAGTTTAAAACAATTCACTTTACAAGCGGTAGACAGAAAAGGGAAGGGATGAAACAAAGTAAAGCTCCATCATCATGTATTATACTTTTATTGTGAAAATTATAGTTATTCACTTATAGATTTTATTTTGATGATGCAATGTAAAACACACTCTGATCCTACACTTCACTGGTTTGGGAAAAGGAACATGCTTTGTGCTATTGGCCTAGAATTGTACTTTTATTTGAGGTATTGCTATTTTCACTCAAGTTCTCGCTCACATTTTTACGGCCAGAGTCGTGTTTTAATGAGTCCTAATAGCGGGGGGTTCTTAATAGACGTGGAGCTGATTAAAAACAATGCTGGCGCTCACAGTTAAAGTGTTACTATGTCGCTGAGAGAAGCCGGGGAAGCACAAGGGGAGTGATGCACAGTGTAGCAAAAGTTCAGCGATAATCAGCATCACTTATCACTGGCAGCGAGCGGGCGAACGCGCGAATGCCTTTGAATACGAATGAGTCAAATTGTGACATACGTGAGTGCACAGACGCCCACACTGGACGAAAGACAACAAATGGTTTTACAGTGGATACAAACAGTGCCTATGGCTGCTGCGTGAGACAGTCACTGGACTGTATCACAGAGAAAAGCTGCATAAGAATCAGCTAATGTCACATCTCTTTTTATTTAATGATGTGTGTTTCTAAGCAACGTCATGTAACTAAAGGACTGAAAGTGACATGTTTACGATTGCTACTGATACAGAAATCACAAAGACTTCCGTTCAGTTAATCATCATTAGCTATGCCAGCTACTTCACAGCAAATCCTACTCAGTCAAAATCCTTACATTAGGATTTATAACCGTTTAACTAAAGAGGGGTGGGATTTATGCAATACTTCATTGCTCTGATCTGTTTTGTGTCAATTTAACTTTCTCATAAGTTATTTTATTCTGTGTTCGTTTGTTCTACTCCCTGGAAATCCAACTCAAATATGCAGAGACTGTGCCAGTTCTTTGAACAGAATAAAAACAGAATTAATAAATCTGGCCAGGCGAGACCTTTTTAATGCACCTGATTAAAATAAGAGTGGGCAATATTTGGGTGGGTATAACATTCAAAGCAACCCACCACCACCACCATTTGAGATAGGTTTTTGCCAATAAGGGCTTTTAAAAAAGAATAAGATGATGTGGGTCACTACAGTTCCTTACAACATTCAGTCTGTGTCTCTAAAATGTTTTTTGAAGAATACCCTTTTATATCTGCCAAGAACTGACACTTTCAACAGGCTCTACATCAAACGAATTCATAAAATTAATGAAACAATAGACTTATAGAAATGCCTCTGGAGGATAGCAAGTTTGAGACATGGCTTTGTCCAAAACCACTCCCGAGTCAATATGTAGAGCACTATATAGTCTTTTTGTAGTGTGTATTTTTAGTGACCTTCTAGTGGTCTTTTCTACATATACACAAGCATAACGTATTTATTGTTGACAGAAAGATTGTTGTGTAATGTCCAAAACGTTTTGATAATTGAGTCCACCATAGTCCATTATGCCGGCCTATGTAGTGATCGAGGGGTTAGGGACCATGATATAAGATGTAGACAGGAACACAGTAACTGAAACCAATGTTATTGCATGGGACAAAAAGAAAACTCACACCTAGAGAAAGAAAGTGTAAACTCAATTTTAATCAGTGGAAGTCCTATCTAAATGAAAAAAGTCGAGATTAAACAGGTTAAGTGTTTAATCTCGTGTCCTTGGTTGTACTTGATACTGTACTTGATACTGTACTGTACTTGTACTGCATTACTGTATTAATGCAGAGTTCCATATGGTTGTAAAAAATATATCAAGACTGAAAACAGATTCAAGTCTAGTCCTTTAAATAGTGGTCTGAAGAACTTCAACACTACAAAAAGTATGGAGACTACTACTAACATTCCTCTATTAGTCTTTGTGCCCCATGGCTGCACACCCACCCATTAATATTTGTACACAACAGACCCCTGGACCCTTACACATCTGCTCCTGCAGTAAATCTGTACATTAACGTGCACCTTCATGTTTGTGCCTGAGCGTGATTCAGAGCTGACTCACTCACTCGACTCCCACTGAGGCACACTTTTCACAACGGCAGGCGAGCCAAACTCCCACCAACACCCTCCATCTCTGCCGTACACACACAGATAATAAAAGTGGATTTGGTGATGACTTCTGGGATGTTTGAGAGACCTATAAAGGCAGCGGTCCTCCCTGTCGGGTTCTATGTCATCTGTACTTATAGCTCTGTGACGCGACAGCAACAATAAAAGTAGCACTAGTGTTTAGTCCATTTCTGAGAGCTGGTTATTAGAAGTGTATTTATGACCGGAGGAATCCCTCTGGGACGCTTCCGATTATGCAAAATGAACCAGGCATTCTGTTAATTTATTACACTATATTTTATCCAGATTGGGATTGTAAATTAAGCTAGTTCTTTTTGTTGTTGTAAGATTTTCTTGTTGAATAATCACCATGGCTTCACTAGTTGTATTGTTCTTGTGCCAATATAATTACAAAAGCTGAGAAAAGCCCGGGGGCCTTGTGCAGAACAGAGCCGACAGAGAAAAGCAACTAAAGCTAAAACAATGTGGATTTGCTCCAGGCAAGAAAAATCATACAAGTTAAAATTTTGTTTGAGTATGAAAATGAGCACGCAGCATGTTTATGGATGGAAATGTTACTGCAGGTTGGCATTTACTGCTGTAAAAATGTCCCTGAAGTGTCCATTAAGACACTTGTGCAAGATACTGTACACAAAGGCCTATAAAAGACACATAATGAAGGGAATAGCACTTTGGGGCTTTGCAAAGCTTAGATGTCATTTGAGGTCAACACTGAAAAGTAGCATAGATTGTAGCATAGCGTTGCATTTAAAATTGATATTCAAGGGTTTTTGAGGTAGAGGTGTGTGGCACTAGTAGAGTTAGTGCCTGTGTAGTTCTGTTGAACTGCAGGCTCAGAGAAGCAGTGCACACCTGTTTATAAGGGTCCATTGTGTCATGGAAAACTAGAGAAAAGAGAGAAAAGAAGGCATAGTTATATGGTCTTACCAAAGAGATGGCAATTCATAACAAAAGGTATGTGTTAGTGAGTTAATGAATCTATGTGGTATAACCTCAAAGCTTGTGCTAGAGAGATAGATTCTGTTAAAGGGCAGGTAATAAATATGAAGAATTGGTCGGTGATTAGATTTAGACATTTTTTTCCTAAGCCATGTTGTTTGCATTAGTTTCAGTAAAACACTTAATACTTTACTTGGAGCAGTACAAGATGGATTTTTGTTAATTTTGTGAAGTAACAAATCAGAATAGCAATATTCATCTCTCTATCCTTTTGAGATTTCCAGGACTCACCTTTAGAGCAGAAATAAACCCAGACATGGCCCTTTTGGTTCATCAACACTGTGGCTACACTTCTAGCAGGTCTCTGTTTATGTCGAATGCTGTCATCAAATGTGCTCGCGCCAGATTTCACTGCCCATTTTCAAGTCTGGCGATCAAATTCATGTGAGGCAATTGAGGAAGATTGTTTGGCGAGATATCGATTCGTGCGCGAACAGATGATAAACACATGATAACAGGAGGTGAACGAAGGGCAAAGGCCTGGCACTCGCTGCTATGCCACTTCTCATGTTACGACACCACTCCCACATCCCAAATCAACAATGGGCTGACCTTTTGGCCCCAAACGCCACCTGTCCATGTTACAACAGGGCAAACATAAAGAAGCACATGAGTAGGGTTTGACATTGGTTAAGACAGAAAATGGTCCAACAACAACTTTTTTGATGACTTTACTTTCCCATTTTTCTTCTTCCATATTCTTTCATACATCAGAATAGTTACTACAGTAGCTCCCATTTGGTTTTTTACTTCACTTCTTGGGTAGCATTTTTTTATTCCATCTCAGAAAAAGTATAAAGCCGGAGAATAAAAATGTCAAATCAATTCAAAATCTTTTTCTCCAAAAGTAATATAATATGATCCAAAAAATGTTCATTTTGTCTTTACTTAAGGTTAACTAGTTTGTTTTCTTATAATCAGACCAATGTTTGTAAGTGTTAACCTTAACATGTTTCAACTGTCTGATGTTAAAAAATTATATAATATGGATAAATAACTCACTTGTGATCAAGGACAGTAAACCTCTGAGTCCTCTGTGTCTGTGGCTGAGTCAAGTGTGATTTTAACACTAGATTAACACCAGCCTTTGCTCAAGTCGCTGGCAGGAGGTGAAAAGTTCAAGCCACTATGTTTTTGCCAAGACCTATTATTCTCATGTGTCAATTGTCTTTTCTAATGTTTTTTTTTTTTTTTCTCGATAATGTTGCTCCTCATTTGCATACAGTTAATTCTAATCTTCAAATCTGCCCTCGGGATGCTGGGTTTCAGTATCTTGAGTGTCTCGTGACTACAGCTAAAACAATGTGTATTTTCTCCTGATAAAAAACATCAAACATTACAACAATCAATGTAAGTGACTAGAACGGTTTGACACTAATTGACAATCACAGCTGCTTTTTCACAGAACTCATGATAAGGACAAGTTCTACATCTCTGACCTTTGACCTGCACATATCTCCACTGTCCAGTCGTCAAACTTTACAACCCACTGTACAGTACTTTCAATCTGTTGTAGACTGGTCCACATTTTAAAGGTCTCGTAATCAAACCCGTTTAATCGTTTCTGTCTTCCTCAGACTCAGAGGACTTGGATTTTTAAATCTGCCAAGACCTCATTCTTGTGATTGGATGGGGAACTACTATCTTCTGATGCAATCAATAATTCTAATCACTGTCTGTCCACTCCATCTCTGAAAACTAGCAAACCCCTTTGCGTTTGTCACTGGTGTCAAACTGGACTTGTATGTTTAAGTTCTAGGATTTTCCTCTGGCATCTCGTCCCATAAATCATACATTCGTCTCGGCATCGACTTGGTCTCGGTTAGTGCGGTCTCGACTAAATCCTACATATATCACGTTACGTTGTGTGGCCGCAGACACACCCAGGAGACGGGGAAGAACGAATACCAGAGAAAGCTTTTGCCACGTGTGTTGTTTGTATCTGGAGCCGTCTTAGGGCCCGGGTGGAGCCTTCTGTTCAGCGCTGGTCCGTCAGCTGTTCGGCACAGACGGTCGGAGACTCACCACACACCCACTCCCTCACAGTGCACACTTATAAACACGAGCCATATGCACACGACCATCCAATAAAACCGACCACGAGGAGACAAAGCGACACAGTGCATCATGTAAATAAAACTCTGTCACCATTCCAGTTGGCATTTCTTCGAAGCATGTGACTCAACAGATCTTCTTTATTTTGACCCCTATTAATTTCTTCTAATATTACTCACCATCGGGTCATTTCTACCCTTTTGGCAAACAGTGGAGCGTACTACCCAAAAAGCACCATCACAATACGCTGGTAAAGGTCATGAGGTCGTTTTTTTAGGATGTATAAATTAATACAGTATATCTACAGCGCTTGTTTATCTAATCCAGGTGAACTTCTGTACAGTATGATGCTGTGATTTAGTCTTTTCCAACTGTAAATTATGTAAAGGTCAGACTTTAGGGTCAAACTAAATGGTAATTCACCTCATTTTGTTCATTTATGATCAACTAAATATGGTTATAAAAATTATAAGAACAACTCCATACATGTTAACCACTGCTTTCAAAGGGTATTTGTAAAGTGCATTAAGGCAGAATAATTGGAATATCTCCAACCACCCACCATCTGATAATGCTTACAGTGGCAAAGTTATAAAGTATTCATGGTTTTTTATTCTTTTCCTGAAACTAAAGACTGGCCTCAGCATTAAACTAAACAATGGTTGATACAATTAGGATGTACAATATGTAATTTTTCGCAAAATTTTATAAGTTTTACAAAACAAACGTGCTTTTAATGTGTAAAATATTAGACATTAATTTACAATGGTACATTAAGATGTAGTTTGCGCTTTTAAACTTAAAAAGAATTAATTTGGTCTCAATGATTTTATGAAAGCCTTATGCAATATCACTGAATATTAATGAATATATGAGTTGCATTATTAGACTTTTTGACTTTCTGGCCTTTTTAGACTTCCATAACATACTAAAACTCTACAAGTGTCTGCATAATGGTGCGTGTTGTTGTCTCGATTCTAATATATTTGTGACATTTTGCGCAACCAATACATTAACATCACAAATGCTCACAAAAAAAAGACACATTTACAATTGGACTCCTCAGCATTCACTCTTAGTAAAGCCTCTCACTATATTTTTTAAATACGATTTGACAAATATATAGTGAGATAAGTACCTAAAGCGCTTTGCAGGAACGAACAGTTAATTGGAGTTCAGTTTAGGATCCAGACTTTGGATGGTTTAAAGCAAATATTCACTTACATTTAAGGAAGCAGGTGGGTGTCACTGTTCGCTTTCATGTTTCTGCCAAAAAATGTTGTCACTGCTCACTCTTAAACCTCAACTTCAAAATGGAAATCAGCTATATGCCCTAAAAGCTCGGGGCTGAAATGTTAGGAAGTGTTCAATCTAAAATCTACGAGGATAAGCCAAAATGCTTTTAAAAAACAAGATCATTAAGACAGTTCTGAATGCCCTTCACACCTCGAATTAAAATGATGAATGATGCACTATAATAGTACCTACTTACAGTGTTGGCATAACGGTAAGACTTGGCTTTTACAATAGGCTTAATTTAGTGTAAAAAAAAAATGGACTCATCTTCATGATGCATTTGGGAAACCTTGGAATCCAGGTGCTATACGACATTGACATACAATATATGTGTTTTAAAAGTGGGTATTTGTGTTCAATGCAACACAATCTTTTCAGACATGATAACCCATAGTGTACGCTGGATAAGCATGAATTATGAACTTCACACTGTCCATATAGGACCATTATCAAGAAAAATAAGCAGCGGTAGACAGTTTAAACAGCCATAGACACGTATTTTTCATGTGCAAATATATTTTACAATGTTCGCTCAAGCCTCTGGGCACACACCTAATCAGACTGAATTATGCATGACTGTAATGGTTTAGAGGTATTACAAAATTCTTACATCAACAAAAGAAAAAGTATTATATTTTTCAGCTGGCATGCTGTAGCACTTTTTACAAGCTATTCCCAGTGAGACATTAATGCAGGAGCCGTCATTTTAAAAGGCTTTATCCACACACACAACGCTGTTTCTTGGTTGAAAGATCCAGCTGTGGTGAATCCTGTCGCTCACTCTCACATTGTGTTGACGCTCGGTTGTTGGTCATCAGGAGCTGAGATGATCCGGTTTGGACATAAAAGTCTGGATTACAATGATGCTTAGAGAAGACTTATAAGGTGGCCTGTTATTTCATCAGGAAGCTCTCTGACTGGTTCAAACAGGGTTTTTCTTTGCCAGAGTGGAAGAAAAGGTATTCCCTGATGAACTGTAAATGCCTGCATGTAATTCAGAGTTGTGCTGTGCGCATGGCTGAAACAAATGACTTCACCATATACTTTAAATGCCATAAATAATGTCTAACCATACGCTTTACCATATCCTCCAAGTCAGTCAAAGTTGTAAGTACCAAATCAAATGCTGCCAAAGACCACAATGAGCAATGACACAACATGGGAAATGACATATGTCCTCAAAGAGTCAGCATCCGAGCAACTTTACACCACCCAGGCGTCATCTGTCCACTCTGTATTATTTTACTGTACACCATGCGTCAGTCAACACGAGTTGGACTATGTCACTGTCAGTCTAGGTTAGTACATGTGTCTGTCTTGGTATACGCACCTTTCATCCAGTCCACCACCTGACTCGTGCTCCATTTGCTCACCGGCTCCATCACCAGCGCCATCGAGGAAACTTTACGCCGACTCTGGTGTGGTTACGCGCCAAACAGAAAGAGCTCGCCCGCCGCGGAGACTATGAGCTCAGTCAGTCTCCCGTTTCCCCTCTCCTCACCTCCTCGTCTCTCCTCTGCCTTCGCCTTTTCCTTCGTTCAGCAGCCAGGTGACTCTTCTAGCTCTACGGCGCTGTCCTGTCCGCGGTAAACCTTTCGTGGACCCCCCCTCTTTTTATTTTTAACGCAGCGTAGCCGGGCGTGTGTGCTGCGGCAGGAATCCGGCACATTCCCTGCGCGCGTCTCGCCGCTGTGACATGGGTCTCTATATCTCCTCTCTGCTCCTCTCTGTGCGTGTAGGTGTGTGCCTCTCCAGAACAGCAGCGGCGGAGGAGAGATAAGTCACTTCTCTCTCTCCCAGCGTGATTAAATCATCGATGCTCGGTGGGTGGGTGGCTTCCCGTGTGCATTATGCGTCCCTTTTTGACTGATAGCATAAGGCAGAGATGAAGGATAGATTAGTGGACCGAGAGCGCAGTGTTTTGGACCCGTACGTGAGACCCTCAGGGGACGTGGGAAACGTGGAGTCCCTTTTCACTTTCGCCTTGACTTGGAAATATATTTAATTCAGTGCCAACCTTTCTACCTCAGCTCCAGTGCCCTTTGTTCTTTCTTAAATCGTTTAGTGTTGCTGACGTTTTTTAAAAATGACTTTATTGAAACCAGTGCTACATTTAACCCAGTCCTCCACAGAACTCTGAAATTACAATTGATTTTAGCTTTCACCTCAACAGTTACTAATTAAGCTAATAATAATAATGTGTGGCAAAAGAACCATGGTTGTAGCTATAATACATAAAACACAGCCTACTTTACCTTAGCCACAAATAAACAATGTAAAATCTTACTCCCAACTGACTGCAGTGCAAAAAGAGACATAGATGATATACAAGTTAAACTGTTTGTATTGTAACTTGCATTTGTCACTGATGATAGTCAAGCAGCTATAACTAAATTTATGTGCAAAAATTTAGTTTGATTCGAGACAAAACCTTTGCCACAAGGGGTCACAACCCAGTGTACCTTTGTACTGATAATTATTATTCAATTATCATATAATGGAGTGATTAGGCCTGTTAATGGTTGTCTGTCAGAGTATGTCTCTAAGTTTTAGCCTGGCTGCATTTAACAGGCTGTTATTCCAACTGTACCTTGCCTCAGGTAAAGCTGATGTTGCTGGGACAGGCTTCAGCCTCCCTTGACCCCTAGTGAGATAAGCAGTAGAAGATAAAAAAAATTATATATTTGTTTGGTTTACAATATATGCCAACCAGCAATTAAATAATTAAATAGATGTCAGCCATCTTTTACTCAGAATGCATAAAAGGAACCTCCCCCTTTGTGCTGGACTGAGGGTAGCTGTAGCTCATGAATCCATCTATCCATCCATCCATCCATCTTCTACCGCTTATCCGGGGCCGGGTCGCGGGGGCAGCAGTCGAAGCAGAGAAGCCCAGACTTCCCTCTCCCCAGACACTTCCTCCAGCTCTTCCGGGGGGATACCGAGGCGTTCCCAGGCCAGCCGAGAGACATAGTCCCTCCAGCGTGTCCTAGGTCTTCCCCGAGGTCTCCTCCCGGTGGGACATGCCCAGAACACCTCCCTAGGGAGGTGTCCGGGAGGCATCCGAAACAGATGCCCGAGCCACCTCAGCTGGCTCCTCTCGATGTGAAGGAGCAGCGGCTCTACTTTGAGCTCCTCCCGAGTGACCGAGCTCCTCACCCTATCTCTAAGGGAGCGCCCCGCCACTCTGCGGAGAAAGCTCATTTCGGCCGCCTGTATCCGGGATCTTGTTCTTTCGGTCATGACCCAAAGCTCATGACCACAGGTGAGAGTAGGAACGTAGATCGACTGGTAAATCGAGAGCTTTGCCTTACAGCTCAGCTCCTTCTTCACCACGACAGACCGGTACATCGACCGCATTACTGCAGAAGCTGCACCGATCGGTGAATCCATCTAGTGGATCAAAAACATATCGCAGTCTGTTTATCTTCTGGTTATTTTTCAACCACAATCTTTTTGGCATAAAAATAGTATTTCTTTACATATTTATCCATTTCTGTTGCTGACTTTTATTCTGGGTTGCACCAAAGCCTGTCCCAGCTTTGTAGTGCACAGAGCTGACACATAGCATCTGCATTCACACTCAGTCTCACTCTAATGTCATGTTTAGCAAGACTGTTACTTATTATGCTGCCCTGTTATAGACTATGTTTAAAGTAAACATACTACTACAAACCACTTGTACTTTAATAACAAATAGTCGTTTTTAATAATAGACAGATCCATCCACATTAGTGAGATGAATAATGGCGGATGACGCGAGTGAAGTGCCCCACTCAGAGTCCACTAGGGATCAGTGACTGGTTTGATGAGCGAGGAAACGGTGTGAATCATAGGCTACGGCCCTCGCTGTCAGCAGATATCAAAGAAATTAGACACCCGTTGGGAAAAGGATTGGTGCTTCATCTCAAAGTGGCGCCGAGCTGCTCTTCTCTTACGCTGTCACACACGACCTCAGAGGCTGCTTTTGAAGATGGACAGGGCTTCAAACATAAGAATAGAAAGTCATTTATTCACCACAAAGATGACTATTTCCATCTAAAAAGACACATTAAAGGCAAATTTAAAATCTATTCCCTATGATTGTTATTACTATTGTTAGATTTTTACAAAACTATATCAGCAAGTCTTTCGGGGTTTATGAACAGGTTTTAAGTGCCAAGCAGCCCCAGTGATCTGTCAAATTCTATAATATGAGCATTTTTCATTGTAATTAGTGCATTAAAAATTCATTATTGTTGCTGTTGAGTGTGTTATATACAGTAGAAACAGCCCTCTTTCTGTTTAACCATTTTTAGAAGCTTATTTCTTGGATGCAACCCATTAGCTTTGTATGTTCAGCTTTAACTATAAAAAAAAAGCATCCTTTTCTTTTTGTTTGGTCCAAGGCTGCGTCATGTTGTTTGTAGGTGGATGTATGCACAGTGTACAGTACAGAGGGCTTTTATCTACCTAATGCAGTACAAATGGACAGAGTTATCTTACCAAACAGAGACCTCTAGTGGCTGTAGGTGTCACTGCTGGAGTTGGTTGTGGTCAAAAGTCAGTTTGATGCAGTATGATACAGGAAGGAGACTTGAGAAACAGTGTGATCTTTTCTGTTTCCACTTCATGAGAAAGGTTTAGTTATAGAAACCTTTCTACAACCAGACAGATTTTCTTCAGGATGACCTGGAGCATAATGAACATTTACACTGTCATTTGTACATTTACAGGTACACTGTAATTTAAGTCTCTAGAGTAAAATTAAAGAAGCACTGTGTGACATTATGTAACATAAAGTTGAATAAAATGTAACTAACTTTTATTACTTCCAAGCTAAGCACCTCTGGAGGGTGACAAAAAAAGAAACCCTGATGCACTGGGTAAAAGCATCAGGTGACAAATGACACATATGGATGGTGCACCAATGGGTCAAGTTGTGCCCTGTAGTCAAATTTTACTCTATCAAGTATGAGTCTATTCACTCAGCAGGCTTGTGTCCAACTTTACGTGCATGTTTTATGCTTTCATGTCATACTTTATCCTGTTGTTGCTGCTGTACAGCACATGTTGTCATTAGTTAAATCATACCATATATCCTCAAGCGTTTGCACACTGCCGTGAAAAAATATATAGCATTTTTTTTTTACATATTTACTAAACATAGGCCTTTGAACATTTTTATTTGTACTATAACATTAAATATGACAATTCTGACATTACTGTCTGTTCAATCCCCAACAAGGATCAGTGCCTTGTCAACATCTCAACCTCAAGGCAGAACAACTCATCAATGGGCTCAAAAAAGAGGAATAAGGTGGAAGAGGAAGATCTGAAAAATGAGGATGTTTGAAACTCAAATTGATAAGTATTTGTATTTCACTCAAAGTGAAATACAAATGGGTAAGAGGTGACTTCACTTATTTGTGGGGAGTATTGAAGTTAAATATTATGTTTTGTTGGCAGTGTATGGAAATCTACAAACATAGTCTTACAGCTTTGACTGGTGTTTCTTATCTGTGTGTAAAGTTGTGCACACATTCAGACCTGTTCACACCTTGGGCAGACAGAGGGGGGGGGGGGCATACACAAGGCGCTCACAGCCTTCGCCAACTACCACCAAACTCACTTCTGCAATCACACACACATGCATAAACAGAACAAAGTTTTGCAAAACGTGTGTTGCTAAGAAGAACCTTTTGCTCATCGAGTGTCAAGTTTTGAAATTTGAGCCATTTATTTTGACTTTAGAGTCCAAGCAGTTGCAATAAACTGAATGACATTGTTGAAATATGACAAAACATTGCTAATGGTCATTCAAAATGTGTAACCGTAGACAACAAAGAGGAAGTGATAAAATACCCACCAAAAGTGGAAGAGAAAGTGGTATGTGAGCAGTGGCAGACAGTTCCCCAGAAAAAAATGATGGTTTCATTAGAAGTGAAATCATTTTCATGCATTTTGTGACGCCGCTTTGAGAAGCTCTTCTTTGCACTTCCTCTCAAACCCCAGAAATATAAATGTCTGTCGGCCATAAAGTCATATAGACCACTGTCTTCATTTGAGGCCAAGGAAGTGAATAACACAGAGACACAGTGAGTATTGAAAACCTGTTTATATAAAATCAGAGGTGAGTAGAAGAGGCTAAATTTGTTCTCAAGTAATAAGTAGTAAGTATTGTTTACCTAATTAAAGGCATCCCGTAAAGAAAGGCATCAACTGAAATGTGAGAAAGTGTGCACTGTTTTTAGGAGGGAACAAAAGCCACCAAGACACCAACAAATGTCTCAAAGTGGCAGCAGAATAATTATAAAATATATTAATAATCTTCAAGACCGGAGCAGAGTATTGAGAACAGAATATGCTCTATACATTGGAATTGATAAAAAAAATCTAAAGCAAGTTTGATCTGACTGAACATAAATTGTTGATACGTTTTTGACCAATCACAAGAATATCAAAAAAGGATTGATAAAAAGACTTTAAGCAAAAGTAAGGCGAATATCCACCTCTGCATATAATACTAAAAGTTGGTAAGATCAGTTTATTCTCTCTTTCTTTTTTTTTATTCCTAGAAACGGCCATTTGATGTTCGACAGCACTTCTTTTTGAAAATGGACTCCAAGTTTCAAGTCGAAAAAATGAGAAAACATGTAATCATTTTTTTCTTCTTGCTTAACATTAATATTCTGGTCGTCAAAGGATTTTCTCTCAAAAGTTGCTTCATCAGTCGAGACAAAGCCATTTGCTTCATGAAGAAACTAACCTCCATTCCCACGGATATTCCTTCAACAGTAAAAGGCATAGATCTGAGCAGAAACAAGATTTCAAAAATACAAGTCTCAAATTTCACTAATTTTCCAGTTTTGACAGAGTTAGACTTAAAACAAAACTACATTTCCAATATCGGCAAAGACACGTTTTCTCGTTTAATTTCTCTCAAACGACTAATACTGAACAAAAATAAACTCGTCCATCTTGGAGATGATGTTTTCAACGGCTTGACCAACCTTGAAGAGTTATACATCATCTACAATAAGCTCAAAACGGTGGCATCAAACGCCTTTAAATCGCTGAAAAGACTTACGTTACTGGATTTGTCTGGCAATAAACTGAAATACATTAAACAAGTTCATTTAATTATACAACACATGCCACGCTTGAAGATTCTTAGCATTCAAAACAATAGGATATCCATTTTTAAGTCTTTGGATTTGACAAACAAGTCGATCGAACTTGGGACTCTGGATTTGTCAGGAAATCCAATAAGAAGATTTCAGATAACTGCACATGTCTTTCCAAACCTAACCCGGTTAAACATCGGGGTGCCCACAAAGAAGCTGAACATGGCCTGGGACGTACAGAACAAGACGACGCTCGGACAAGTGACTACTCTTGACGTCAGTGGTGTCCGAATGGAATCACCTGAAGAGATGAGAAAACTACTTTCAACTTTCAATGCCTCCCTGACTTACCTGAAAGTGAACGCGATGCAATACATGCCGACTGTGCTGTTCAACATTTTCTGTTCAATCCCATCCGTGTCCACTTTGTTGTTCCAAAGAAACAAAATGAATAACATCAGTTCAGATTTATTCCAAAAGTGCAGTAATGTAACTGTGCTCGATCTATACAAAAACAACATAGAACAAATAGACAACGGCTCCTTTGCACATTTTGTGCGATTACAGAACTTAAGAATGAGCTATAATAAGCTTCCATCCATCCCATTCGCCATAACACACCTCTCAACACTTTCCAAACTGGACCTCAGCTTCAACTTAATCAAAACGCTAACTTGTCATGATTTTGCCAATTTGACAAATCTCTTGCAGCTGAATTTAAAGTGGAACCCAATTTCTGTCTTAAAATCCTGCGTTTTTGAAAAGTTGAACAAGCTGGTCGTTTTGGAGCTACAGGGAAACAACATGACCTCAATGAACAAAGCTTTCCAAACCAGCTTGCCAAATCTGAAACTTCTGCGTTTAAATCAGAATAAACTAACCGTTATTAAAAAAGGGGTATTGAGCGGCTTGGGGTCTCTTGTGAATTTGTCTCTGTCTGAGAATAAAATACAGACACTGGAGAAGGGGTGCTTTTCTGGTCTACACAGCCTTTTGTATCTGCAACTACAGAATAACAACATCAGAAAGGAAACTCTAGACAGCGCTCCTTTTAAAGATTTGGTCAATTTAAGAATTTTGAATTTAGAAAATAATCACATCAAATATAGATACAAACAACCTTTGAAAGAGCCGCCGTTTATGTACTTGTCCCGTTTAGAGTCTTTGAACCTGAATGCACAACATTACACACGAAAGGCCTGGCTTCCGCCAAACTTGCTCCAAGGTTTGACAAATCTGTTGACTCTCATTTGCAAAAATATGCAACTTTTATCCTTCCCTGACGACTTCCTTACCTACACGCCTCGACTGGACTCACTCGACATAGGCGTGAACGACCTCAAGGAAATCTCGCCAGCTTTATTCGCACCGATTGGCAATCTCACGGAGCTGAAAATATCCAGCCTTACTCTTCACTCGCTGGACTTCCTCATTGAAGCTAACCTTACAAAGCTAGAATTTCTCAGAGCAAGAAAAAACGCCTTCTCGGTCATCAATGAGAACACTTTCAAGTCTGTACCAGGTCTTTTGTATCTTGATCTTAAATATAACAGCTTCACCTGTGATTGTGACAACTCCTGGTTTGTTAATTGGGTGGAAACCAACAATCAAACCCAGGTTATTGACGCCTATAGCTTTGAATGCCTCTCACCACCAGATCGTAAGGGAACTAAACTTTTAGACCTCAACGTCCAGTCTTGTCTCCTCGACATCGACTTCGTTTGTTTCGTGTCCACCACTTGTGTCAATATCTTAGTGATGGTGGCGTCCTTCACCTACCATTTCATGAGATGGCAGCTCGTCTACGCCTATTACATCTTCTTGGCCTGGCTTTTTGACACGAAGAAGAAGAACAAGCAGGCGCCCGATCAGTACGACGCCTTTGTCTCGTACAACACCCAAGACGAGGCCTGGGTTTTTGAAGAGCTGCTGCCCCATCTGGAGGAGCAGCAGGGGTGGAAGCTGTGTCTGCACCATCGGGACTTCCAACCAGGTACCCCAAAAAAAAAAAAAAAAAAAAATTAGTTAAGGCTTTACAAATAAAATGTACAGACACAACATGGTGTCAGTGATATATGTGTCCCTCTGTATTGTTTATATAATGCTATTATATAGAACTATTAGTCAAACTAAACATGATGTAACAAAAAAGGATGTTGGTTTTGGAACCTATTTTAGTCTCATCTGGGGACTTCCAGGAAACTCTTCAAATGTTAAAAAAAAAAAAAAAAAAAAAAAAAAAAAGGGGTTTCACATTTGAATAAATTTACTTTCAATTTGTAGCTGATCCTTTCACATTTTGGGGAAACACATGAAGGTTAATGTCACGTCCGATGGCCCAGGAGCAGGAAGACTCCAATGCAAACCCACAGAGTCAGGTATAACGGTTAACTAAAATTTATTTTAAGGATAAAATAACCAAAAAGAACCTCCAGGAATTCAAAATAACCAAGGCAAAGGTCCAAGCATACACAAATCCAGAACCAAAATTTCCCCAGAAAACACAGGCAAAAGATCTAGAGATATCAAATACAAAAACGGACTAGGAATTCCACACAAGACATCAGGGACACAGACAAGACTTACAGGTAGGGAGACAATGACCTGGCACTGAGGGGAAGGCCAAACAGGTATAAATAGACACAGACAACAAGGGACAGGTGAAATATATTAGGGCGGAGCAGGTAATCACACAGGAGGGAAAGACACAAGGCAGGAAGTCAATCTCAGACACAGACAAGGGTAAGACATATCAAAATAAAATCCATGAACTAAAATACAGACTTGAAACAATATCAAATACACTTACAAATAACAAATCCGTACAAAACTAATACAAAACAAAATAAAACAGACAACAACAGACATGAAACCTGACAGTTAAGGCTCATGTGCACCATAAAGGTTTATATTTAAACTGTTTAAATTATGGTTTAACTGCGTTTTGATTGTCCCAAAATAGTTTCAATTAAATTAAATTAAGCTTTCCTTTTAAACCAAGATTAAATGAAGTCCTTTATTTAAACCACATTTTAACCTGATAAACCTGAAACCGACTATGATTGTCTGAAGTGTTATTGAATGTCTCTTTAGATCAATCATACATACTTTGAACAAAAGGATTGGACCAAAGGCCAAAGAGGTGACAGGTGACAACTATGTTAGGTTTATTGTGTCTAAAGAATGGGGAAGGATTGTAATATGTTCATTACAGCTTTATTTGTTTATTTATTCATTGATTCCAATTGTGTTTTAGAGCGTACATTCCGGTTTCAAAGAAATCAATCTTTATACCCTACCGACAAAAATGAGGAAGTGTTAATGCCAGGATAATTTTATGGCAAGACGTGTTGTGTCTGGCATATAAGAAACAAGCATTTTTAAAAGTCACATGAATAAATACAATAAAACGGTAGATGCATAATGGCCTGTAGTTTCCCTGTTTTCCCTCTAGGTGTCACTGCCGTCACTTTATTGATGGAGGTTATAACATGAACTACATGTGTCTGTTTTCTCAGGGAAAGCCATTGTGGAGAACATCATAGAGGCCATTTATGGGAGCAGGAAGACCATCTGCGTCATCAGTCGCAGCTACCTCCAGAGCGAGTGGTGCTCCAAAGAAATACAAGTGGCCAGGTATCCAGCTCATCTTTCCACATCATCTAGTATTTTGTCATTCTTCGAAGTCAATTGATACAAAAACCCACAACCAAATCAAGTGTATGTGTAGGTCCTCTAGCTTTTTGGGTAGGTTATACAGAGAGTACTTTGTGTATTTTCACTTTCAACCATTTAAATTACAGTAAAATTTTTGCACGACAATAAAAAAATTGCCTATCCTAACTTTAAAACCATGTGACTCTCTCTCAAACTCTCTGCTCTGTCTAGTTTCCGTCTGTTTGATGAACGCAAAGATGTGCTGATCCTGGTTTTCTTGGATGACATCCCCACGTCGCAGCTGTCTCCGTACTACCGCATGAGGAAAGTGCTGAAGAGGCAGACCTACCTGAGCTGGCCTCGGGCTGGAGAGCACACCGAACTGTTCTGGGAGAAACTGCGGCAGGCTCTGAGCTCCACAGACAGCGCTGCAGAGGACAGGCTGCTCCTCGTTGTGCCAGACACACAATAAGACTTCTGTAGAATACCTTATGTTTGGTCCAGAGGTCTCGGGAGGTCTCTTATCAGACCAGAAAAAGGTCAGATGTGACAAGATGCAATGAGAATGTCTTTTTGAATGAATTGTGAAATCCATGAGCCAAGCCACTGAACTCAGTCTAGTTATGTAACACAACTCAGAAAGACAAACATGTTCCAAGAACCTGCTAAATAAAACTTTTATTTTTTAGGAGTCAGTTAAATCTGATCCCTTCATTTTTTTTAAATCAATCTAATAGTAATGTATGACTCAAGCTGTAGAAATTGCCCATTGGTCTGTCAAAAGGCCACAGTTTAGTTAGAAAATAAAGCTAGTAGCCTACATAGCATTGTTCAATGACCTTTTCTTTCTGCTCTCTGCTGCAGGAACACGCCCCCAAAATACCCTTTCTGTGATTCCTGATTCTGTTTTGTCACAAAACAAAAAGTTTAAGTAATGTTTAATCGGGTTGAGCCATTATAAACCAACTTTACAGGTAGAGACTTGAGCCAGGGTTTTCCATCAATGATGTGATCAAATAGTTGGTTTACAATCAAGAAGCCATGTTACTGATCTAACACAAAATCTAGCTCTACTTTGAATATAGTATATAGATATAAGTTACATTGGGCACTCTCAGAAAAATATGACCTTAATTTGATACTTTAAAAGAAATACAATGTCACATTTATTGTAATGAAAATATACAATGATGAGAAGAATTCTGGCGAGAAGCATGTTCTCGAGACTCGATAGAAGGCCGGGCCACATTTACATTTTGTAGAATACAAACAAGTCTCAGATCAAGATTAAAAGAGTGTTTACTCTTCCTGTTTAACTTCCAGAAACCATTAAAAGTAATTTAAGACTATTATTTCATGATTTTCAGATAATAAGTGACTGAATCTGGTGCTCTATGTTATAAAAACGGGGTTATTCTGTCTTTGTCCTGTCAGTCATTATGAAATAAGTTACTACCCTGTAGACATGTGCGCCCATTCGAGTTTGACACTGCATATTCTACATACTTGTGCAGTTACTGTTGGTTTCCACCGTCAGTCACTCTGAATGCATTGTAGGTCTTACTGCTACACTCTCTTTTTCACTGTTTGAACACAATTATTACTCTTTATGTTCTTGTAGTATTTAAAAACTGCAGCTGTAAAACTGCAACCTTTTGCTTCGGCGTTATCAAAGTATCTTTAATCTAATCTCTCTCATGTTTGACAACCTGCACAGACATCAACAACAGGATATTATTACAGAACCTGCATGTGTTTCCTATACGGGCTTCAACAGTTCTCAGTGCATGCCTTGCATGTGAAATGGAAAACGAGGAGGGACAACTCCCACACACAACCGAACTAGAAATCCAGGTTATTTAAAAAAAAAACTCCAGGTATTTGCCCTGGAGTTCCTTAAACGGCTCTTTTTACTTAATGGTTAATGGAGTGGTTAATAAATCAAATAAGTCTCTTCTCTGTTCTCTTTAAGGGAATTTATTAATCCAGTGTAATGTACTTCCTGAAAATTTCCTCAGTATGACGTTTACAGCAAACAGTGAGACACAGTGATGTAATATATGATGCCTTGATAAGTCTTTTAGCGTTGTTGAAGATACAGGAAACATGCTCAAACATTGTCTTTCATTCATTCATTCATTCATTCATTCAACCAGATGATGCATACTGCATCTTTTGTTGTATTAAGTCGTTTCTATGATTGATTGATTGATTTGTCTTAATGGTTGCAAATGAATGAATGTTAAGATTGTCATTGTATCAAAAAGGCTGTTTGTTTAAAACCCCATCTCCAGTGAGAAGTCAGGGTTGAGGCCAGGGTTTATAAATGAGTGTAGAGTCCAGAATAGTGGTGCTTAATAGTATTATATCATGTTCTAATCCAGAAAAAACTACTCCCAAATGAATGAACCTTTAGTTATTGTCATCAGTCCAAACAATTGTCATATAAATGTACATCTATCGACAGCTCTGTAGAGGACATTAAATGCAGTGTTTTATTTTTATTATTATCATCCTCATGTTGTTAATACCACTCTGTTGAACAAAAAATATTGTAGGGAAAAATAAACTGCCCCTTTTTTCTTTAAACTTACTTAAAAGATTGATTTAAAAGCATCACATGGAAATAATAAAACTCTATGAACTTTGTGGCATAATTAGACTTAAACATGAGACATTGTAAAGAGTAAATCCTGTACATTCCCACAGTAATATGGTCTGAGATATAGATTGTATTTACTAGTAATCTACAATCATTTATTATTTTATAATTTTTTCGCTCACGCACACAAACAACCAACCAAACAAACAATCCAGGCCTTCGCAAACGCAGTCATGCCAAAACCTACACACAAACAAACCGAGAAGGTGTAGGCTGGAGCTAAAATGCTTATTGCGCTGAACCTTGTCTTATATAATAAATATATATTTTCCATTGTTACAAAGAAAGAATGATAAAAGTTTATATTTTAGGACTATTTAAGTTACAACGCTTTCAGCCTTTTTTTGAAGTTTAAAGATTGAAAGTTGTTTATGATAATATTCAATATTTTGTTTATAATAAAGAAATTTTATTTCTTTTGATATTATTTTAAATATAAATTATGTTATAGTCCAAATCTCTCTCTTTTATACAGATAAAATCTAAATGCTTGTTTTACTTTTGCCTTGTCTCATTATTATTGCATATTCTAATATAGCACTGTGTTGATGGAGCTGTGTTTAGGACATTATTTTATGATATAGACTTTACTTTTTAAACCTAATGATGACCTAATGATTCATTGTCAAAAACTTAATACTCAAACACGTCTTTGTATAAAGTCAACATTTTAATTAATCTTTTGAATTCACTTTAGTGAACATATGGATCAACTGAAGTCACTGCAACTATTGCTTTGCCAAAATCTACACCTTGTGTATTACAAATATACTTTTCTCTGTTCATAAAATAGAACAATACACAGAATATTATACAGATAAATAGACATTATATAGTAAGGTTTAAATAGTAGCACACACACTAGTTAGAAAATAAAAAATAGCTTCAACTTTTGGAAAGTCAGCAATAATAAAGTAGTTTATGATTCGGCTGCAGCTTTGGTATCAACTTCTTTCAAAACAGTGTCTTCCTTTTGGCGCCTTGAACTGAAAAAGAAGAGAACACACAATAAACAACTTGTAAAGTATGCACACTGGATTAATTTATAACTTAGATTGCAACACGGAATATTGGTACAGTGCACTCACTTCACACACTTCATGCCGCGCTTGGTCCAAAGAGCCAAAGGGTCAGCACACACAAACTTCCCACTGGACACGTGGAAACTGTGGGGTAAAACAAACCAAACCGGCAACATTAATCCCATGAGAAACACTCTGAACGAGTGACATAATGTGATATAATTCACTGAAATTAGATATGATGATGCAATAAGATATGATGCAATGATGACACATGATATGTGTTATTATATAATGTGTGATTTTGTATATTCTGTTTGTTTGACAGGATACATTCACTACTTTTACTCCGATTTGAATAAAATGCAATGTTTTAGAAAGGCGCTGAGGTGACTCACATGACGGCATTGATGTCACAGTTCTGGTTGATGCTCTGGTAGCTGTAAGCCAGCAACCGTTTACATGACAATGGACGCTTTGTGTACCTGAGGCAGCAGCTCCCTGCAAAGACACACATCAACACATTCTTCAGTCGCATTCAACATTTATAAATGGAGGATTGTTGTTATCCTTCAGTAGTCGTATACTTACAGGACTGGGCCGGCTCAATCAGCTGGGACAGGACAACCAAAGTGCAAAGAGTCAGGAGACAGAGTTTGACGCTCGCCATGGTTTTTTAGGAGCTGTTAATGCGTTTCAGTCGTTGTGAAGAGCCTGGAGGTATTCAGCAACAGTCAGTCTAAACCACTCAGTCAAGTGCACTTATATAGCAGCCGAGGGGAATTTCCCTGTGCAAAAAAATCTGCCCTGGACAGGAGCCAGGAATGATCAATGTGTACACAGACAATGAGTTTTTTTTACTTTAACTAAACCTATTTGAATATTGCTTTGTAAGCAGTTTTAACCATAAAATCTAAATGGTTTATGAAAGTGGGTCACCTGAACAGCTACAGTCAGCTGTTCAGGGGAAAGTTACATTGTTATGTTAACAAAGAAAACCAAAGAAACACATTGCTTTAATGTAATATGTGCAGAAATAATGGAACCAGGCAGATCAGTATTCTTATTTAAGTTACTGCTCACTGCACAGCATGAACGTCCATAGCCTGACTTTTTTACACTGTGAGACTTACCAAAGAGGTTGGTTTAGCTTGAACTGGATTTGTAGATCTATGTAATATTAGTGTTTCATTAATAGCACTTTTTTGTTACAGGTCACAGGAGTGTATCTCAGCTGCTGTGAGCGTGAGACGAGGTGCACCCTGGGAAAAGGTGGTCGCAAGGCTAACACCTAGAGACATGCACTGACACATTTATTTCCTTTGGGCAATTTAGTGTGACAGCTCATAGATACATGCTTGTCTTTGGACGATGTGGGGACACAAAACGTGGAGAGAACACACAGAAAAGGGAAATGAGTCTAACCACTGTTACCTGTGCACCCATTTTCTCAGCCTCAATACACTTGAGAATGATCAACTTTTTTGTCTGAGAACACAAACTTGACACAGAGCTGGGCACTTCCACACTGTAACTGATCTTCTTCCTTGACGTCCACACCTTTGTGCCTGTAAGGGTGCGGACGAAGCCCACACCTTTATAAATGGAAGAATGCAAATAAAATAACCATGCTTTGATCATAAAATCATAAAAATGAGATGACCTGTGAACTTTGCTCTGGCTTATGTGAACAGAGCCATCGTATGTCGGTCGTTTATTAATAACTCTCTCTGCCTGTGATATCAGCGTCAACTACAGTAAAAAAAACATAAAAAATACACCAATGTGAGGCATCCTCCTGCACTTCAGCTAATCTTGAGAGGTCCTACTAAAATGGTCAAATGCAATGACCTTCTGAAAACCCTGTTACCCCTATCCCTAAGCGCCACAATTGCTCTGTCAAAACAGTGGTCACACATGCAGACATGAAAAATTAAGCAATTTTATCCTTTAGGCTTTGCAAAGCAACATCAAGAGAAAGAAGAGGAAAAACCATAAGAGACAGCAGTAAGAAAAACATTATTACTAAATGATATGACATGACAAAATGCAAATCCTTGTCTTTTTTTAATAACAACCAGCAACAATGCAGAGCTAACACCAAATGTTTGAGAGAATTTGCTGCTTTTAGGCCTACATGAGTTTGATCCAGAATTTTAGCAGTGTTAGTTTTTAGCCAGTGTTAGTGTACGGTTAGATAACACACAGCACCCGTATGTTCTTTCAGCGAATCTGTTTTCACACTTTAATAACTATCTGGACTCAGAGAAGCAGTGCAAAGAGTTTTTTTTTTTTTACGACACGGGCCTTATTGAGAAATTCATATGATCCGTATCATGGAAAATACTGTTTGAGCTTATACTTCCAAATGCAATTATTCAAGAAAGACAAGGTTTTTGAATAAGCTGACACTAAAAACTGAAGGTCATACACAGAATTTCACTGCTTTTATTAAAATTGTGCTTCGTTGAGAGCTCTAGTGCAAAAGTACCTGCAGATCCACTATGAACTTCCTTATTGGCAGCCTTTGATATGTGTCCGGGAAGATTCCAACTATTTAATAAAATGTTTTTAAAAAGTTATTGGGAGGTATTTTGTTTTGGAAGTGGGAATACATTTGAAATGTTTATTAATAGCATTCATTTATTTTCCATTGCGGGTGACTGGAGCCTATCCCTGCGACTTTGAGCCTTAGGGTTATGGTTAGGACAAGTTGTTTGTTTTAGAAGATGCCTTCATCTATAACAGATCCCACAGTATAATAAAAAAATAAAGACATTTCCTTTAATATTCCCAAAAATAGGAGGGACACTCCCAGGACGGGAAAGGCCGTACAGTACATGTGTCCGGGACAGTTGGAAACACACACACAATTTTTTGGGCAAATGGGAATTGACTGACAACATGTATATGTGTGCTGTCAGTGAGCTGGTAGAAAACATAACTAAATGAATGGTTCAATAATAACTTTTATTTATGAGTATGCCACAGCTACAAGTCGTAAGTCAGTGCTGTAATTACAAAATGACAAATACATGTCAAACAAAGCAGTCTAAGCAGCTCCAGCCATTTTAGGTTGTTTCCATCTGGTCAGAGCGTTGCTGTTTTGTTCCTTGTTTTCTTGTATGTATTTTATTTTATGTTTGTTTGCATGGTTGTTAAAGTTTTGGGATGCCCCTCTTCTGTCTTACACTGCAAACCTCACTTACTTACACATGTGAATAAAGCAACAAAACTTAACTAAAGACTTGGTTTAGGACCTGTGCTTCCTCATCAAAGACTGTTAAAATGACATCGGCCTGACCAGACTGACCAAAAACAACACATGCTGCAAAAATCTACACTTACTACACTTTTTATTATTGACATATACATTACACAAAGTAAAGTAACAAACACAATTCGCTTCAGGGCTTTTCTAAAACAGGCGTTCTCGCTCCGTCTGCAGCCAACAGCAGCCAATATATTGCTTCATATTTTGTTAGCGTGCATGTTCATATAATTGAATGGGAGTGTGTGGGTGTGCCTGTGTGTCTATTTTTGGCTCACTGTAACTATAACTTATTATCTTAAAGTGCTTTTAAAAAATAAAAGAATGGCTCTACAGACGAGTAGCAGGTTTAACAGTGACGTCTGAGTGTGGTTACAGCATTATCTCTGAAAGGAGTGTCAGAAACTATGTATGTTTGATATTACACATTGTGAGCAGGAGCCAAAGCTTACAGCAGGTTACAACTTTCAACACTTAAAATGACTCTCACGGAGTAAAAGCGTGTATTTCTAAACAACATCAGTCTGAGTCTGCATGCAAGTGTCAGCAAAATCTGTATTCTTAATTCTGTGTGTAACTTTTTTTCCTTGTGTTGAGGAAACATGCAAATTACTGTGTGGGCTTTACGCATATTTACATTTCTAAAAGTACCTCGTATGTGGGTGGTCTATTTGACTTCTGTTCCGCAACAAAGTTTAGCCAAAGCTAGTTTTTTTTTTTTTGTTTTTGTTTTTTTAGTTTTGAGAGCACCAAACCCACAATCATTTCCTCTGAGACATTTATAAAGCTTCTTATAAATCCCAAAAGACTCATATATTACAACAGCACAACGTGTCCAGGCCTCGCTTTTAACAGCCCATGGCTAAAAATAAATTCTAAATGGCTGTGCTAAAAATAGAACAATGTTATACAGGGGGAATTGTCCAGGTATGTGAACTCATGTGTCATTTAAAATGTGGATTACTTCCTCATTGGTGACCCAAACGATTGCAGCAATAACACAGCTCCGTGACGATTATGTATGGGCTTGTTTGACTGCAGTAGGGGATTTTACTGCGTTCTTTTTAGACACTTGCAACAATGTTGTTTTCTTTCCTCATTCAGATACAGCAATGTTAATGTTTAAAGATTGTTAACTTTGTCCCGCACAGCACTATACAGTTGAGCTCAGGCAGAATTTGTGATTTTTATGGGCCATTTTTTAGAGAATATGAGTGAAAGAAAGCTTTTTGTGTTATCATTTACACTCTCTGATAACTGTTAGTGGTTATGTTATGAGTAAAGCTGGAGTGGCCAGTGCAATTAAATTAATATCTGTTTGAACTTTTGACTTTCAGACAATGAAAAAAACTGCAATTTATCAGATTTGTGGCTCATAAATGCACAAGTATAGTGACATGAAGATGCCCTAAATAATATCTATGCCCAAATTGTCATTGCATCCAGCTTTTTTAAATGATTTTTCAGATTTCTTCATGGCTGTTGTAACCATTGAGTCCTATTCTAACTACCGTACCTGATCCCCACAAAACTCCAAAGTGTCACCTTTTCTGGTTGCGCATGAGGGTCTGCGTTCATTTTTTTTTCCCCACACGTTTCCAACTAGGTGGCATGTTCAACTCCCGGGCCGGATGGTACCTTTCTGTGGGGAGATTGCTGGGGTAACTTACATTAATCTTCCATTCACCAGCGTTACAGCTCAAACACCACAGGAGGCAAGGTGGGTTAAGTGTCTTGCCCAGGACCTTTCGAAGAGCTGCTGTAAATGTGAATTTCCCCTGCGTGTGATCAAAAAAGTCTTATCTTATCTTATCTTAAAACCATCTCCACACTATTGAGTTTGATTTTAAGTTAGATAAACCTGAAACTAAAACTTCTCACACAATAGATGCACAGCTACACAAGTGCACGGATAAACATTCTTGGAAGCATAAACAATAACAATGACAGTTAAACTATGTCAAAACAGAGATTGAAGACAATATGTAAAAAAATACAAAATAAAAACAGATATGATGCAATATAATTCAGAAAATGTGTAAGTATAATGAAATAGAAAGAGTACTATATATACATAAGAAAAAAATGATAAGATGCATTAAGCATAAATTGCATAGATTGTTGGTTTTATTTTTAATTGATCAACATTTTACAAATAAGATTACACCTTTAAGAGTTTATCTTCTTGTTTCCTCCATAAATTCCATTTGCTTCTGCAACATCGGCTTTGACGTCACAGCTGTTATCTAGAGCTGCAAGGTTATGGTATTTAGTGCCGAGGCTATGATCTCACTCTTGAAATGTTTGCTCGAGTAAGAGCTGATGCTTGTTTAAAGTGTTAAAAGCATGAGAAAAATCAATAAGTGGTAACGTGTGTTTGTGTTTTTAAAGATTTCACGCCCAACACTTTCAATTTAGCCACAATTGCAGAATAAAACCCCCTGTTTGATGTTGTTTAATCATGAACTACCATGTGAAATGCTCTATTAGTGTTTAACTTGTAAAAGATCTTCCTGCTAATCCTGCCATTGTGATAGCACTCCTCTGAGATCAGTTTATTCCCATCAATGAAAATGAATGAAACCTTACACAGCTGCTGTTTCATGGACACAATAATAACCTTGTAGGCTATTGCATCATCCTGCCTTCCCACAACAATGGGCTTGTGGTTGGGTCGCTTTGGTCTCATTTTGGTTGTATGCATAAACATTGTGGGGAATGCACATTTCTTTCTTTATATTCATTTACATCATGTTATGAAATACAGTATAGTGAGTGGAACTGCTTTATATAGGCACAACAGGACAACACTCACCGGCCACTTTAATAGGTAGACCTCTTCAATTGCTGAGTAACACAAATTGCTAATCAGCAAATCATGTGGCAGCAGCAGCTCAATGCATTTAGGCATCTACAGTTGTGCTCATAAGTTTACATACCACAGTTGTTAATACTTTGTATTTCCACCTTTAACATCAATGCCTGAAGTCTTTTGTGGTAGTTTGTGGATGAGGCTCTTTATTTTCTCAGATGTAAAGCAGCCCATTCTTTTTGGCAAAAAGCTTCCCGTTCCTGTAAATTCTTGGGCTGTCTTGCATGAACTGCATGTTTGAGATCTCCCCAGAGTGGCTCAGTGATACTGAGGTCAGACTGAGGCCAGTCCAGAACCTTCACTTTGTGCTGCTGTAGCCAATGACAGGTCGACTTGGCCTTGTGCTTTGGATCGTTGTCATGTTGGAACGTCAAAGTAGCTACATCCCATGTGCGGCTTTGAGGCTGATGAATGCCAATTTTCCATCATGATTTTTTGATAACATGCTGCATTCACCTTTTCCTGTGCCTTTGTAGCTCACACATCCCCAAAACATCAGATCCTCCTCCATGGTTCACAGTAGGAATGATGTACCTTTCATCATAGGCCTTGTTGACTCCAAATGTTACTTTTTTGGTTGTGGCCAAAAAGTTACATTTTGGTGTCATCACTCCAAATGACCAGAAGTTCTGAGGCTTGTCTCTGTGCTGTTTGGCGTATTTTAAGCGGAATGCTTTGTTGTATTGCGTAGTAATGGATTTCTTCTGGCGACTCGACCATGTAGCCCATTTTTGTGCATCTTGAAACAGCCACACCACTTTTTTACAGAGAGTCCTGTATTTCAGCTGAAGTTATTTGTTGTTTTTTCTTTGCATCCCAAACAATTTTCCCGGCAGTTGTGGCTGAATTTTTTTTTGGTCTGCCTGCCCTTGGTTTGGTTTCAACAGAATCCCTCATTTTAGAGTTTGAACACTGCTGATTGGCATTCTCAATTCCTTGGATAACTTTTATATCCTTTTCCTGTTTTACACAATTCAGTTACCTTTTCCCACAGGTCCTTTGATATTTTTTTGCTTTTCCCATGACTCAGAATACAGAAATGTCAGTGCAGCACTGGATGGAAGATTCATGGGTCTGTCAGGAGCCCAGAAACTCACTGACCTTTTATACACACACATTTCAAGCAAACAGATCACAGGTGAGGATGGTTACCTTTAGTAGACATTTAAACTTGTTTGAGTTAAACGTGTGTGCATGTTATCAGTCAGAAATCACCAAGGTATGTAAAATAAATGTTTCTTTATTTTAGACTCAAAGGAGCTCCATATAAAAAATAAGAAAAAACAAACAACCAACATCAATAGAATAGTTCACATCAAGAGTTCATATAAGGACTTTCTCCGCAGTGCAGAGGTGCAGAGGTGCCACAGCTTTTCACTAAAACCACAATCATTTCATTTTTAGCGACCTCAAGTCGCTTTATAAATGTATAAACACAAAAAATCTGATAACAGCTTGTAACGTGGGCACATGATTCTGAACAAAAAGCTGACTGGCACTTCCTCCGAGGGACTTTTAGTAAGAGTCGCAGTGCATCATTGTATGCAACCTGCAACTTGTTAAATTTAGCTCTACTGTAATTGCACCACAAGTGAGCCGTGTACAGTAGAGTACAATAGGCAAAATAAGCTATTTTGACTTAAATTTACGTGCAAACAATTTACAATACTGTCTCTGAATGTCATCATCGTCACAGAGGTCACTTCTGATGATGTGACTCATATATTTGACCTTATTCACCACAGAGAGCTCCTGTCTAGCCCGATTAAAAGAGGGAAACACAGCCTTTCGGTCCTCCCTTGCTCTCATCAGCACAACCACACTTTTTTGGTGTTAATCTTTAGATCAAATTGCTCATCATAGTCGCAGAATAAGGTTACATTACAACTAGGTCATGTGCACGTTCAGAAGTCTTTTTCCCACCATGCAGCCAATCTTACAGTTTTTAAGTCTTTGAAAGGTTAACCCGTTAAGCCCGAGATGTCACATGTCACATAGAAACAGCATGATACCCTACACACCCACAAGCCTAATATGGCAAAGCAGCACATCAAATGAATCTGCGGAAACTCAGCTTCACACACATCTAAGCCATTTACATTTACTCAAAAAACACGGACCAAACGACAAGCAAACAAAAACAGGTGGTGCCAAACTGTGCCAAACAGTGCCTTATTGTGACTGACCGTCTGACCATTTCATCCTAAAACTTTAATAGTTTTGGTTTTGTTCCACATTAGAAGAATTATATTTGGACTCCTCGCTGTTGTAATTTTACAAATAGCTAAGAAGCAAAGAAACATAGTGGAGTTCTGTCTTCTGTACTTGCTCACGGCCTCTTTCAAAGCATAAATATCAGTCCCATGTTTACTTTTAAAACCAAACTGCTCATCATTGTTAATTACATATTACTGAAATCGGTCTAGTAATATTCTTTCTAATACTTTAGACCTCACAATGGCTAAGGCAAGAGGCCTGTAGTTTTCTATACTGAATATTTTCCCTGTTTTGTCAGCGAGCAAAGATATAGGAAATGTGCCGTTCCAGCAAAACACAATGCTAGTATTACAAGTCTATGACTGGCAAATTTCAAATGCTCCGCTGTAATCTGATCTAAGACACATGAATTATTCAGACCTAATATTGCTTTAGCAGAAGTTACTTTTTCAGTCTTGATTACCACATTATCAGAAGAAACACTCCCAATAATAAAATTGTAATTTACAAAACAAATGAAGTCACTATAATGCTTTCTTCAAAGCGCCGCACTTTTTCAGAACCTTTTGATCAAGGTCATTTGGGTAGTTTCTGTTGTCATGATTTAAAAAGAGTAAACTATTATTATTGTTATTGTTAACAATAAATGACTTTACCCATTTTTGTTATCAGTCATAGTCTCTGAAAAATGGCCAAAAATAAAAATCACACATTCTGCCAGAGTATGTAAACTTATGAGCACAACTGTATACTCGAGTATTGTTGCTAACCATGTCAATCTCTTTATAACTACAGTGTACCCATCTTCTTCAAGCCTAAAAGTGTCACACTATGAGAATTTTATTTCACCATCAGTCAACTCCACAGGATTTATGCCCTTCTTTCACTCTTTTCAAGTGTTCTAAAGTGAAAAGGTTACTCATTAGCTCGATTAGGTGACTTGTAAAATGTTGCTGGAATTTTGGCATTGCGTCATTTCAGCTGACTCCATTGTTCAACAGTTTATTTAGACTGTAATAAACAGTTTGTCCTGGCTGACGTCTTTTGCAGATAGCATGTCTTTGGCACTGTACAATAACTAAGTGCTGTAGATTTAGCTGAACTGGCAGCAGACAATAGCCTCAGAAGTACACACCTATAACAGATTGTGTGAAAAGCAAAGGAAAACCCTGGAGGTGGGACCTATTTGTTACTTCATAGTTGGAAATTACAAGTCTTAAGGCTGAATGACATGAGATACTATATCCAGTGTATGATGTCTGTATATGGTTTAGCCATAGCCCAAACATTGGCAAAAGTTGACCTACTTTAACATTTTATTTTGCCAAACAGCAGTTTTTTAAGCATTAGGCATTTCTATTTTTTGCCTGTTCTAAACACATATTTGAAAAAAAAAAAATAAGAAATGCTATGTTACTATACCAAGTGAGTTACTAAAGCACAAGGTCACTGGCTGAGTGACTGAATTATATTTTGTGACGTGCATTATTTAAAACATTTTTGATAATTTCTATTTTATGTTTATGCCACTTTGTGTAGTGGGACTAGAAAAGCCAACATCACATCAATAAAAGAGTTGTCAAGTTTCTTTTCAACATTCCTAAACAACCACAACTAATGACTGAGAAGGGCTAAAAAAGGAAGGCATCTGGACATAGTATGGAAACAAAAGATGTTCAAGAATTTGTATCAGTCTTGTTAAACAGGTGAGTTGTTTCCCACCTGTGGGCCATTAGTCAGACTTACCCTCCCTGAAGATGATGGCCTATTGTTATGGTGACACTGTTTCTGTCTGGGCTTTAACACACAGTCCACCTCCTCTGTTTAAAGAGAGCTACTCAAATTTCTACCAAGAAGTCAATACCACTGTTGCTAGTACTACCATCGTCCAGTGCACCATGTGGACAGTAATTATTAGGCTATTATTCTTATTTTTTTTTGTATTTATATAGTGCTTTCCCACCTAGTAGGCACTCAAAGCGCTTTACCAGTGTTACAGTTGACACCACTGGAGGAAAGATGGGTTTAGTGTCTTGCCCAAGGACACAACGACAGTATGAACTGTGGGGGAGAGCGGGATGTTATGATGTTTTGGGATGTTTCGAGGGGATCGAACTGCCCACCCATCGGTTGAAGGACGGCCACTTAACCCACTGAGCTACTGCCGCCCCAATAATGTACACCTTAACTTATTAAAGCTGCCAATCATAATTGTTTATAAAATATCAGAAACCTGAATGGCATACTATAAAAAAGGTAAAGCAAACTGGTGAAATGGGTTTATCCAATCCCAGCCAATCAGACGCGAGCACCAGACCTGAGATCAGTGTGGTGCTGTGTGAATATTAAGAAATGACAGGTTTGTCAAGTTTATTCCAAAAATAATTCCAATTAAAATTTAAATATGTTCTCCATAATTATAATTACTGGTAGTAGACTGTTTGTTTAGAGGCCACGTGATTTGTCACGTGATTCGCAGCTCGGCCATGAGCTCGGTCTCTGGGACTTTTTGCTGCTCTTCACATTTCTGAATGATCCCTCTTGCTCGTATCATTAATTCAGTTCAGAGGGAGAATAATAGACTTAAAGGAGAGACTGGAAAAGAAAAAGACCTCTTCTTCCTCGAGGTTGCGGTTTTATTTAGGCTTTACTGGATGCGTAAACTACTAGATTACTTGATGTAATTACACCCAAATGTTTGAACTGAACACTACCAGAAAGTTTAAAATCTTATTTATCAGCACAAGTAGGCTGCGCTGCGCATTTATATGCATGGTAGGAGCGGCCTAAAGACTTTTCTAACTTAAAAAGAAAACCTATTATCCCTAGTTTGAATTGAATAGCAGATATTCTGCTGCTAGAATAATACTCTGTGTTCAGAACTATTCAGACAGTTGTTTCCTCGTTCCTCTTTGATTACACAACCTGTTGAACTAGGAGCATAATGCTACACGGTTTATTGCCTCATTTTCATTTTATGCTTCAGGTGTGCGTCTAACACAACACAACTGATTCCACTCTCTAATTACGAGCTATTCACGTGGAAAATCTGTAAGCAACGACTGACAATATTTGGCACAGTGTTACATCATGGTTTATTGCACTTGTGCAAGACATATGTATTCAGAATAGAAAAAAAAAAGAAAACGCACTGACATTTATAGATTCAAAAAGAGAAGGAAAGCATTTTAGATAAAAATATAAGCAAATGTTACACAATTATTAAGAAATAACATATGCAACATATGCATTCAAATCAAGGCAGTGACGTCTGTGCATGCTTAACAAGATGGTGGCTGTTTGTTTTTAATGGAAAGTTGTTTAGTGGAGAAAAGTTTGTTACTTCTGGGTTTATTTGCATGTTAAATGGCAGCCTATACAGCCAACCCTTAGCACGTGTTGTGATTCTTATCAAAGTGCGAACAAATGATGCAATGTGTTTACGTCATGGAGTTACATTTTACCAGATTAAAAAAGTAAAGTATAATAGGTTATGGTATTGTTTACTTTGGTATCGTATAGTATAGAATAATAGTATAGTGTAGTATAACATGGTACAGTATAATATAATATAGGATATAGAATAGTATAACATGGTATAGTATGATTTTTAACCAGACTTTGACATTAATACCAATATAGTCCACTATGTAAACCAATATACTGGTGCATTTTATTATTGCATTGTCGTGACTAAGCCATTTACATTAAAAACAGTTACTGGCCAATGGCTACTGTGTACTTTATATATATCAGGTTTTATTATTGGTGTCAAGTGTGTAATAAGAATAATTATATCATCATACTTTGTGGAAAGTGCATTTAGCAGCCATTTAAAGTGTGCGTTTTCATCGTGCATTGACAGCACTGACTTAATGTGAAGTTTAGTGTCTTTTATAGTGATTTTTCATTCTGCTGATGAAACCATAACATTACAACTTCCTATGTGTAAAAGAAGTCGGGGATTTCAAAACTTAACCCCTCGGCATGTTCATGATTCCTCAAGAAAAACCTGACGTGTGTCGTAACGTGATTTGGAGTAAGCGTATGTCACCACACGACCTTGTGATGATTTCAGATAAAGAAGGGACAAAACAATATATTTTACATTGTAGCTTTGAGGAAAAACGCTCCATCTGTGTCATAAGTGGCCACAGATGTTTAATTAATAAGCAAGAAATCGATTTAAGGTACCGCACTAAAGCGTTTGGTCAAGTCTGATGTGTGCAGAGCAGAGACTCGAGAAAGGCACTGGGACATAGAGCAACAGAGAAACAGACACAGAGAGCGAAAGACGAGAAGAAGAGAGCTCTGAGCTCAGCTGGCAGTGAGTGGGCTTGTGCGTGTTTCTCCAGATTTCACAGTCTATGGGGAGTGCTTGGGACTTTTCAGCCTCTGCCGTTCTCTGTGCCGCTGAATCGCCCGCCAGATACGACAGAGAACACCGCCCCTAAAAAGAATATAATAAATACTTTAAATATGTCAACATTACGTTCTGCACACCACTGTTCATATTTAACACGCAATGTCTTCAAACTGTAAACAAAAAGTGACAAGTCTAGTAAGCATTAATGTGCCAGAATGTCCGATTGAATAAACACAATACAATCTGACATCTAATCTTATTATCTCAATTTTTTTTTTTTCAAAATTCCACTTCACAATTCATTCCAATTCACAATTCGTGTGACTTAAAGATCATGTGACTTAAAGATCATGTGACTTAAAGATCCTGTGACTTAAAGATCCTGTGACTTAAAGATCATGTGACTTAAAGATCATGTGACTTAAAGATCCTGTACTTGATTTTTTTCTAGTTGGGGAAAATGTTTTAAACCCCAAATAGTGTATTGTAAAATCAATAATTAGTGAAAAAAACAGGCCATCTACTATTTATTGAGGGAACTGAGTAAGTTATTCAGGGACGAAAGGATCTGGCTAGTCACATGCGAGCAACAATATGCTCAAGACAGGAGTGCTCCTATTGGTCTACAACGGCTTGTGATCTGACGTTCCAGATAGTGTAATAGCTGCCAATAAAGTGTATTTTCAGCACTGAAATAGTTTTTACACAGAAAAACACCTTAAAAAAGAAAAATCGCAATAACTATATTGCCAGGCCCTAAAACAAAAGTGGTTCAAATACTAGACTTCTGGAAACATAGATATGGAGCAAAGGTACCGCAAGTGTAGGCAGCGAAGATCATCTCTGGTGATATCATTGAGTATATCAGCCAGCGTATACTCTTCAAGCATGATCTAGAACAAGAAAACACATCAATCTTGTCAGCTGCCAGATGTAAAGGAAAGTATTATTTATTGCTAGTTGTACACTTCCTCAAATCAGTTGAGTAGAGCATTGTAGGCTGTCTGCCAAATGGAATGTGATTATTACCACAGACCGTTTTAGTCCCTATTCTTTTAATTCTCAGGAGAATCTGATCATCTGGGGTTATTCTGACTCCTTTGAGCGATGTTTATAACCCAAACATTAAATTCTCAATGGATTTATGGAGGAACATGTACTTGATGTAGGCAGTGTTTATCAAAGTTTAAAACAAAATGCACACCACAGTTTACAGAACAATCTGAATTTTTCCTGGATATTTTCATGACCCAAGTTGTTTTTATGACTGTAAAACTTTGCCGTACAGTTTTTCCTGCTCTGGAAAACACCAACACAAATGTTAAATGTCACTGTGAACATCAGCACAACATAAGTGATAGATGAGATAAAGTCATTAAACTTAAAAGTCTCTTAACCTTTTCAATAGTGTCGGGATCTGCACCCTGCTCTTTCAGCCAATCAGTGAGCTCCTTATCCGGCTCAAAGTCAGCTGGGATTTGAAAGATGGAAGGAGGAGTGATGTCTATAAGAGTAAAGCACATGTAAAATAGACTAAACTTATTCTATACATAATCACAGGTGCTCATTTGGTGTTTGTACCTAGAGGTCTGTGTCGGACTCGGACCAGGTCCAGGTCGTGGGCTCTCTGCTGCAGTGTGGCCTTCAGGACCTGCTGGTACTCCTTCTCTTTCTGAAGCAGCTCCTCCAGCAGCCTGCAGCACAGTAACAGTGTCTCAGATTCTGGCTCGAATACAGATTAATGAAGAGCTTTTAGGAATGTACTACCAAAGAGTCTCTTTATTATCTAGTACATAGTAAAGAGACTCTTTGGTAGTACGTTCCTAAAAGAGTCTCTTTATTATCTAGTACATAGTAAAGAGACTCTTTGGTAGTACGTTCCTAAAAGAGTCTCTTTATTATCTAGTACATAGTAAAGAGACTCTTTGGTAGTACGTTCCTAAAAGAGTCTCTTTATTATCTAGTACATAGTAAAGAGACTCTTTGGTAGTACGTTCCTAAAAGAGTCTCTTTATTATCTAGTACATAGTAAAGAGACTCTTTGGTAGTACGTTCCTAAAAGAGTCTCTTTATTATCTAGTACATAGTAAAGAATAATATATAACTTTTAAGACAAACCTACCTCACATCACATATATCATTTTTAAAATAAAATATTGTAATAAATGTTCAAGCCTAAAATAAAAAAGGCATAGACACAGATTAAACAATTCGGCAGTGACTCTTTCTTTAGTGCTTTAATGAAGTCTCAACTTTTCTGCTGATACCACAATGTCTATGGTACATTCTTATCATATCAACAAAATAATCCTATACCTAATCATAATGCGGAAAACATGTCAGTGCATTAGGATTGTTTAAGGAAACCTTGTGAATGAATAGTTCTGAAGATGAAAAGTCAAGCTGTTGTGTTTGCTTAGGAGAGTTATTGATCAGCATCTTCTCATAATGTTCCAACAGTAAGTATGAGCGAGAACAGGCGTGTCTCTGGATAAATATGACTTCCTGTCCTAGATATGTGGGGATTTCATTATCATCATGTGCCTTGTTCAACATTGACTAAGTGGTGAATTTTTTTGAATGACACTCCCTTGAAGTTACTGCCTTGTAGTCGTGTGACTTTACAAACCAGTGCACATTGCACATTGAAGTTCACATTGAGGAGGAGTAGGCAAATTTTGAACCACAGAGCTAGTCAAGGTTCCCACGCTTTCAGTTTTTTTTTAGGACATTTCCTTTTTTCTCATAAATGATAACATAATTTCCAACAGACCCACTTTTACTCCTTTGTATAGTCCTCACGATAACTGCCTTAAAAAACTCAAAACCTAAACTCAAAATTTCCATTGTGCCATATTTGTGATTCTGTATTGTGAAATGTCCAACATTATTTTAGACTTTTGGGTTGTTCCTTTACCTGTTGGTCTCCTGTTTGAGCCGTCCGAGCTGGGCGCTGAGTTGTGGATGTGTGCGCTGGTGCTCCTGGGAGTGACCTGAGTTTAAAGTGCTCACTGCAGATGTGATGGGGTCAGAGGTGGTAACGGGATCTTCATTTGTAGACACTAAAACTTGCTCATATTGTGCCTCCTCTTCATCTACCTCGTCTTCCTTTTCGGCTCCTTCACACTCCGACGCTGGACCAAAATGCATCTGGAGCTCTAGGTGTGAAAATACATTATACAGTGCTTGTAGTTTTAGGCATGGCCAGAAGATGGTGCTAAAAGCTTGTTGCCCACCTGGTATGAGGATAGTAATAGCTGCCTGCACCGCTCTGCGGATGATGTTATCCATAGCAAACATCCAATGGGGCTTAATATGATGATTCCTTAGGACTTTATTTACCTTAAAACACCACAGACAACTTTAGACACTCATAGGTGACATTGTGATTTGTAGTTTTTACTCTACGAGTGCTTACTGAGTCCTGGAAACCAAAGAGCACCAGTTGTATTTGGTTGATGGAGGTGGAGTCAAAGTCGAGGTCCAGTTTGAGCTTTGAGATGGTGGCGGCCATGACTCGTCGCTCTGGGGAATGAATGAAGTCTCGCAGGATGCAGATGATCTGTTTGATGTGTGCGACTGACAACTGGAGCTCCTCTATGCCCTGTAGGACACATGTATCCAAAATAAATCTATTTAACGATTGTGACTAATATTGGTAAGTGTTTTTCTAGGTGCATTATGTAATATTTCATAGTAATACTGTTAAACAAAATGGAAAGCATCAGTCAACACCTTCTTTTCAATACTGTATGATTGTGTTTAAATAAAATAGCTTAAAAAATAGACAGTATTTTTGTCAGGCGTACAATTGCAGTTTGCAGAGTGGCCACCAGATGTTGCAAAAGGGCTTCTAAACTGAGTTCAAATTGAACTTAAATATATTTTGTCTTTTTTTTCCTTGTAGGAATTTATTGGAATGTAAAAGGAAATGTACAAAAATAATAGTGTTTTATTGTTTTTGTGTTTTTTTATATATAAGAAGACATTGGACACACTTTTAAAAGTGAACTACTCTCATTGACAGATTTTGAGTGGGATTTGGCACGACACATCAATTTATTAAATGAGTCTGAAAGTAATTTAATAATAATAATAATATATAATATATAATATATATATATATATATATATATATATATATATATATATATATATATATATTTTTTTTTATCTGATCTGAATTCACTAAAAGAAATGCAAATGGTGCAAGTGAGTTTTACATCACTACATTTGTGTAAATATTTTCAAAGGCTACACAGAGCTAACAGCGAGTCCTGGCCAAAGCACAGCCAGCTGATAATATTACAGCTGTACCCAGATGAGAACACAGGATTACGTTACTTGGCTGTGAAAGAGGACATACTCATCCAAAGGACAGGGCTTGATAGGTTTTATCCCCTGCAAATGTTATTCTGAGAGCAGACTCTATTCACGGGACAAGTTTAATTCAATAGTGAAATCTGTGTTAGTTTTAATTATTCTTTTTAAAAAAATCCTCCAGTAACTACATGAGTACATATTCATAGCAAAAACATACAAACTCCAATTCAATAAGCGTTGTTTGACCCAATGAGGTGAAGTTACTTGTTCTTTGCTAATGGCATCCTGAGTGTAGGATTTGGTGAAAATGATTAAAGTATTATATGGTTGTGACACACACCTGGATGTAGTTCTCCTTGAGGTTGGAGATGACCTTGTCTTGGTCGTCATTAAGGACCTTGTACAAAATGGCCCTTCTCTCACTGTCCTTCTTTAACAAAAACAGGCCGCCATCTCTGTCCTCAGGGGACGGAGGGATACTGCGGTCCTCGGACGCTGAGCCCTCGTCGGGAACACTGCAACACACTCACACACAAAGTGACCTCAGGGTGATATTAAACAAGCCACAAGTGATTTACAACTGTGTGACACGTGGGACGGTCTATTTACAGATACAAGCCTCTCCTGGCGACTGTGTGTGCCCAGGGGACAGCGAGACGGGATGAGGCAGCGGTATGGGTGAGTGTCTGTACGCATGAACATTCGTACACATGTGTGTGCTAAGCTACCAGCTGAGGTTCATAAAACTATCAGGGCTCATTATATTAGGATTGTAAAAGGAAATGGGGTGTATGGGGGCATCAGGCCACCTGCCAGCCAGACACAGGCACATTCATTAAATAACACACACACACATTTCTATGAGACATACAGGTTCCTCATTTTGACTAACCTCAGATAATTAGAGTTGGGAGGCTTGAGAAGGTTTTCAGAGCAAGAGTTTTTCTTCTTTTGAAAGAACATCTCGTGTTTTGAATCACAGTCTGGACTCACAGAGCCGTGCTCACTGCTGCTGCTCCCAGTCGCCTCACACTGCAGCTGCACCGGCAGTGAAACATTGTGGGTGTAGTCTATGAACACGAAACACAATAAATATGAAAAACTGTATGTCATGACAAGAAATGTACCATATACCAAGACCATATACCTTCTTTTAAAATGATTTGTTTGTCAGGTGGAATTGTTTGCAGTTCAATTTGCTACTTTTTGCAGGTTGCTTTTGGTTGTAACATTTTCTTTTGCAATGTTTCAAAATCACAGTTCTTACCACATCACAGTTACAAGCCTCTTAAAACAGCTTGCCTAATTGAAGAATGAAGTAACTGGTGATTGCAGTGTTTTTTTGTGTAACCTGAGGGTTTGTAGGCGATCTTGCTCTTCTTCCCTTTAGTGTTCTGCCTCACAAAAGTGTCTCGAAGCAGGTCAACTGCGAGGGCTCTCTTGTTTGGGTCTGGCTCGAAGCAGCGCAAGATGAATGACTTGGCTTCCAATGACAGAGACTCAGGGATCTCTGGATGTATCTTAAACATACCAACCTGGAATAAAAAGGCAAACGTGTACCATGCTTTAACAGTTGAAATATAAAGAACAGTTCTTACTAAATCTAAATCTGTGTACCTTAAACATAGCAGCCTGCGGTTCACCCAGTTCATGAAAAGGAGGCTTCCCAGTGGCCATTTCTATGACTGTACATCCCAGAGACCAGATGTCAGCTGGGGCCCCATACCCTCGGGGGCCCTTATCAATGATTTCAGGAGCCATGTACTGAAGGGTCCCTGGAAAACCGAAAGGTATATATTATTTGTAAAAATGCTCTGGACAGTTGTAGAGAAAAACTGGAGGTTTAAAGCTTAAAACGTCTTTTGCTTAGACAAAGTGTTATAATAGGGCAATTATACGCTTTATTCAACTGTATACAACTAAATGTGCACATTTTCAATTTGCCTCTGTTGCCTTTAAGCATGCGAACAGGGGTTTAAACACGCAAAAATAGATCACGGTTATCTGGCGTTTTGTAACTCATCCTAACAGAGTGACACATAATGCACTATAAAAAAAACAGGGAGTGTTAACAAGTCAGACAGAGGAGCAGCAGAGGACAGCACACACCTGCTAATGAAATGTAAACACCCTTCTGCCTGCGCCTGATTAGCTAATCTAATTACACACCTGACTGGCAAATAGAGAGGTCCAGATGGCCTATGACTGTCTATGCCCCTCTGCGTGTGCCTGTGAGTGTGTGTGTGTGTGTATGTGTGTGTGTGCACATGGATATTCCTAGAGTTTCCATAGCCGCTGATAGTGGCTCTTGACATTTTGAGGGTCATTCTATATTTACACTCATGTTCAGCATTTCTGTGACTCCATTTAGGCAGCACAGACCTTTACAACTTGTCTGTTAATGTAAGAAGCACCAAACTTAAGTGCATTATGATTTGTCTGACTGGATTTATTTGTCTAGTTGAATACACAGGAAACAATTTAGACAGTCTGTTGTGGTTTTACGTATTAGGATTCATTTTTTTTTATTTATACGTAATTTCCCTTTATGGACAACTTGTCTTACTGCATAGGGCTGAATCAAATTAAAATGATCAAGTTACCAGTAAATGTTTCAGTGCAGGGGTTGACACCTGCCAGACGTTTGGAGGTACCAAAGTCTGAGATCTTCAAGACACCGCTGTATGTGTTCACCAACACATTGTCCCCCTGATGGAGATTTAAACAGAAAAACCAGGCTCATATAATGAACAAGGGTAAGTCACTACATTAGGTTGATGCATCGCTTACTGAACCTTAATATCTCTGTGGACAATCTGGTTTTCATGCAGATATCGGACCCCCTCTAGGATCTGTCTTGTGTAGAAGATAATGGTCGCCTCCTTCAGTGGACCCCATTTAGACGTCAGCAGGGCAGACAGGCTTCCTGGAGAAAGGAGACAAGGAGTGTCCAAAACCTATTATGAAACGGGAACACGACCAGGCAGTTAGAGAGACCGCTGGGTAACTGCGAGGTCACAAGCATCGATCTAGTTTCAGTGAAACAGAGTCTGCCTTTAGGAGCACTTCCGTACATACATATCTGCTTCTGTGTGTTGCTCCAGTGCACACAAATCTTTTTACTCAAACGCACCTCCAGGGACTTGTTCCATGAAGATCTTAATGTAACCGTCTTCGGAAACTGAGCCCAAATACTGAACAATGTTTCGATGTTTTAAATACTTGTGAAGCGCAATTTCTTCATGAAGAGGCTGGGAATACCTGAGTTAGACAGAAACAGAATTAAAACATCAGACGTTACAGCAAACATCATATAATGCCTTATGCGTCAAAGTTTAGGACACAGTTCTTCAAATCCCCAAATTAGAGATATCCCTGGGATTATTTGACCAAGTAATCATCATTGCAGATTATGTCAATTAATAGCTCTATGTGTGATTATTTTTTGGCCTGACCCTTACCTGCTATCTTTCTCTGGGATTTCTTTAATTGCAATTCGGACTTGATTGCTCAGATCTCTGCCGGCATAAACCACCCCATAAGTGCCACGGCCCAATAGCACTCTGTCCCCATTCTCATTAGTGTCATACTCATACTGTAAATGGTAAAAAGAAAGACCATTACACACACTTCAACCTCAACTTCAACCCTTACTTAACATTCTCAAGTGCAACCCTTACTTCGAGTGTATCTCCATCCAACTCCCCGTCCAGCTCGACAGCATTGCCTGTGCCGTCTGATATCATCTCTTTTACCATTGAGCAAAACCTGGGAGGAGTACACGTTAATACATACAATCCTGAATATGGTTAACACCAGCACGGACAAACACACACACCTACACAGACACATCAAGAGGAGTGAGTCCTCACCGACCGCACTGCTCCTCCGTGGAGAAGTAGATTTGGAAGTCATCCGAGTTATCGTGGACGTACAGGAAGCAGCAGCGCTCATCGAATTTACTGATACTGTAAGAGGTAATAAGGCAGGGGTTATACAATAATATTAGGATAAAGTGATAACAGTATAACTTATTAGGAAGCCAAGTATATCTAGACATGGAAGGCCGTTGCAGTAAATTCCTACCTAATCCCCTTGATGGACGGTGCTGTGAAGGTCCACTCATGTATCCCCTTCTGAAATAAAGCAGTGTTTAGCATGTCAAATCAACATAAAAATACAAACTTTAAAGTTAGCACAACATAAAAAGGTAATGCTGACCGTTTCAGCTGGAGAAACGTGCCAAATGGACACGTTCTTCTCCTCAGCTTCATTATTAATGGACACATACGACGGCTGGTAAACCTTAGTCGGCTCTAGAATCAAAACCTGGAATGACCGTATTATTCAAGTTCAAGCCTATGTCTTATACATAAAGAATAGTTGATCGTTATATGTGTGTGTAAATACTGGAAATCTGCGGCGATTGGTGGTGCGTTGTGTGGCCTCTACAATGATGTCCATCCAAAAGTTGAGTCTCTCTCGCAGCGGGGAATGCTCAATCGACTGCTTTTTAAATCTTTGAATCAGCTGCAGGTTCTGAACCACCGACTTTAAATACCTGGATAAATCCATATGTTTAAAAAAATAAATTGGTATGGATAAAGCCAATAATAGTAGTTCTGGTATTTGTGTAATCTTTAAATCTATTTATTTACCAGATAGGTGGCTTTAGTTTGAAGAGCTTTTCAGCAGCTTGTGTAGCTTTGGGAACATCATGAGCTAACATGCTAACAGTAAAAAACTGGCCCACGTCCCAATAATTGTTCATTTTCTCCAGGGAGCCTTTACGCCCGAGCAGACTGTTCAGCCTCACACCTTAGAAAAGATCATTAGTACATAGAGAATATAGAAGTCAAATATAAAAGAAAAATTTAAAAAGATTATAAGTGATGAGTTTATGGCAGTCAAAACCTTACCAAAGAGCATCACTTACCTATTTTCCTCAGTTCCATAGAGTTTTCAAATTGATGTCCGGCTACTATGAGCAGGACAGTCAAGTTTATCCCAGAGTAGAGAGTGGGCTGCAGCTCAAAACCTTTTCTGTACCTATAGTTGAATGAAAAATGGTTCACAAAACATACAAAGAGTTCGAAGCTTGTTATGACTGAGAAAGACGTTCCCACCATTGTATAGCAAGGTCTCTGTTCTTGGTGTCTTTGCAGTCTGAGTCGAGAAAGATGTCCTTGTAGATTCGTCCACAAAGGCAGAACATGTCCGGAGCTGGGTGTTCACAGGACTGTAACACCTGCAGCATCACTCTGAGAGCCTGCTCCCTGTCACCTGGGCTGTTCCTCCTTCACATATGCACCGAAATCCAAAACAGGCTCGTATTTCTCCCCATGAGAATTATTGGTGTGTGAAATGTACTCACCTGTTTAGAGCAAAGGCATAGTGGAATTGAATCATGGGCTGAGTTGCCAGATCACAGGTCGGCAGCATCTCCAGAGTCTGCACAAGCTTCACCATGGCGTCATAGTCCTGATTAAATATGAATGTAATGGGAATACACTTAACACCGTGAACCATCAGGCTAGTTAAACGTGGTAATACATAACAGATGTGTATGTTTGCACCTGTATGTCCCTGTAGGAGAACAGAAGGTTCATGACAATGTCCTGTGTGAGGACCTCAGTGTTGTCTATGCGCAGTTTGATTCGGGATAGCTCTTTGGCCAGCTCCTCTCCCTGGTATTTCTCCCTGGCCTTTCTGATGTCATTTAGCAGGGTGTCCTTAAAAGAAGCACTGCAGCCAGAAGATAAAACCCAAACATGATGATTAGAACCAGATCAGATTGTGCTATTGTTAGAGCAAGGCTGTAATTATGAATTAATATATAATTACCCTCAAGCTTAAATAACATTACAAATTAGTGTTTTGTAACTGAATAATTCACTTCTACATGAGCAAAGTACATTCCATACATTTAATGACACATAAAATCTGTTTTCAGACATATTTCACAAAATAGGAGTAAGTCATTTACAGTTTACTTTTTGAACTAGAATGATGTTTTGAGGGCCGTAGGAGTGGGTAAGCATTTGAATTCTACTATTCCTTAGTCTGACACAGTTTTTATTGGACACTTATGGAAAAAAAGGTCATCTTTGAGGGCACTCCTTGGTAAATTTATACATGTTAGTAGGCATGCTGTCTCACCAGGAAGTAACATGGATGTCCTTTAAGAGGCTGGTGAAACGGTCCATGAGAGGCACACAGAGCGGTCCCAGAAGATTGTCCCAGCTGGGTTGCATGTACTCGCTGGCTCTGCGCTGGGCGTCGCTCTCACAGCACATGTACTCATGGTTAGGAGTCACTATGTACGGGATAAAGTAGTAGTTCCCACTGGAAGCCTTGAAAGAGAGATATAAGATATAAGTTGCATCAGGGCATTTCAAAGAGGATTAAAACAAATGCAAAGCTGACTTTCACTGTATGCTGTGTGTAAATATAATACAGCACACATCAGATTGCACTCCGGATGCAGAAGAAGAAGGAGGGATGGGAGAAAGGGGATTAGAGTGATTAATGGGCTCTATAAACAGATAGGGTAATGGAATACTGTAAAGGTCAGCAGCATGCTTTGTAGGGCTCATAACACAAACACAGCCAAACACAGCAACATCAATAAGTTTGAGAAAAAATAGATAAAGTAAATTTATATTGGGATCGTATCTAAAACCCACAAATTAATGGCTTTATGACTTTAACTGGTCTTAAGAAGAACAGGGCAGTAGCCTCAGATTAACTTAAACATTAAGTGGAAATGTGAGTTAAAATTGATGGCCATGTATTTTTGATGTCTGCCCTTGTAAATGTTTATGTGAACAAAATAATCCATGTTGTCAAACCTCAGATACTGCTATAAAAGTATTTTAGTCACTGCAGTATGAGAATAAGTTCCCCCTTTTCTCTGTATGGACAGCGGATTTGAACTGACTCATTCAAAACAAGTCACGTAATGGGAAAACAATGGCATTATAGTTCATTAATGCGGTAAATAAAGAGCCCCCATTCATGAAGCACAAGTTAAGACCTATCCTTTCACTGAGTCATTAGTGGAAGGTGTAGACAATGTTTTGCTAGCGTGAACATGATACGGATATCTCATTCAAAGCCATGCCCTCAGAGTATACAGTAACTGTGAGCTGAAATTCATTTCTAAGAAAACACACAGTCATTATATCCGTCTTTGGCTTTGTTAGCTGTGCATTGTCTGGGGAATTGTTATGCACATATTTTCCACAAGCACATTCATTAGCCACACATCTACGTTAACTATTATATTATTATTATTATTATTATTATTAGGCTAAACATGCTATTGGCATTGGGGGTGGTACCTACTTTATTGCGCAACCCAGAGCCTCTGTATTCAGGAGGCAACTGAACCCAAGGAAAACCTAACGTTGAAGGACGAGAGGCCTACCCCACCAACACAAACAAACAGAGGGATAGACAGACAGCATCAAATCAAGTAGTGGCTGGTAATAATGACAGCCCGTTTATAGAAGCTGTCACATGGTTGTTCGTGTTGCTTGAAAGAGAAAGAGTTTGCCGCGTGAGAGAACAACTGTCACAGAACAAAGTCCACAAATAGAGTGTGACACTGTTGGCACATAAATCACAAACATACATTGAAAACTTACTGTGTTTTTCTGTGCCACCATGTCCTGCAAAAGACATTGACATACATGTGATTAGGTTGGCTTGAATATGAAAAGTTACACCTACGAAACTGGTCTAAAAATAACACAGTAGATAACTCGGCTTAAAGGAAGCGCCGAGGAACGGCATCCCTGCAACTCAATGACCTCGAAACTACACTGAAGGAGACGTGTGTGTACCTTCAGTGACTGCGCAGTGTCAGGGTCAGTGTCATGGTACAAGATGACGTTATTGGCCATGTCGAAGCTTTCTCTCACTCCCAGGTGGTAAAACAGAGAGGGCTGTCGAAACACGTCGCTCATGTCCACAACGGCTATGTCTGCAAGAAGACAGTTGTACAAAAGTGATAGGGTTATCTAAATACAGATACTAGTACTTAGTAATTGCTGTTATTGTTTTTGTTTACTCAAATACATTATTTATAGGGCATTCTTTGGGGATATCTTACTGTAAAGACAATAGAGTACAAAAAATTGAAAAAAAAAAAAAAAAAGCTCTGTTAAGAGGGTGAAAAACTGCCTCCATCAAAATAAGTCACTCTCTGATAGATCTGAAAACATGAATATGAAATCTGATATTGTTCATACATGTATTTGTAGCAGCCTGGGAAAGTCTTATTGGGACATCCCTAATATAAATAAATGTAAATGTATTTAAAAATAGGCACTATGACAAAAACAAGAACAACAATTTAGTCAAGTTCTTCAAAGTTTTTGTGACAATCAGCATCAGTACAAAGCATTAGCTTAGAAACCTTAAAGTAACCTTAATTAAAGTCTGCAGACACATTTTGATAACTGTACTTGCTTAAGCTGTGATCTGCTTGAAAACACCAAGCCTTCACAAAATTAATGCTAAAAAAAAGTATGTATTCAATGTATTTAAAAGTTTGATCTGAAGATACCGTAAGTCACTGCAGTTAGTTTTGAACTGTCATGCCTAAAAGATTCAGGATGAAAGCGTCACGTAAAGACATCCCTTAAAGAACATGTCTCTACATGAAAACCACTGCTAATGTAAAAAATACATTCATTCTACAGTAACTATATTCAATGGAAAAATGCCAGCCACAGCATTACTGTTCTTCTAATTATATTCTGTAAATAGTACTTAAGGTACAGTGTCCTTTCCTTTGTAGACACATTACTATGGAAACAGTGAGACTATACCTTACCCCATTTTGGACAGTGACCATGCTTGAGGTCAAAACTATCTGTAAGAATAAACTTTTCCAGGCAACACAGACATAGACAGTATAATTACAGGGCAATTAAACCCTTTTAAGAGATTATGTTCTTTAGGGATTGTTATTTGCGGGCAGCCACACAAAAGGTGTCAGGTTTTAATGATGAAGACAGATGAATTAATCATAGTGACTAGTGCATAATAATTCAGACAGGGCATGTGGGGTCATGTAGGGGAGAGATGAACATAACATTAACCAGTAAATAATGTGGACTTTCCGGTTCCTAGAATAAAAAACAAGCCATTGCAGGTCGGATCTATGTTTACCTAGGGTAACTACTTTGATTAAAACTGATTTAAAGACATTTTTTTCTGCACATTTGGAGGTACATTTCATATATAATGGATAAACGCTAATCTAACTGTCGATCTTAATTTCTCCTTAATGGATATCATGCCTGAGTGCATCTTCTGGCCTTCTGGCCAGCTCACTCTGAGACAACAAGAAACTATTTTTTGTCAACAAATAGTAACGTATTCAATCTCACTTTCCAAGAACTTTTAGGTCAAATTTGACGTATATTACAGTCCTAGTTATGTATGGTTGGAAAGAATGCTTTTTGAAGCTGCAATTACTTTAAAAAACAGACTTATGCCAAATTCCTAAAGAATATTTCTATCCTGTAGGTGAAAAAGGCTCAATGACCTTTTTCCTACTTCTGCAGTGCTTCCTATGTAATGAAGTGTTCACCTGGTATAAAAGATGGTAATCATTACAATGGAATGCAGATTCAACTAAGATAACGTTGTATTGGCCATGCACAGGATCTTACAAATACTGAGGTCTAAATGTGAATATCCTCTTTCAGAAACAGTATGTGTCATCTACCTGCCTTATATTTTAGGTCATTAAGTGATTCAAAGGTGTAAAAGTAATTCTATAACTCAACAATATGTCAGGATATTGGATATAATCCTCAGAGAAATCCTGAAATCCTGAACCTCCGAGTCCTCAATGGTGCCTACGCCTAAGAAAGATCCCAAATCCTTGCATAAAAATATATACATACATACTTTTTTTTATTTGTGCATAAAAACAGGTAACACCTAAAACCAAAATATCAAAATAGTCAGATTGCGCAAATAAACGGTCTGCTTCTTCAACAGCTATTGTGTAAGATATTGAAAATGTCCTAAATGCATTTACACGTCCACCTCTGATTTAAAAAACACATCTACATCAACTTTACGCATCTTTTACGCAACTTTTGTTTGATTTACTGGACGTTTAAACCAAATCTGCTTTTGCACCTTACTCCAAAGTGAAAGTGATAGCCTGATGGGAATGTGCACACTGAATTGATTATGCTACCTTTGAGTTTCCACACACACCTGCGTCGTAGAAACTGTCCAACACTGACGTCTCTCCAAAGTCTAGTCTCCCAAACGCGACGGTGGTGAGCAAGGCACTCTCCGCGTCGCACGCCCTCTGGAGACACTGCAGAGCTCCGGACTCGGGACTAATGGCCATCGCCGACTTCATCCCGTCATTCAGGACGTACACGACGCGGAGGGATCTCTGCTTGGATGCAGCCGGACACGGACTGGACACGTCGCCCCGCTCCACAGCGCACATCCCGCCAGAGTGCTCCCCGGCCATGTCCGTCACCTGCGAACTCTGCGCGGACTCCATACTGCCAAGCTGTCTCGGTCTGCTCTTCTCGCTCCCGCCTATTCCTTTATTCTGAGTTGTGATGGAGAGGCGCGCGTCTGGGGTTGTCCACCAGCATTTCCGCGTCATTAACTCACATCATGCGCCAATTATCTCGCAGCCAAACTGGATCCGACTAGATAGATTAAGAGATAGAATATGGACTAGTGTTTCATAAAGCTGTTAGACATAGCCTAAAGCGATAACTCGGTGTAAAATGTAGAAGGAAGCCAAAGAGACTCTTAACAAAACGGTTGAAAACTTTGAGTCAAAAAGTTAGCCCTTGTATTGTTCTTCTGGATAACAGAGATGAGGTGTTACCATGGTAACGGTCACCTGCTAACCTGTTAACAGCTAGAGACATTAAAACTGTCTCTTTTCAGTAGACAGTTTCAATGTTTAGCAACAAAAAAACAGAATGTATATTGATAAGAAGTTTTACAAAAACGTAGCAATACTTTGGTTTAGTAAGTATTTAGCCAGTATTTTTTTTTATAAAAAATATAACATTTATCTTCTTATGGCTGCTGGACCCATCCACAGTGCTTGAATATTATTATTTTAAAGTGTTACATAAGCCATAGTCTAGGCTATATATTGACCACAGTCTGAAGTCTGACTTTTGGTGAAAAATGAGTCCTAATCAGATTGTATTTTTGTCCAACTGGCTCCAAATGTCCTCACTAGGGGGAAGAGAGTCATTTATAACCATTCATTATATATTTAACCCCCCCCCCCCCAAGACTAGTGAGGCACAGTGTTCAGGCCACAGTTGCACTCCCCTCTGAAATGATATCTGTCCCCTGGCTAAATATAAAACAGCTTGTCCTTCTAGCCTTCTGGAGATTAACATTGAGACCCACTGTAGGAAAATCATTGCTAGATGTTATTGTATGTTGTGATAAGCTCAGTTGACACTATAGCCTACATAAATGCATAGACCTATAACTTTTGTGTATCATTAGGCGAATGAGTTTAATGTGTTCTTGGACCAAGGGCTAAGTTACTGGACTGTACACTGGCCAAACATTTCCCTCAGTCAGATACAGATTACAGGTCAGTTTTACTCTGCACTCTTACATCAAATACCTCACAGGCTTCTTTAGATCTCTTATGAAAGTTTTGTAACAGATATCCATGTTCATCACCCACTTATGTGATTAAATAACCACATCAACAGGTCAACGGACAGCTAATCCAAAAAGCATATGGACAACTCATCCAGTTAAGTCCCATGTGCTGTCTGTATTTACTTTGACTAACAGTGCTACCCGTTTGCCACCAATATTTTATACTGAACAAAAACTTTAATGCAACTCTAGCTTTAGCCAAGCACAAAGATCTAAGACTTTTTCTGTGTACACAAAATACCTATTTCTCTCAAATATTGTTCCACCTCAGGTGTGGCATATTAAGAAGTTGATTAGAGAACATGATTTTTGCACAAGTGTGCCTCAGTTTAATCACAGCACAATGCCACAGTTGTTGCAAGTTTTGAGGGAGCGTGCATTGGCCTGCTGACAGGAATATTCACCAGAGCTGTTGCACATGAATTTAATGTTCATTTCTCGACCATAAGCCGTCTCCTGCATAACACATTGCATAACTTTAAATCTAAATTTCTGCACAAACTGTCAGAAACCGTCTCAGGGAAGCTCATCTGCTCGTCGTCCTCATCGAGCTCTCGACCTGTCTGAAGTTCGTCGTTGTGACCGACTTTAATGGGCAAATGCTCACATTTGATGGCATTAAGGGACACACTTTGGAGAAGGGTTCTCTTCTCAGACAGCGTATATGCCCCCCTCCCCCACCTGTGCAATAATCAGCATCTTGATATGCCACAGCTGTGAGGTAACTCTAACTAACCCAGATTTGTGAACAATATTTGAGAGAAGTTGGTCTTTTGTGTACATAGAAAATGACTTACATCAGCATTACGTGCAGCTCATGAAAAATGGGGGAATTTTTGTTCAGTATGAATATCACACTTACTTGTTAATGCATTTTAAAACTTTACTTAACTAAATGTAACATATTTTTCAATATATAAAGTTTCAGTAAATATTTTTGTGATCCTTGAAAATAAAGGCTGTTTAATAATAATATAAAAAATGAGGAAAACAAGTGGGTCTTAATAGGAAAATGCTTTTCTAAATTGTCAAGAAAATTCTGGGAATGTTCTGTTCACCGTTGTCAGATTTAATAAAGAAAAGACACACCCATACAGTACATAATTGCATCTTTATTACACTGAAATATAAAAGTATATATTTATTTATATATTTCACTATTCTGGAGAGAAAGGACCAACTCAAGAAAACATCTCGCAGCTCATTTATAGCAGATTCTTTTGTTGTCATACAAAAGAAAGAAAAAGAAAATAAAAGAGTAATTGTTTGAGTCAGAAACAGGAAGGCCACAGTGACGGGTTGCCATAGATTCTGTGCACATTTAAAGAAGCCATACACGCTCCAAAAGACACATGCATACACAGATATAATCTCTCCACACGAGGACCTTTCGCTGACTACATTCCTTTAACCCTGTGCTAAAATGTAAAGTCCACCCGCCGTTGGATAAAAGCCTGGAGGCGAGAGGTGAACGTAGACATCAATTCAATCCTGGGGCTGGACATGAGGTGCAAAAGTGCGAAAAAATAAAGGCAATAAAACAATATAACTTGATAAAATGCCGTCATTCAAGTAGGTATTTAATTAGCAGTCAAAGATCACAGGACCGTTTTCAATTTGTTCTGAGAAATAGTTGGATATTGTGCTACTGTGCGTGTGTAAAGATAAGGATTGTAAACATATTGCAGGAAACACTTAATTCGATATGTCAACTTTAAGGTCATTAATCTAAAGGCATGTTTTGTAACCCTTATTCTTATCTAAATATAATTCATCTTATTCTCGGATGTAAAAAATAAAACTGCCTTCCTGATTTAATAAAGCAAATAAGACAAATTGCCCAAGGAAATTGTTATCACATCTCAAATTGTGAGTGCAACTACTCCTTAAATTAGCACCAGAGTAATTGTACTTGTCGTCTTGGATTGTTGTGAAATCCTGTGCTTATTTAAGTTTTTTTTTTAAAAATCCAATATTTGACTGCCAATTAAATATTATTAGAAAGAAACTAAGACGTTAACACCGGGGGCAATACGACTGAACGCCAGTGTCGCAGCAAAACACAGATGTTTCAGAAATCACCAGCCTGCAGTGTACCATAGAAACATCAAGCTCAGTGTGTCAAAGGTCTGACGCTCAAATGTGCTTTAAACACACCGTAAAGCAAAATCTGAAATGAATCTAAACGTAAAACGTCCTCACTTTCCAGTAGGTCCCTATTCTCTGACTCTTTGGCTCTGTTCACACTACAGGGAAAAGTGGCCCAGCTTTGAGAACAGATTTGTATTTCTTGGTTCCTTCTTGGCAATCACAATTCTTGTTCTATATGAATAGATTAATTAAGTGTGAGCAAACTTAGATCCTAAAGTGGTCTGGTCTCTGTGTGGGTCTTTTATACCCTGCATAACTTTTAGTCCACAAATATACATTTTCAAAATCATTTTAATGGTTCTTAGGCATGAGATGTGTAGAATCATGCCTCTCTCACTGACACAGTACCCTCAGCTGGACAGAAACCCTTAATGTAACTCTTCTGCCACTGGGCCTGTGAAATATAGAGAGATTAATAAACTGGACCCTAGCTGTGCCCCTACAGAAGACCTGTTCTTTCTTACAAGCTTGCCATCTTAAACGTCTTTACTACAAAATAAAGATTGCGCCTGTTGCAGTTGCACAGAGAGGGAATTGTGCCCTCTACTGGCAAAAAGTTATGCGGGTGACTTTAAGGTCATTTTAACAAAACACTCTATAAACAAAGATAAATGTTTATTGCGGTTATGTTTTATATTTTATATTATGACTTGAACGATAGCCTCTCCTAAAATCCTTGCTGTCTACATGTTAAAATTCATAAGAGAAACATGAGTTGCAAGCTACAATAACTCAATTTGAATTTGATGAACATGAAGGACATGACCTGAACATTGGCAGTACCAACATATGAGAATATCAGAATTATCGCTTATCGGCTTATGATTTCCCCCCAAAATTGTACATAGGCAAAAATTTGGGGACGTATAACTTTAATACCCTGGCATACCTTGCAATTGGTTATCACCACATGACTAATTGCACCTCAGAATGGTTTAGCCTGTGTCTAATGACAATGAACGCATACAAAATGATCAAATCTGAGCCACTTTTGAATCCAGTGTGAACGCAGCCTTCCTGTCACCCCATACACTTTTCTACAGACGCACGTATTTAAGAGGCAAAGGCCGCAGAGTGGGCACAGACTAGCACAGAGGTCATCTGAGCCGGGCCAGGGGGCTACAGTGGTCGTTCCAGGTACAGTACCGACGAGGTCGCTCTGTGTTCTGTAACCGCGACAACGCACAGCGACGAGAGGCCGAAGTCCGGTGGTGGCACGACGAGCCTTGACGAATAGCAGGAAACGCAACGAGAGAAGCCTCCTCGAAAATCAAACACTGGAGTAAACACAGGATAAGGCGGCGGCGTGGGGCTTGGGGCTCATTCCGTGTGAACGAGGACGAAGAAGAGAAGAAGAAGAGGGTTGTCGATGAGCATTTGGCACAAACGTAGATTTGGCTGAAGTGTGAGGTCCAGCAGTGACAGTGCTTTCAGAGCTGGAGTCTGATGTGTTGATGGTAACAGGCAAAACGGATGCTCTGGTTTCATTTCAGCAGGCTCTTCTTTATGTGCTCTACTTCCATCTGAGACAAGAACACAAATTTAAATCAAGTAACGTATTTAAAATAAGAAGTTACTAGTGTCAAATAAAATACACAGTACATATAATAATAATATGTTTGGCACTAAACTGCAACAAACTTGAGCTATTCCTATTTCTAATTATAGCTTACTGAATTATTAATATATTACGTAATTATTTATTATGTAATATTATATTATATATATTATATATATATACCAGTATTATCAGAGCCTCTTGTTTAACTTCCTCCATTAATACAATTTTAACACAGTAGTTTTTAGTACTGTAGTTTATGTTTTTGTTCCTTCTTTCTCTCTACAGCATAGTTTGAACAAAGAAAAATGTTAAAATGCTCTGTAAAATGCAAAGAAATTTAAAAGCTAGTTGAAACTATAAAATTAACATGGCTCTAACATCTGTGTATGGTTTATTAATATAAGCTTTTTGTGCTCAAAAAGTCAGAAAGAAAGAAATTACAAATCAGGCACAACTGAGCACGATACAGTTGCCATTTACTTATGCAAACGTCGAGACAGGTCATTGACTCCAGCATTAGCTTTAATAGACTTTTCACACCCTTATTGAACATTCCCTGTACAGCAATCATCATCCTTTTATTTTTCTAATCAAAGAATTAGTCTGGTCTCTGTGGATTTAAGATGGATTACCAAAGGAGCAGCTGGATGCAGAAGTAAACCAATCATAAAAGCAAAGACTGCCCACCCCATTTTATATACACCATTACATTTGTTCCCTGTTTTGACAGAAAGATAAAGGGCTGTGAAGGAAAGGGTTGAATAAATGGGTATGTATTGATGAATGGGTACAGCTGGCCAGACTATAGTGAACATTCTCATTTAACCGCTTTAAAATAAATGGGTGTAATGAGAATTCATATAAGTTTAAACCCTACTGTTTCATATAAGTTTACATCAATTATTTAAAAATCAATTGTATTTCCAACCTTTTAATTCTTTCCATTTATTAAAAAAAGCTACATTTGTTATCTCACCTCATTTCCGATCCATGTGTGTGTGTCTCACCTGTAAACTAATTCGAATCCTCTTCTCCTCGTCCAGACTGTTGGCCAGCTGCTTCATCTCCTGCCTGAAACCCATAAACACAATCAGCCCATCTCTTAAACACACATGTCCCCCTCCCCACCTGTGTGTGATACAGACCTGTGCTGGCTCTTGAGCAGTTCGATGGAGGCCCTCAGGTCTCGTAGCTGGTTTCGTAGCTCCTCCAAATTGGGAGGAGTCAGAGGTGAGTGTCGCAGCTCGGGGGAGGGGCTTAGACCTGACAGCGAAGATGGGGACGTAGGACGATGACTGGTGTTGGGTGGGTTCAGAGCCGAGGGTTTGGCAGGAAGAGGTGCTTTACCGTCAGCAACCTACAGAAAAACAGACCAATTAAAAGACTAATCTTTGGCACATTTGAAGTTCTGTGGGCCTAAAGTTGATAGGTCTGTGATGTGGCGCCCTCTGCTGGAGGAGGATAACTGTTGCATGGAGGCTGTGTGTCTTACGAAGCTGGTGGGCGCTTTTCTCTGAGACGAAACGGTCTCTGGCTCCCCTTTCCCTCGGTCCTTGTCCTTTCTGTCGTCGGCTGCAGTGGAGTCTAGTAGGTCTGCAGAAGACAAAGACGACTGCAACAGAACAGCCACAGAACAGAGTTAATAAAGATGTCAAAAGTCACTACGCATCACTTGAGCAGTTAATATAGACCTATAATCTAATGTCAAGATGCAATATGCCATCATCAGTGAAGTCCTTGACACCGAGGTTTTTTACCCTTTTCTATAACAACTAGCAATTAAAAAGACAGTGTACTTTAGTAAGCAAGGATTAGGCCACAAACGTAAATGTGGATTGGTTAGATGAAGGCTGCAAAATAAAAATGTCAACTATTCTTTATATATCTTTATCTAGTTTCTTTGTGTTTGTTATTTTTGGAATTAAGTTTATTGTGAAGGTTGATTACAACAACATAATACATTAACTATGACACTAGTGACAGATATAACCATATCATTTTATCATAATGACGTAAACATTTAAAACATAAAAGTAACTCTTCTCTAAGTTTTTCACTTTTCTACCTCAAATGTTATTGCACACTGTAGAACCTACTGTGAATGTTGCACATTAATGTAGATAGCATAGATTCTATTATTTACATTGCATCTGAAAAGTATTCACAGCACTTCAATTTTTCCACATTGTTTTATGTTACAGCCTTATTTCAAAATGGATTAAATTCATTTTTTGCCTCAAAATTCTACAAACAAAACCCCTTAATGTGAAAGAAGGTTGTTTGAATTCTTTGCAAACGTATATATAAGTATTATATATATATACTTGTATAAATAAACATGGTGATGTAGATAAGTATTTACAGATTTTGCTTAATACTTTATTGAAGCAGCTTTGATGCTAACTACAGCTTCAAGTCTAATGTAAGTATTAAGAATATAATGCTACAAGCTTGGCACACCTATTTTTGGGCAGCTTATCCCATTCTTCTTTGCAGAACATCTCAAGTGGAATGTGAGCGTTGGTGCAAAACCATTTTCAGATCTTTCCAGAAATGTTTAGTTCAGGTCTAAGCTCTGGCTGGACCACTCTAGTACATTCACAGAGTTGTCTTGTAGCCTTTGTTATCCTGGCTGTGCTTATGTTTGTTGTCCTGTTGGAAGATGAACCTTTGCCTCAGTCTGAGGTCCAGAGCGCTCTAGAGCAGGTTTTGATCAAGAATGTTTCTGTGCATTGCTGCATTCATCTTTTTGGTGTTCCTGACTAGTCTCCCAGTTCCTGCCGCTGAAAACCATCCCCACAGCATGATGCAGTGTTTTAATTTCTTTTTTTTTTTTTCATAAATTTGCAAAGAAATCAAACAACCTTCTTTCACATTGTCATTATGGGGTATTTGTTTGTAGAATTTTAAGGGCAAATAATAAATTTAATTCATTTTAAAATAAGGCTGTAACATAACAAAATGTGGAAAAAGTGAAGCGCAGTGAATACTTTCCGGATGCACTGTACATACTTTTTCATCAATCAATACAGTGAAGACAGAAATACATTGTACAGTTTCTTTAGAAGGTTATTTTGTTATTAAAAATCATTTTGTTATATGTTCAGTTATATGTGAATATTTTTAAAGTGAAACAGTGTGTCATGTCTGATGTGTCAGACGTCCTATTTTTGGGGTAGACAGCGTTACTCACTGATGTGAAGATCTGCGAACGCGGCCGTCGGTCTAGGACTCTCGGTCGAGACACCGTTGGGTGACTCAGTTTGTCTGTTGAAGACACAACTGCATCTAAATCCATATCTGGACAAACACACACAAAACATCAAACATTTTTAAAAGTCAATAAAAATAAGAGCGAAAAACAAAGCAGTCAAATCTACAGTTTACTAAACCCTGATCTGATTGGTTGTTCCCTTTGGTCAGACTCACCAGCGTCATGTGACCTGTCAGGGGCAGAGTCTGGTGTCGAAGCCCTGCCCTCAGACTTGGGGCTTTCACACCTGAGCAGGTAAACCACACGACAACATTAGGCTAAAAGCTACGCTCAGGTTTTTTATTTCTTGTTGTGAGATTGTGACAGTGTACTAACGGCGGAGCGGGCGGTCTATCGGGACGCCGTGGAGGAAGGGACGAGGAGGAGGAGTTGGTTGTCTTTGGGGGGAGGGGTTTCTTGGGGAGGGCAGAAGGAAGAGAGGGCTTGGGGATGTCTCCAACCTTCACCTCTTCACCTACATTCACAGACACACAAGGTCACACAAATAACAACGCAAAAAACAGAATGAATACACTGTTAAGGCTAAAGGGGGTATTCACAAAAAGTACAGGTCACTCAAAGCCATGCATCTTCAGGTGAGGGCAAATGAGCAAGAGTTGAGGGGTTAATACAAGCTGAAAGAACATTTAAAGAAGGAAAAGTCAAAGAGAGGCAAAGGGAAAACTTGTATTTATAGGAACACATAGTTTTAAAGTATGTACTGCTTTCGGTTCGGTAGATATGTCCAACTCTGTAATTCATTTAGATACAAGGTCAGTCAATTTCTGTTTTTGATGCCTGTAAATAATATAGTCTGTAAAGAAGTAAAGTTTTTTCACGCAATTTGTTTTCTATGTACCAAGTGTTATGTTAATGTCTGACTAAAAAAATATATATATTTAAATAGCAAAAAAAATATAACATAAGCGTAACTTCTTAGAGACTGTTGTGAAAGTAAAACGGACATTAGCTCTTTATGTTTTAAAATGGCTCAGATGGACAATTGATCGAATTCTAACACTTTGGGTGGAGCCTGTGTATAAAGCCAGGTAATGCATCTGTGGTCCTCGTTCAAAATGTTAGGTTTTGTATAGTTTTCAATTTTTTATTTTATTTTTTTAACAGCAAACGGCAACATTTGGACCTTGTGTTTGTTTATAAATCAAGTGAATCCTCAAAGCCACAACTAATTCAGTAGCTCACAATTTTGGATCATCATAAACCGCTGCTGCGTTTACATTAGTATAAAAACACAGCAAAAACAGTGGAAAAAGACTATCTCCAGGGAATAAACAGCACAATTATTTTAATATAGAATTGTTTTTTTTCTCCAGATTGTCAAGTCAACATCAAGGAGTGTAAGTGTTATATAATCAGAGTAAGAGGGCTGTAAGAAGAGCCAGAGCTGGTGATTCAAAGCAGACCAGAGCAGGTCCAAAGCCGGGTCTAGACTTTACCTCGGTCCTGGTCTCTCAGTGGAAGATGCTCAGGTCGCTCTGGAGGGGCTTTCTTTGTGTTTGACTTTTTCTCTACAGGTCAAAGTTCACAGGTTTTTGACTTTTCTTTTGACTTGTTCAAGAGAAGAACAGAAAAAGCTCTTACCAGTGTTGTGTTTAGCTGAGGGCGCACTGGGAGGAGGCGGTTTCTTAGGTCTCTGCAAACACATAAAACAGGGTTCATACACAGAGATAAGGAACTTAAGCCATTTCAACCAACACTGTGCTTTGTAACAACAGGAATATAACAAATTTAGACCAATCACAAGCAAAAACCATCACTTTTGCCTCATGCTGTTGAGTAAGAAACTTTTGAAGGAGTTCTGTTCAATGTAAATTACCTCTTTCTCCACTTCAGGAACTAGCAGCTTGACAAAGTTATCAGGAAAGACTCCTTGCCGTCCTCCTATCTCTCCCATCCACCAGCCTGCGTCCGCACACTCCTGCCCAAAACACGACAATTTAAAGCCTTTAGGATCCTGTTAATCCTTTAGTGAGCGCTGATTTGCAAAACTAGCTTTCCCACATCCAAATACATCTGACCACACGCTGACAAACACCTGGAGGATGGTGTAGGAGTGTAGTAGGGCTGTGGTTGTTACCTTGGTGATGATGTTGATGACTTCACCCTCTTTCAGCGATAGCTCGTCTTCATTTTGTGCTTCGTACGGAAAGAGGACCTTACACAGTTCCCGTCCTGATCAGAAAAAAAAAAAGAAAAAGATGGTTATGGTGAGGTCAAATCTAATGCATTTAATCATTCTGGTCAAAAATGTAGCAATGTACTATGACACAAAACAATAAACCTCCAAAATTGTTTCACATTATGAGTGTACTAACAATTTCCAGAAGCAGCAAACAAGGCCAATTTTAAATGCTGTAACCTCCCTAACCTAAAATAACAATGTGCAAATAACAAACTCTATTAGAATGAACGGAAACCTTGTACAGAAAAAGGAAATGATGTTGAAAGTGTGGTATGTTGCTAAGCTCTATGCTAAACATGTTCCAGTTAAAAAAAACAGCATTTGCTATTTACATTCTCAACATTGTTTGTGTAAATATATAACGTTGGTGTGAGTGTTCACCTCTTGTTTTCACGTCGGGTTCAGTCTTCATGGTTTCTGTGGCTGCGCTTACTGCTTTCCCCTCGTTCACCTGAAACAGTCAGAGAAGAAACGCATTCATGTGAGACCTTAAATCCGCTGGAGACAACACCTGTTTTTTAACAAGCTTCAGTAAACACGAGCCATGTGACCAGCTTATGTTTTAGTCCTTTTGATTTTTACATGAGCTTCATTAAACAAATACTGTGATGTGGGTTTATTTCGTTTTTACTTCTACTGCTTGTGTCAGAGTTAAATTAACAGCATGGGCCCAAACCCTTTTGATTAACAACAGTCTCTAAGAAATAACTGTATAAGTACATCTCTGGACTCAGTCAGACCCGATTATCTTTAAAGTGACCAGCCTTAAAGGTACAGTGTGTATAAAGTCAGTTCTCTGTTTCATTAAGAGAGCCTGTAATTGCTTAAAAAAAACACAATCTTTCGAAAAATACACATGGTACAACTATAAGTATTCATTTAGACACTCAGAATGGATGCTATACTGAACAACATGACCACCCCCTGTACTTGGCTTTTGAACAACACAGAGTAGTTTTGAAAACTTCATAAACACAGTAGAAAGGAGCCGTCACCTTCTGTTCCTGTTCAGTTGAAAAAGATGAGGACAAACTGAGCACAACTGGAGGAAAAGCACACTGATGCTTCATTTTGAGCACACACTCTTGCATGAAGACTTAGGACATTTTATTGTTTCACAACCTGCAAAAAGTCATTTCAGGGAGGTATCCCGAAACCCCCCCAAAAAATAAAAAAGAGGAAGGAGGACAAGGATATGACATTTGACCACAGAACATGACTTTACTTGTATACCGAAATACAGCTGAATATAACAGAACAATGAAGTAACTATTTACATACACACCAAATGTAGCCTACATGTTACATGTAGCCTACATGTTACATGTACATGTAGCCTACATGTAGGCCGGGGCCTATTTCCTATGCCTTTTACTTTTGTTGCAAGCTTTCGTTGTACTTTGTTGATTCTTGCTTTGCAGATTTGAGCAACTTTCCAGAAACCTCAACCTCATTTGAGTTTGAGGTTTATGGTCATGTTTATCTTGCGAGACATCAGATTCACAAGTGTTTGGTGTGACATCTGACTCCTAAATTCTTCTTGATGTGACGCACAATGCTGAATGCCCTTTCCACATCACAGTTAGAATTTGGCAGCACCAATAGCACCTTCAGCCTGAATAATGTGCACATGAAATTAAACTTATTAAACTTATCAACTCACCTCAACATGCCTTTTGCAAACATTTGACTCGCCATGAGCAACGCTGAAGTCGCTGTTACAAAATAGTGCAGCGAGCAAGAGTCATTATATTTAACATTTATAAGACAGGGGTACACTTTTGTGTAGTAGAAATGTAAAATGTGTCTTATACTTTTTATTTTTTGTGGCACTCTCCCTCTGTTTCTAGATAGACATAACTGATTCATTTGGTTTGGGAGAAGAGATAATAGCCCCACACTGACAATCGATTGGTTGATTTGCGGAAACAGGCCAATCAGGATGCTCTCTGTCTTACAAGCGCTTCGCACACACACGCACACACACGCACACACACGCACACACACGCACACACACGCACACACACGCACACACACGCACACACACGCACACACACGCACACACACGCAAGGTCTCTCGCTCCTCTCCCTCTCTGCCGTGTGCGCGCTACACGAAACACTCTCGCATGTGCGCTCTTGCTCGCTCGCTCTAGATTCCGGGAGATTTTAACTAATTTGCGTGCATCAGGGAGCCGTTAACAATATGCAGGAGACTTGGGATGTCTGCTTAAGCAAAATAAGCATCAGTCCAATATCCATGCCGGGCAACACATTAGCTCACAGCGGTGTTTCTAATCACTGGCTCCTAAAGATTAATTACTTACACTTATATATTAAAATGGCAAAGACAATGTCAAAGCTACCGTATATTAACAACATAATCCCTAAAGTAAACAATAAAAAATCATCTCCTGTGAAGGTACAAGAATTAATTGAACTAATCTCTTTTCTCCAGACAACAGCACTGTCCCATAACATCCAGCTAATTAAAGTGTCAGCTCAGAAACCAACAAACGATGAAGATGTGCAAGCTCATGTTTTTGTGTCTAAATGTATCCACAGTAGAGCGTGAACCTCTGTAAAAGGCCTGTTGTGTTCTCCTGGAGTGGATTTCTCGACTGTATTTGTGGAACCAGCGAGGCTCTTCCCCAGGAAAACCGTCACAGGGCCCGGTCTGTCCCGAAAACACACTCTCCAGTCTGTTCACTTCAGACGAGAAAGACCGCAGCCCCCTCCCAACTCCAAAAGACCAACTGCAGACGTAATGAGACCCATGTGGTCCACAGACATGGGGCATCATTACAGACGTTACAGAAACTCTCAGCATGTGACAGTTCTTCTGAGTTCAGTCATAAAGGGACTTTTGAACACGTCTAATTTAACACTAGTTTTAACTGTGACTTCTTAAAAAAATGAAAAGGGTTTCTTTGTAAATTGACTTGGTAATGAAGCAGTTCACAGTTGACTTACATGTTTGACTTTGACAAAATGAGCAATATTTGCAGTACATTTATTCATGAGTTCTAAATAAAGGCTGTTACAGTAATTTTGACTGTACGTTTTATACTTTTCATTCGTTTGTTTTGAGGACCCATATTTTAAAATGCCAAAGTTTATGAGGCTTACAGCTGTTGAAAAGGTTAAAGCAAAGGCCTCTAGACGTTTTGTTCCTTGGCAAACAGACTTATGTCCTTATTTAATGAACTTATTTAATGACTACAAAAGGTTACAGTTACAGAAATAGCACATTAAATGCAGCGCTGGCCTTAAGGACTCATTACCAACATTTAAAATCACCTTACGCTGTGTTTTAACAATGTAGACTCAGCTCATCTTAAAGAAAGGAAATGCCCACGTCTTTTGAACAGGTTTGTAACAGAGACAGCTGACGTAGACATTCGCTGTGACTCATAAAGCAAGCGTTACAGCCTGGTGCTCAGCGGGACAGGCTGACAAACATCCTTCCACACACACTCAGACATCTGCAAATATGTGTGTTCCAACCTCAAGCCTATAGTGACAGAGTTACAAGGCTGAACTAGACCTAGACTTTAGGGAACTGAGACCGGAGTCGAGACTAGTGACTGAGGGAAGAGAAACCAAAGGAAAGTGGAAGATTCAAGACCAATGTCACAACTAATAATAAATCTATGGCTGGTTGGTTGGCTCTTGGAAAAGGAGGACTCTAATATTAATCTTTCAATCTATACTTCACACTAGGGCTGCACAGTATCAGAAAAAAACGTATCTAAATCAGCTATGACAGGTCATGGACTAAATGTAGGATTGAACCAGGTCTAAACTAAGACT